>CM056390.1:9286511-9733821 GCA_029718625.1 Synaphobranchus kaupii | reverse complement strand
TTTCTGCAAGTCAAGCAGAACTATGCATGTTTACTATGTAAAATGGAATTGCTGCACAAATGTCTTTAACAAAGGCTTGTTCACATATCACTGGTTATAATCCTCACACCAATAAATAAACAAACAAACGTAAATTTACTTTTGGTGCAGTTGGCATAATTCACCACAGTGTTATTGTGGTTATTAAAAAAATAACCTGAAAGTACCCGGGTTTCTTCCATTTTAAAGATGTTCTGGAGTCAATAGTACTTCAGCTGGAGGTGAGAAAACGATCACTTGGCCCAATCTGAGGAATTTAATACCATTTTCTTTTTACAGAGATATGATGCTAAATATGTCCTGACAAACTGGCAGTGCATGGAGTTTACACTTTTTGACTTGATGTACAAGGGCGCGAGTAGCAAGGAAAGGCATCTATTTCATATTTGCCAGGCTTCTACAAAAATAAAATGTCTTTTAACCGAATGCTGAAATGATGTCAATATCTCTTTTCCAAGACTTAGCTCATAGCAGCGAACTTTAATGATAAGCCTTGGTACTGTTGCTCTGCAGCCAATATGTCTCTATTAGGCATAGTGAAGGTAATAGAAATGGCAATATCACTGAATGTAGCTAACCCACAGACTTACTCATTTTTATCAGTAGAATGTTAGCTGTAATATAATAGTACAGTTAGTAACAATAGGAAAAGTTTTAAAAAAAACATATTTAAGCCAATATGAGCTGAATAGCTAAATTGTAGGAGCTGAAGGAGATTCTGAGATTGAAGCTAATGTATGATATTCAAGCAAATGCCTAATTGTTCCTAAAATGCTACCAAGCTATTGCAGTATACTGCAGTATACTTTTTCTAATGTGGTGTTGGCATTGAACATTAAAACCATGAAATATTGAGCCGGTGATTCCTCCTCCCCCCATAAGAACTATAGGCCTAAAGCATTAGTATATATTGTATTTCTGCTGTTACACTTTTGAAGAAATAACATGGCCTGAATATACTGATGTATTGCAATCAATACATTGTATATGCTTGATATAGATTATATGTGAATATCATTATTCATATAATGAATAGTGATATTAGTTTTATGGTTTCTTTATTATTAAATGTTAAATAAAATGTAATATTTCCGAACCACTTTTTTTTCCACTCCAAGTGAAATGTTAGAGAGAAAAAATGTCTGAGATTTAAAAAATTAACTCTGAGATGAGAGCCGTTGCAAAACAGCAGTTTTGTACACATTTAAGTGTTCCTTGGATGGTTTTGAGATCATCGTCTTGTTGAAAGATCCATTTGTGGGCACTTTGAGCTTCCTGGCAGGGGTACCAGGTTTTAGGCATAAATATCTTCTAAGTTGCCGGTGTTCATGGTTCAAATGCCCTTATCAAGAGCCCCAGGCCCGATAGATGAAGACAATCCAATGACATCAAAGATTCACCACCTGTTTCGCCACCGCCTATTTCACTGTAGGTCTGATGTCCTTTATCAAAATAAGCATGCAATATACATAGCTCCCTGTATTGTTTATTTAATACAGCCTTCTTTGCCCATCTTTACCAAGGGTGTGAATAGACTGCAGGTCATCAGCTAATCAAGTAGAAATTTTACACATGAAAAAAATTTCATCTGAAACATTTGTCTGCTGCATTTTTGATCATGTTTACCATGGAAGGTTAGACTTGTCAATAATGTTAGCAAGTGGCATACAGATGCAAGTGGCCATTACAAAGTGCAAAGTTACCAATAAGTCAATGCAAAGCAATCAAAACTGCATATAGTGCTATGATGCTGCTACATTTGATGTATTTCAGATTCTCAGTAGTCTTGGCGTAGACTAAACAAAAGTGCTTTGCATTTATGAGTTTGCCTTCTGGGTAAGGTGAAGTCTGACATGACTACTAATTTACTGTGTTTTCCCTGTTTGATCCTACCCAGGCCAAACATATTGACCTTGCATTACTTAATGCTTTTGAGTCTGTTCATATTTCTCAACGTAATCTGATTGTAGCTTCAATATTTTTTATCTGAACAAGAGTTAAAGGGTCCAGACAGCAAGATTATTTTAGACCTTGGAATGTCCTCATGACAGATGAGTTGTGAGCTGACATGTTGTCTTGAGCTTATTGAACAGCATTCTGATTCAGATCTTGGTAAAGCTACAACTTTAAGTAAAGGCTGTTTTAAATGATAAAAATTGGATACATTAGTGGTAATAATTTAGGCCATTTTAAGAATTAGAGCCATCCTTTGCCATCATTTGCATAATTCTGTATGTTTCTTTGACACGGCATGTTTCTTTGACATGACATTTTTCTTTGCGGCGAATTCTTGCTAGCTGCCTGTATCCATTCTGTGAAATGTCTGGTGTTACAATCATAGCTCTACACATGAATAATAGTAACCATCACAGTAATACACGCTGAATTACTGTTCTTGCACAGCCTCTAATGATGATAACAGGTTATTCAAATGCCAAGCAGAAATTGGCTTGGCATCAAAATGAAGACATTCAGGCAAGTGTGAATTTCCATAGCAACGTGAAAATGTTTTTTTTTTGTTTTTTTAATCCAAAATAGTTACTAAAATAATATTAAGTAAAATGAAAGCTCACACTGAGAATCTTGATATAGACACAGCTCCTTGAGGATTTGTTCCTGGTCGGTGTTGAAGGGTGTTATAAATAACCCAGCCTGCATCAGGGAGAACGGGGAGAAAAGTCCTTCAGCTGGGTCATGCGTGTTTCTGCGCCCCTCCCCCTGCCCTGTCCGGCCTCGCCCCAAAAACTGCTACTGGGGGTTCACCCCTCCCTATAGAAGGGGTGATCTAAACCAGACTGGAAATTTTTATTTATTTATTTATTTTTACTGGAGACAAAGAATTTCATGGCCTGTGTGTGTGTGTGTGTGTGTGTGTGTGTGTGTGTGTGTGTGTGTGTGTGTGTGTGTGTGTGTGTGTGTGTGTGTGTGTGTGTGTGTGTGTGTGTGTGTGTGTGTGTGTGTGTGTGTGTGTGTGTGTGTGTGTGTGTTTTTTAGTTGAAAGGGTCGTAAATGCAGCAAAATGTGTTGCTACAAATAATGCATCAGATGTTGTGGACTGGTATTGTCAGAAGTAATATCCCAGCTTTAATTGAAGGGTGATTTATTCACGTGCTGTTTAGTAGTGTTGTATTTTGGTAATGTCACACAAGTTAAACTGAATGCAAGTTCAACCCTGTTGATAGTGAATGGCAGATTAACGCGTACAACCCTAAGACTGACCCCTGATGAACGCAGTCCACTAGAGCCATGATTCCATGTCATATACAGTAAAGAATGACACGCAGGTGGCTGACCCGGCTTACATTATGTCATGTTATGACCCGGAAGTACATGCCACGACCACCCCTGCTGTGCAGCAGTCCTGTGTGAGGTGTGAGGCATGAAGTCTGCGGTTGGCCTGGAGGTGACGCTGCGCCTCGCCCAGGCCAGAGAGGGTTGATCGGGGTTCGGAGACCCAGCCCACATCAGAGGGACTGCTGACACTCCTGCCAAAAACTGCCTTCATAGAAATAGCAAAGTAAGAAATACAGTAGAAATTACACAAGCCGTGGGGAGCTTTGCAGAACCCCCCCCCCCCCCCACACACACACACACACACCCCCCAATCTGTTCCTCGTCCATACCTCAGGGACGGGATGTTACAGCGTATACCGCTGACAGCATGCGGAGAGATGCAGACGAGGGTCACGGCGGAGGAAAATAACTGTCACTTAGCCAACGACAGGGGCGCTTGCGTCGAAACGCGCCATTCCCGCAGCCCACAGTCCCATTAAAGACATGAGGAATGTTGCAGGGAGATTGTTGTCTGGTTACCGTTTCCATGGAGGCCGTTGTCTCTGTCTGGCAGGCCTAGGTGTAATAGATTTAAATTGAACTGTTGAATTTCGAGCTTCGAGGAGCAGGGAGACAGCAGGGGCCGGGGGTGAGGAGAGAGAGAGAGAGAGAGAAAGCGAGTAAGAGGAAGAGGGGGAGCAGGAAGAAAGGTGTGGAGAGGTAGGAAGAATTCAACAGTGTGTGTGGAGCGAGCGAGAGAGAGAGAGAGAGAGGGGTAGAGGGAAGAAGAGGTTTTTTTTTTTTTTTGCTATGATGGTCTCATGCTGAGCACTGAAAGCAGTAATTGCTGATGAGAGCCATGCACTTTCCACACAGCCCTCCCTGTGCCCGCGATACTCACGCAACGCCTGCCGCTAAAAACCTGCTGGCGGGAGAGAGAGGCGCGACTAGCCGCCCCACAGCCCCCCCCCCAAAAACCCCAAATCGGGGCCTAGAATGGACTCGGCGCCGCCCTCCAAGATTAGCATCGATACCACACTCATCTAGTGTATCTTTTTTTTTCTCCCCTTGCCACACCTGTGTAATTCTCCCCTGGCCCGGCTCTGAGTCACGCAGCCCTGATATCGTTTCTCTTCTTGTGTTGAGGAGCACACGTCCACCCCTGGCCACGTAGTGGTGAACTGTGGGTAATGTCCCGCCCGCTGCTGACGCTGTAGCGCATGCGAAGTGGCTCGGGGGGGTGGGATTAATAAACTCGTACAGACAGAAGCGGGCCGTTTTTTTTTAATACGTTTTCCTGTAGAGCTGTTGCATCTGGAATGAGAATTTAAGGAGGGAGAGATCTCACAGGAGGTGTTAAAAATGGCCAGCTGGAACAGCGGCATATGGACTCATTTTGAAGGTGGCGGTGGCGTGTTATGAGGGGGGGGGGGGTTTGGCAAGGACCATGACGCCCCCAGCTTCCTCAGGACTGACCTGGAGGTCAGATAAGCAGAGCGCAGTCGCTCGCTGACGGTCTCGCCATAAAACATAAACAGGCTTGTCGAAGCCCTGGACGAGGATCCTTTTTTAAATAACTCATTCACCTTCAGCAATCTCAATCTCACAAAGATAAATAAAAATAATAATGTTTTCTACTTCAAATATAAAAAATATACTATTGCTTTGTTGAAGCACAAAACACTCAAAGAATTATTGCTTTGACTATTCATCCTAGTCGGTAGGTATCAATACTAATACACAATTATTTAATTAATGCAATTATGTAATTAATTTTTACGTAGCAGCTAAAGACATTTGCTCCCATTCTCAAATCCATTTCCGCAACAGTTGTGCACAGTTGTTCCATGCAATTAGAGGAGACATTTTCCCCTACTAAGCACCTTTAAATCCTGGGATACATTATTACCATATCCCATTCCATAAAATCTCCATTCTGCCTGCAATTATCACGCCTCTTTACAGCAATAGGCATCCTGCAGCCGTAGTCATAGACAACAGACAAGCATGAAAAATGAAATCAATAACATTCTCACGCGGGAGCACAGACATACATCATACATCCAATTCAAATAGAGTTTCCTGATGACAACCGATAAGGTTTAAACCGGAGTGTTATTGGCCCGCTGCTCCGACAGCTGCTGATGTTTGCAGGTTTTTTTTTTATCACCCGTGTGCACAGATATTTAAACCGCAGTAAAGATGCACCCGACCAACAGTTCAAAATGTAAGTTTGGATCATCTATGAAATCAAGGCACTTTTATCAAGCAATAAATATTGGCCAAAAATATAATACATTTAAGGCACGTTTATTGACCCTAAAGTTCCCATACTCATCTCTGATGAGTTCATTTAACACTTTTGGCATGTGCCTGCGATAACTATAAAGAAATGTAAACTGTATGTAAAAAAAAAATGTTAAAGAAATCTAGTCAATGCAAACAAATACTATACACCCTTATAAAAGTACCATCTCTAAATAAAGATAAACTGGAGGGCAAGGGTGTCTGACTCTCCTTATTTTTGTTTGACATAAAAAGGTAAAGGCATAGGAATGAAAATTATCAGCACATTTTTTCCATTAGTGATGATATTAAATATTATGTATCATTACATTACATTACAGATCCTTTCCAAAAAATTAGAATATCATGGAAAAGTTGTTTTTTTCTATAATTCCATTCAAAAAGTGAAACTTTCATAGATTATAGATTCATTACACACAAAGTGAAATATTTCTAGCCTTTATTTGTTTCATTTTTCATAATTTTGGCTTACAGCTCCAGAAAACCCCCAAAACAGTATTTCAAGAAATTAGAATAGTGTGTCGAAAATCAGCATTTACTTCAGTTATTTCAGAGAATGAATGTTTTAGACTGAGTGTCACACTGTCATGTAATTTACTCAAAACACCTGCAAAGTTTATCTCAGTTTGGTTCAGTATGGGGAAGACTGCAGACTTGACAATTGGCCAGAAGACCATCATTGACACCCTCCAGAAGATGGGTAAGCCACAAAAGGTCATCGCTAAGGAGGCTGGCTGTTCACAGAGTGCAGTGTCCAAGCATATCAATAGAAAGTTTAGTGGAAGGGAAATATGTGGCAGGAGAAGGTGCACAAGCAAAAGAGATGACCGTAGGCTTCAGCGGATTGTCAAGCAAAGACGATTCCAAAATTTGGCAGAGGGAGTGGACTGAGGCTGGAGTCAGTGCTTCAAAAACCACCATGTACAGACGTATCCGGGACATGGGCTACAACTGTCGGATTCCTTGGGTCAAGCCACTCCACTCATTTTCTGAAATAACTGAAGTAAATGCTGATTTTCGACACACTATTCTAATTTCTTGAAATACTGTTTTGGGGGTTTTCTGGAGCTGTAAGCCAAAATTATGAAAAATGAAAAAATTAAAGGCTAGAAATATTTCACTTTGTGTGTAATGAATCTATAATCTATGAAAGTTTCACTTTTTGAATGGAATTATGGAAAAAAAAACAGCTTTTCCATGATATTCAAATTTTTTGGAAAGGATCTGTACATTGCATACATTACAGGTATTTAGCTCTTATCCAGAGCGACTTACACAACTTTTTAGCATTTTACATATTATCCATTTATCCAGCTGGATATATACTGAAGAGATTCAGGTTAAGTACCTTTAGCTCAAGGGTACAACGGCAATGTTCCACCTGGGAATAGAACATGCAACTTTTCGGTTACACGGCCAGTTCCTTAACCATTATACTACACTGCCACCCCCATTACATGGTTAGTGTGTGGAAGCTGAGAGGTTCTGAAAGGCCAGTGTCAGTGAGGAAGCCCTATCCTCTGGCCTTCTTTCCTGTCATCTTTCCTGACAATTTGAAAAGAACTTGATACTGGGGTGCTGAAACATGATGTTGTATTATGTAATCCTGTCCATATGAAAATATTGTTTTTGCTCCAATTTTACGAATCACTGTGTATAATTATGCTGGAGAATGAGATTAAGAGGTCACCGCATGTGTTGCTGAAGGAATTATTATGATGTTTTATTATAGGCAAATAGATGCAAAGGTGGACAGTAATGCTTGAAGCAGTGTATTGCACAAGGAGATACAAAACAGAGTCTAGTTGAGCAAGATATATTTGAAGCAATAGAAATGTAATTATTTTATTGAAACTGAATGCAGATTTTAACTCCATTTTAACAACAAAAAGCACATTTCTGTAAATGGCAATAGTGCCTCGTCTTCAGTCACCCATTCAAGAAGACTTCACATTTGTTAATTTCCCTTGGAGATGGCCAACTGCATCTTGGACTGCCTGCGCCTCTTGTTGAAATCTTGATAGCGTGATAGAGAGGCCTGTCAGCGCTGCTGAAAAAGACAGATAGAGCAGAGAGAGCACGAGGCACCGATAGAGAGAGAGAGAGAGAGAGAGAGAGAGAGAGAGATTTTTAATTCATTAGTGATGACTGACAGATTAATTTATAGGCCGAAACATGGCAGATTAAATGCTACATATGTCAACAGACGGTACGATTACAGAGATAGCCAGATATGTAAGGATAAAATAATAACGGTGACTGTGCAAAAGTGGCTCTGCTCTGTGTTATCACACCCCCGGCAGTATGTCTTTCCCTAAGAGGTCTCCCTGCTGTTATTGGCTTTGAATACCGAGCAGGGTGTGGAGAGTGGCATGGAAGATAAAGGCGGTGCTTCGGGAAAAAAATAAAATAAAATAAAACAAGCGGAGTGATGCAATTCTTGCCAAACACTCAATTAGTCATGGGAACAAAGGCAGCCTACCCACAATCCCCCTCAACGGTCGTCACGGGTTCTTTATGGCTCTCTTGGCCACTGTCCTTCGCCCCTATGTGAGTGAGACGCTCTTCAGGAGAGACATTACCTGAGGCTGGGGCTCAGGTACAGCTCACTATGGGCAGGCAGTAAGGCCCTGCTCTTTACCTGTGTGTGTGTGTGTGTGTGTGTGTGTGTGTGTGTGTGTGTGTGTGTGTGTGTGTGTGTGTGTGTGTGTGTGTGTGTGTGTGTGTGTGTGTGTGTGTGTGTGTGTGTGTGTGTGTGTGTGTGTGTGTGTGTGTGCGCATGGGTGTTTACAGCAGGTTGTTTTGTGGACTGTGACTCATTGTGCTACTCTGCGATGGGAACAGGACTTGCAGCATCGAATGAGATAAACAGGCTGCCTCCTGTTCTCTGGAACTCCACTCTTCATTTTTCATCCATATACAGTGGTTTCCGACACAGAAACCACCCCAAAAAAAGCCATAAAACCTGGCAACCAGCTACTACCAGCAACAACAGCAGCAATAACATTCATGACCACAATCACGGTTCTTATAAGCACAAGGGACAACATGATAGAGGCGTAGTGGGTGACCATGTGACTCAGGCCCTCGTTGCACAAACACAAAATAAATAAAAAAAGACTTCCCCTTTTGTAATGAGACATATCTGATTAGTCTCTGGGAAAAAAAAGCGCACCCACCGATGATAATCGTTAACATTGAAATCCCTCTCCAATTAGCTCTCCTTGGTTAATTTCCTGCAGCGGTTGCATCGCCGTATGAATGAAAAAGCCCTGTAGATTCACCCAGGATATCTCGGGGGAAAAGACATCCTTCAAAATGAGCCGATATGTCTGTCTCATCGGTGCTCTCTTGGTGGCCTATGCAGGATGACATATTGTTATTGCGAGCTTGGCTATGGACAATCATTCTCCTCACAGCTGGGTGTTAAATCAGCACTGGCTTTCCAGCAGCGCGGCTTAAATAGTAATAATCGTAAGGAAGCGAGTGGGCCGCCGCAATTAATGCCTTTTCTAACGATGATTAACAGGACGACTGGTCTGATTTAGAGGGTCTGAAAACTTGTATTGTTGTGGGTGGGAAACAGGTTAGGGACAGTTACCCTTTTGTCATGGCAAGGATTTTTGAATAATGGCCCATGTTAGCGAATGAATGATCACTTATGCTGCATAAGCCACTTGACATTTTGTTTTGACATTCCCGCCTGTTTTGGCCCAGTTGGATGTCAGTTGTTCACTTTCACCAAATGGCAGTCAGAGCCGGTTTGTTGTAATGTACTCCTGTTACCCTGTATATATGAAACCAGGCTGGCACAAGCTTGAGCCAAAGCTAGCTGACCTAAGATATTATAATTACCTGTATATTGTATTCTACTTCACCAGGGCGTAGTATATGATGTCACTGTGAAGGCCGGTGTCTGCCCAGACTAAGATGGCTGCCCGGGCTTTCTCACCAGTCCAAGGCAGAGTATGTTTCCTGTATGTGTACGGGTGTGTCCGAATCAGCGCTCTTCCGCACTATTTAGTATGCCTGTTGAGTAGACAGGACGAGAAAGTAGTTAAGTAAGCAAAGGTTTCTCTAAATGTAGCATACTTAAAACCCCTGGATGATATACTTACTTCCGGGGTTTCGCTGAATATATTTGGGCGCATACTTTTTCAAGAAGTACGCAAATACTCTGGTTACATAAATATGTTCTAAAAATGTTCTAAAAATGAGGCGCAGCTTCGCTGATGTTTTCCTTCAGTAACAACAAAAACAACATGATTGGAAAACCACACGTTGCATAATAAACAGTGTACAGTAAACAGTACACAGCTGCTAGTACACAGGAGACAGGACGCAGTAGATAGGGCTCTGATTCGGACACAGCCTATGTCTACTTCTAGCTGTTTGTTTTGACCAGTGATGGCGGAGCGTCCTCACTTCGCCCTTCCCATAGCCGCCATCGCCCTCAGGCTTTTACAGCCGACGGCAACTGAATCAACATATTCATACATCCATCCAGCTCCGCCCACTGCTGGCACGCCAGAAGGCCAGGGATTCTGACGTCAGCAGTTAGAACTGCCAACAGTCGGCATGGTGACGAAAGATCGTGGAAAGCCACCCGGAACCTGAAATAACCGTGCCAGCTTTAGAGCGGGAAATGTATGGAGGTCTGGGGCCTCAATTGTCTTTGCTCTCTCTCTTTCTCTCTCTCTCTCTCTCTCTCTCAGTCCCACGCTTGTGTTGATTCTTTCCATCTAATCATCTGCTCCATTGGACGAGTTTAACACATTTCTCCTGCCCCGCCCTGTCCCCAGCCCCCCAAACTCACCTACAAACCCCATCCACCGCCCCTCCACCCCCCACCCCATCTCTCGCTGCTACTGTTTGGTTCAGACTCGCACTTGATTGAGGGAACAGAGACGTTATCTTTGTGATACCTGGGTTAGCCAATTAAGCACACCCAATTAGATCAGATAATTAGATACTGGCTTAATCCACTTAATGTCTTAAGTGACTGGGAAAAAATGAAGACTACTAAACAAAAGCAATACCCGGAGGTTGGTCTTGGTTTGACACTCCTCCTCTCAGCGATGTGGGTTGATCAGACCCCCGTGCTCACTATGTCTGGGTCTGTGCCCAGTCCTGCTTTAGGCCGTGACCGAATACACCCCTGTTCCCTGTCCACTGTCCCCTGTCTACTCACACCCCTGTCTACTATGTGCCCTGTCCCCTCAGTGTGCAGTGTGCGAAAGAAATCCTGCCAAACTCTTTCCAAACTAGTGAGGAAGTTGTTCATTATATTTTTTATTTTATTTATTTTTTATTGTGAATATCAATCAGTTTACATATGACGATAGTTACAAAGTGTAGATTATGAATGAAGATAGAATTAACAAAAATAAAAAGAGAGTAGTCCGTAATACGTATGTCCCGCTGTTGTACCACAGATATGCATATACGCTCTATGTCTTGTACGTTTGTACTTCCGGGTTACTTACTGAAACTTTTGGATGAATGCACAGTTCTGCGGATGGGGTGTGCTCCTGAATTCCCTCAACAAAACCCCGGAAATAAGGGGTTCATCCTGGTATGTTAAGTGCCCCCATTTGTGAGAAAAAAGTCGCCCACAAAAGCTTTTTGGCAAAGTTGACTAAAATATCCACCGTCAAAAGGGTTCAGGGGTCGTATTCGGACGCAGCCCAAGTTTAGGCTTCTGAACTGTGTGAATGAAGCGATTATTTGGATCACATGTCAACTGATGAGTCATTTCTAAAAAGAAATAAAAATTAATTTTATGGCTTAGGCTGCATCCATACTTTATATATAAATATACATAAACAATGGTAAGCTGCATATAGTAGGAACAGAGACTTCTAATGCTGAAATTTAAACCCGATATTTGTAAGTTCATTGGATTTTATATAAATTACAAAAATGGTACAAGGACAGTTGATGAAAGAACTACTGTACGCAAGCACAAATGCAGTTCCACCGCATAATAAAATTACAAGCGTTTGAAAAATTGCTGAGTGCCAATAATTTCAAGTCAAGACATGAAACATTTGTTGTTGTGCTGCGATTATACAAGGATTAGTCTCTGGTTCCAGTATTCTGAGACAGATCATATTATACGAGAAGTATGTCCTCTCATCCCTCATTGGTTGAATATAGTGTTACAAAATCAAAAAAGACTTACAAAGCATTTTCTTAAAAAAATTGAATATGGGTGTACGGTCCATAATTATCAAAAGGACAGAGGTATTTCATAAGGATTGGGTGTGTGCCCACAGGGATGTGTCCAAAATGTCCTCCTGTATTCCTCTTGAAACCTTTCTTTGCAGTCCTTCTTGTGCCAATATGCACAAGAACACCGCCCCAGTCTTGCAGATGGAATCCCCAAGTTTCTTAGAATCCTAAGCAGCCAATCAATGTCCAGCAGTGGAACACTGCAGTCTTACTGCTCACACAGTGATCATTCTCTGATGTCATCTCATTGTTCTCTTTCTGTACCTAAGACTGACTTTTTTTCCTTTCTCATTCCTCCCCACATTCTCCTCTTCATTTCTCTCTGATCAATGCTGCTCTCTCTCTCTCTTTCTGTTGATCGCTCTCTCTCTCTTTCTTTCTCTCTCTCTCTCCTGCTCTCCTTTGTTTTCTCCACAGCTCTGTTGTTAGCAGAAGGTAAGACTCCATCTCTAATGCTCTGCGCTTGTCCTGCTGGCTCCTCACATCACCTTCATTTTCTATCTTTTTTTTTGAGGGGGGGGGTGGGGGCGCTCGCTTGGGAAGAGCATGGTGAAATTCCCCTTTACATATCAGCCGCGCAGAGCCGAGCTGACTGCCCTTACCTTGCGATTGATTAACACCTTAATCGGTGGATTCATTCATCATGAACGCATGAGTTATGCTCCGCAGTCAAAAAGCGGGACGCAAACATTCGATAGTCGTCAAGATAATAACCCGCGGTGTTGAATTAGCGTTTAATTACCTTCATGGGGGGGAGGTTTTCAGCATATTTTCAGGATTATATAAACATTTATGAACGTTTGGGCTCGGAGATGGACATTCATACAGTACGTTGATATGCAAGAGGAAGGAAGAGTAAGTAAATGTACGACAGGGATGTATATGTAACTGGAGAATGTAGAATAATTGTGTGCATGTGTTTGTGTGTGCGTGTGCAGACCTAGGCGGGTATACTACGATGGTTAAGGGGTACATAAATATTTAATGCCCTGCATGTAAGCAGGCAAACAACCTGGAGTGCAGTGCCTCTTCGAATTTGTGGCGAGCTCTTGAAACAGGTGAATCCCATTGGACCCAGGGAGCCGTGGAGGCGACACTGTATCCCCAAAGCCCACCAGGACAGGAATGGATTTATCTTAAAAACTGAAAAGCTCACGGTTGTGCTGAGGTGTCTATTCCTGACTCTTTTCCTGGCGTCTGAGGACACGGGTGTCATACGGGCTGGTGTCACACGTTGTAGTTTGTTTGAATCTTCGCCACTGGAGTGAAAATCTCAACAGCATGCAGTGTGTAAAGTTCTCACGGTCTTGAATTTTGTGTGTTTTTTTTTTGTTTTTTTTAAGCATGCAAATGAGGCACTAATTCCAGCGTTTTGTAACGCGCTTGAAAGGATTAGGATTACAGCGGAGAAATATCTGACGGCAGAGAGAGGAGAGGAGATCTGCGGATGAGACGCACAAAGCTGTGCCTTCATTGTAACCACAAGATCACAGGCTCAAACTGAGCATATTTAGATGGCAGACTTCACAGGAGGGATGTTTTCAGTGCTTCATAATGTCTTCTACACTGCCATCTAGTGGTGAAAATGAGCCTCACTCAACGATAACTTTAATCACCCGATCACTGAAATCCACTTCAACTGTAGGCATTTGCTTAGAAATGTTCACGTAGAGCCGCAGGTACTCTATATACTGACTAGATATTCAGCTCATGTGTACTTCTGTGCATCCTTGTCTTGGAGGTATCTGTTGGAAACCAACCATCTCCGATTACTTTGCCATGATGGCTAGGGCAGCTCTGTCTCCTACCGTGGCCCTTTGTGAAGGTTCACAAACCTGCAAATCAGAACATTTTACCATCAGTAATGACAGAGACAGAATTTTTAATTGAATTAATTAACAATTAATTAATTAATGGTGTAAGATGACAAAAACAGTATGTAATTAGAATGTCCTGAATTGAACATTCTAATGCTGATACAACATTCACAACTGGTAATTGAAAGCAACGGGGTTCTAGAACACTGAATTAGAATTTTGAAAAAAAAACATTCCAAAATAACGTGCTCTTCAAAGGCTTAAATGCACGTAGCTGATTATCTGGCCAGTGTGTAGAGTATCTGTGGCAGAGCTGACGCACAGACCCGGCTGAGTTTTTTCTGATTTATGAATTTGGCCTCTCTGTCCTTCACAGACATGCCAGACAGGAAGTTATCGGTGGAGGAGGAGGAAGCTAAGAGGATTGCAGAGATGGGTAAACCCGTACTGGGAGAGCACTCCAAGCTGGAGGTCATCATTGAGGAGTCCTATGAGTTCAAGGTGAGGAGTTGCCACTAAAAAACAGATCAGTCGTGGAGGCGCTTCTAAATACTCTGAGTGTAATTCTCTACACGGCAGAAAAATATTTTGTTTTGTTTGTCCTATTTATTTATGTGTTTACTGTTGTTTGTTTTTTTCTTTAAAATGTCAAGTTAAATACTAAGTGTTACTGAAATGATGCATGTTTGAAGTATGTAAAAATATTTCTCTCTCATCTTGTGTTGATGACTGTGAGCTGTGGACTCCTCGTTTGTTAATACAAGCACGGTGGAAAAGCCACAGATCTTCTTCTATGTGGGTCTCTTCTATCTCACAGAGCACAGTGGACAAACTAATCAAGAAGACCAACCTGGCTCTGGTGGTGGGCACTAACTCCTGGAGAGACCAGTTCATGGAGGCTATCACAGTCAGTGCAGGTATGAACCAGCTGTGCACTTTATGGACAGCAGGGGGCAGCAGGCGGGTGTAAGGTTCCCCTTGCATCAGGCTTTGCAAGAGGTTCAGGGGATCAAATGTAGTCATAATGGTGTATGATGTCATAATGGTAATAATGGCTTGTTTTCTGCCTCCGTGTTCCTTCTGAAACACTTTAAGGCATCATCCATTTGTGCTTTATATGTGACAGAACTCCTGGAACACAAGCTTCCTTTCTTGTGCTGAAATATTCAATAAAATGGTGCCTTTTATTTTTTTATGAGCCCCACTGAAAAAGGGTCTGATATTTTAAATCCCCGTTGCTCCTGATAGTTGGCAGCACTGCAGTTGGCTGCCCTAAGGTGGAAAAGTCATGTGACAAGATAATATTTGGCGGCTTGTGAGGTTGTGTGCCTTTTTTTTTTTTAAAGTAAGAGGCTTTCTCCCTAGAAAGGACAGATATTAGTGTACATACAGTATAAGGAGCAAACATCTTTTAGGGAATTTTAGTTTTCATTTAGAACAAAATTACTGTGGCTATTAATTAATTAATTTTGGTTTCTCAGAGCATCCAGAAATTTCTAATTTCACAGATTGTCACAGTCTCTTAACTGCATGTTATGCCTCAATATACTGTAGACTGAGACTGCAAATTGTTTTTCATAGTGTGCTCCAATTTATTTTGAATGCTAAACATCTTACCCACCACTGTAACCTTTATAAGTTAATGGGTCTTCAGTCCCTGAGCCATTGTAGCCATGGTTACACTTGCACATTTTTATTTTAAAAGCCCTTAATTGGTAACTGGTAATTTCCCAATTTCTGCAGTCTTTTTAACAGGTCCACATCAAAGTATAACCTCCGGTCTAATGATCATTTACTTTTTACTGTACCTTGACCCAATTCAAAGTTGGGTAAAATGGCTTTTAGTTTTTACGCCCCGTGGAGCTGGAACCATCTGCAAGAAATGACCAAATTACGCTGTTTTATTCCTCTTAGTAATTTTAAATCACTAATCCATTCTTTAAAAACTGTGTAACTGCTTTACATAATGTTGATGTGTTTCCCATTTGTTTTCTTTTAATATTGTGCGTTGTAACTTATTGTTTATTTGTACTGTTTTAATATTGTGTCTCCAATGTTTGCTTGTCTGTCGCAGGGCTCCTCCCTGCATAAATAAAGGCTAAATAAAAAAATATATACTGTAAAGGTTAAAGGTCGGCATAACGTGCAGTCATCTACAAGTGGAAAACAGAATAGCAATATGAGAAACAGTTTATCAGTATGGGCATTATATGTAAAATAATAATAATAATGTTCTCCCTTTGTCTACCTCTCTCATCCCAATACCTGCTCAATTTCCCAATTTCACCTTCATCGCTCATCCTCCTTTACGGGCTCTATCCCTCCATCCTCTTCTCTCTCTCGTCATTCTTCCCTCTCTCCTCCACTCTGCCCCCCCCTTTCCCCCAGGAGACGAGGATGAGGAGGATTCGGGGGAAGAACGCCTGCCCTCCTGCTTCGACTACGTCATGCACTTCCTGACCGTCTTCTGGAAGGTGCTGTTCGCCTGCGTTCCGCCGACGGAGTACTGGAGCGGCTGGGCCTGCTTCACCGTGTCCATCATCATCATCGGCTTGCTGACGGCCGTCATCGGCGACCTGGCGTCCCACTTCGGCTGCACCATTGGGCTGAAGGACTCCGTCACCGCCGTGGTGTTTGTAGCGCTTGGCACTTCGGTCCCAGGTGAGGCTACAGAGTCACCTGACTCATCCGGAGTCGTTGAGATTCTTTTCTTTACACACAAGCATGTATTTCACAGTTACTACGGATGTTAGAGAAACGTACCAATGAAATGCCATTGTGTCATATTCTCCTCACTCCTGATAATGATGATGACAGCAATTAGCTGAGGTGGAGAGGGAGAGCTTCATTTTGCCTATTAAACTGGTGGGGATGGGATGGGAGAGGAGAGGGGGGGGAGGGTGATTGAGATAGCCAGACTGACTGAGCCAGATTGGGAACTGTGCCAGGGATATTGAGGAGCTCTCTACTCTGTGGGATATTTGATAACTGTAATGAGTCAGTACCTTTAAGGTTTAAGGTCTGTTTCTCTCTCCTTTCTCCCTCCCTCACTCTCTCACCCTGTCCTTCCCCCTCTCCCTCTTGCTCCCCTTCCCTCCCCTTCTCTTCCTCCCTCTCTTTGTCCTTGCACCCCTCTCTCCCTCACTCCCCATCCCTCTCTTTCCTCTCTCTCCCTCCATCTCTTTCTCTCACTCTTCCTCGCTCTCTTTGTCCTTGCCCCACTCTCCCTCTTTCTCCCTATCTCTCTCTCCCCCTCTCTCTCTCTCTCTCCCTCGCTCTCTGCAGACACGTTTGCCAGTAAAGTGGCGGCGGTCCAGGACACGTACGCGGACGCCTCCATCGGGAACGTGACGGGCAGCAACGCGGTCAACGTGTTCCTGGGCATCGGCATCGCGTGGTCGGTGGCGGCCATCTACTGGCACATGCAGGGCAAGCCGTTTGTGGTGCAGGCGGGCTCCCTGGCCTTCTCCGTCACGCTCTACACCATCCTGGCCTTCCTGGCGGTCTCCGTGCTGCTGTACCGGCGGCGCGCCCACATCGGCGGGGAACTCGGCGGGCCTCGCGGACACAGACTGGCCACCACCCGCCTTCCTCTTCAGCCTGTGGCTGCTCTACATCCTCTTTTCTGGCCTGGAGGCCTACTGTCATATACAGGGCTTCTAGAAAACACCACAAACACCAGTGCAAGGTTCAAAGTACAACACAAAAATACAAGGGTAGATTTTCATTGTGGAATTTTTAATTTTTTTTGGGTTGGGGTGGTGGGGATGGGGGTACTGGGAGGGTTGAGAACAGGGGGAGGTGAGAGGTGGGAGGGGGGGGGGATCTCTACTCTCTAAACCCACCCCTCCTCCCTCCCTCCCTTTCTTAGGACACTCTAATTCCAAAGCCTACTCTTTAGAGTAATGGAGTCGAGGCGGATAGCGGGCGTGCAGGAGGGGGATGGCGATGCTTCTCTGCCCATGTCAAGGTGTGTCCTGGTGGTGGGCGGGGCGGGGCGGGGCGGGGCATGGCGGGTGGGATATCTACTCAATCACACAGGAGTTTGAAAGAAACAAAAATTTGATATCAAAAATATGGGTGAAAATGAGTCTCATCTGAGGAGAAAAAGTTGGCGATATCAGAAGTCTATTTTTTTCTCAACATCTGACAAGAATGACTTTTTTAAAATGAAGTATTTTGGGAAAAAAAGGCAAAAAACAACAAAAAGAGGTATCAAAGAACTATTTTCTGAGCTGCATAACGGATAAGAATAGTATTTCATCTGAAAACAACACATGGTAAAAAAGAAAATATGCTGTTGAATGACAATTGAATGGACTTGGTTCATAGTCTTTATTTTTGTTTTGTTTAGTTTCTCTAGGAACATTGCAGGGTTCTCAGAAGACAGAAGAGGTCTTGGGCAAAATGTTACTCATCAAACAATTGACTAATAAAACAAAAACGGAAAAAGAAAGAAAAAAGAACATTAACAAACTGCCCTGAGCATTACTTCCTTTATATATCTATATATATTTCCATAATTTCTGTATATTTTGAATATTTGTTTCAATGTGGTCATATACAACTCCAGTGATAGAGGATCGCTGTGGCTTTTGGGGACGTGACTGAGCTTATCTGTAGGGTAGGACAGAATAGGAGAAGGTGGGTGGACAAAATGGCCGTTCCAGTTTTTTGGGCAAAGTGGGGGTGGGGGCTCCAGACATCCTCGTTATGTATTTCTGACAATTAAACTTCTCGCCACATGAAAAGATAGCATTGCTTATTTAATCCTTCCTTTTTCCCATCTGCACAAAGAAAATCTCATAAGATATTTGCTGAGTTGGATGCCATAAACAGTTTGCATTTTTTTTGCGGTGAAGGAATCAGGAAGGGGCACGTCTAAGAATGAACCGACCGGTCTTGCATATGAAAGAACACTGCGTACATTAACATTAACTGCGTACATAAACTTAATTTGTGAGGTTTGATTCTAAAATAGTAGAATGAGTTTTACTGATTTGTTTTACTGACTCTCTGTACCGAATGCATTGGATAATTACTTAAAATGCTGCTAGTTTACCTATGAGCTTCTTGTTACTTAATGAGAAGGGGGGGAGCAGCTGTACCCCAGGGGAGAGAGGGGAGAGATGGGGTAGTGCGAGGGGGATTAGGTGAGGTAGCTGAAGTGCATCATGGGAAATGCGTTGGGCGGAAACAAGACGCTAGGGTGTGATGGTGGGATGGAAAAGCTTAAGGGAAAATGGGGCGCAAAGATGCCAAGAAGATAAGCTCAGAGGTTGACCCCGCAAGCTGCAGTGACACTCTGGCCCTCATGGTGGCGCTCTGTTCCTGGTGGTCCTTTTTGATCTGGTTCCTGGCCCTCCTTTGGGTTTTTCCGTTCTCCGGTGAGCGGCGCTGTAAATAAGTCTCCCATCCTTCCCTCTCAGAGCAAAAAAAGGAACTGGATGCCCCCCCCCCCCCCGGGATATGGATCACACCTGGTCACATGTCTCCAAAAATTCTACTGAAGTAGGTCTTATGTGGGGGGTCACTGACGGGCAAAAAACGAAACATTTTAAAAACGAGAAGAGGAGGGTGAGGGGCTCATGCAGAGGGTGATACATATATGTACATATTTCAATATATATGTTAACATATGAACACAGCCATGTGTGTATGAACAAATATGTGCGTGTGCTTATGAATACCACGTCAGCATTTTTGCCATAACCATAACCAAGTCCAGGTCCACGTGCTTTATGTAATGAAACAGTTGCCTCTTCACTCCTCCCCAATGGATGTCTTACAGAAAAAGATTAAAGGGTTTTTAAAATATGTATCCAAGTGAAAACAAAATGGCACCTTTGAAGCAGGGTGCCTTTGAAGAAAAGGAAATTAATATTTGTTATTGTTCAAGGTGCCAGTCTTATCTCTTTTTTGGGTGACTCGATTGTTCTATTGATTATTATTATTATTGTTATTATTATTATTATTATTATTAATAATTGATTTTGTCACTTTAAATTGTGGCTTTGAGTCGAGAGAGGACAGACTTATGGACACAGGACACAGCCTTGCCTTGTGTGCTGGACTCATAGACCAGCCATTCTGTTCCACCTGTGTGTGTACTATGTACACAGAGATTTCACCACTTAGTGCTGCTGTCTCTATGCAGGGCATGCCTCGGCTTCTGTCTTTAGTCCTTTATTTGTCATGAAACAAAAACACAAAATACAATGGAGAAGGAAAATTAACGTTTAGCGATCAAACTGCATACGCTACTGTGTGTGCGTGTGTGTGTATGTTTGTGTGTGAGTGTGTGTCAGCAGGAGCACGAGACAAGGGTGTGGTGAGAAAATGTATGAACTTAGTGGTGAAAAGTTTAGTTCCTGAAAGCTGGCAGAGGTGATGAAACTGTTGACCATCATTTGACCGCCATGTTTCAATGACGTCTACATCAGCCACTAAGAAATAACTTGTTTTCACTAATGTTAGGAGTTGGGGGAAGGCATATCTAAATGGCACCATCTTCCTAAAACCTCTCTTCACTCACACAAAGAGCCATTTAAAAGAACATTTGCTTTCATTCATAAATGTGTTCCAAAATATAAGTATAACACATATAAATGGAGTAAAAATGTAACAAGATATTGTATTTTGTCAACATTGTGTCAGCGCATTTAAAGGAAAAAAAAACCCATAAAAATATTTCCTGATTTAGGTGGACATACGATTGTGTTTCCCCACTACCACGGAGATGTTTGTTACCATGACAACACGCTTACCAATGTCGATTACAGTGTGCCCCATGTGGATGTTAATGGTACTGCATTCCAACTCATAATTCTGGAGTCATGGTTGTTTCTCTTTCCTGTGGGACAAAGTGAAGCACTGCTCAGTAGGTAGGATGCTAAATAGATCTGTATTAAGAGCTGGACAACACAGAGAAAAAATTCAGATGACACCCAGCATGACCATCAACTGAAAAGCTTTGTAATCCATAGTGAAAGTATTCAGGGCCCGACTGCTATTTGTGCAGTTGAGGGCATAGCTTAGAAGGTCTCTTTTCCCCCTACACAAATATTTTGAATATATTTAAATCTATTTTCTTGGTGATTTTAATAAAATGTGAAACCTAATTCTCGCTTATGAGAGCGAGTCATTAAGCTGTTTGATAGTGTCAAAAGCGATTCTTCTCCATGTTTGATTGTGTCCACAAATGTCTACATTACACACACTGTACATAGTGTTATACAGTGTAGTCATGGATTTGTCTGTATAATTACAATAATATGTACTGGCAAAGTTATTGGTTTATCAAGCTAGTGAGAACTGTATTCGGGAATATGGCGGGGCGCCTCCTTCTTGTTTATATTACAGCTATTCATTGGTCAAAACATTCTGCAGTTACAGAGAAAATGTTAATTTTACAGAAATTTATCTGATAATTTGAAGAAAAAAAAAGAACTTTACTGTGCTTAGTTTATATTGACATTTCCAACCTTAGTACATTGATGTTGTTGGTGGAGGTAAGAGAGTGGAGATTTACGGAAGAGTAATCCCAGCACCTTCAGTTCCAAACGTCCAAAAAAAAGGGCAGGACTTACTGCTACTTGGAGCTGCGGAGGTCACTGAAGAAAACTGCAATGTGTTACGCTCCAGATTGCATGTGCAGGCCGTGTTTTCTAGTGTGGGGTTCACTGAAGATGCATCTTCTCATCAGAGAATACTTGACAAAATGCTCAGTGATTAAATATTATTGTAGGGGTGGTAAAAAAAAAAGCCTTTCTTGCCATTTAAATTAGATTAAAAAGAAGACTAAAACCCCTTATTTTTATTATATATTTATTAATTTATTTATTTATGGGGCTTTTTTTTGTTACCATAGTAGTCTTACCTCACGTCTCTGGGTTGCAAACACGTGACTGACACAGTTATTACACACCACAACCTTTTAATGTCACATAAACTACTTGGATTGTTAATTAATTTTGTTTTGTTAGTTCATTTGTTTGTTTTTTACTCTTCACAACAGAAGGTATTCTTTTTATTTCAGGGAATTCTGCATGATATGAACCTTCATTTGTTTAATTTATGTCAATTTATTTATTTTTGACTTTTTGCCAATAAAAAGAAAAAGTATTTGAATAAAAATAATTTGCTGATCTGTGGTGAATATTTTCATATTACTTCAATGCAAGTCTCTTGGTTGTGCTATTTCAGTGTTTATGTATGAGTAATTTGTTGAGAGGTTTGGAATTATATAGTTGTGGCAATGTTTTGCTTTATTTTTTAACAAATAACTATACTGTATCTGCTTTAGTCTACACACTCAAAATATTCACATACATTATCAGTGAAAATGGTGTGCAATTGTATTTCCCTTACATTTTAACACCAGACTCTGGCTTTCATTCCCATCCTAACTGTCTACATTATAGCTGTTTGACAGCTTTGACTCGAATATCAACTAACACCAGCATCCAGTCCTGCATCACTTTATAAAGCTAAATGAACTGATTAGTGTGTCGCATATTTACCCTTCTACTACCACTGGAATTTAAACACTCGTGGCTTAGCTGACTGTTTTTGAAGAAATCAGTCTGCCTGTTCTGCTTCCAGGGGGTAGCCTACAGATCATGTGACATTATTAAACAGGAAACCAGCTCATCTATCTGATCTTCTGCACAAATGAGCATCTCTCCCAAATGGTTCTAGGATTCTAATGGCTTGACACAGGTATTCAAGGACAGCATTTCTTTTTATTTGCCATGTAGCCTATGTATTTTTCCAGTCAGAAAGGGAGTCAGGGCAAAACGTTTTCTGCAAGTTTTCAGGAAATTGTAGGCCTACACACATCTAGATAAAGTGGTATTCAGGTATTCAAGTTCGCTAAAGGCAAAAATGGGTTAGGCTATAGCTACATTATAACAAAACCTTTAACATTTAAACGGCTTGACTCAAGACAAGAGCAAGCACTAATTCATTACCTATATCACATTTTGACATGTGACATTTTCAAAGGTCTCACTGCCCAAGAAGTGATTTGGGAAAAGCTAAAGAAAGACAATGGAGCATTTACAGATATAGGCAACCAATAAAATCAGTTTAAATTTCATTTCCATGACAAGTCTTCAACAGACAAATGTGCACCGATGCCCCTGGTTGACATTCCTTGCTGTCCAAACAACTATAAACTGACCTGTCGAAGTGGGCCAAAGTGGGTGGACTGAGTCGATCAGGTCCGAGATCAAGGTAAAGCGTTCCGTGAATGATGCGACGGCACGCCTATCAGATAGCGAGGATGGGTGATTTGTGGACCCGTTCAACCACTAATAATAACAAATGGGTGGGACCGCATGTGAGCGTTTTGAACTGTGGATGGAAACAGGACATGGTGAAAAGGCAATCCTGCAGTCTTTACTGACTGGATTTCAATTCCTCTTCTATGCAGAGAAGAGTATCTATAAACATGAAATCAGTAATGCAGCAGTAGCCTACCGTTCATAACGGTTAGCTACAAGCTTAGGTAGGCTACTGGATAGCTACTAGTAGCCCCATCGTGGCAGCTGAAGCTGTGTTGCTAGGGTACTCCGACCCTAGCGTTCCGCGCCAGGTGTATGTGAGCCGCCAGGGTGATCCAGGCTGCCCTTATGGATCGCTTCAATGGATGCCTTCAAACCCCCTTTTAACAACACTTCGAGAACAGCCGGGTGCGTTTCCCAGCCGCCGAATGCAGAGAGGGAGGTTGCCTGCTGGCCAGTTCCACAGACCCCCGAAAATGGGACTGCAGCTGCCCCGGTTTCAGGACAAGCTGTCTCGGGGTACTGGACGGCTGTCTTCGACTACGATGCCAGTGCAGACGACGAGCTCAGCCTGCGGAAGGGGGACCTGGTGGAAGTCCTGTCGAAAGATTCGCTCGTCTCGGGAGACGAGGGTTGGTGGACAGGAATGATAGAGGACCGTGTTGGTATTTTCCCCAGCAATTACGTTAGTAGTGGGAATGGCATCTCTGAAAAGATACGGGACAAGGCTGGGGAAGATTACGCCGACTACTCGGTCCCATCATTGCACTGTAAGTAGCATCGCTGGCTAGCACTGGCTAGAATGAAACGTTATGAGCGGTGTGTATACGTTACCAATACTGCGGTTACAGTGTAGATTAGCACAATGATCGGTCACCCCTGCACTACATAGCTAATTACAATGTCATTGGCGTTTGGCCATAACTTTTATTTTCGTCCTGCATGTGTTTTTGTGACCAGAGGCTTTGCACGTATATGGCTAACGTTAATAATTTCTCCGGCCAGACGACTAGCTTGCTAGCATATTTCAGATTTTTTTTTGTTCAGGTCCTTTTCATCAAACAAGGCCGTAAAGGCCATCTTCTGTTAGGCTACCTCCAACCCCGCCTTGTTCATCTTTCGCTATGACCACTCGCATCCCCTAGCTGTGTCTGTTTTCCCCCTGCACGGTTACTGTGATGATATTGAAGCATATTTCCGCCAAGGTTAAAGAACAGACTAGACGCTGCAATACACCTGTTTTCTGTGGCCAGTTATAATAACCTATCAGTACAATACAAGTGCGAGTGAACCGTGCTGACTGGGGATGTTCTTTGTCATCTCACACAGTGTAGCTACAGCATAATTTATTGACGTGGCCATGACAAACTTGGGCAGGTTTTTTTCTTCTCGTCTGGTCCGTAGAAATATTGAGCATTGTGCAAACCCAGCTGTCTCAGTCCTTGCTTTGTGTGCCATACACACAGCCCCCCTTGAAGTTTAACATGGGCCTACCTATATAACAAGATACATTTTTATCAAGGATGCAAAAGGATGTACCGTTCATCACTAAGCCTTCATTTTGGCATGCAGTGGCAGTTTTCAGTTAGAGGAATATTTTTCATTTTTTTCACTTACAATAAGCAGTCCATTCAGGCAAAACTGAATCACTGATAATTAGACACTCCACTTACTTGAGTGCTCTTGGTATTTGATGCAGTATGCAATTGAAAGCTAAATTCAGACTGCTAATTTAGTACTTTAAAACATTGAATAACCCCCATCTTGGCAGTATTTTTGGACGCGTAGTGATTCATTTAATGCTTAACTTGATCGGCCTTAACATATATTTATGTTTTTTTTTGCATTTATATAGTTTATTCTCAGTGGGTAACCATCTGAAATGTGTATCAATCCATAAATGTTTCCATGTCCACTATGAAGGGAATCCAGAGGTTTTGTTAAAAGGTTAGTCACATGAAGACTTTACATGAGAAAGAATTGCAGGTGTTCCTTTTTGAGAAAAGTTCATAATTTTGCATTTATGATGCTTGAAAGCTAAATTAATGTATGTCTTGCAAGATACCTCCTTTGTCCAGTATAATTCAGACACATTATAACAAGTAGGCCTACATTACAGTATTATTTTAAAATGGCTTGTGCTCTGAAACTGAAAAAGCCATTGTAGAAGGAGCCCTTTTTAAAAAAGGTTTTTAACATGTTACAACTAAATTCAGCTCATTTTAATTATTGCATTTAGTAAATTTAAAAGAGCGATGACAGATGCCAAAACCTCCAGTTACAACATGATTATACAGTGGAATCACTTTTCACAGTGCAAAACATAAAAGAAAAGAAAAACACATGCGTGATTAAAACATTTGGCTGGATTCAATCAACACATTTGTCTTTAGCACTTGGAAGTGTTTGTGAACCAAAGAAACTAGGCCAAGACTTGCATTATTTGTGAAGCAAAGTTAAGCACGAGCGGTGTATTGAATCCGGGCCGTTGTCACTGCATTCTCTCTCAGATTGATACGAGCAATATCAGGCAGCTGGCTGATAATGTGCTGATGGCATTGACTGTATAAAAATATGGACAAAGCCACTGTGACGTCACCCATTGCCTTTCCACGGCCTCGTAAAAACTGAATTGAGGCTCCGGATGTCTTTTTCGCCGCCCGTTTGTACAAACGGCGTCTGCTCCGTGGAGCCGAAGAGGACTCAACCTGTCCCTCTGATTGGTCCTGAACAAATGTTAATACCCTGTCCAAACGACACAATATTTTTAAAGAATCAGCACATGCAGAGGCATTAGATGAAGGAAAGGCACCTATTGCGATTACATTTTTTTTGTGGGAAAAATTTATTGACTGAGTATTTTGACCACATTGCTGCCATTGACTTACATGGTGAAAGACCTATACTGGAGCCAATCGCAGTGGCGCTAGTGAGCAACGGCACAATTGCCGTTCCCAGCCCAACCCGGAAGGGAGCTTCAAAACGAAAGCCCAGTCTTGGCCCCTTGGCTGATGGTTTGAGGGCATTTGAGGGCCCCACATGGGCCCCTCAAGGTGTGAAGGCCCTGAAGCCTAATGCACTTTCACAGCGGTATACAGACGCATCAGTGGAGTAGAATTGTGCTGTCGCTGGATCTGTCAGGTTTTCCGAAGTAATTGGATTGGCTGTGTGTGGCAGCTGAAAGGTCAGTTGGTCATTTAGCTCATTCAGAGCTGTTTTAATGGTAGCCTTACAGCTAGACAAACCATGGTGCTTCGCTGTAGAACCTCTCGCTCTTTTTTTTAATGTACTTCAGTGTCAATTAAAAATGAATATGTTATTGGAATTAAAGACTAGTTCAGATTGAAATTACTCTGCTGTTGGAGTTTGTGAAGGGATTGACAGATGAGATTTTATCAAAATTGGGTGATGTCGATGTCATCACTCCCACAAGCCTGTTCTGTTGAGGCATTTGAATGAAAGATGATGTCAAGAATTAGAACCTTATTTTATCTATTGATTTGCCACAGGAAGGCTTTGAATTAATAGGCTGTATCAGAAATGTGAATATTTAGAGTTTATAGAGTTTTGCTTTGGAATTCAATGGAATTAACCCTTCTGCTGTTTCTCCTGCCGTTTGGTATTTGTAACTAATTTATCCTCTTTACAACCTACTACTTCAATTAGCCTCTTTATTTTTCTCAAAGAATAAAAATCTAAAATAACTGGATTATGTTTACAGTTACAATACCTTGGAGGTAAGGGATCCAGAAAGTACATGTGAGATATTTTTTGATGTTATCATGTGAAATGAATTCCAGCACATAGCCTAAGTTGTAAACAATATTAGTTACAGTGGAACTACACATACAAATGCGACGATTCACATGTGGTCATATCACATATGGAATAGCCTTGAGCCCTTTGTTTATGTTTTTCTGCTTTGGTGATGACTAGTGCTGGGTGATGTCTATGGAACAACCCCCTTAAGTTCTGTCTTGGTGGGTTGCTTTTTGCAAAGGCAGCAATGTCAACTTTTGGCAGTCTTTTGCAAAGTTCACATTGCAAAAATAGGTTTACATTTCAGCATTTTCTGAGCTGAATCTCCGGCTCCGAGCCAAACACCACAGTAATTGCATTACTACCTTTTACTTTAGGTCCTATTCCAGACCATGCAATAACATGAATACATATAAATACATTTTAAATATCCAGTTTGGTGAGCATAAGTGGCATTATGGCCCTGTCAAAGCAGGCATCGGCTATAAATGCCAGATGCAACTTCAACCGTTTACTGAAAATAAAAAATCCCAGTGCATTTTTTTTCCTTTTGCTTTATTATTCCACAGCTCATCAAATCAATCCCAATTATTACCATATTATTCCCAGTTACAGGGAGAGGCTTATGACCAGAGGAGGGGTTAGAATCCAAAAGTGCTTGGCAGTGTTGGAAGGCTTGTCCCCGAAGTGTGAACGCTAGGACTTACATTTCAGGCCATCTCTTTCCAACAGGGCTCTTGAGTGTGAGGCTGGATTTAAATTCTGTGGCTATTCCTAATCGGCCTGTATCCCGAATGTATGGTAGAAGATCCAGACATTTTACTCTTTAATTGTGAGTAATAATTCCATGATGTGCATGCCTACATGGCTGCATTTATGCCAGGAGAACATTTCTAGGAAAAGTCTAGGAAAGACTTTTCACTTTAGGATGACCTTTAACAGGTCACAGGTGTGTGGGACATGGGTCCACGGGGAGCGCTAAGTTTGGGAGATTCAGATGTGGGACAGCAGGCAGAGAAAGGGGGCGGGGAAGATGATTCCAGTTCATTTTGAATGGATGTGCTGCGGAATGGCACTGAAACTAAGGTCATTGGCTGCGGTTTCCCGTGAATATCCAGGGCACAGTATTGACCAGTCATCTGGTAAAAGTTAGTCATATGCAGCCGCTTGTAGTGTCTTCAGACATAAAGACTCTCATCCCTCGGGTCAAAAATGACCATTTTCTGAGGTTTAACAGCGGTGAGGATGGGTCATTTTGACCCTGTGGACCATAGTTGCATACATAATATGAAGATGCCACAAGGGTTACACAAAAAAGATGTTCACTTTTCCCCACTTCCCTGAGGAACCCTGCCTGACGTAAGGCCTACCCTCCTGCTCTGCCGCTGTAGACTGGTGCCCACACTCCGCTAACAGCGCACCCTGAGTACTACACCCTCACCAACTGAGCCGTTTGGGAGTCCTCCACTTATATTTATAATTATGGATTATGCCATTGATGCAGGCCATTAGCCACAACATATTCCGAGCTTGTTTAATGCACACACGCAAAGCCATGCCTCTCTGGTGCCAGTACAGGGTTTCTGTATAGAGGAAATTTATGTGGAGGCTTGGTTGTTTTTTTTGTAAATTAGTAAATCGGTTTAAGACTAGGCTGCTGTAAATGTCCCCAGGTGAAGGGAGTTAAGGATGCACACTCAGAGGAGTTTTTAGAAATTGTGTCATAACAACTCTCAGTCTCTGTTGGCCCTCCGCTTGTGGTGCGAACACGAGCCAAGACAATCAGAGCCCCTGGAAATTAGCCTTAGTTTATACAGTAGCGGGATGCTGGAGGCCATTTGATGACCCAATTCATCATTTAATCATTTTATATGTCCTATCATGTTTGATGTTTGCAAAATGTGTACCTTTTTTATTCCGCTAACGTGCTACACCACTGTTACCTCCGCAGTTAACGCTGCTCTAAATAACATAATATCTTAGCATATTTGTATTTCTTTTGGAGAGCGTCTATAAATTGTGACCCAGCTTTAATGAATGATTGCCTCTGTGGAAGAGCTTGTGTTTTAACGACCGCTGCTCCCTTGCAGCTAATGTGTTTGTGCAGGGTGATGATGGCTGTATTATCTGCTTCCCTTTCCGCAGGAGCCCTTCATGCATGTGCTACCCAGCCTTACATATATGATTTGTATATCAATCCTCATGTGTTGCCAGGGTGTTGTTTAGTGTTCGGCCCCATAGGGAGTTCAAACCAATGAACCTACCGAGATCCAGCTCTCGCTCTGGGGACTAATCAAGCTCATGTCTGGTAGGGGGTACAGCCAGGAAATGGGAATAGCCCATATGCCACAAACGGTACACCAAAGCCATGCCAAACAAAACGACCCTTCTGCCGCAGTTTACCATTCCAGAAGTCCCCCTGAGAGATGTATGTGTTCTTTCAGACTCAAGCTGTACCCAAAATAAACAAATGTCAGGAGAGGTAATAAAGCCTTTCTGATGTTTTAATACTGATTCGGATGTTGATGCTAACTAGCTCTGATTTACTAGCTGCTTGTTCTTTTGTTCCGTAATTTAAATTTTTTTTAAAAAGGTTTGGATTTTTCATTTCACCAGTTTGGATTTCATTGTTTGTCGATGATGGTGTTCAGAATCGCATGCATACATCAGCTGTTAGTGCAGGTGTGTGACACAAATCATGTAGTTCACAAAAGGAAAGTTGCTTATGTACTTGTGAGTAGACCAAAGCAATGCTTTGACCTCAGGGGTCTTCTTTGGGTAGGGGAGTGAGATGGTGTATCAACTGTTAATCCTGGCTTGTTCAGAATTTCTGTATTATTACTTTAAAAGTTCATCTGGCCCTTTTCAGTAATGCCTCTTTCTTTGTTTAAACATGTTCTGAAATGCATGAAAGCATAAGAGGTTGAGCTTCACTAATCAGCCCATAAACAAATTACTTGTCCCCATGCCAGCTGTTAAGAAGCACCCAGAGCAGCCGATCTGAGTAATCAGTGTTTTTCAGTGTTTAGCACGCCCTGAAGTATGAAAACAAAAAAACAGAGAGTTTGAGGAGGACGCAGGGCTCTACGCGAACATTTTTTTTTCCCAAGGAGCACAAGTTGAAGTTGAAAAATTTAGGAGCACACTAATGAATCCCAATTAGTAGATGCGGTCCTAAATTATTTTTCCCGTTAGCGTGCATCAATTTTCAGGAGCAAACGCTCCTGAAATGGGAGCACTGTAGTGCCAATGGGAAGGTGTGCGTCCATGCGTGTACGTGCACTCGCGCATACATGTGCGTGTATATGTGCGCAATGTAGCCAACGGGTCATAACTTACCTCCCTAAACTCATAACTGGAAGGAAGTGCCCAGAAATATGGAAGCCTGTCAATCGTTTAGTTGATTTATGTTCAGTTCAGATGGCAGATATTGGCTATTTTGTGTTGTTGTTGTTGCATATAATCCCCCCACCCCTCCATACACTGTAGGGCTGCTGCCCTAGTTTTCTCTGACAGCCTCCCACTTGAAATATTTATCAAGGTTAGGCTGCTTGATCGACTGTTAGCAATTCACACGGTGCCATTTTACTGCAGCCGGTTTCCTGTGAGCTCAGTGCAAAGCAGCAGACCGAGCCTGCGAGCGTCAGCCCAGCCCCTCATTATGACATCATCACAATGATACCCTACAGTCACTTTTGTGTGCTGGTTTAACTATGTGAAGCACTTTGTGACTCTGTGTCTATGAGAGGTGCTATATTAAATAGACTTTACTTACTTACTTACTTATGTGTGTGCCACCTTACTAAAAAATCCCCTCCTTGTCATGTGTGAGAGTGAGTGAGTGAGTGAGTGAGTGAGTGAGTGAGTGAGTGAGTGAGTGAGTGAGTGAGTGAGTGAGTGAGTGAGTGAGTGAGTGAGTGAGTGAGTGAGTGAGTGAATGAGTGAGTGAGTGAGTGAGTGAGTGAGTGAGTGAGTGAGTGAGTGAGTGAGTGAGTGAGTGAGTGAGTGAGTGAGTGAGTGAGTGAGTGAGTGAGTGAGTGAGTGAGTGAGTGAGTGAGTGAGTGAGTGAGTGAGTGAGTGAGTGAGTGAGTGAGTGAGTGAGTGAGTGAGTGAGTGAGTGAGTGAGTGAGTGAGTGAGTGAGTGAGTGAGTGAGTGAGTGAGTGAGTGAGTGAGTGAGTGAGTGAGTGAGTGAGTGAGGGAGCGAGCGAGCGAGTGAGCGAGTGAGCGAGCGAATGTCCCGGATGTTCACTCTTATTGTTCCATCTTTGCTGGTTGGGCCAGAATCCCAGACTACCAGACTGTGAGTCTCTGACCCTTTCCATTACCCGTGTGCCCCCTTCTCCTCCTGCAGTGCTGGAGATCGACTTCTCAGAGCTGGCTCTGGAGGAGATCATCGGCGTGGGGGGATTCGGCAAGGTGTACCGGGCCTTCTGGCAGGGCACGGAGGTGGCGGTGAAGGCGGCGCGTCGCGACCCGGACGAGGAGGTGGGGCAGACCCTGGAGAGCGTTCGGCAGGAGGCCAAGCTCTTCGCCATGCTGCAGCACCCCAACGTCATGGCCCTGCTGGGGGTCTGCCTGCAGGAGCCCAACCTCTGCCTGGTGATGGAGTTCGCCCGAGGCGGGTCCCTCAACCGCGCCCTCTCTGGAAAGCGCATCCCGCCCCACACGCTGGTGGACTGGGCCGTGCAGATCGCCCGCGCCATGCAATACCTCCACTGCCAGGCCATCGTTCCCATCATACACCGGGACCTCAAGTCTAGCAACAGTAAGGATCGTCTTCCCTGTCTTGGTGATAAAAACGGGGCTTTCGAACACCAAGCTCAGCCCAAGTCTTTTCCCCTGTCAGTGTGTCTCTGAGCGGTTGGGTGAACATATCCCTTCTCTTTTTATTACTATTTTCAATATTTCTTTTCTTTTTACATTTTCAAAATATATCTATAAAAATTGCATGTTCATGCAGGACAGAAAATGTGAGAAGGAAGGAAAAAGAAAGTGGGAGGAGTCGAGTGTCGATTTTGTGAAATGCTGAAAAATGTAAAGTTTCACTCCGTGTAAGTGTGTTTAAGTGACCCTGCGACTCACTTTTCAGTGGCGTTCATATTGCGGGTGAGAAAATGGGAGATGACGCTTCCCGTCGACTAGATTGATAATACACCATGATGCCAATAGGCAAACAAACCTGATCGATCCAGAAGAGTGTTGTTTGGACGTAGCTCAGAGCCGGCAGGAACTGGGTTTAGATTAATGGCTTTCAGTTAAGGGAGACCAAAGTGTGGAAGAGGCTTGGAAACAACCGGAGGCCATAAAGAATTCAAGAAACCAGTTCAGAACAGAAGGGTTTGACATTAAGGCTTGTCCTCTTGTCCAGGACAAGTGTATTTTTGGTCGGACAAGTACAATTTTCCATCCACTTGTCCGAAGGGACAAGAAAGAGATTTTTTTTTAAACTAAATGTAAAAAAAAAAATAAAAAATAAAAAAGTAAAGTTAAAAATGATCTGAATAGAAGTAAAAATAGCATGATGCTCATTTCACCTGCCGTCCTGGTTACATTGTTAAAGAGATAATTTTGCTAATAGGAGTTGAGAAAATGCAACAACAAATTTTTATCTGTTTCAATCACAAATGGGGGGTTTTCAGAAAAGTTTACGAGTCTTTTTGACAACTGAAAAATTAAGTCCCACTTGGACAAGTGCTGAAAAAGCTTAATGTCAAGCACAGGAACCATAAGGGGCTCCAGGGTCTCCCAGCTTGTACCAATGGGGATGGGCCAGTTATCTGTGAGCTGAACTGTGAGCTCACTCCTGTGCTGCTCGATCCTCTGTTTTTTCAGTGCGTCTTCTTCAACTGCATTACTCGTCCATCTCCTACCACTTCTGTGAATGTACTGAGAAAAACAACAGAAATTCTCATTTTGTTCATCTACCTCTCTCTGGCTGCAGTAGTAGAAGTTTCTCTGTGCTGTTTCTGTAAATAACACGTGCTCTCGGTACGCTACTGGAAGGGACGGCTCCATTTGAAATCAGCTGAAAATCAAAAGAACTGCTACTCGCGCTCAAGATTTGACAACATAGATTGTTTTTATCCCATCCTTGTTTTTTTGAGTAAGTTGTTTCCTGTGTGAAAATGTCACTTTGGATCTGCATATCCAAAGTACCGTTTCTCCCTGTCACTTGCATAGAATTAGATGAAGTGCAATTCTGAACAATGTTTTTGCCACAGATTATTATTTTTTTTAATCGCCTGTGTTTGTTCACATTTGAATTCAGCCGAGACAGGAACCCTTCTTGAGTTCTTTTCATTCACAATATTCTTACCCAGAGTAGTCGGCGTGAGCAGTCACCAGCTGAACACTGAGTTTTGGGAAGTTGTGTGAGGGGGGGCGGGGTTTTGGGGGAGGGTAATCCTGTATTTTGCATTGGGATTCCTCCTGGATCCATTTAAACCCCAAGCCTATTACAGGGGATTTACCTTGTGTTCAGGCCCCTGTGGGCAATTGGAGAGCCCAGGGTGATTAGCTTGGCCCCTTACATCCGATTGGCTGAATCAGTGTCATTGTATTGGGCGTCTCGCATCTGATTGGCCGCTCTTTGGTGATTAGCCAATCACTGGTGCCGGCATCACATCTCCGGGTGGAATAGAGCCCCAGACACACCTCTCTCCCCACACGTAAACACAGGGGAATCCCATAGACATGTGGTACACAGTACACTGACCACAGTGAGCTGTCCATCAGCAAAGCTGATCACGTTTTGATGTCCATTGATGCCTCACCTGTGTTACCTGATAGGATGTGTGCAGGTGGGATTCTACACATTTGCAGATAGATTTAAAAACTTTGATTTTTTTAGGGCTTTTCAGCTTTATTGGACAGCACAGTGTAGAGAGACAGGAAGACTGGGAGTGAGAGAGAGGGAGAGACATGCGACAAAGGTTGTGCGGCCGGATTCAAACCGCCGATGTCACAGCTCACAATGAGCACCTGGACAGTGCTCTTGCAGGCTACGCCACCAAGACACCCCACATTTGGAAATAGTTGTTCCAAAACATGTCTGATTACAGCGCGACTTGAAGATAATCACAGTCACGTCACAGTTTGTTGTGGACGTTAAGTCATGAGTCATGAATCATTGCCGGTTTTAATTTCTCTTGGGGTGGGGGAACCTGCATGGCTGTGTTGAGACAAAAACACTATCAAAGTTGCCAAAAGTAATAATAGTTTGAACACTTGGGTGTTTGTCACGTCAAGAAGCGGACTGTTTCTCTGAAAGGCAGAGGTTTTACAATATGTTCTTCTGAAGCACTGGCCTTTTCGACTTGATATTCCTGTCACATTAGATATCAGATTATATGTGGGATAATTGCTGTTATTCCTGTGGGTAGTTATCGGAGGTTGTTTGTTACAGTAGCTCACACTGCTCTATGTCAGTAGCTCTCCACATAGGGCTCATGACCAGGGTATGACGTTTTTTCACTACTGGCCAGAGGGTGATTCTAAAAATTCTAAAAATCACCAGCCATTTTCAACATTTTACCAGTCACATTACCTTTTACAATATAACACAACCGGGTTGGTTACCGGCCAAAGTGGCTGCTAGAGTAAGAATCTTACCAACCACAATCAAAATTTTACCAGCTTTTGGCTGGTGGCTGGTGTTAATTTCACACCCTGCTCATGACTGTTATCTCTGTTTAAACACTGGCCTCATCTTACCTCCTCCCCAAAGCATGTTTGTGTCTGGGATGTGGTGTTAAACCGCTAGCTTTAACCTGCCCGGCTGAGTGCCACTAACAGGAAAAATAGCATGCTTTCCCCAAGCTCCTTTACGACTACACGCCAACGCATCAATATTGTATATTTATATATTATTCATTTACTTTGCACAGGGTACCCTGTCTACAGATATGTACATTGCTTAGCATTTAACCACAACTATAAGGCAATTATCTTCTTGTGTGCGTTCCCCCAAACACACACACACACACACACACACACACACAACATGACTTTAACCCACAACTGAATCCCCGCTGGTGATCCTCGTTGTACCCCCTAGAACCCCTCACACCAGTCCGACTGTCCCTGGAACTACATTCCCAGTATGGACAATGTGGAATTATTACATTTCTGGTCACATAACAAGATATGCTGTGAATGGTTTCAATTAGGATTTGAGGAGTGCATGTGTAGAGGTCATTTGTAGGTTCAAAGGTCAAGGAATGAAACCGCCAATGGCAGTTTCAGTTGGGCAGGAGCTACGAACCAGGAAGTGTGGCTGTTTTTGTTCTTGAGGGATGTTTTCTCCCTGTGATTGGTATGAGTCATATACATGTGTATTGTGTATATAGCTTATAGATTAGTTATAGATTGGTCAGATTAATTTGTATGGCGACATGATCATCTAACATCCAAGGATGTGTGTGATTAGGCCAGATTGACCCTAAATGCAGGAAATGGTTCTATAGCCAGTCAGAAGTGTGAATATAATAAATGTGTGTTTATCAGGAGGAAGTCTCTCTTCTCGCTCTCTCTCTCTCCTTCCCCTCTGCTTGTGCTGGGGCCAGCGCTCTGGGAGGGATCTTTCTTTTTGTGAGGATGCAGTTGTTTACCATCATAATCGCACGGCACAGTAAATCTGGGGCCCCTTGATGTGCCTGCCACACCCCTCAGGCACGCCCCTCGAACGGGACGCCTGGCAACAGATGGCCCGGCATTGTGCTGCCGCTCTCTGCAGACCTGCTGTGCGGCTGAATGGAGCTTCTTGGGTGCTACTGCCCACGTGCTACTGCTGGGGTGGAGTGTGGTTAGCATTCAGAGTGGGGATGGCGTGCGTGTGAGCATGTGTGTGTGTGCGCGCGTGTTTGTACATGTGTGCGTTTGTGGGAGCGTGTGTGTGTGTGTGTGAGTGTGCGCACGTGTGTGGGATGAAGGGACCAGCTGGCATGATGTTGCCGTGGTATCCAGTGGTAGGGCAAGCTGGAACAAAGAGCTCCACAAAGTTGAGATCATGCGTGGACCAAGGGAAAAAATTTGTTTTCTTTTATTCATACAATTCAGCGATGACCGTTTAAAAAAAATAAAAATAAAACGGTGAACAATTTTGGTCAGTCAGTCTTACCGCCAATTGTTTGTTGTTGTTTCAGTTTGTCACTGAGGATTTGATTAAGTCACAGGCTGATAATTGTTATTATTTAGCGGGAACGCTAAATCTTGTGAGTTTAGCGGGAACCCCTGTGGGGTCCTAATAGCCTGCCCTGACGGAGTGAGCGTCAGCACCAGGCCGAGGTTTGCAGCGCCCCAAACTGCTCTTGGTGATCTCTAGGCCTGTCTGGGGTGTGGAGAGAGGGGAAGCTAGGCCTGTCTGGGGTGTGGAGAGAGGGGAAGCTAGGCCTGTCTGGGGTGTGGAGAGAGGGGAAGCTAGGCCTGTCTGGGGTGTGGAGAGAGGGGAAGCTAGGCCTGTCTGGGGTGTGGAGAGAGGGGAAGCTAGGCCTGTCTGGGGTGTGGAGAGAGGGTAAGCTAGGCCTGTCTGGGGTGTGGAGAGAGGGGAAGCTAGGCCTGTCTGGGGTGTGGAGAGAGGGGAAGCTCTTTCTGCTGTGACTTGGCATATTTCACCCGGCTGGCGTTCTAGAAGCATGGCGGGGATTCTCCTTTGGATCGAATTCCAGGCGATGCAGAGCGGTCTGCGGAGTAATTGCTGCCCAGCGCCGAGGCAAGACGTTGTCATATTTAATGAGCAGGTGTGGAGCGGACCTGTGGGACCGGCCGGGAATCCTGGATGGATTTTAATCTGTAAAGGGCAAACTGTGCTGACTGTGTCCGACTGAAAACTATGATTCTGCTAAAACCATAGGCTCAGACTGTTTAGAGCTAATGGTCTACACCGGGGGTCCTCAATCTTATCCGGTAAGGGCCAGTGTGGGTGCAGGCTTTTGTTCCAACCGAGCAGTAACATACCTAATTCTACTCATCAATGTCCTTAGCAAAGACTAGGATGATTAGTCGAATGAGGTGTGTAACTACTTGGTTGGAACAAAAGCCTGCACCCACACCGGCTCTTTCTGGATAAGATTGAGGACCCCTGCACCCACACCGGCCCTTTCTGGATAAGATTGAGGACCCCTGCACCCACACCGGCCCTTTCTAGATAAGATTGAGGACCCCTGGGGGATATACTAGGAAGTGGGATTACTGAGTTAGCAGGATTACTGAGTTAGCAGGATTACTGAGTTAGCAGGATAACTGAGTTAGCAGGATAACTGCACTGAGTAAAACCTGGAACCCTCCAAAATCTGGAACATGGACATCTGAGAAATCTGGAACACGGACTGAAGTAAACAGAGTTGGGTTCCGGGTTTTAGTCAGTGCAGTTATCCAGCTAACTCAGTAGTCCTGCTTCGTGGTATTATACCCCTCCGGTCTACACAGACCAATGCTGTTGGAACCGTATGGGCTGAAACGGTCAATCCCTGTGCATCCATGAATCATGTCAGGAGTGCGTTTGAGCGGGTTCTATTTTCGAGGGACGTGATGCAGCTTCCTGCAATAACTGCTCAGTTCAGTGCCAGATGGTTAGTGGAGCAGCTCCTAATTTTTCACTGTGATAAATTAACTTTGCAAGTGTAGAAAGAACCCTCTGAATGTCAGACCCTCTTGCTGTTCAAAAAATGAAAATCACAAAGGATATTGTCTGGAGGCTACATTTAAAGGGTGGACCACAGTAGTTTTACTCACTTCCTGGATTTTGCATGCGTATTGCATCAGCTGTATCTATTATTTGGCCTTTTGACATTGGAGGAGAAAAATGTTGGTATAAAACATTTCTTCCATCTTATAGAGACAATGAGTTTTTATATATTGTTAATTGTATATAACCTTAGCCCCTGTAAGGATTTAAGTATCCCCAAACAATGATGTAATGAAACCTTTATTGGATATTGACCAACAATGATATTCGTTGGAGCCCTTTAACAGTAATAGCAAGACATATTTTGTAATGCATTTTGTTAAAAGCTGGGGACATTTTTGTGGGTTTTTGATGTAATCATTTGCAAGAAATAAGTATGAAAATAACACGTGAACGCCATGAAGCAGCAGTGTACTATAATGGTTAAGGAACTGGCCTTGTAACGAAAGGTTGCAGGTTCGATTCCCAGGTAGGACACTGCCGTTGTACCCTTGAGCAAGGTACTTAACCTGAATCGCTTCAGTATATATCCAGCTATACAAATGGATAATATGTAAAAAAATAAATAAATAAATGCTAAAAAGTTGTGTAAGTCGCTCTGGATAAGAGCGTCTGCTAAATGCCTGTAATGTAAAAGTAATGTAATGAAACATTTCCAGGTGAGTTGATGTGATACAGCTGCTTACAGGAACGGCTTTGTGTAAAAGCGGTTTCTTTCATTAACTGGGATACCCTATCTCCTTTTTTTCCTTCCTCTGCTTTCTGTCTCTCCTTTTCTCCTCTGTCATGTTCGTCTCCCTCCATCTCATTTTGCTTCATCTGTTTATACCCTGCCTATTCCTCCCTCTCTTTCCCTCCACCTTTCTCACTTCATCCCTTCTTTCTTTATTGCCCTTTTGTTCGTTATTGCACTATTTTTGTCATTATTTGTCAATTTCACTTTTTATGGACATCACTGTAACCTTTCCTTCTGAAATCATTCACCCACGTCACCTCTCGACTGCACCCAAAATTTAAATCCATGCTAATCTACCCATAACCAACAATATCACAAACCCCAAACCCCAAATTTTATTCCCCCCTACTGCGTGCCTTTCACCCTTCTCCCAACCCCTGTCCTGCCTCAACACCCAACAACCCCTACCCCCACTCCGACCTTAATTGCCCCCCCCCCCCCCCTTCACCTCCACTCCTGCCGGATCCCGGCCGCCATGTCCGCCGCAGTCCTGATCCTGGAGAAGGTGGAGAAGGAGGACTTGAGCAATAAGACCCTGAAGATCACGGACTTCGGCCTGGCGCGGGAGTGGCACCGCACCACCAAGATGAGCGCGGCGGGCACCTACGCCTGGATGGCGCCCGAGGTCATCCGCTCCTCCACCTTCTCCAAGGGCAGCGATGTGTGGAGGTGGGCAGGGGGGAGCGGCGGAGGAGGTGCCGCCGCGGCAGGAAGCGGAAGGCGTCGCCGCGACCGCCTCGCTCGGCCCGTACACGCGCGCGCTCTCTCTCTTATAGGCTTCTCACAGTATAGCTGCGGCCAATCGTGTGGGAGCCATGCTGAATGTATTTCAGTTGGGGTTGGTCTTCAGGACTGAGAGACCGTTTGTGCCTTAGTGATGCAAGCCTGTGACTTTCAAACATGATTGGCAGCTGTGGAACTGTCTTTTGCGGATGGAATAATAATTTTAGAATGTCAGTTATAGAATTGGGAACATCTTAACGGGTGAACAGCACAGGCCTTACCTTTGCGCAGGGCATACCTTTGCATAAAGTCGATTAGTGGTATTTGTTTTGTACCAATCAGTGGTTTTGTTATTAGTGTTGCGTGTGCTAAAAGGTTTTGCACATGCTAAAGGTCTCCGTAGATCAGGCCCTAAGACGGTTGAGCTCAGTTATAAGTGTCCTGCATGGAGGGATATCGTGAGTTGGCACTGCAGAAGCAGGCAGAGATGTTGGCGGGCAGCCTTCCAGGGGCTCTGGCCGAGCCTCGATCTTACACCACACTCCAGCGACGCGGCTGACAGCCGCAGGTCTGTCAGCAGCAGGAGGCCATGGCACAGGGCTCAATTTTAAGCTGCAGGGGTGGCCCCTGTTCAGTTTGGGATAGGAGGGAGGAATGTGTGCGTTTTTCCACACAGGTGACTTGGCTAAAATCTCCTGTCTGGACGATACCGTGGTTATAAATTCCTCAGCAGTGCTGTTGCTGAAGCAGCGGTCTCGCCTCTGTGCTCGTCACATACTCCTCTGACCGTTTCTCTCTCTCCGTTCAGCTGAGTGTTGAGCAGAGTGAGTGTACAGCAGCATCAAACCCTCCCCACAAGCGCACACACACACACACCCACACCCCTTCTCACTGTCTGACTGTGCTCATGTAGGTCTTATAAAAGAACAGAGGCTGGAAGAGAGAGAAGGGAAGAGGGGTTTGGGGGTTGAGTATTGCTGTGTCATCAGCTGGCGGGTGCACAGATTCCGCCAGAAAGCCAGCTGTGTTTTTCCTCTCTGTTCTCTGGGCCTCTTTTGCAGTGTTACCCATCTGTACCCCTATTTTCTCTCTTTCTTTCTCTCCCCCCTCCCCCTCTCTCTCTCCCTTTCTCTCTCCTGCCCTCTCTCTCCCATTCTCCCTCACTCTCTCTCCCTCCCTTTCTCTCACTCTCTCTCTCCCCCCGCTCTCTCCCTTTCTCTCTCCTGCCCTCTCTCTCCCATTCTCCCTCTCTCTCCCCCTTCCTCTCTCTCCTTCCCTCTCTCTCTCCATCTCTTTCTCTCACTCTCTCTCTCTCCCCACTCAACCCCCCCCCCCCCCGCCCATCCCTCTCTCTCTCTCTCTCTCTCTCTCAGTTACGGGGTGCTGCTGTGGGAGCTCCTAACGGGGGAGGTGCCGTTTCGGGGGATTGATGGCCTGGCAGTGGCATACGGGGTGGCCATGAACAAGCTGGCACTGCCCATCCCCTCCACCTGTCCCGAGCCCTTCGCCCGTCTAATGGAAGGTGACTGGAGAAGGGCTTCATGCCCCCCCCCTGCAGTCCCGCACTAACACCCCCCCCCCACCACCACCCCCACCACCCCCCACAGGGTCAGCACTGCCCCATCTGTGGAAGCTTTTAGTCCACAAAACTGTTTGTGCTGCATTTTTCTGCGTACATATTCTACAACACAGTTAGTTTGTGGCAGTTAGTTTCTGAGCACTTTCACTCTACTCTTCCATCAAAATGATGTATTGGATTCATGGTCAGCGTTGACTTCTTTATGGATACAACATAGAATGTTGAAATGGCGGGACAATTTAAGGTTTTTTTTTTTCCCCTTTCTGCAATCTGTTCCCCTCCCTGGAGAAATACTGTGTAGCGTAAAGGTGGGATTATACTTGCTCCGGAAACTAATTACCTCTGCTAGTTCGTATGAACTTCATGCCATAAAATGATGAGCTTGTGGAGGAAAGGAAACTGCATTGACTTGGGTCATCGCAGTGTGCACATCCCTGCTGGCCGAACTAGCCAAGATGTTCACACTCTGACGTAAATGCGGATATTTCCTGCAAATTGATATAAAATCACATGGGTGACTGCGTTGGCTGTGTCCCGTCTCCTGACAGACGAACGGACGAGCATACCACCTCATTCTTCTTTAATTTCGTCGCAGCGCGAAAGTGACTTTGAAAACGTCCACGTCCATCTGTGCAAGTTTCAGCCATTGTTGTTTTGTGTGTTTGGTGCGGCAAACGTTGTCACTTCAGTGTTTCCCGATGTTATCACAATCGCAGAATCTTAATCTGAGCCCCCCACTGCCATGGAGAGTGTCACTAAACAAACAGAAGCCTCAATGAGTGTACACGGGCATTTATAAATGCGGCGCCGCGTTTGGCTGTGGTTCGATTTCGGCTGAGTTGGTCTTCTTATCAACTATACCCCCAGTTTAACCCAGCGTAGTGTGACTCACGGCTCCCCCTCTCACCCCCACAGATTGCTGGAACGCGGACCCCCACACTCGGCCTTCCTTTGTCAGCATACTGGACCAGCTGACCGCCATCGAGGAGTCGGGGTTCTTCGAGATGCCGGCGGAGTCGTTCCACTCCCTGCAGGACGACTGGAAGCTGGAAGTGCAGGAGATGTTCGATCAGCTGAGGGCCAAAGAGAAGGTGAGGGAGCCCAAGTCAACGGGAATATGTCTGGAATTCTGCATCCGGGTTATAAGCGGGAAAGGCCGGATCGGTTCTCCGTGTTGCCCCTGTGCCCTTTGCGTCTGTGCTTTTGAATCCTGTTCCCGGGACTCTGACCCCGCCCTCCTCTCTCCCGCCAGGAGCTGCGTTCCTGGGAGGAGGAGCTGAGCCGGGCCGCGCTGCAGCAGAAGAGCCAGGAGGAGGCGCTGCGGCGTCGGGAGCAGGAGCTGGCGGAGCGGGAGATCCACATCCTGGAGCGCGAGCTCAACGTGATCATCCACCAGCTGTACCAGGAGAAGCCGCGCGTGGAGAGCAGGCAGGGCAAGTTCCGCCGCAGTCGCCTCAAGCTGAAGGACGGGAACCGGATCAGCCTGCCCTCGGGTACGAGCGCTCCGCCCGCCGCCCTCCACGCTCTGCCCGCCGCTCGGCTCTGAGGGCACGTGTCCCTAATTTTTCTTTCAACGCCCAACAGCAACATCCTCCATCAATATTTGGGTTCAGACCAGCATGTGCATCCTCTGTTACTTATAATATGTATTTATTGTCTGATGATGATGATTTTGGTGACGATGATGATGATGATGATGATGATAATGATCATTTTGGTGATGATGATGATGATGATGAAGACGCTTGCACCCAGTCACCATGTTTGTGTTTGTTACGGGTCTCTGTGACCCCTAGACTTCCAGCACAAGATCACTGTGCAGGCCTCGCCCTCTGTGGACCCCCGTCGGAGCGCAATGGGCAGCAGCTCCAGTCCCCCCACCACCCCTCCGTTACTGCCCCGCCTCAGGGCAATACAGCGTGAGTGTCCTCCCCATCACCCCTCTGTTACTGCCCCGCCTCAGGGCAATACAGCGTGAGTGTCTCCCTACCACCCCTCCGTTACTGCCCCGCCTGAGGGCAGCGTGAGTGACCTCCGTATGTGACCACGCCCAGTCCGGCTTCCTATCCCTGCGTGTGTTCCATCGTTCACTATCATACTTTACAGCGCAAATTCTCTCACGTGTTAATGTATTCTCAGTACAACAGCCTCGAGTACGCAGGCTTTCATTCCAACCAATTACATGTGATTTCACTCATTTACACCCCTTCATCCAGAGAGGAGGGAAGTAATTAGTGAAATGAGCAGGTGTAGTGATTGGTTGGAATGAAAACCTGCATCCTCTCGGTCCTCCATGACACATGATTGGGCACCCCAGCTCTTAACAGTATGGGTGTACTCCAGTAACAGCACGACAGGTTATGCAGTGTATGTGTATATGGGCAGTTCCTGAGTTTTCCCGCCTCCTGATCTCCCTCCCGCAGTTACTCCGGGGGAGGGCGGGAAGGCTTGGGGCCGGAACGCCGCTTTCCAGCAGGATGAGGAAGAGGAGAGGAAAGGGTCCCGGAAGAAAGGTCGGAACTGGGGTCACGGCGAGCAGCACAGCGGGGAGGAGAGGTGAGGAGGGGGAGCCGAGGCGGGGGGGTGAGTGCTCTCAGAATTGGGGTCCCCCCCTGCTCTGTGTCTCTGTAAGTGCAGCTCTGTCTCCGTCTGCCCCTGCAGCAGTATAAAAGTCACGCCAGAGGGGAGCAGACAGCGGTCCTCCAGCGCCCCGAACCTCCGCCGGTCACCCCGACACAGCCCTGCAGTCCCGGGTGTCCCGAGCCTAGCGGAGATGGGTGAGAACCGCCGTCCGTCTCACATGCCCGCTTCTCCCCCCACTGCACTATGGGAAACGGCTACTAATAATAATAAAGTGCTTCTTCCTGCAGAAAACGAAGACAGCTGCTACAGCGCGGAGCTGGCCGACTCCCCCGGCCAGTCGTACCTGTGCATCCCCTTCCACAGGGAGGGCAGCGTTTCGGAGGGGAACGGCGGTGACACCGGCGCGCCCGCCCACGTCCCGGACACGCCCCCCAGCTGCGCCAGGCGGAGCCCCGGCAGGGGGCGCAGGTCGGACCTGGTGCTGCTGGGCTGCGGGGCTCTCCTGGCCGCCGTGGGGCTGGGGTTCGACCTGCTGAGCCTGGCCAGGCCGGAGGAGAGCAGCAAGCCGCGCTGGGAGGGGCTCTTCCACCGGTCCGGCGGCCAGAGGCGCAGCACCAGCCCCCCCATGCGCAAGCTGTTCCGCCGGGAGAGCCCGCTGCGGCCCCCGGCCCCTCTGCCCGAGCGGCCCTTCCCTTCCTCCCTCACCCTCCTCTCCCTCTCCTCCGTCTCTGACTGCAACTCCACCCGCTCTCTCCTGCGCTCCGACAGCGAGGAGCTGCTGGTGTACCGCCCCGCCTCCCCCCCCGCCCCCGGCCCCGCCCCCGTCTCCGCCTCCTCCCCTGCCACTCAACCCCTTGGTAAACACCCACCTGGAGAGCTTCAAACGACACCCCCGCCAGTCCCTCACCCCCCACCCACATCCCCTCCGCCCCCAGCGTACCGCAACGCAGCCTCCACCGGACCCCCTCCGATGGCGCCATCAGGAGGGGGGTGTCCCCAAAATAACCTGCATCCCCTGCCTGTTAAGGGACTTGAAAATACAGGTCAGTGGCTGCTTGGTCTATCTTAACGGTGGAATCGCTGTAGTCTTTTGCAGTGATTTTTAGAAAGGTATATTTACAGCCCGTCTAGCATATTGAAATTGGGATTTAGGATCAGTCTTAGGAAAGATTGCACAGTGCTGAAGGGAACATCATCTCAAACCATAATGTGACATACAAAATTCAATTAATGTCTCCCGGAATCGACTCTACACAAAACATATTAAAACTTTTTTTTTTTCTTTTCCAGTGAGAGCTAAACTTTGTCAATCAATTTTAATATTATATGTCACAGTTTCTCAAGGCATACTGAGAAGCCAGAAATAGAAAAAGTATAAGTACTCTGTAATAATGGTTGGGAGTTTCCAAATAGTTGCGGGAACGGTCAGACAAGTTAATGCAATAATAATTTGGCCACAATAAAGTTGTGCTCAGTGTGTATGCAGAAGAGTAGACAATCAATGTACGCATTGGACCTGATATCTATCAAACTGAATTTATGAAATGACTATATAAACTGACCGCATGTTACGTTACATACCTCTCGCTTGGTCATTTTTATTGAGCTCTTGAACAGCTTGTCAGTTGTTTCAACTGTAGTGTATGGTGGCTGAGAGACGCAGAATTACATTTAGCAAATTTGTTTGTTAGAAGACGTACACTTCTTTTTATTTTTTATAAGACTTTGTCTGTAGCGATGCCCTAGATTGCCTTTTGTGTTCTATTTTTATGCTTTGATTCTGTAATTCCTTCTCTGCAATGCGGACGTTTTTGAACCTTCTCTTGTTCTCCTTTAGTTGTGAGCCCTAGAGGTCTAAAAGACGACCTCGCCGAGGTACCCCGCTTGCCCGACCCCAACCTGGTGTTCCCCCCGACCCCGCGCCGCCGCTGCCCTCCCGAGCGACCAAAGACCCTGGACTTTGTGGCCCGGCCACGCCCATCCCCCCGGGCCCGCTGCGGCGGCTCCCCCGCTCACACCTCCAGCACAGAGACGCCCCCCACCCTGGAGTTTAGCGGGGACACGGGGGTCCCGCCGACGCCCATGGACCCCTCCGCGTCCTGCTCCCCGCGGAGGTGCGGCAGCCTGCTGGACCAGCGCGACGAGGGCCAGTGCAGGGACGAGACCCTCCCCCTCTGCAGGCCAGAGCCCAGCCTGCCCAAAGACTCGCCCTACAGGCCCCGCCCCGGCTTCTGGTCCTAAAACCCGTCTTTGGGAGCCCCTCCCTCCCCCACCTCATATGCCCACCTAGTCTACACACAGTGGGGGTGGAGGGGATACCCACTACCTGTATATTACATTATGGATGCGCACATTAGTGGACACAACCGCTGTACGAATATGGAAATGCCATTTATTGTCTGTGGTCAGGGGCGGGATTTGATAACTCCTTTTGTTCATGTTTATTTATGAATTAATTAATTTGGTTCCGAGGCGAAGCCAGTCTTTGTGTTCCCTCTTTCACTGCGCCGGTGCCACACCGAAGGCCCTCCGGTCGCGGAGATGTGGCCTCCGGTTCGGAAAAAGGGACAGAGAGGGAGCTGTCTCGGAATGCCGTTTCATTTTCCCGAGGGGACCGTCGGTCTCGCTCCTCTAAGTCGCCGAGCTTTAACTTGTTTCTTCATCCTCACCGCGACTGTTCGAGAGCCCCTGTATTTCCAGAAGCGAGTCTGAACAGCTCCTCGTGAATGTAAAGCTTTATTTACTGTTGCGAATCCTGTTTTGCTATTGTGGCGTCGGGCCGTGCGCTCTGCGCTGAGAGAGAAAAGGGGGAAAAACGTTTTTCTACCCGTTTTCTTACGCCGACACGTTTTTTTAAGTCGTACGCAGCTGAATGTTCACGCACTGTGTTGGCCTGCGCCCCTCCCCTGTCTCGGGCCCAGGCTTTTATGTCTCATATGATTGTACTGCTTTGTGTGCTTCCTAACCCTAACCCAGGGCTTCTGTCTCTTCACCAGAAGTGGCTCTGTGTCCTCCATGTCTGTGCCCGTAGCTCTTTCGCTGTGTAGTCCGTTTAATAAGTGCTAGCATCTATTTTGGAAGCAGGGGCTGGGGTTTGAATGTTGCGAATGCCTTTCTGCATTTCCAGGTGTACCCAGATGTCCGAGTAGGAACTGGAGATATCTCCAGGGCTACGACAGGGTAGAAGCAGGCGATATGTCCAGGGCCAGATGGTGTTTGTCATTTGACACCAGATTACGAAGGTATAATCTGCGGCCTAGTAGGTTACAGGAATATTGTTGTCTCAAAATGTGGACACACACACAGCACTGAGTTCTGCAAAGCTGTAGATCAGGGGTAGGCAACCCTGGTCCTGAAGTTCCAGAGACAGTCTTGGTTTTTGCTCCATCCAAACCTATAACTACATAACTGGATTAATTTGAATGAATCAGGTGTACTGAATGCAGGTGACCGTGTGCTGGAGGCACTCAGCATTTCACCTTTTAATATTCAGACTTTTAATCATCCATAAAACTCTTGCGATCAAGCTCAGATGGAACAAAAACCAGAAATGGCACTCCAGGACCAGGGTTGCCTACCACGGCTGTAGACAGATATTTCCTCTGTCCCAGTCAGACTCAGTCTTTAGGCTAAGTAGCCAACCAGTGCCAGTTTTACAGTACGGCGCGATTGTTGTAGTGTAACACCTCCAAAGTTCTGCGTGGTTCTTGAACAGTGAGCAAAAAGAAACAGGCCCTGGTGGCGTGTGTTATTTATTTTATTTATTATTTATTTATAATTGCATTATGTATTTATTATTGTGTTATTTATTTATTTATATAGTTTTAAATTTATTTTTCTGCCTTGTCTTTAATAAAAAAAAAAAAAGTTTTTGGATGCTTGTATTAAATGAGAATGTTTTTGGTTTTCATGCTACGGCAGCGGCGTGTGAAGTACTTTGTTACTGAATATTTTCAAGCCTCCCATTTTCTGTTGGGGGGGGGGTGGGGGGAGTCACTGGCCGTTGACCTCCCCCTGGAGGGTTAGTATCTTACAGGTAGCTCTGCCTTTTTCCACCTGCGTTTTTTTAAAGTAGTCAATCTATCCAAACTCAACCCAGAGACTGAAGAGGACAGCTTTAACCTGTTGTTGTACATGTAGCATTCTTTACACATAATGCAAACATGCTAATCAGTATATGAGGTAAACTAAACATTACCATCTTCACATCTGAATGCTACCAATGATGCCAGGCAAGGTACCCGTGGAAGACAGAGTGCTTTATGAGTAGTTGTTTTGCTTTTTACACCATATATCACATGCACGTGCGCACACACACAGACACGCACACTTTACACAAATAATAAGTCACAGGGTAATTTCATTTATCGTCAAATATTCCTTCAGTCAAGCATGTAGAAGCCAGGACTGAGCCATGGGATGCTATCAGGAACATCCCATGCTTGGGCCCTTCAAACGGAGAATGACCTGGTTCATGCAACATTGCTTCCATACAATCACTGTGACCTTAATAGGTAGTCTTCCAATCATGTCTGACACTGTCACCGTCATTATGGGCTGCTGGGAAATGCCCTACGTGTGCCCTACGCTCATCTTATTTTGGTCCCAGATATTGTGACTATGTCGATGACCTTACGTTGCTTTTGTCTTTCTCCGGCTGGTTATTTTCTAAATAAATGTTTTAAATGTTTAGCTGTTGGTGGCATGAATTATGAAACTTGAAGTTAGAAGACTTTAAGTCAAAAGTATTTAAGCAAAAAAAAAAAAAGTGAATCCCTATTATTTTGGCTGTGATCAGACTGACTTAACATTTGTTTTGAGATCTTTTGTCTGTTCAGATTCATCCATGATAATCCATCCTTAACACTTGCTGTACAATGTAATAACATTGCATTGTGTTCAGATATCAGAATGATTTGCATTCAACTGTACTGTGAATCTACTTTTTTTCTAGAAGATGACAAGCTTTAGAGTGCATAAATTCTGTATTACGGGGAGAGACGCCGTTTGTTATTGCATTTAAACCAAGGGTGCCAGGCAGACTTGGTTCTATGTTTACTGATAATCACTCATAATGTGATGGTGAGGACAAAGGTGGCAGTATTGTGACAGCTGGACAAAGATACTGTAGTAGAACTTGTATTAACACTGGAGCACATAGACTTGAATAAAATCTTGGTAAAAAAAACAAAAAAAAACGAATACTTTTTCTCATTGATAACTAATATTTGTTCATTTGGATATGGTATGCCAGTGATTTTTCCCATGACTGTATTGTTACCTTCTGGCAGTAGTTGAGTTCAGAACTCTGCATTGTTTTTCTGGGTTAAGTAATATTTAATATTTAATAGGTTTATGAAATCATGAGCCTCACGTCTGACTTAATGTGTCTGATTCTTGGCGTGGTGGCTTGGTTCTGGGCCTGTATCTCTGTCGGTTATCTCTCTCTTTGTCGTACCCCACTTCCTTTCTATACAACTGTCATTAAGGCTATGGGACGGTTGGTGACATCATTTTTTTGTGTGATTTCTGAATCCTGGATTTCCGGCGTCTTTTGTCATCCGTTCCTTCCCCGGGGCGTTCTGAGAGCCAGGCCGCTGCAGCAGCTTTTCAACGCCCAATTGTGTAACCTGCTGGGCCATTGAAAATCATCTGTTCCAGTTAGTGAGGGATGTCCGCTTATTCATTCTGAGGATGTAATAATAATAACTTTTATTTGTATTGCACCATTCCAGCAGTACAGCACAAGGTGCTTCACACAAAATAAATGCATTTTATTTAGCTCTGGTCCTGGGCCAACGCTTTGGCCATAAAGTAAATTAATGTGTTGCTATGAATTATCCGGCCAAAATGAGTCGTTATTCATGTGATTTAGGTGTAGTGGTTGGTTAGTAGGCGATATGTCACAATCAGATACGGAGGCGATTTACCTCATCCGCTAATGAGTACCTGAGTTTTTCACAGTTGTACAGTTGCATCTTGGGAGTTATTTATTTGTTGAATCGATTTTTTCCCCCCCGCGACTGTGTCATAGTATTCCCCATTGGAAAGGTGCTGTACAATGGGCCTTTAAACAGGTAATGTACCCTGCAGATTGAGATTGTCAGTGTTGGATCTTATGAATGGAATCCCAGCATCTTGGGTACATTACGTTGTCCTTTAATTGTTCTCGTAGTACAGTTGCTGAGAGAGAAACAAAACATCAAGGGGTGACGGTGTCACATAGTGGTTATGGATCTGGGCGTTTATCTGAAAGGTCGCAGGTTCAATTCCACGCTGGGGATGCCGCTGCTGTGCCCTTGAGCAAAGTACTTAACCTGAATGGCTTCGGGAAGTGTCCAGCTGTTAAAATGGACTGTGTGTCACCCTGGATAAGAGCATCAGCTAAAAGCTGAAATATTAGGGCGTGTCTGTGCTGCCTGCACCGCGTGGCTCGTTCGAGCAGAGAGGGGGATGAGTGAAAAGATGCGGAAGATGTTTTGAAGGGCAGCACAGAAGGAAGGGAGGGAGGGAGGGAGGGCGGAATTTGACTGAGGCAGTGATCATCCACCTTTACCTTACCTGTTGGCTTTTGGCAGACACTCTTATCCAGAGCAATTTGTGCACATTATATTTCTACATACGATCTTTATACAGCTGGATATTTCGACTGAAGCAGTTCAGTTTAAGTACCTTGCTTAAGGGTACAACAGCAGCAGCCCAGCAGGAAATCAAACGCACAGCTTCTGAGTTACTACAAGCCCTAACCATTAAGCTGCACTTCTGCAGTATGTGTTTTGCCAAAACAAAGGGCCTTTGGCCACAAATTCTCGCAGTGGAAACAAGACTAAGAGCCTCGCATAAATGCTAATGAATGTGGAACAAAATAAATTGATTTAAACCAGTCATACTAAGGCTGAGAGTAAAAGGGTTCTTGATGACAAACATCACTTTTCTGGAGTGATACTACTTTAGCGCCTCCTGGTGGGTGGGAGCAAGCTGCGCCTGGGGCCACTTGGTATCTGAATAGGCACAACGTTCGAGAATGTTCCGCACTTTTGAATATTGACAGTTTGCTATCTGCAGCACTTGAAACTAATTTAAAATAATCATCTGCAATCTAAAAATGTACTGCAATGGTGCTCTTTTTTATAGTAGCTTAATTGTTTCATGTGACTACAGGTTAAGTACTTTGGTAGTTTACTCCCTAAAATGCTATTACTAACTGCAAAGTGACATGGCATTTTGATAATGTGTATCTAAATGTCATGCCAGTTGTGTTATGCTTTACATAAAAATAATATCAAGGAAATCTGCTGCCAAAGCATTCCATTTCAAAAGGGAAACCATTTGTAATATATGGAATGACATTTGTAGTAAAGATAAAACACTTGTATTGTCAACATTCATATTTTTAAAAGGCAGACTGGGAAATACCTTGACTAAATGCAAAATTTCAGCATAGTTTTTATTCAGTGAATAGTTCCCCTGAGGGGGAAAAACACTTCTTGGTCCCAGTTACCTGATTTGTTTTGGCATGGATTACAGAGAAGGTTGTTTTCCTTGTTTCTTTAGCAATTTCTCTTATCTTCAGCTGAGTGTACTTATCATGGATTATACCTCTGAGGCGGCAGGTTGAGGTTCTGTGGGGTGCCTGCCTATGAGCCCTTGAACAAGGTACTAAAGCTGAATTGCTTCAGTAAATATCCGGCTGTTAAAAATGTCATAGTTTGTAAAAACAATGCAAGTAGTGTACATTATTTTACCTGGTTGCTATTACATTAGGCCAAATTATTTAAACCAATCAGAAGTCTTGTACTAAAAGCTTGCAATTATGTCAAAACATGAAGATGAGGCATACTCTTGCTCCAATTAATTGCCAGCACTTTCTCTGGCTCAGCTAGTAGTGGCTATCTTATCACTGCACGACAGTGAAAAGACAAACTAAAGAAAATGGGTATAAGTGAAGACAGTTAAATGACAAGGGAGTACAAATGAAAGATTAAAAGTCCTCCTGAGTCCTTGAATATAACCAACTTGATTAATGTTACACGTTTTTTGTTGTGGGGGTACTGGGTGAAGGAGTGTAAATAAGGAACACTGATGCTTGAAATAGGGTTGAGGAAGTTGCATCCACAGGGCAGGTGGTTTGTGACACTGTAGAAGGCAGAAAGCACGAGCACCAGTGACACGGGAGAAGGCAGAGCTGGAGGAAAGCCCATATAAGGAAGGTGTGGGAGGAGTCTGCCCGGAGTGAGTGACACCGAAGACCCGTGGGCTCCATGAGAGAGGCCAAGTAACCATTACCGTTGTGAAGCTATAACGGTGGGTGAGTTGAAAGAAAAACCGCAAGAGTTAACAGAGCAGAGGGAGGATGAAACAAACCTTTTGTAATCCCTCGTACGAGTACTGGGGGGTGTGCAAATCAGGATGAGCAAGTTAGCCAGATAACTCTAAAATAATACCATTAAATAACCTCAGTAACCTTCAATATCAGCAGCAAACAATATGCACGATTAAATCACACTCCTAAACCAGATTCTAGTGTTTTTTCATTGATTGAAATCTCACCAATGTGATGAAGGCCTTATTGTTCTCAGAGTTATCGGGGTGACTTGATGATCCTGTTTTGTGGAGTACCCCCCAGATGTGGAGGGATGGCTTTTTCCCCCGTCTATGTGGACACGTCTGTCTCCGGAATCAAAATTGGTGAGCTTTCTTGAATTTTTAAGAAGGGAAAATAAAACTTGGGACTTGTTGGTTAAGGGGTTTGGCCAAATATTACTCTTTCCCTCTCAAATCTGTATTGCACGACTAACATCTATAGCCACGATCCCAGCTTGTTGTGGTAATTTCATACGACACTTCTTACAATATTCTGTTTTGGTGCAAGTGGGATAATCTTCCACATTTCACAGGTGTAAGTGCAAATATTAACTGAATCATTTTGGAAGCAAACGTACTGTAGAAATAACCTTTATTAGTGATTACAACCGACTTGTTTTGTGAAGACAGCAGTATAAATGACCTGACTTTGCCTACACAAATGCTTACAAACATCAAATGTTTATTTTTTTTAACAATACATTTAAAGTCTTTATAAACAAACCTAGAGGAATGATTGTAAGTTAATACATGATGTTACTACACCCAATTCAAAGTGCTTCAATCAAAATGTCAAAGCTCGTATTTTACACTGAAGCTTTTGTGTTTATTTCTAATTGAGGAGACTGTCCCTTCCACAACCCAAAACCAGATTTGGCTGCTCTTCATCAAAATGCTAACCAACACCATAAAGTCTCATCCATCTCACAAATTGGCAATAAATATCCAATAATGTTTCATTATGTTTTATGGTGTTATTGTAAAGCACTTTGAACCTATGGCCTGAAAAGCCCCCTACAAGTAACGTTTATAATCTTTTTTTTATCATATATAATTGCCTACAAACCGATATGTGCAATCATACTGTGCTTCCAAAACAACACTTAACTCCATCAGGCAGGTCACATTCATGTCACCAGAAAACTTCCACCAAGGTTGAGTTTTTGAGTAAACACAGTGATCATTTAGTGCATTTACGGACATCAGCAGGGTATGACTGGGTAGGATATGTGCTTATTTCTGAGTCAACAGCGATGGTCTATATTAATAGGGAATATAGAGGTACAGAGGAGCATTACAACCACCTACAGGCTTTCGCAGTATAGCCTGGTAGTAAAATGCCACTTGTGACCATCACTTTCAATGAAAACACTATATACATAAGCAGCAGAAGCATTATCATACGGTTTTAAATACCATTGTTATAACGTGTTGCAATATGAAAGAACATCACACAAAAAAAAAACCTCACTCAGTTAAGATTTTAGCAATTAAGTGGATTAATTCATCAATTAATTCCATGCAGAGAAAATTTCTGGAAATCCACATAGTAAAAAAAAAAAAATGGCCACCCAGAACATTACAAACCGTAGATTTCTGGAATTGGTTGTGCTAATACAATTCATCTTTTGGATAAAGCATAATCCACATGGGATATTCAGGGGATCTTCGTGATCTCATACACAGGGGTCTATGGGTAATCCAAGCTGGTAGTAAAGCCTTTCCATGCAATTACACTGATTTCTGGAAAAAATGCCTATATTGTGAATACCTTTTTAAGAGAGTCAGTTACAGTGAACCCACCTTCGCATCCTTCACAAGAACTACACAGGTGACTTTCAACAGATTCGTGAAGCACAGAGTAATAAAACAAAACAGTGTGCAGAAATTTGTGAGGCCTGTCTGATGTACAAAAGATGCTGCTATATCACAAGGGGAAATATCATATTTATGTCAAAATATTGACGGTAATATTGCCACTATGCCAGCAAGCTGCAATCAAACTACAAAACAGAATTCTCTTTTCAGATATTAAAAAAAAAAAAGAAGCATTACAAAAGATTAGGGTGAACTGTGGCAAAACCAAGTCCAATGCATGTGTTGGTGCTAATTTAGCTGGTGGTGTACCTATGCAGGGCTTGCGTGGTGGCATTGAGGGGCTTGTCACCAAGACTTTCAGAGAAACTGTTAGCATGCTGGGTTACTAATATTGTGCTGGCAATGTACATTCAATTACCTTCTACAGCTAATAAGAATTTGAATGGTACCTTCTGATTGGGCCATATTTGTAACAATAAAATGTCGACTTCAGATCTGAAAATGACTGTACATAGCCAAAGAAATGTGCACCTTACAGCCTTGCCCTCAAAACACAGTGGAAATGAGAGGTCTGGCTGGTTTTGGCACTGAAACAATAGGAATCCGTGGCTCCTGGAAAAAAGGTGTGGACGTTGCCAGGTTGCTGTGTTGGTGTGGGGCTTGCGTGGCAGTGTTTCCATTGCAACTGCGGCCTCTGTTTTTTACAAGGCCTCCTTCTCCCTTTGAGTATTACGGCGGATCTTCATCTCTGTCAGCTGGATGTAGCGGATAACGTTGGTGTCTGTGGCACAAAGACAGGAAAGGGCTGCTTGATTTCGCGCCGAGGCACGGCAGGAAACACACACTGCGAAACGTGCGATGGAAATCATCGGCTGTGAGGGATAATTCTTTTCATTTGGGTTATATTTATATTTATTTTTTTACCTCCAAAACAATCGTACAGTACTACCAAACCTTTGGGTTCGTTCTGGAGTTAAGATTCACAGAGATAATCAATCGTTAACAACTGCACTGGTACGGTGTCTCGGTGGCGTAGCCTGTAAAGAGTACTGTCCACATGCTCTTTGCGAGCCGCGATGTCGCCGGTTGGAATCCGGCCTCGAGACCTTTGTCGCATGTCACTCCCTCTCTCTTGCTCCCATTCTTCTAGTCTATCTACACTGTGCTGTCTAATAAAGCTAAAAAGCCCTTAAAAAATGCAATTGCACTGGACAACTCACCTGATGGCTGCTGTTTATGCGACTCTTTTAGGTAGTGTAGGGCCTTTTGAAAGTCCCCCAGGTGGTAGTAGGCCACCCCGGATCGGTACAATGCTTTGAAGTTCTCCCCTTCTTTCCGCAATACCTTCAGACAGTACTCCTTCACGCGCTCATAGTTCACAAGCTCCATCTGCAACAGGCACGCTTACGCGACATGATAAGACACCGTTAAAATCAATTCGACCGATTGTTGTGTCAAGACTACCGTAAACGAAGATGGTAAGTGACCTGTAGATTAGTGTATGAACTGGAAAATCTGAAAGCATAGGCTATATGAAACTAATGCCAGTCCTATCCCTTAACCCTCATATTATCTTGACATTTTATGACGCCTTTTTTATGTTTGGGGTCAAATTGACCCCGGAGGTTTAAATTGACACAAAACTATTGTAATAGAAAAAATTGGACACTTTCTGTTTCACCTTTAGTGTGTCTCCCAGTTGACTAGCCATTTATCCCTAAATATTAAAAAATCTGTGATGAAATCTCATTTTAGAGGTATGTGAAAGTCTGTTAAGTTTAAAATCTGTATGGGAAGGTGCCACCAGAATCATCCACAAAAAATCATAGATATAAAAAAAAGGTTGTATATTTTCTTACATTTTATACAGCTACCCCACAAATTACCCCACACAACACAAGTTGGTACAGGACTTTTGAAAATATAGCATTATGTTTATTGCATGTTTACTGTTTAATCCCAGCAAATTAGGAAAAGACATAGTGTTAAGATGAAAAAATAAGGTTAACTGGTGAGACGTCAAACACTGAATCGGGTCAAATTGACCCCGAAGATATATGATGGTTAAGTTAAGCTTTTCTTTTTTGGCTATACTTGTACTGTAGGGTATGCCTATTTGATTTTTTAATAGGCCTCCTGATACATTATAGTTAACAGAATTTGCCAAATATAGCCTGACATTTCTTGGAATCCAAAGGGTTTTATTATAGCATACACCTCAACTAGCTGAAAAATATGACCACACATGTTGAATGAGCTCCTTGAAAACACAATCAAGCCTACTGTATTTGGTCAATGTAATTTTTTATCCATCCCAAAATAAAATCACAAGTAGGCCAGTCTTGCGACATTTCTGAGGCACGATTAATTACTCATGGTGATGTCAAGGCAAAAAATAAACGCCATGCATTACAGAGGCTATGTCATAAATCATGCATGAACTGATTTTATTCATTCGATTCTGTTATCGATTCCATTGATCTCAAATAATCGCACCATACGAGACAGACCCGTAACGGTTAGCCTACCTGCGAGACTGTTGTAGCATTCGAGCTCGGCGTTCTCCATGGCACCCTTTTGTTCATCCGTTAGTGGTGTCTTGGTTATAGTTGGCAGTGTCGAAGAGGGAGACTTACAGCTGGTATCGGGGTCTCCCAGTACCCGACATAGCCCCTTCATCTCGAGCAGTGCCCGGTGGTACTTGCCGATGGCATCCCTGTATTTTTTATCCTTGTAGCACTGGGTTCCCTGTGTCTTGAAGTCCAAAGCACGTCTCACTAGGTCCGCCGGTTCGGAGTGCGGTGGCTGTTTCACGACTGAACCAATGTGAGGTCGAATCTGCTGGGAGCGCACGTCCCTGGTCCGGCAAGTTTGGGGCTGACCACAGTGCTGAAGCCTAGAGGTACCACCGATGTTGCTGCCGCTGATACTGCCATCGGTTCCATTGCTGTCTATTCTGCTCGAATTCCCATCGTGTCCAACCCGGTTTTGATTCATTTCGACGCTCACATAGAACCACACTGACCTTACGCACACCAAACTACGAAATACAAAGCTTAGATAAGCTATGTATTTCCCCTCGAGATTCCAAATTAGCCTGGCGAGCTCTCACAGTTGCCTCTTCTTGTGTTTATATCGCCTGCCCGTATTCGCAATGTCGGAGCGTGTTTTTTCCCGTCAGCGCGTTCTAGCGGTGCCAGCTTTGGCCACTGTTGTTGTGAGCAAATGTAATATTACAGCGCGCATTTGGCAACCCTGCCGTGTCTGCTTTGAATTGTTATTTCAAGTCTTTTTCATTGACCATGTCAATATAAAATAGCTATTCCAAATTTTCTTTTTTAAGAACAATGATTAAGAGAAACAGAGCCAAGCCCGATGCGGGTGTGCTGTCTGCCTGAAGATAGGAATGCAGACATCCTCACGAAGCAGAGGACTGGATTTTTCTTCTGTGCGCTTCTATTCTGAACGGTCTCTTTATACACAAATGCCATTCAAAAATAACTCATTCGTTTATAGTTAACGTTAGGCGGTGTGTTTGTGAAATACAATTACTTCTCAGTCAGTGAATGAATGTTGTTCTAATTATTGTAGTAATTTTGAAATGAATAGAATATAATAAAAATGCTAATTTCACAGGAGGGAAAAAAAAACAAATGTCTTTCAGTTAAAATGTTTTGTATTATCGTGTGCATTATTACACCCATATATGAGAAAATTAAGGAGATTGTTGGTTGTTTCTACAAACTAAAACTATTGATCATAACGAAAGACTGCTAAAAACCCATGCACACAACAATACGTCGTGTGTATAAATAGTAGTCACTGCCCCAGTGCAGCTGTTTTGTGGTGATTTGGGTGTGTCACAGAGGACCGAGGACTAAGTTCAACCTGATCTCATGTGAATTCGGCAATATGTACCGATTGTTAGTGTCTCAAAAAACGGTACCTGTTTCCGAATTTTGCACAAGCGCCCCCTGAGCCTGTACTGGGAACTACTGACTAATGCTCAGTTGTAGACTGTAAGGAGATTTCGTGAAAGATATAATGCGAGAGAAGCTTGTGATAGAAAAATATAGTTGTGCAAATATAGATTCTTTAAATCTTAACAGTTCGGCCATGAGCCCGAGTTACGTGAACTCCTATGAGGTTATGTTTAGGGGTTGGGCGGAACCCTGGGACATTTTTGAATTTTAATTTTATTTTTTTAATTATTTTTTTATTTTTTATAATTTATTTTATTTCAAAATTGTTGGTAACAATATGGTAGCAAAAAGGGACACTATCTTAACAGTTCGGGCATGAGCCCGAGTTACGTGAACTCCTGTGAGGTTATGTTTAGGGGTTGTGGGTGGGGTACGGGAATCACGAAAAAAAAAAGAAAAACAATTTTTGCCAAGAAAAATTTTTTGACAAAAAAGTCTTGCCAAGAAAAGCAGTGGGACGCGTGACGTCATATACTACTACCCTCACACGTGATGTTTTCGGCCTATCACAGCCTTTAGTCAGTAGTTCCCAGTACAGGCTCAGGGGGCGCTTGTGCAAAATTCGGAAACAGGTACCGTTTTTTGAGACACTAACAATCGGTACATATTGCCGAATTTCATGAGATCAGGCTCACTAAGTTACATGACTACATGGCTGGGGTGGAGACTTCTCTCTAATTTATAGTTGAAAGTGTATCAGAAAATGCACCCTATGTCTCAGACCTTGCAGCTGCAGAATGGCAGCTTCTTATTCCTTGGCCTTTTACAATGCACAAGCCACCCCCACCCCCCTGTCTGTCGCATTCACTCCTGTCCTTGCCTGACTCCTAAAAACTGGTTGCTGTCTTTGTGTCTGGGTCTTATGCTCTTATGTAAAGGCTGTAATTTTAACAGTTTGATAGCTCACACACAGGATGTTGTTTTTCTGCTTGTGTTTCCCAGGATTCTCAGGTGTTTCCCAGGATAGTCAGGTGGGTACAAACAGCCTGCTTTGTCTACCTTAATGCAGTAGAGGTTTTCAACAGGGGGTCTGCGGACCCTTGGGAGTCCTTGAAGGTACTGTGGGGGGGTCCCTGGCCAGACTTGATATGTAATGACTATATGTAGACTTGGGAAAATATTTCAAAATATCTAACCTTTTTTAAAAACATGACCAATTTTAACTTATGATGGGGATCCGCTGGATGCCTGTGTGGTGGTCCTGGATTCATAAAAGGTTGAAACCCCCTGCATTGGGTGCCTGTACACCAGCTGGTCATAGGATTCCAAAGAGCAGGAAAGAGGACATGGTTTCAAGTCATTGAACACAGGCACAAAAAGTCCATGTCTGTGATTGTGTTTTTTTGTGTGGGTTCATTTCTGTGTCTTGAATTACCCGTGTTATTTTTAATTTGTGTGATTGTTGTTTTGTAACTTTGTGTAAAGAAGGATGATATTTAATTGTCAAATTATTTAAAAAAACTTCTGGACAACCAATGCTGACAACCAAAGTGTCACCACACAGTGATTACTGATAATGTCTCTGTCAACTGGTTTATTTCAGACTCTTCTCCTGGTACCTCACATTAAAATTCTCTGAAAGTCCATGAACCATTTGACACACCCACTGAGATCAGACAGAATTTTTAAAGAGAAAGCAGAAACAGAATGTAATTTCACATGGCAAAAAAATACAATATTCTTCTTTGGGATTTATTGGGGGTGCAAATGGGGCAGGTTGATACAAATTATGTAATGTATTACTATAGTAAAAAGCTTTTTGTTACGTGGACAGGGTTCAGTCCATTATACGCATGATAAATAAATATATTGTTATATTTATGACCTAATGGCATGTCAGCCTATGTTATTCAGGGCATATAGGCTACATGTGTTATTGCGACTTTTATACATAGGCTACAGCATCCATTCCGACATTCTACGGTACTTTGGATAAAGCCTCCCGCCAAATAATAACAACTGAAAAATATCTGAGACTAAATATTGAATAATCATGACTTCAGCCTGGCAAAGCCAGTAAGAAGAACGGAAGTAGCCTAGCCTACTCGCTACTAAAACGTCATCTTCCTTCGACAATGCGACTGGAATAAAATAGTTGACTGCAGCTATGAAGCTAGGTGGTCCGAGATTTTAGAAATACTAGCCTATATATTTATATCGTGCTATAACGGGATTTTTTTGTCATTTATAGCGTTCTCTATCAAATTAGATAAAATACGCATCGGAGAATTTGCTTTGATCTCCCAGATTTCCCGTGAAGATTGACTTTTAAAATGGCGTCGGTGGATCTAAGAGGTAGCTAACGTTAGCTAGCTGTTTATTTTTGGTGAACTTATATCTGGGTTGCCATATTGGCTTCTGTGAGATATGCATTAATTATTATTGTATCAATACATGTATGAACCGGTTTGGAATGCATTATATAGCTAGCTAGCTAGCTAGCTAGCTTCCTATCAATTGTGCTAACTGGTTTTAAAAGGTAGAATTTGCAAGCTAGACAGCTAAGTAGTCTTTGTTTCAGCATTATTATGGCTAAAGACATTTTAAAAACACTTTCTGGTATTGCATTGCTTGGGAGTGGACGACTGTTGTGTTTATCTTAAATAATAGTAGTTTTTTGCTTAAACATATTAACGTTAATCATTGCAGGCAAATACACTCAGTAGACAATATTAGGTACACCTATTTAGTACCAGGTAGGACCCCCCTTTGCTTCCAGAACAGCCTTAATTCTTCACAGCGTGGATTCAACTAGGTGCTGGAAACATTCCTTGGGGATTTGGGTCCATTGCTGACTTGATAGTGCCACACATTCATGCTGCGAACCTCCAGTTCCACATCATCCCAAAAGTGATCTATTGGTTTGAGATCTGGGGACAGTGCAGACCATTGGAGTAAACTGAAGTTTACTCTCTGCTTATGGCATACCGGTATGTGTGTCACTTTCTCTATCCAGACAACCTCCTGGGAATCTCATGGGTTGACAGTGGCTGGCCCATCCTCAACCCTGGTAATGTGCTTGATTACTTCTCGGAGAGAAGCAACCCTTTCTACGATCGCACGTGTAACAATGAGGTGGTCAAGATGCAGCGGCTCACGCTCGAGCATCTGAAGTAAGTGTTGTGTAACAAAGTGGCACGTTTTGCTCTGTAACCAAGTAGCACTTTTTGCGTTGGCTGACAAACATGGCAATGCCCCGAGCGCATGACAGGTCACAGTTTAATAGCGTAAGTGAAATAGGTGACCGGGTATGACCGGGACAGCTTGTCGTAGTGCGTCTCGGTGTCTATACATGTATCCGTCGTTTGAGTGCGTCTGTTTTTGAATCGCGCGTATATCATTTGTGCTTTTGCCTTGGCGCTTTAATGAGATTGTATCTATCTGTGTCTCTCAGTCAAATGGTGGGGGTGGAGTACACCCTCCTGCATGCGCAGGAGCCCATTCTGTACATCATTCGCAAGCAACAAAGACAGTCTCCTAATCAAGGTGAACAATCAGGAAATCAAACGTTAGCCAACCCCATTTGCGCCTGTGCGGCTTGCACGCGTGCCGATAAATGACGCTGTGGTTACTCTCTCCTGTCTGTGCGTTACAGTAATCCCCTTGTCTGATTACTACATCATTGCCGGGGTCGTGTATCAGGCGCCAGACCTGGGCTCCGTTATTGGTTCCAGAGTGGTGAGTCACCGAAAGCCGTTTCTTTCTTTTTTTTTCTTTCTGTGTAACATTACATTACCGGACATTAATTACATTAAATTACATTACAGGTATTTAGCAGATGCTCTCATCCAGATTGACTGGCACAACTTTCAGCATTTTTACATAGTATCCATTTTTACGGCTGGATATATACTGAAACAATTCAGGTTAAGTACGTTGCTCAAGGGTACAACGGCAGTGTCCTACCTGAGACCCGAACCTGCAACCTTTGGGCTACAAGCCCAGTTCCTTAACAGATATTCTACAGTGTCGCGTAACACTATCGTGTTTAATGTTAATGTTGTTAATGGGTCTGTTTTTGTGAGAAATGCAGGTTTTTGCTAATAAAGTTATTGTTTGTGTCAAATGGGTCTGTCCAAGTAGGTGAGTAAATGAGTGTTGTCTGATTGACTCCAGTGTGCGCTATCTCTGTATCTCTGTGCTTTCCCGAAGCTATCTGCCGTCCATGGAGTCCAGTCCGCCTTTGACGAGGCCATGTCCTACTGCCGCTACCACTCCTCCAAAGGGTACTGGTGGCACTTTAAGGACCAGGAGGAAAGAGGTCAGTGCCGTCACTCGTGGACTTTTGACACCCTAAAAACCACTGCATTTGTGGCCGGAGGTTTGGAGGTTCAGTCATTGGGTGGAGGCTGCGCTGCTGTAGCTTAATTACCTTGAGTTTCTCGCGTTTGTTTTTTGACTTGCATTGAGTGGGTGATATATAAACTGAAAGTCTATTTAATTTACCTCGTAAATAAACCATGCATGTAGAAATTGATGCTTTCCCATTTGCTAGCTTTCCTATAACTCAGTTCAAATGGAAGAATATGCTCTCGGGGTATTTTTAGGTTTTGTGGCATGAAGTTTTGTAGAACACTAAGAAAGCCCCCCCCCCCCCCATCTAAATTAGCAGAAAAGACCAAGCCAAAGTTAAAGAAGAAAGAGGAGCCCAGCTCGCTGTTTCAGAGACAAAGGGTCGACACCCTACTGCTGGATCTCAGGCAGAAGTTTCCCCCGACTTTCTATCAGGTACTGTAATGTCCTATCAGGTACTGTAATGTCACTGAGCATTAAGCAGGCCATAGCAAACGCACCTATAGATCAGTATCCTTCCCTCTATTTCACCTGTAGCCAATCTGAGCCACAGATCATGCTAGTTCAAGTAGTACTTTTTAATAATATGATTGTTATTATTTTAATTTTTAAGTGTTTCATTTACTTTTTGGGTATTATGCATAGTAGTTATAGTTATAATGATTCCATTTAAGGTAATTCAATTATTGTGAATTAAAATGTTTTTTTTAATTTTTTTTACTATTCACCTTTTTAGCTGAAAAGGTTTTCTTCTTGTATCTAAGAAGTTATCTATGTCACAGTGTATTTTATAAAATCACTACACACACACAAGGACAGTTACCGTTTGATACAGAGAAAGGAATTGGTACGGATAGGTGTGAATATGGATTTACTTTAATTCATTTGTATTGTAGAAATAATCAATCTTGCTGGGTTTTTTTCAGCCCAAACCAGGAGAAAAGCCAATTCCAGGTAAGATTCAGTTGTCATTTCTGTTCTCAATAATTTAATATTATGCTTTAGTTACTGTTATAGTAAATGATACTGATCTATATGTATTATTAGGCATGCGTAATCATAAATTACCCGCTTTTCCACATTAATTCAGTACTTCCTAATGGGTGTCAGGAAGGATTGACTGAATTATAAAAGTTACTTGGTTGTTGACAGACACATCTCTGTGGAAGGATGTCGGTGCAGATGCCATTTTGGTAGTAGAATGAGTCATACATACTCATGTGACTGGTCTTTAATGAGCTTTCTGTTTGTGTCTCTGTCTCTCCGCCCTACTTTAGTGGAGGTAAAGAAAGAGCCAGAGCCCCCTGCGGAGACGGTGAAGCAGGAGGAGAGGGAGCCAGCAGCCAAGACCCCCGTCCCAGCGCCTCCGACCAAGGCCCCACCGGAGAAGCGGGCGCGGCTCCAGTAATGACTGGATCTAATGCAAATCTAAAGGGCCTCCCAAACCACATGCAAATGAGTGAAGTGACACGCTGGTGGACGCTGTTTTTGAGGCTTGCAATCCCTTGCTGCCCGTGGTTAGACTTCCATACCAGTGTGTTGTGTGGAGCAACATGGAAGGTTTTTTTATTTTATTTTTTTCCCGGCCAAATCAAAAAAAAGGTTTTTCAGTTGTGAAATTGACTCATGGGTTTCCCAGTGGCGTAGTTGGCAGAGGCACTTGCTTCCAGCCTGGACTGAATCCGGAAAGTTCCAGTGCCGTCTATGGTCGGTAGTCTCGCAGGGTGATGCGTGAAAGGGCCAGTATCATCTCCCCAGGTGTGTAGGGAGAGTGAAGGGCTTCATTCTGCGTCCTCTGGCCAATCAGACATTTGCAATCTGCCTGCATCAACTGTGCCGTCCTCCGGCATGGTAGCTGGAAGATTAGTGTGTAAGAGTTGTGGTCAGCTGACTTCACATATTTCAGGGGATGTGCATGACCGTGTGTGCCCTTCCAATATTTAGGACGAATTTTGAATAATGGGAAGGACCTACAGTTGTGATTGGACATTCTAAATTTGGGAGAAGAAAGAATAAAAAAAATTATTTAAAAAAATATATATATATGGGCGGAAGTTCTCCAGCCTTGAATTCTGCTTTAGATTACTTCTTCAGCTTTGGTTTGGCCACACACACACACACTTTAAAAATTCTGATTAATTGATCTCAGCTGGACAAGTTGGAGAAATACGTAGCTAAAATGGGAAAGGGGAGACGGGACATGTGGCGAGGAGCCGACGAGTCTCGGCTCAGGCTCTCTAAAGAGGTGAAATCTGCATACTGCTGAAACGGGGATTCTGGCGTGCCTGTGCAGGAGTACTGCGTGTGTTACAAAAACGGACCGTGTTACCAGCCCAGAGCTCTCACCTTGTTTCTACACCTGTCTGGTCATGTCGAAGATGTTTACTGAAGCAGTCGTAACACATGACCTGTTTTTGTACGGGACTGGAGTAGAATGTTTTTTGTATTTTTGGAAGACAAGTCAAGGTTCCGGCACATTCTCAAATTGTTTTTGAGGGTCTTTGAATGTTTTGAATTTGTGTATTTTTTTTGTATGTGGAGAATAGCAAGTGATGATAATCCTTCATATGAGTTTTCATATCTACTCTTCAGATCGCAGGCAGTATTCCCAGAATTGTGAGGTACCAGGAACATGTTTGTATCCAGAGAGGTGTCTGGTAGAAAGCCAGCCTGTGGAGTGCCATTGCTTTTTTCTTCTTCTGTGAGCTTGGCAGAAATGTTTCATACTTTCTCTAGAAAATGAGTGAATAAAATTTGATTGTGTTAATAAAAACTGATATAAACAGGGTGCACTGCCTTTCTCGGGATTAAAAAAATGCAACAAAACAAATTGGACACAAAAACTTTTATTTAAGTATGTAATTGGCTTAATTCCTTTTGCAATCTATTAAGAAGCCAAGTTTGATCATTTTGTGTATTGTAACAAACAGGATATGGGAGATTAGTTACAGATGTACAAACGTGACTGCAGTTGTGCTGTTGCCCACATTTTTCTACACCATGGGTTTAAAAAGGAATATGGAAGGCTTAAACTAGTAATGAATGATTTTTCGGACCAGTGTGATGTTGGAGGGAACAGGCCATTGGAATGTCCCCAGCCAGCGTCTCTAGGCACTGTGGCGTGTGCCAGTCAGCAACATCACATCCACTGTGGAGTGTGCCAGTCAGCAACATCACATCCACTGTGGAGTGTGCCAGTCAGCAACATCACATCCACTGTGGAGTGTGCCAGTCAGAAACATCACATCCACTGTGGCTGCACATTCAGACAGGTTCAGGTCCAAAAACAGCCAGGCAGCCATGCATTGCCACCTCTTCAAGTATATGCACCCGAGTTATCTCTTGGGTTTCACCACTTTCCTCTATTTTAACGGTCCAAGAAATGTACATATTTGTCATTGAGGCCTAATTATTTCCTGTATGGTAACACAAGCGGCTCTGAGATGAAGGTATCAGAGCCTGATGTGATGAATGGTGATGAAATGATACACTGCATACTGTGAGTCTGTGGACTGGTTTGCTGAGAGTGCATTGTCCCCACACAGGGCACCATGCTCTGTGAAAAATCATCCCCTTAGTTCATTCCCACAGTAACGTTCCTATATGTTGTTAACCTAGAGTACCTCTGAGAAGCACTGCACTGTAACTGTGAAGATCGCTGAGATCACATCCACATTTGGTCATTTGCACTATATATACATTCTGAGACATGTATTATGAACATGCAAGTGCAGTACCACTTGCAATGCCCCTCCTTGAAAATATAAAATATAAATTCATTGTGGGATGTGGTGCCATCTTGTGGTGAATATGTATGTAGCACCAAACATTGGAACTTGGAGCTCCCATAATATTTTCCCCATGCTGTTTACTCCTGAGTATGACCCAGGCCTGGAAGGAGCGAATACAGATGGATCATCCTAAACTAACGTCTGAAATCTGGGAAGATCTATATTTTCAGCATGTTTTTTCCAAAGAAAATATGTTAATCTGATCACTTGGTAATTTTAACTTCTAAAGGACAGAGGTCATCATAATTATTATAATGAAAGAGAGAGAGGGGGGGGGGCAGACACAGTACATCAATGATAATTTGGTAATATGAAGATTATGCTGGACTGAGAATACCCAGAGACAGTTCCTGCGACATCTACTGCCCCTAAGTTGTATTGCATTGTTTGTGGGGGGAACTGAATTAAATCCGTTAGCAATATAATAATGTTGTGCACTTACAGTTGTCTTTCTCTGACTTATATGCACTCAACTAAAATTCTGTCAACCTGAAGGTTGATGGTGTATCACTGAAAAAAATGTTTTCATTTCTTCCCTTGAAAATAAACAAAGGGGCATTTGATACAGTGGGAGGATGACAACTCACATATACAACACTATGGATTGAAAGAAGTGGAATTAAATCATCTTCCACCATAAAAATGAGGGATTATAAACATGAGTCATTTATATTTTTTTTACAATGGAACTGATTTAGAAATATAAAGTTGAGACTCGTTTTTTATGCAACAGAAGTTATTACTTTAATACTATAGAACCCCTGAGGGCACTTAAAAGTTTGAACGTTATATCATGTGACTTAATTTCTTGCACACAACGAATGTGCCCTAGCAACATTACCTAGCATGTTACACTGAGGGGCACTGTTGAATAAAATAACATTTTGTTTTTCTTAATCCACAAAAGATGTGTTATGACATTTTATGTACACTTGGTTACCACACGAGGGTGCTACGGAGCAGAGTTGGGACATGTACGTTTTTAAACTGCCCTCTTTGCGTTGTGTTGTTTTGTAATATTGACACGCAGGGCGTGGCGGGATAGGAAGCTCTCCGGTGGAGGACCAAGAATAGTCCTCCAAGCTAGCTAGTTGCAGAGAAGATGGCTGCAGTGGGGATTTTCAGACCAGAGTCTGAAAACATAACACTGTTTGCCATGTTTCGGGACGGTTAACCTCCGCGTCACCAAACTCTTTCTTTATTTCTTCACGGTCCGAAAGGGATAAATCATGGGATCTCAAACACTTCAGATCCTAAGGCAAGGGGTCTGGGCTTCTGTTACAGGAGGCTGGTATTACGATCCCCATCAAAATACATTTGTCAATGCCTTACACCTCTACATATGGCTCTTCCTACTTTGTTTTCCCTTTACGCTGTACATGGTGAGTGTTATCTTTGTTCTCATGAGATGTGCAATGTTATAGTTTGTGGCTCACTCGTTGACTGACGAGCTGCTCCAGGCAAAGGACTAGCTAGCCATCGTTTACCGTATAGGGCTTTCGTCGAGTAGCTAACGTAAACTGGCTAGCTACTGTTAGGACTATACGTTACGTTGTTGTAGGTGGACCCTTTGTTTGAGAGCCCCAAATGATAGCAAATACGATTGTGTGTCACAGTTAACTTTAGTTACCTGGCTAGCTGGACAACATTCAGGCTGTTGTGTGCTTTGTCCTTTGTGCAAAATTGTGATTATGTTGCCACCAGGTGCGATCATTTAACTCTGGGGGCATTTAACGTTAGCTCATGTAACGTTATTGTCTTGCGAGATTACCAAGATAGCTAGTTGCTGGCTATTCATTGGATTCGTTTTGGTTTCCAGAGAAATGTATAGCATCATATCAATTATATAGCATCATATTCCTAGATGGGTATCATAAGCTTTAGGTAGCTAGCTAACTAACTGTTATTTTTGTCATGGTGGCTAACGTTAGGTCGCTTACGTAGACATACAGGCAGTCAACCGTTTAACGTTAGAAAGTTTTTTTAAATTATTTAACTGGCCATGTTACCTAGCCAGTAATATAACTGTTACTAAGGTAATAATTGTTACATCGCCAGCTAAGTACGCTATGGTGCTTCTTCTTCCGCCAGTAACGTTAACTAGTAAGGGAACGTACTAGCAAACGCGTCTGAAAAAAACGCGTCTGTTTGCCAGAGTCCATAGGTAACGTTGTCTAGGTGGCCATCGTTAGCTTAGCCAGCTGTGTAAAAAGTTGCTAGTTGACTAACATTAGCCGACCCTAAACCGCCAGATAATCTAACAAATTAAAGCACATTGTCAAATGTTTTGTACGGGTGATATTTTGACACTTTGCTACACCTACATTTGTTATCTCGGAACATTTTATGGCCATTTCTGTTGTTTGGGTTTTAGCTTTGTTTGTAGCTTGTCCAATGTTCAAGTAGTCTTATCGATGAGCCATCATGTCATCTCTTCTCGGTGTTGTCATTTGGATACGTTAGCTAACGTTAACCTGCCACCTTGCTAACAGCGCGATTAGCGCGATGTACGATGATCGGCACTTGGTCGGTGTCCTTTTTTCCTGGGCAATTTCTGTCTGCGCCTGGCAGTGTAACGTTACTGTAAAGAAAAGGCCCCCTGTCTCCGAGGCTATACTTGACCTTCTTCCTGTGCGCGTATGTGAACAAGATGTTTCTCTCTCATATCTACTTAGAGATGCATAAGAACGAACCACACAAACAGCTCCGTCCCTTGCGATATCAGTGAATGGGGGTGGGAGACGGAGGCGCTTTATTGAGTTCACACACAGGTATCATTTAAAAACACTTGGTGTGTGCAACCCTAACCTGTCTTCGTGCAAGAACAAGATACAGAGGGTTAATGTGATTAGCCGTACAGCTTTCAGTATAATTGCAGTGCTTTCTTTGCACCGCGGGGAACTGGCTCCAGCTGTTAGTAAAGTGAGAACAGGGGGGGTTTTCCTCTCCATCCCCACTATCCTTTGTTGCCTTTAAACAGGCATTGAAATGTTCTATTAAAAGAGCAAATACCACCAAATATAGTTTGTCGTGCAAATATAATGAAGTCAAGATTTAGTTAACGTACTTATTTTCATTTTATCTTGCTAGGCAACTACCCACCGAACATGTGATCACGATAAACGGATAACGTAGCTTTCTTGCTGCGCATGGCGCGCGCCCCCCCCCCCCCCCCCCCAAATAGAGTTCTGGCTATGCAGTAATAATATTAATTTAATAGTCATTTGCTGCCATGGTTGAAATCTGTTACAATCCCCTAAATTACGACACAACGCAGAACGCTCTTACATTTGCGGATCACTGTCAATATAGCTTGATACAGTTTTGTGGCCTTGCCAGTGGAAACGGTGCGAAGAACAGCTGGGAAATGCTGGAAACGGCTGAGAGTATCCTTATCGTCCAATACTAGTTCTAAACCAAAGGGATGGGACCACATGCAGAACTGGAGAAAGTCATGTTCAGTTGTTGATGCGTGGCAACTGGCTAGGCTGCGAATGGTAATAATTGTGTCGTTTCCAGATACATTTAAACACAGCACCACCCCCCCCCCCCCCCCCCCCCCCAAAAAAAAAAAAAAAAACTGCTTCCACCCTGTTCTCAGACACCTCAGTTCTCACACTTTGGAAATGTTCTCAGATCAGGTAATTTCGTACATCCAAATGCAGATATCATCCTTTCCTAATTTACAGTTAGCTCCAAAGTATAATTTATTTGCCACAAAATTGGTATTGCCAAAAAATGCAATGTGTCTGAACTATTGAGAGAATTTTCAAGTGATTAAAAAAGATGGCAGCTCAATACACACGTTGTGACTCCACTCTGATCCCCACTTTCGCGTGCCAAATCTCACACACAGTACTTTGCTGACCTTGAGATCTGTGTGAAGTGAAAAGTAGCTGAGGTGACCTGAACGGTGCATTCTTGGCATGAGGGAATAGTAAATGTTTCAAGTCACAAGGTGATTGTGGTCTGAAAATATTTTAATTTGACATGCTCTGCTGTATCCCCGTTTTTCTGTGTCTTCACACTGTGGTAGAAAATGTCTCCTGCTGACGGAGCGTTTGTGGTTGCCTAGACACCTCTTGTTAAAGTCATTTCAGGCTTGGCAGTCTTGTGTGCCTTAAGTTGACCTTTTTCCTTGATAGGCTAATAAAGATAGCTTGTTTTTGTTTTTTTAGTTCGATTAATTTCTTCATGCTACCATGGGATCAGAAGACGCTTCCAAAGATATTTTATGGAATTAAACAATACATAGCTGTTCTGTAAATGAATGCATCTTCCATTGTCCATATGTTAATGTCGAGGGTTTTCTGTTTAGTAATATAACTCCAGTGCTGTCCACATTGCTGGGCTTGCTATAACTGCCTTTGACCATTTCCCCTTCATGAATATTCATGATAAGACAGCAAGTCCCACAAGTCCTTTAACTTAAGCAATTACAGAACTGAAGATGAGTATCTATTTAGTAAATAGTAGATAATTGGGCTTGTTTACTGGAGGAGCAGATTCTCACTCTTATCAGGGGCAATATTGTCTATAAAACACTTACTTTGTCCTCTATTGCTTGAAAGGCGCTATATAAATAAAGTTGTATATTACATCATCCCTAAAAGGTCAGGTCTCATACAGGGATAAAATGTACCGCTGTCAATCTCTTCCGAGTGGTGTCACCTCACCTGTTATACATGATTGCTCTGAGATGCAACACAAAATACTATATGGGCTGTGTGCGTGCGTGCGTGCGTGCGTGCGTGCGTGCGTGCGTGTGTGTGTGCATGCGCATGTGTGCGTGCCCATGTGTGTGCGCGTGTTTGTGTATGCGTGCATGTGTGTGTGTGTGTGTGCGCGCGCGTGTGTGTGTCTGTGTGTGTACGCATGTGGGTTTGGGTGTGTGCGTGTGTGTGTGCATGTGCGTGTGTGTGTGCGCGCGTGCATGTGTGTGTGTCTGTGCGTGTGTGTGTGTGTGTGTACGCGCATGTGTGTGTGTCTGTGTGTGTACGCATGTGTGCGTGCATGTGTGTGTGCGTGTGCGTGTGTGTGTGTGTGTGTGCGCGCGTGCGCGTGTGTGTGTCTGCGTGCGTGTGTGTGTGTGTGTGCGCGCATGTGTGTGTGTCTGTGTGTGTGTGTGTGTGTCTGTGCGTGTGTGTGTGTGTGTGTGTGTGTGTGTGTGTGTGTACGCATGTGTGCGCGCATGTGGGTTTGGGTGTGTGTGTGCGTGTGCGTGCATGTGTGTGTGCGTGTGTGTCTGAGTAAACACAGTGGGAGTTCTGTGTCAGGCTACCTACAGGGTCGGGAGAACAAAATCAGCTTCACGCCACTCTTCTTGTGCATGTCAATTTGCCTTTGATTCCAGACTTAGGGGGAAAAGCGGCTTAGCCTGCATTTTCCATTGATGTAAAGGAGCCTTTTAGACCCTTTTAGCCAGCTCCTCATTAAAGTCTGGAGAAGAGGCCCTATACACCACTGCTCTTTATGTTATTTGAGGCCTTTACCTACAAACATTGTACAGTTACAATACTATGTATTTGTACATAAAAATCTGTTCAGTGCCTCTTAATCTTGTTCAGAAGTTACAATTTATTTTAACTTATTTAATTTATTACAACATATTGTGTGTATGAATAAGTGAGTGCATTCAGCAGAAGACCCATATAGAGAATATGAAATGGCATCTTATCTGATTATAAATAAGATTGCATTGTGTAATGCCTATAATAGTTTTTAGCTTATAGGCCACATTCTATACTCTAGCTTTAGAACAGTATCTTCAGATTGTGAAAATCTAAAATGGGTAAATTCACCTTTAATGTTGTTTAAGCCTTGTATGTGCAAATTTTGAATTCGCAAAGGAGTTTCAACATACTTGGAACTAGTGGGTGAAAAAAATTCCACCCAAATTGTGAGAGATTTGGGGATTCCCCTCTCAGCATATAACTAGAAATTATGTTATCACATATTTGCAGTAAATATTGCTGTCTGATAGAATGTGGTTTCCTTTGAAGACATTTTTTGCTTTGGTGCTGACTGACACCGGGTGTCTCAATTCAAAGCCAGCAGGTCACATCCCAGAGTGACTCTCAGAAACGGACCTGCACAGTATTGAACAATCGTTGCATTTTGGGCAACGTCTCGGGGTGCAGTCTGTACCTGTTCCAGGAACAGACAGATAAAGGGGGCCTCTGGGGGGTTCATTCTCCTTCCTCATCTTGGGATGACAAAGGCACTTTGAGAGCGTACCCTGGTTTCTGGACTGCCAGATGTCCTTCCATACATGAAAGGAGGTATTCAATAAAGGTGCCAGTTCCTCCACGCTGTAGATGATAAAATAAAAGTTGAAAAATTGTCAATGTGCTAATAACTGTGTTTTGGAGCTTAATACAGTGCAAGGCCACAAAAGAGGAAAAGTGATGAATGTGCAATTTACTGGACTCAAAAAATGGAAAAAATTTCACACAAAGACGACACTGCATAATCACTCATCTGCTCAGAGGGGCCACTGCAGAGATTCATTTACCTTCATCATTACGGCTGCTCTAATATAAACTAGGCAACTAGATTAACATTTCCACAGTAGGCCTTTATATTGAGTTGTGGATCAGTTGTGCAACATCTTCTGTACACTACTGCTGCTGAGTAAATGTGTAGTTTCCACTTAGAGTACTTTTTTGCATTCTTGGTTTATTTGTTCTTTGATTTAAGAGCCTTTTTTTACTCAAGAAAAGTGTTTGTGAGAATATTAGCGATTTAATGTCCAGGACTAATCGGTCACATGCATTTGTTAGTGCTGCTACTATCAGTGCATTTGATCAGTTTTATTATGCTATACTTGAAGTAAAGGTCAAGAGACGTGGTAAAAGATATTGAAGTTTTAATGTTGCCATCAGCATTATCAGTGTATGTTCTTAATAAATTTAATTACCATGTTTGTGCCTAAAAGGCAGATGTATGCATTGCTTTATTATGGTGGTTCAAATGGACTTATCTGGTCTTGAAGTGTGGGGTGAAACTAAACAAACAAACAAACAAACCGCAAAGCAAAGCCCTGCATGCAGAATAATGTAGATCACTGTGGCATGATGGGTAACATTCTAGCCCCTCAGACGAGCAGAACAGTCAGGATGCTTGGCCTTCAATCTTGAGGAGGACGGACTGCAAACACAAAAAAGGGCGAACAAAATTCAAGTGGGACATTTCTCTACAGATGACGGGGAAATGCCCAGTGCACACAGAATGATTATTTCCTCTCTCTTATTGACTTTTATGGTTGGGGATATTAGAGTAACCTTTTTTCTGTGTATGAGTAATGAACAGGGCCCTCTTTTTGACACACAGGTTTTATAACCTGCGATTTGGTCCTGTGGTGGCAAGACGTCGAGCCTGCCACCTCACCAAGCCATCGATTGAGCAGTCATTAACAATCATACCCCATATCATTAACAATCATACCCCATATCATTAACAATCATACCCCATATCATCTCGCTAAATTATTATTCGGGCCAAGCTAATTGTATTCGATCCGAATAATGTTGGGAGTATAGGTGAATAATAGCTTTCACATAAGTGTTTTTTTCAGTTCAGTTTTCACCTGTTTTATTTATTTACTTTTTTTTAACCTTTGTAACACCTCGTTGACATTTCTCCTAATGTGGATGCCCAGTCATATTTGTAACCATAGCTACAATGCCGTTCAGTATATTCAGGAGAGCCTAGACCTGCACACGTCTGCTCCTGTTGCCAGCTGCCAGCTCCCTTCACTCTGCAGCCGAGCTGCGCAGGCGTTGCTGTGAGACTGCAGCCGAGCTGCGCAGGCGTTGCTGCGAGACTGCCCTTCATGCAGAGCGGGTGCAGGCAGGCAGGCTCCGGCAGCCCAGGTGACCTTAGGAGTTGGTAGCGTTCAGTGAGGCAGGGTCTACCCTGCTGACTTAAAGTCCTTCTCTGGGACATGCTGTGGCCAATTATGAATCACACAGTTGGGCTTCTGCCTCCTGTCAGCTCTGACACGGTCGAGATTTACTTATGGACCATGAGGCTTATCACTGCATCAAGGAGTACTGCTTGAGCTGGACTCACCAGCTGGGAAGCCTCATATTTTTCTTGGTAATTAAAGTGGTGGAAAGTTCCCTGCATTATATTTGTCTATTAGTGTGCGAAAGCTCGCAGAGTGAAATCGTATTTCTCTGCAAACGACATGCACAAGCCGGGCGCAAGTTTGTTCGAGAAAGGACTTCAGTGTCTCTCTTTTTTCAGCCAAAGTCTGAATTCTTTCTATAATTTGTTGGGTTATTCCAGATTGCTTGTGCTTTCTGAGGCTCTCAGAGCCCGCTCTGTCCCCTGTTTTTGAGTGACTCAATTTCCCAGCCACTGAGTTCATTGCAGTTGCTATGAACTTTTGTCGTATTACAAAGCAAGCGACGAACGGCACCATTGTGTTTGTTGTAAAAAAAAGAATAAAAAAAAGAACAAGCTCACAATATTCACAAACACATTAACAAGATTTTCCATAATTCAATTCTCATGCGTTCAGATGTTATTTTGATATCTGTTCTGAGAAATGGGCAGACGTTTTCCCCCCATTATATTGGGCTGTTTCTTGTGGTTGTTTTCCATGTGTTTTCAGCGGCCCACGCGTTGAAGGGTCATGGGTTTGGTCTGCGTGTTCAGTGGAAAATCACTCTCTGTGATTACCGGAAGGATTCATTGGACAGCAGTTTCACAACCAAATTAAAATGGATCCCTCGATGAACAGGAGTACGTTTAGCTCTGTCTTCAGATGTGCTCTCATGGTGTCTGTTGATTGCTCATGGGTACAACCGGGTTAGTAGCCTTGTGGTTTATGATTGGTTGTTAAGCTTTGGAGCCAGGTTGGGGGCTGTGGGTCTGTGATGGACTGACATCTATTCTGAGGGCTGCTGCTTTTGGTGTGCTGGTTTCATGCTACATGAATCTGGATTAGTCATGCATATTGCACTGTATTGAGTTACTATACGTCAGTAAGGGCTGAGACGGTTGGCTCAAAAAATCGAACCGATAGTGTTCTGGAGCAATATAATGTACTAGTCCCCAAGAGCTTGATATTACACCCACCACCTGCTTCTACCTCTGCAAAAAAGAACAAAAAAAAAACAAACAAAAAAAACACTGGATGTGGTTAGAATATGAGTAAAACTGTGACACGTTTTTAATGAACATTGGAAAATAGTGAATAGATGATTGATTGGTGTGCAGTCACACCCGAGGTCACGTTAATCAGTTCTACAAGTTGACTGAAACTCAGACTGATAGTGCTGGACTAACGTTACAGATGTTATGTGATGAAGGAATTGTCGGTGTGCCTCAAGGGACTGGTCATGGCCCCACCTCAGAGGTCTTTATTTCAATGTAGAGCTGGAAACCTTCTGCGCTACACTGTGCTGTTTGTTTCCCCTTCCTCGTGTACCTAAAGCATGCGTTTGGTTGCCACCTCTCAGGCCCTTCCACCCACGATGGTCATTGTGGGGATCTACTGCGGGGTGATCGCCGCCATATTCTTCCTGCTGAAGACCGTGAATTACCGGCTGCACCACGCCCTGGACGAGGGCGAGGTTGTGGAGCACCGGGCGGCGGAGACGGCAGGGAGCAGGGCCAGCACTGAGGGAGCCAACAATGGCAGCGCCACCCGCCAAGAGGACAGCAACGGGCCAGGGTGAGTTTGTGCGTTGGGTGGAAACCTGCTCTCCTGTGCCTGTGCTGATATTTCTGGGGGGGATCTTTTCACTCACAACAATGTTTGAAACCTTTACCTTTTTCTGTTTTCTGTTTCTTTTTCAATGTAACTACCCACGGGGCTATGCTACGAAGCAGGATTACTGAGTTAGCTGGATAACTACACTGAGTAAAATCCGGAACCCTCCCAAATTTAGAACATGGACTTAAGTAAAAAGTGCTGTTCCGGGTTTTACTCAGTGCAGGTATCCAGCTAACTCTGCCAAATGATTGTAATGTTATGTAACTCAGTAATCCTGCTTCGTAGTATACCCCCCCAGGTCTGCTAATGTGAGTTTCACTCCAGCCATTTCTCTCCTGGTTGTGTTTGTTTTCACTTCCTTATTCTTGCTGTGAGTGGGTTGTAGACTCAGAGCCAATTGTAGGCTACGTGGTGTGAGTCAGCTTGAGCATTGCTGAAATTCTAATGAAGTTCTACTGACTTGCCAAATCTGGGAATTGCCCGCCATCGCAACATCGCTGTTGGCATAGCACTGAGCGGCGTTAGACGAATGAAACAGCCCGGTGATGTCATTGACTCCCCCACTGCTGTCATGGTGACCGAATTAATCTGAGCGATACTGTGGACCTGAGGGTCAAAGGTTACGGTCCCAGTTGGGACTCCATCCAGACCTTTATGTGGGTTTCATGAAATACATACCCTATATAGGAGTTTCAATGAAGGCCATGCGTAGTGCAGTATAATAGTCTTTGTGTCCGAAGGCCAGGAAACGGCCAGCCCCTGTCTGGCTGTGATGACCTACCCTGTTGCTTTTAGAGAGGGTGGGGGGTTACTTTTTTTTTGACTCTTTGAACTTGTTTAGCGTTATTGAGGCAGACCTGAAAAAGTGACTCATTTTCACATTCCTTAGCGAATGTGGGCCTTTGAGAAGAAGCGAAATTGTCGAGACGTAACCACGGGAGCAGTGTCAGTTCGCAGCCCACACATCTGCGATCACATTCCAGTCCGTCTGGGTATTTATTGGGCTAGACGGTTCTAATTAGGAGCACCCCCCCCCCCCCCCCCCTCTGTTCCAGTTCTGTACATGATTCCTAAGGACCTTTGTTTGCTGGGCTGCTGTTCCAAGCTGCACCCCCTGATGTTTTATTTTTTTTATTATTATTTTTTTAAATGCAGTTCTCGTCCATTGTAACACTGTGTCCTGCACGCAGCACATTTTGAGGTATGGAATTGTAAAAAAAATTTTAAAAGAATGGAAAAATTAAATCTTTTATCATGTTATTTACAGATTCTTGATAAATCAACAATAAAGCCTGACAGCTTGGTAGAAATGGCGAGTGAATTTTTTATCGTGGGAAAATTATATCGTGCGAGAGCTTGTAAATGCTTGCTGGAAGAATCGAAGATGGGTCCTGAAATGCTGCCACACGCTGATGTTTTATGTCAGCGCCCTGCTCTTAACGATCCCACCGTGGCCAGTTTGCGTTGCGGTCGTTTCCGATGTTCCAACGTCCGTACTGCGTCTTCTGGGCTGAGAACACCCCGAGTGTTAACGGGCGAGGAAAGGGTTGAGCTTTTATGATATGTGATCCGAGCTAACGGTGCCAGAGCACCCTCCTGACGCTCGTGTACTGGATTTGGAATTGTGCGATGGCGTTGCCAGGTAACCGAGCAGCCTGCCTCACTGTGCCTGTGGTGTGCGCAGGGATCCTGGAGGGGGCATTGAGATGGCAGACTTCATTCGGGATGAGACTCCGCCGGTGGACTGCAGCTCCCGCAACTCCTACGCAGCCATGGACTCCAACCACCAGGTGGGCTTTGCACACGGAAATACGGGGGCGGCGCCCGTATCCGCCCTCTGTTTCACCTGTCGCCCAGAGAACCAATCCGAGGGCTCCTTCCTGAGGGTAGCAGGTGTTGCAGTGTTCCAGTCTTAATTACCTGACTGGAGTTCCCTGTACCTATAGGACAGGTGATATTATATCCCTGATATAAGGCGGTGTAACCTGACACTGACCTTTCAACGTAGGAGCTTCTTCCACTGTAGGTGTCGAAAGTACAGTCCCTGGATCAGCAGAGCACCTGACATGCTAATACAGCTAACATATCATTATCCTGATTTAACCACTTTAATTGTGTCTAGTTAAAACCTGGATCGCTTTAGCACAAAGGGTACCATTCGTGACACATCCAACTGTTATTCTTTTGCTCCTTCTCTCAATCCTATTGGCTGTTGATGTTGTTTCGCTTCCTGTAAACCTTGTCCCTGCTGGCCAGTACACAGTCCCCATTACTGTGTACAGAAGCCCTGGCATTTCGCTGCTATGGGGGGGGGGGGGGGGGGGGTAGGGAGAAAGATGGCAGCTGAAATGAATGTGTGTAATAAATGAATGAGCAACAAGCTCTGCAGAGGCTCCCTGATGTAGTTATATAAAGCTCATCGCTCTCCACACCCCCGGCCACAGAGCCATGAAATATTTAGGCCCTCTGTATTTCAGCGCTGGATGGCAGGGCCCTCCGCACTGTGCGTCAGGACTAAACGGCTATTCTGGCACAAAGGGCTAAAACCCAGGTTCCGAAAACGGTAGATGTTCTGGCTTGAAAGTCAAAAGACAAAAAAAAAAAAAACAATTGGGGCCGTTTCCATTTAATTTCATCCGATTCGGTAAACAAATTGAAATTGAGTTAACATAGGGCATTATGGGAATTTTTAATTTCACGCACTCGATTGCCGTTTCACGGTTCAGCTTAATTTAAATCAAATTGACCCCCCAGCCCTGACGTTTTGGTTTGTATGCATTAACCTATCTATACTATACTAAAACAATGGGCTGTCTGACGTCGGCCCAGAAACCTAAATCAGAGCTATAAGGAGTCTAACGCTTCTTGGCTGGCCCCATTAAGGGGCTGCATTGCTCATATTTTGTTTGTTTAGATCTAGTGTCCTGATATTTTCTCTTTATTCCTGCGGCTCAGATTGCATCCACGCATGGAGGCACCAGCTCAGCCAAAGGTAAGGTTCTGTTCTTTCAGGTAAAACACACCTGGGCCAGTGCACCTGGGCTGTCCCCAGTACAGGACTGTGGCTCTGTCTGAATCAGCACCCTTCAATACTGTTGCGTATACTGGTCGAGTACGCTGGATGAGAATGTTAAGTAGGCGAAATGTTAACTAACTGTAGTGTACTTAAAATCCCCGGATGCTATACTTATTTCCGGGTTTTCGCTGATCATACTATGTGGGATATTTTTTGTATACTGCATGTCGCATACTAAACAGTATGCAGTAAGAAGTACACAGTATGCTAGGACACAGAACGCAATGGATAGGGCTCTGATTCGGACACAGCCTGCGTACCCTCTCCCACACTGCACAAGACTGCTTCTCCCTGCATGTCCTTCTCTCAGAACACTGCTCCCGGTGGCTAATACGGTCATGACGGAGTCTGACTCAGCTTTCGCATCATCTACAGCCTGACTTTTATTTTAAGATTTTTAGTAAGACGGACGTGATATGGGTTTGTTTGAATCAGCCAATCTGTATAAAAATGTACGTTGCCAAACCGCGTATCTGGAGCCAATTATGGTTGGGGAAATATGGTACACATCAGCATTTTTCGGTTTGCACTACGAATGACTGTTTGTGTTATCCAGAAGTGATGGGTTAACAGTACCCTGTGCAGCATCATTGACACTTTCATTCAGAAAAACGATGTGCCCTTCTTCTATTCTAAACTATTGTGACATCACTCTTAAATGTCAGGCACACTGACATTTAAGAGTGTCTATTGAAACCTGCTAAAAATGCATCACTGGCACTTGAGCCAATGATCCTATCGCCCTGCTGAGATTTGAACTGTTATATTTAGTAACTTTGAATGAAAAAGAATTGATAGTCACCGATTCACCTGGGCCAGTAGGCAGAGAGAGAGAGACGAACCTTCCTCCACTTGTACTACCAATACATTTGTTCAGTGTGTTGGAGTGGGGCAGGACCCATCAATTATTCAAGATCACAGCACGCTAATTAGCCAACTGGCTGCAAAATCTAGGAGGGACAGATACAGAATGAGTCTAATGGGGATTGTCTTGTCCATGCGCCTTACGCCGTTACCTCTGTCTTTTCTGATCTCAGACAGGGGGAGATGGCAAGGGTTGGGGAAGGGGGTAGTTGGACAAGTGTTTTTCATGTACCCCTGTAGTTGAGAGTTAATAGTGCTTTACTGTCCACCCCTCCCCCCATGGGAAAATCCGGTTGGTTGTGTATCACACCATACAAAGACGCTTGTATAAGATAAGAGACAGGACGTGACGTAGATGAAGATGGCAGCGTAGTTTACTCCCGCAAACTTTCCTCCCCTCAATTAATTTAAATCTCTCAGTAAATCTAACTTTTTATGCTGGTGAGACCTGGAAAACGTAAATTAGACATTTACTGTTAAATGTCACGTCTTACCAGGAAAAATACTACAATTGAGAAGGAAGCAATGAACCAACTCAAAGATATCGCTGAGGCCGGTTCCGGCCATGAGGACGCCGACTTGGCTGAACGCATTGAAACAACGCTAGAGAAGTATTTTAGAAACGCGGAGGTGAAAGCACAGGAGCGCTTCACTCGTCTGGATAAAAAGTTGGACAGTGTGCAAGCAAGCGTGGCTCGCAATACTGCAGATATTAAGACATTACGCGCACAGATGAGTACAACGCAGGAGAGCGTCCATAATTCGGAAAAATCCTACTCTATAGCCCTTGAGAAAATCGGAGACCTTGAAGTTAAAAACGCGGACATGGAGGATAGAAGTCGGAGGGATAACCTCCGCCTGAATGGCTTGAAAGAAGGCACGGAACTGGCTGGAGTTCGGGCCTACCTGGTCGAAAATTTTCCCAAGTGGTTCCCTGCAGTAGCTGACAGTCCTCCGGAGCTAATGCGTGCCTACCGCACGGGACAGCAGAAGCCAAACCGCGTCCGAACGATAATCATGACATTCCTCCGAAGTACGGATAGAGACCGCATCCTGGCGGAGTCCAGAAAAAATCCAATAGAGGTGGATGGACGACAGATCAAGTTTATAGCGGACTACAGCGATTATACGACAAAGAGAAGAAAACCTTGTTACACGGTGATGGAACAAGCCCGTTTGCAAGGCTACCAGGCTTTCCTCCTTTACCCCGGCAACGATTAAGCTGACTAAGGGGCACGAGCATCACTTCTTCAAGGAGGTACGGGAGGCAGAGAACTTTGTTACAGAACTGGGTAACGCTGGTAGTGGCACGGCCGTGGTTGAGCAGGGGTAAGACGCATCTATGCGTTATGTTTTTTTTTTTCCCTTCTTCTTCCCCTCTTTTAAACGGCTATTAAAGACAAATTTTTTCCTGCCAGCCTACGCTGCGCTATTTTTTTATACATTTTCATGAACCTACAGTGGTAAGTGGGCTGAGTGACCCTTAAGGGATTATTTATGTATTTTCTCGTTTTTGCTCTCATCATTGAGCGGAATGCCCCATGCTATATGAATTGTATTTTGGGAATGACTGCTACTTATTGCGCCGACGGCATGGGGGTAAATGCGGCAAAAGAAGCTTTCCTTTATGGACACAGCAATCACTGAGATTGAGGCAGTTTCTTATTTTATCTTTTTTTTTTTTTGATAGTTTTCTTTTTGCTTTTGCTGCCTGTATGTGTATTAATTACTGTGTGTGTGTGTGTGTGTGTGTGTGTTTATATGTATCAAGGTACTAGTAAGGGTGTGGGTGTGTTTGGGTGTGTGTACATGCGCACGTCGGCGCATGTACCAACCATTGTGTGTGGATGGGTGGGTGTGGGTATATGTGTCAATGGTGTGTGTGTGTGTGTGTGTGTGGGTGTGTGTGTTTACGCGTGTGCGTCGACATATATATTAATTATTGTGGATGTGTGTGGGGGTGTGTGTATCAAGCATTGTATGGGAGTGTGTGTGGGTGTGTATATATATATATGTATTAGGGAAATTGTGTGGGTGTGTGTGTGTCGGCGCATGTATTAATCAATCGTACTAAATAAATACCATTAAACTGAATAGAATCAAGTTCAATACAAAATGGAAATGAAGTGTGTGGTGACTGTGGTCTCTGTCATAGAGCAACTGCCAAAGTGAGTATTCTGGATCCCACACAGCCTAGATACAATACTGCACACTGTCTACCTGCATGGCTTGCATCAGTGCCTTGATATCATTATGTGTATGTGCGTGAGTGCGTGTATGTATGTGTGTGTGCGTGCTTGTACGCGTGGGTGTGTATATAAGCACTATATTCTGTGTATGCACAGTACCTGTTGGCTGAGGTGATGCTCTTTCTGAATGCTGGAACTTGGGTTTCTCCACTCTGGCGGAGGATGGGTAGATAAAGGGTTGGATGTAGTCTGTCAGCTGTTAGGGCCTCCTACTAGCTGATTAGAGAGGGGAGGGGAGGGGAAGTATTTCTGCTCTTCCATGTTCATGGATATGCTACGTGTTGTAAGGAGGGTGGGGGGTGGGGAGAGGTGGACAAGCAACCTAGGGGTGGGAACCTACAGGCATACTCTTTTTTTTTTATTTTGTTTTCTTTCTGTTTTTCTTTTTCTTTTTTCTGTTGTAGTTTGTCTGTGTTGTATTTTAAAACATTTAGGGATGGGTGGAGCTGTGCTCGGCGGTGGGCTGTTCAGATACCGACTGCTGTTTTGTGTGGGTGGTGGAAGATTGTGTACTGGTTCTAGGGGCATGGGTGGTGATGGTGGTCGAGCTGGGTGTGGCGGGGTCTGGAGCGCATCGGTTGTTTGCATCTTAAGGCAACATCTTATTTTTCCCATATACCTCATAATACATATAGCGAGAGGAAAACCCATGCCCGATGGCTAGTGGAGAAGTAAGTATAGCAAGTTACAATGCTAATGGCCTGGCAAATAGTAAAAAAAGGAGAGTTGTGTTTAATTGGTTAAAAGATCAAAAGTATAAAATCTTCTGCCTTCAGGAAACCCACTCTATACCCTCTGACGAATTATTATGGCAGAAAGAATGGGGAGGAAAAATCTTTTTTAGCCATGGTTTAAGAAACACAAGCGGAGTCATGATATTATTCAATGATGTGGATTTTATAATACAGGAGATTAACGTAGATCCTGGGGGAAGATGGCTCATATTGAATATACAGATAAATGAGAAAATAATTGCTCTTATTAATATCTATGGACCAAACAATGATGATGCGGAATTTTTTAAAAATATATTGGATAATCTTTTAAATCAGCAGCACACAATTCATGCAACCATCATGGTTGGGGATTACAACACTGTGCAAAATACATCTATAGATAGAAAAGATAATCACTATGCCAACTATCACCCAAATTCATATAGAGAGATCACAGGTATTATGAATTCGCTAGACTTGGTGGACATTTGGAGGTTAAAAAATCCAAATAAAGAGGCATTTACATGGAGACGACTCAACCAAGCCAGTCGTATTGATTACTTTCTAATTTCTTTTTCCCTTGTTCCTAATGTTAAAAGGACGTACATTGGGGGTAGAATGAAGTCTGACCATCATATTATTGTTTTAAACATTATAGTAACCGAAACCCCACGAGGACGAGGCTACTGGAAGTTCAATCAGAGTTTGTTAAAAGACACTCTATTTATAAACAAAACAAAAGATTTTATAGCAGATTTTTTTTATCATAATCAAAACACAGCTGATCCTCTAATTGTTTGGGATACTTTTAAATGTGTCTTCAGGGGCCATGCGATTCAATATTCATCACAGAATAAAAAACAATACCAGATGAAAGAGAAAAACTTAATAACTGAAATAGAAAAACTAACAACATTGGTAGACTTAGCCTGGGATACTGTAACTCAAAGTAAGCTAGAAGAAAAACAAAAAGAACTAGAGGAATTGATTGAAGAAAGATCAATGAATACATATCTCAAAAATAAAGCACAATGGATGGAAAACGGAGAAAAATGTACTAAATTTTTTTTGAAACTTCAGCACCAAAATACTTATAAGAAGAATATACAAAAACTCATAACCACTGAGGGAATAGTGTTGGACGCTCCTGATAAAATACTTGAAGAAGAGACAAAATATTTTGAACAAATATACTCCTTCCAGTCACAGCCGGTTAATCTTGAAGAGCAACAATTTAAAAACTTTTTTCCAAAAGATTATAATAAATTGTCTTCTACACAACGTAACTCCTGTGAAGGCCTAATTACTGAGGAGGAGCTGTTAACAGTAATTAATTCTTTCAAAACTGGGAAAACACCAGGCCTAGATGGTATACCCATTGAAGTGTACCAAATATTTTATGATGTTATAAAAGAACCAATACTTGCATGTTTTAATTATGCTTATGAAAAAGAGAAACTGTCAGATACACAACAAGAAGGTCTTCTTTCCTTATTGTTGAAGCAAGACCAGGGCGGTCACTATAAAGACCCCAGTTTCTTAAAAAACTGGAGACCCCTTACTCTTCAGTGTTATGATGCTAAAATATTAGCAAAATGTATAGCGTTGAGGATTAAAAATGTTATATCAGATATCATACATGATAATCAAACGGGGTTCATTCAGGGACGCTTTATTGGAGATAATATAAGACAGATACTAGAAATTATAGAATATTATGACTATGCAAAGAAACCAGGGGTGGTATTTGTTGCAGACTTTGAAAAAGCTTTTGATAGGGTAAGACTGGATTTTGTTTATAAATGTCTGGATTTTTTTAACTTTGGGCCCTCTTTAATGAAATGGGTAAAAGTTATGTACAATAATGCTAAATGCCGAATTATAAATAATGGTAATTTCTCCCGTTTTTTTAAGTTATCAAGGGGTGTGAAACAGGGGTGTCCCCTATCACCATATTTATTCATAATTGCTATAGAAATGTTAGCAATTAAGGTAAGATTAAACAGTGAAATAGAAGGATTGGATTTCCATGGCCTAGGAGCAAAAGTATCTATGTATGCAGATGACTCATGCTTCCCCATCTCTCCATGTTTAGACTCCTTAAAAAACCTTATACAAGATTTGGATCTTTTTGCCAATTTGTCTGGTTTGAAACCAAATTATGACAAGTGTACTATATTGCGGATTGGATCTTTAAAAAATACTGCCTTTACACTGCCCTGTAGTCTGCCAATAAGGTGGACTGATGGGGATGTGGATTTGCTGGGAATCCATATTCCAACGAATCTGACAGAACTCTCAGCAAAAAATTTCCAAAGGAGATTATCAAAACTGGATAAGATACTACAGCCATGGCGAGGCAACTACTTAACCATATATGGTAAAACAATTTTAATCAATTCTTTGGTAACATCACAGTTTGTATATTTATTTATGTCCTTACCTAGTCCTGGCGATTACTTTTTTAAACTATACGAACAGAAAATATTTGGTTTTATATGGAATGGAAAGCCAGATAAAATTAAACGAGCTTACCTTTACAATGAATATGAACTTGGAGGTGTACAACTATTAAATATTAAAATGTTAAATCTCTCTCTGAAATCATCACTAATCGGGAAGTTCTGTTTAAACCCCGATTGGTTCTGTAGTAAGCTACTTAAACGCGCTCATCCCCTGTTTAAAGATGGCCTTTTTGCTTTTTTGCAGCTGGATGCTATCCACTTTCAATGGTTTAGAAAGCAAATGCATTTTGAATTGTCACCATTTTTAAGTGAATCCATACAAAGTTGGTTACAATTCCAGTATCACCCTCCAGATAAAATAGAGCAGATAGCTCAACAGATCTTATGGTTTAATTCAAATATATTAAGGGAAAATAAACCAATATTTATTGAACAGATGGTTGCGAAAAAAATTACTTTTGTTAATGATATTTTAAATGGAGACGGTGGGATAATGACATATAAACAACTGACCAAAGTGTGTGGACAGGTTGTTTCAATACAGAGTTACAATCAACTGCTTGCATCCCTGCCATGGAAGTGGAAAAAAAGTGTCAAGGCATTCAATAAACTAATGGTTTGCAGACCCCATATCAAAAATAATAAATGGATCAAAAAAACAAAAATAAATAAAGAAATATACCGTTTTTATCTAAAAACCAAAGGTATAATTGATATACCATATAAGATTCAGCAAAAATGGGAACAACTCATTGATGTACCACTTCCATGGCATTTGATATATGGAAATATATATAAAACAACTATAGACTCCTATATGCGAGCCTTCCAGCTGAAAATACTGTACCGAATTTTGGCAACAAGGAGGATGTTAAAAATCTGGGGCATTGAACGGACAGACAAATGTAGATTTTGTGTGAAAGAGACAGAAGATTTACCACATATTTTTTGGTACTGTCCTTATGTAGTTTGTTTTTGGAATGGTGTGCAAAACTGGTTATTGAATTGCAATATCAGGTGTTATATTGATATACAGACTGTATTGTTGGGTGATTTAAAGGAATATAACCTCACTTTTGTAAATATGATTATTCTTTTGGGAAAAAGGTTCATTTTTAAAGCACAATTTATCCATGAGTTGCAGTTGGAGAGATTCAAAAGACAGGTAAGGCATCACAGCACAATAGAGGGGCTATTGGCACAAGGTAATGACAGTCTAGAGGCATTTAGGGATAGATGGAGTACACTTAGGGAGGCAGAAGAATGGGAATAAATATATAAGATATTTTTTAGTGGTAAATTAAAGGATGCTGCCTTGGGATGTGGGGGCTTGATGTGCTTTCGGGTTTTTTGCTGCGGTGTGGCTTATTCTGCCGTCGCAGCTCGCGCTCTGGGAATTGGTGCAGGGGTGTCTACTGCTCATGTGGAGCGGTGGGGGGTGTTTGGGTGGTCCACTGTTGGGTGTAGTTCTATCCTCTAATTTTTATTTTTATTATTATTATTTTTTATTTTTTCCCTATTTTGTTTTTTGTGTTGTCTTTATTCTTTTTATGTTATTTATGTATGCTTGGGGGAGGGGGGGGATATTTAGGATGGTGTGGAAATGGGGAGTAAGGGGAGGGGGATGGGTGGTGCACTTTCTGGAATGTAGTAATGTGATTTTATATTATAATTTCTTGTGAAATTTTGATGAATGATCATTTGATGAAATGTATTCACTGTACCTGCACCCCTTCTTTTTAACAATAAAGAAGTTGTTAAAAAAAAAAAAAAAAAAAAAAAAAAAAAAAAAAGAGAATTTCTCAATTTAACAATCATTAAGTACACGGAAGTTGCACATAATTAGAAGATGACTGTGGTAGAAGTATTATGTTTTCAGCTAAAAATAGGCACAGGGTATTTAACTATCCCTATGAACATAACATTACAGTGGACTTAGAAATGTGGAGAACAGTGTTAGTCATATCCTAAAAAATATAAGAGCAATAACACCTTTCTAGGATCTTCTTTTTTTTAATATATATGTATAATTACATATTGCAGAGCCTTCAATGATTTGAGCACAGGGATAATCTCAATCTTGTGTTGAGCAGAGGAAGACTAATTGCCATCCTGTTACATATACTGTAGCTAGCCTGCTGCCAAGCTATATGGAATTGGGTTCCTTCCAGATATATTAATTGGTCGTGGTTTTGAAAAGTCTCCATCGCTGGTCTATGAATAAACCATTCTCAGATAGGGCTGAGGGTGTGGAACAACAGCAAGCTTTTTCACCACTTCAGCTCAACCCTGTGGAGTCAAAGGCTATTTAGGCCCAGCCTGACAAAGATGAGCTGGCTGTTCATTTTTTTCTCTGAACGCTGCCGTCCAGCGTGACATCTGGGGAGAGAAGACGCGCGCGCGCGTGCGTGTGTGTGTGTGTGTGCGTGTGTGTGTGTCTGTGAATAAGTTATGAAATGTGGACTCATTTCATTTTCCTGTTTGTAGGAGGAGATGTAGGCAAGACCTCAGATGACATCAGCTTGAGTCTCGCTCAGAGCTGCAGTCTGTGTAAAGATGGCAGTCAGGACCAAGGTGAGTCCACACCTACAGGTGTCTCAGGACAGGTGTAGCTGTACAGATTGATCCTGGGGCTGTTCCACACCTACAGGTGTCTCAGGAAGGACAGGTGTAGCTGTACAGATCGATCCCGGGGCTGTTGCACACCTACAGGTGTCTCAGGAAGGACAGGTGTAGCTGTACAGATCGATCCCGGGGCTGTTGCACACCTACAGGTGTCTCAGGAAGGACAGGTGTAGCTGTACAGATCGATCCCGGGGCTGTTGCACACCTACAGGTGTCTCAGGACAGGTGTAGCCATACAGGTTGATCCCAGAGCTGTTCTTGGTACCCATAACCCTGTGGTTTACATGTTTCCCTTTGATGATACCTACTATTCCCTGTTTCCTAGTGGTAGGGATTTTTAGGAGGAATGCTCCTGGAATAGGGTTCTCTACAGGTAAGGTGAGCTCTTCCTGGTTTAGATGAGGAATGTATCGTCTATCTCTAATGGTGTGCAGGGTGATCTTAATTTGCTAGGACCATTAAACATAGCTGCATTAAAATTGGAATTGCATCTTTAAAGGGGGGGGGGGGGGGGGGGCAGAATTCTTCTGTTTGGTTGTATTTTTAATTTCCTCTTCTCTGTTTTCTCTGTCTTCCCAGACCTGATGTCTGACCCAAAGATGTACTGCCTCGTCTCCAACGACTCCTTCGCCTCCATGCAGCCCTCCACCTCCCTGGGCCCCCCAGAGCTGGCCAGGGACCCCGTGGATCCCTGCGGCCCCGCCTCTCTCCAGCTGAACCAATCGCTGTCCTCCACCGGCGACGCCGAGTCCGGCTCCCTCGTCCCGCTGCACTCGCACTCCCAGTCCTTCCGGAAAGACCCGCGGCCCAGGGGCCTCCCACGCACCTCCAGCTCAGCCGGCTCCGCCTTCCCTGACCCCTCCCTGCCGGACTTCAGCCTGTACCCCCCTCCCCGGAGAGGCGGGCTGGACCCTGTCTGCGAGCTGGAGGCCGCCAGGCCTTTGCGGGCCGGTGAGGGGGAGGCAGAGCCGGGTCGGGACCAGGCAGTGGCCTCCACCTCGGGGGCTGAGTGCTGCAGACACCACAGCCCGCACCGGCTGGCGAGCTCTGCTTCGCGGGAGGCGGGGGAGGGCGGGTCGGGGCTGTACCAGGCGGAGCAGGGGGCGGGGCGGGGCACGGGAGGGAGGGGCGAGCAAAGCGCCGACAGCCTCCGCAGTCTCAGCACCCGCAGCAGCGGCTCCACCGAGAGCTACTGCAGCGGCACCGACCGTGACACCAACAGCACCGTCAGCAGCTTCCACAGCGAGCAGACCAGCTCCACCCACGTGGAGAGCCTCCTCTCGCTCTCGGGGGACGAGCGAGGGGGGCGGGAGAGGGGGGAACCCGGCGCCGCCTCCTCGGCCCCCGCCGACAGCAGTCCCAGCGTCGCCGGGGGCTCCCGCAGCCTCAACGGCCTGCCTTCCGGGGAGGCCAACAAGAACCCCCACGCCAACGAACTGACGGCCAAACCGCTGCCCGCCACGCCCCAGGAGCCCGCCGAGCCCTGCGGCTGCGCGGATGAGCTGGGGGTCCGGGCCGGCGCCGAGGGCTCGGCCAGGGACCCGGAGCGGGACAAGGAGGACGTTCGGCCCAAGTCGGCCAACCCGGTCCACCGGACTTCCTCTTCGGCAGGGCGCAGCGGGCGTCGGCGGACGGGGAAGAAGCGGGCCAGCAGCTTCGACGCCAGCCGCCACCGCGACTACATGTCGCTGCGGGGCATGGCCAAGCCGCGCAGCGCCGTCTTCGCCGGGGAGGAGGACTCCAGCGACCAGAGCGAGCTGAGCTGCGCCTCCAGTCTGCAGTCCACCCACCACTTCAGCACCGACAGCTCCTCCAGCACCACCTCCCACTCCTGCCACTCGCCAGAGGGCCGCTACAGAGCGCTGAAGGCCAAGCACGCCGCCGCTGCCGCCTCAGGGAAGGGCGGGGCGGGGGCCGAGGGAGGAGGAGGAGGCGGGGGCAAACGGCGCTCCTCCCGCCGCACCCCCAGCACGGGCAGCGCCAAGACTCACGCCCGGGTTTTGAGCTTGGACAGTGGCACCGCCGCCTGCCTTAACGACCCCAACCGCCTTGGCGCCCCTGCCGGGCCCCGCCCCCTCACCACCTCCAAGTCGGACCTGGAGGCCAAAGAGGGTGAGGTTCTGGACGCCGCGTCCCTCCTGGGCCGGGCCTCGCAGCTGGAGTCCGTCACGCGCTCCAGAAACAGCCTCCCCAGCCAGGCCGCCTTCTCCGAGTCTCAAGATACTGCCAGCTCCTCCCGGGGTGAGTTACTAAACCCTCCTCCCCCATTATCATGCACTGTAACAGAGCACCGCCTGTTGGGTTAACTTACTAAACCCGCCTCCCCCATCCCAATACACTGTTACAGAGCTCTGCCTGTTGGGTTACTAAACCCTCCTCCCCCAACTTAATACACTGTTACATAGCATTACCTGTTGGGTTACTAAACCCTCCTCTCCCAACCCAATACACTGTTACAGAGCTCTGCCTGTTGGGTTACTAAACCCTCCTCTCCCAACTCAATACACTGTTACATAGCACTACCTGTTGGGTTACTAAACCCTCCTCCCCCAACCCAATACACTGTTACAGAGCTCTGCCTGTTGGGTTACTAAACCCTCCTCCCCCAGCCCAATACACTGTTACAGAGCTCTGCCTGTTGGGTTACTAAACCCTCCTCCCCCAGCCCAATACACTGTTACAGAGCTCTGCTTGTTGGGTATTTGGTAAATTTCCCTCCGCTCGTGTTGTAAACTGCGATGGCGGTACAGGGCGTGCAGATCCCTCGTGGTGTGAGTGACATGGCTGCCCGTAAATCACCAGAGAATAAGTGTGTTGGGTAAGGAGGAGAAACAGGGTAGCGGCCACGTTCCTGACCTTCTGTGGGCTTATTTATGCTGTTTCTGTGCGATGAGACCACGCTCCGCTTTGAAGCTTGAGCCCTTTGCTGACTTCGATGCGGACAGTGCCAAAGATCACAAAGCATCGGCGAAAAGGAAACGCGTTAGCTTTGTTTCGCTGCTTTATAGCCTGCCACGGCTGTTTGACAGACCACATATCTGCCATGTGGAGAGGGGAGGGAGAATAACAATGTTATCGTCCGCACGTTGGCTGTGAGTCGTGCTGTTGTTCCCGCATCTCGGGAGAGTTGACCCGCTAAGTTATTCCTCACATGTCTGCGCTATTGGGTAACCTGAAGCTGGCGGGAGTGTATTGAGTTACTGTTGTGTGTAGGAGGAGATTTCACTATGGGATAGAGACGGCAGCTTCCTGTGAAGTGTCATGTGCAAAGGCTGGCCAGGGCTTTCTATTAAACGCATGTTGTTTTTACTGGAGTCTGTTTGAGCTCTGACTGCCGGGTTCAGGGTTTCAGGCCGGAACGGACGACACAATCCTGCTCTTTACAGACCGGAGTTTGTCAAGTTTCAGTAGCATCTAGAAAATAAATTGGAGGCCTGCAAAATCGATTTTGGCCAATGCCAGCCGCTCCATTGAACATGTAACCCCCCCCCCCCCACCCCGTCTCTCTTAGGAATTATTAGGCAATTTCCTGAGTCAATTTTCTAAGCAGATAAAATTGACTGCCTGACATAAAAATAGAATCTTTTGCACTCCTCTGCGACGGCTGTATTCAACCCTGAACGCTGGCCACGCTGCGCTACACACCGTCCACAGCGCCGAGGTGGAATCAAACTCCGTTTCGTACTATAAACGCGCTCCTTTCAATGACGGACGGCGTTTAGGGTCAGTTGGTTATCGTCGGGGCCCGGGGGCCTTTAAATCTGCGCTTTTCTGTGTTTCTCCTTCAGTCCTTTCTGCTGGCTGCTTCTCAGACAGGCGGCTGCTTGGCCCTTGTGTTGCTTTTTAGTTTTGTGTGGGAGTTTTACATTGGGGTCACAGAATAAACCTACACAGGCCACTAAACGGGGCGTTTGATTCTGTCGGCTCCAAAACCAGGATTACTGTAAAGCCCGGAGTGCTGTTGCAGAGCTCATGCTTTTTTTTAATATCATTAAATATAGAGTTTTGCACTTTTGTATTTATTCTCTGAGTGCCTTAGAATGTGTGGGTATGTAGAGTGATCCACTTCTGACGTGCGGTTATTCTGTGTGATTTATTGAAACTTCCTGGCCCACACTGGCCCTCTGCTGTAAATGAGGTGCCAGGCATCGTTGGCACGGCTGTCGGTTCGTACTGACGAGGTGCTGAGGAGGTCACCGCCAGCTCCTCTGAGTGCAATTGAAAGGAACTTTGGGAATGCTTAGAGGCTTTCAGATGAACCCATGCGGTTCATTCAACTGAATAGCACTGACTCTGAAAATGTGTTCTGGTAAGTTAACTTGGTTAAAATAATAAAACAAGGAACTGTTTGAAAAACTGTTTGAACTGTGTGTGAGTGAGTCCAGTGAGGGACGTAATCATGCTGCATTTTTTTGCTCAATCCTCCTGTTTCTTCATGGTTTTATTGATCAGATGGACTCCACAAAGCCATGTCAGCATCTCCGGGAAGGATTGGTGCCTAGATTAAGGCTGGGAGTCTGTCTATTGGTTTGTCTTCTCAAACTCTGTTTAATTTATGCCCCCAATGACCTCTGTGTCTGTTAGAGGAATGCTGTTAGAGGAATGTTATTGTGTATCCCTACCGTAATAGTCATTTGGTATCACTGTTTGGTTTTTTATACAGTAGTTTTGTCATTACTCATTTGTGTGGAACTGGAATATTTTGATTGGGTATTCTAACAGTGGGTCAAAGGGCAAAGCCGTTGGACTTTGCTCTTGTTAGCCATTATGTTTGTCGTGTAACAGAACAGGTAGCACCCTCACCACCTGCTGAGTAGATAGCAGTGACATGCTGACTGTGGCGTCAAAGCGGGTCTGTTTTGAGACGGCTGACCCCGTGACGGCGCCTGTCTCCCGCACTGACCCTCTCTCTCTCTCTCGCCACGGCAGCGCCCGGGACCGAGGAGACGGTCACATTCCGCCGCGAGCGCAGCACGTTCCGCAGGCAGGCGGTGCGGCGGCGACACAACGCCGGGAGCAACCCCACGCCCCCCGCCTCCCTCATCGGATCGCCTCTCAGGTACGCCTCACCTGGGACGGGGGTTCTGGCTCGGGGTCGGTTTTTGGCGTCACGCGCATGCAGCCGGACGCCACCCTCCCCCTCCTGTTTGCTCCGCCATCCCACTGCTGACACCAGTGTGTCCGCTAACGCCCCCTGGTGGGAACACGGTCAAACTGCATGGTCTCCCATGCATGGGTTTCCCCCTCCTGCTTGAAACGTCCTGCATAGCCAGTCAATCCAGAACTATCTATATTTGCCGTTGCCTTGGGGGGTTTTGGGATGCTGTTTTTCCTCAGGTGTTAATTGTCTTTGTGTGAAGTACTGTCTTTGCTTCAGGTCTCATCTCAACGGAGTCCATGTTTGTATCGCTTCTGGAACACACCGCACAGACGGATAAAGCACTTGCCCTCTCTGTGTCCACCGTCCCAACTTAATCTGCACATCCTCCTTCACCTCAACACATTAAAATGCGCAGATTTAATCCCAATAGCTCCAAATGCACAATGCACAAGGCACATGAAACAAAAACATTCCTTATGAGGGCACTGTCTTTCTCAGGATCAATTAGCTTAATAGCACCACCAAGGCAGGTAACCAATCTTTTTTTTTTTAAGTGACTTAATTGGTAGCCTTTTTCAAATTGATGTTATATTTATAGCCTGAACAGAACGAGCTGTGTTGCTTGCCTTGGTGATGAGAACCTCCGTGGTCTGTGGTCAGGAATGATTGGGAATCCAGTCTCCATTACAAGCTTTAATTTATAACGCCACCTTCCTGGACTATCGATTTTCCAATAAGTTGTTCCTGAGGAGAACAAATCGAAGCACCTTTCTGCCCATGTCCCTCGCTGTCGTTTGCTCCTCTGAGTCACGAAATGTGAACATATTTGCTCTTTAAAGTTAAAAAAACAAAAAAAAAAAACACTTCCAGCTCAGGATCTGAAGAAAGGCCCAGCACCTACCATAGCACAGAGTCCCTGTCTTTAAACCCAGAACAGTATCCTGTTCGCTTGGGCATCACCTGCATGGGCACCGTTGATGCCGCTTTTTAGCGGGCAGTCACCCTGAACTGGACAGCCCGTTACAGATGAACAGAGGGCAGAGGGGCATTGCTCTTTAAAAGGTGTTACCAGGGTATGAAATTAACTTTTTCGCCCAGAAATTTTAATTAAAATAAAATAAAAAGACCAGCCATTTTCAACATTTTACCATCCACATTTTCTTTTACAATATAACACAACCTGGTTGGTTACCTGCCAAAGTGGCTGCTAGAGTAAAAATTTAACCAGCCACAATCAAAATGCCACCCTGGGTGTTACTGATATAAAACGCATCTGAATCACAGCTGGTACACTTCCATTGTGTTAGTGTGTTAAAAAGGCAGGGCATTAGCACAGTGTATTTCTCAATGTGTGTCACATATCCCCACTCAGTCACCCCTGACTCCAGCGCCCCTCAAATGTTACCCCCCCCCTTCCTCTTTGGGCTTGCTGAAGGCCTTTAGCTCAGTGCAGACCTCATTTGGTCTAATTTTGGAGTTCCCCATGTAGGAAGGTGGGGGTTTTTTTAGCCGAAAGGACTGGAGCACCTGTCTGCGCCACTGTTGAAGAGGGATTTGGGTTTGAGGAGGGACGAGCGGAGAGAAGAGGCCTCTTTGACCCGGGTAGAGGTGGAGAGGCCAGCTGCCCCGCTGGGGAGCGTCTGGATCTCCAAACGAAACCCCAGCGTTCCGCGCGCAGGAGGCCCGTCCGACTCACGTACCCCGTAACCCGACGCCTCAAACCCCAAGCCGCTTCTTTTGGGGGGGGGGAAGCGCTCGTCATCGGGGGACATCTTGGTTGTGCCAAACAGAGAAGATGCGAGCGGACGGCTCGGTGTGAGAAACATACACGGTGTGCCGTTGTGCTATAACAGGACACGCCATTCTCCCTGAAAGGAATTACAGACCCGCTCACTGACATGAAGCAAAACCTGACAGAAGAGCTTTTATTTCCCCTCAAAGGAGCCCTGGAAACCATGGTACACCTGTCGCACACAGAACCCTGGCGTGTGCTGTGACTCGCACACAGAACCCTGGCGTGTGCTGTGACTCGCACACAGAACCCTGGCGTGTGCTGTGACTCGCACACAGAACCCTGGCGTGTGCTGTGACTCGCACACAGAACCCTGGCGTGTGCTGTGACTCGCACACAGAACCCTGGCGTGTGCTGTGACTCGCACACAGAACCCTGGCTTGTGCTGTGACTCGCACACAGGACCCTGGCGTGTGCTCTGACTCGTGAGTCCCAGCTCTGAGTCCCAGGTGTGTCCAAAGTGATGGATGCTACAGTCGGCAGCTGCAGAGACGGCCCACTCTGCCCACGCTTCTCTTTCCCACAACTCTCTCTCCCCCTCTCTCTCCTTCCCGCTCTCCTTCTCTCACCTTAGCTCTCCCTCTCTGTCTCCCTCACTTTCCTTCTTTTTCCTTAGCTCTCCCTCCCTCATTCTCCCCCTCTCTCCCTGCCTTTCTCTCTCTCCCTCTCTCTCCCGGAGGACTCGTCCATCACACCTGGTACCGCTCGACCTTCAGCAACCTCCGTCTCCCAGGAGACCTGCCTGACGCATGCTCCTCAGGGCGGTCATCTTTAGCACGCGGCTACACCCTGAGGCCCGGCTACACCCTGAGACCCGGCTACACCCTGAGACCCGGCTACACCCTGAGACCCGGCTACAGTCTGAGACCCGGCTACACCCTGAGGCCCGGCTACACCCTGAGGCCCGGCTACACCCTGAGGCCCGGCTACACCCTGAGGCCCGGCTACACCCTGAGGCCCGGCTACAGTCTGAGACCCGGCTACACCCTGAGGCCCGGCTACAGTCTGAGACCCTGACTACACCCTGAGGCCCGGCTACACCCTGAGGCCCGGCTACACCCTGAGGCCCGGCTACACCCTGAGGCCCGGCTACACCCTGAGGCCCGGCTACACCCTGAGGCCCGGCTACACCCTGAGGCCCGGCTACACCCTGAGGCCCGGCTACACCCTGAGGCCCGGCTACACCCTGAGGCCTGGCTACCGTGCCTCTCAGCGCTTTAATTTAGTTTTAATTTAATTTAACCACCTCATTCTTTCTTTTTTTCACCTCCTTTCCAACTCAAAACCACTGCAGGGTTTTTTTTTTGTTTTGTTTTGCGAAACGTGTACATTTGGCTTAAAAAAGAAAGCTTTCCCACGTCATTGTTCTGCCTGTTTTAATGAAGTTTCTGAAGCCCCACAATTCTCTTTGGTTTCAGGATTGTGTATTTCTAATGCCTCCACACAGAAGCACATAGATGAGTGGCAAGGGTCAGGAAGCCCCTAATATGGAGTCTCCCCCCCATTAAGCCTTCAGCAACCTCCCACTGTACCCTCTCCCCTCCTGCTCCTTCCATACCTCCTCCCACTGTACCCTCCTGCTCCTCCCATAACTCCTCCCACTGTACCCTCTGCCCTCCTGCTCCTCCCATAACTCCTCCCACTGTACCCTCCTGCTCCTCCCATAACTCCTCCCACTGTACCCTCTGCCCTCCTGCTCCTCCCATAACTCCTCCCACTGTACCCTCCGCCCTCCTGCTCCTCCTATAACTCCTCCCACTGTAGCCTCCCCCCTCCTGCTTCTCCCATAACTCCTCCCATTGTACCCGCCGCCCTCCTGCTCCTCCCATAACTCCTCACACTGTACCCTCCCCCCTCCTGCTCCTCCCATAATTCCTCCCACTGTACCCTCCTGCTCCTCCCATAACTCCTCCCACTGTAGCCTCCCCCCTCCTGCTCCTCCCATAACTCCTCCCACTGTACCCTCCTACTCCTCCCACTGTACCCTCCTGCTCCTCCCATAACTCCTCCCACTGTAGCCTCTCCCCTCCTGCTCCTCCCATAACTCCTCCTCTACTCACCTCACACACACACACACACACACACACACACACACACACACACACACACACACACACACACACACACACACTCCATTACTGGAAGGATGTAGAGTATCACAGAAACCAGGCTGAATTTAAGCAGTAGCAGGATGCAGAGTATCACAGACACCAGGCTGAATTTCAGCAGTAGCAGGGTGTAGAGTATCACTGACACCAGGCTGAATTTAAGCAGTAGCAGGATGTAGAGTATTACTGACACCAGGCTGAATTTAAGCAGTAGCAGGATGTAGAGTATTACTGACACCAGGCTGAATTTAAGCAGTAGCAGGATGTACGGTACCAGGCTGATTTTTAGGCCCATGGGTGACCCTCTGTGCTTGCATTGTTGCGTCCCGTGTCTTGGGAGCTGTGTCAGATGCTCTGTTGTCCTGAGATTAAATGAGATTAGCAGACATGTGACGGTCTCTGTTGTTCTCTTCCTCCTTCCTATGGTGTTGTCTGTGCAGAGATGTGCTAGAATGTAGATTCTGTGAGTCTGTGCAGAGATGTGCTAGAATGTAGATTCTGTGAGTCTGTGCAGAGATGTGCTAGAATGTAGATTCTGTGAGTCTGTGCAGAGATGTGCTAGAATGTAGATTCTGTGAGTCTGTGCAGAGATGTGCTAGACTGTAGATTCTGTGAGTCTGTGCAGAGATGTGCTAGAATGTCGATTCTGTGAGTCTGTGCAGAGATGTGCTAGAATGTAGATTCTGTGAGTCTGTGCAGAGATGTGCTAGACTGTAGATTCTGTGAGTCTGTGCAGAGATGTGCTAGAATGTCGATTCTGTGAGTCTGTGCAGAGATGTGCTAGAATGTAGATTCTGTGAGTGTGCAGAGATGTGCTAGAATGTAGATTCTGTGAGTCTGTGCAGAGATGTGCTAGAATGTAGATTCTGTGAGTCTGTGCAGAGATGTGCTAGAATGTAGATTCTGTGAGTCTGTGCAGAGATGTGCTAGACTGTAGATTCTGTGAGTGTGTTTGTCTTCATGTCTCAGGAGGTTGCTTTGCTTGTGCATGACATTTAATGCTGATCCTCCTTATTACGCACGCACACACACACACACACACACACACACACACACACACACACACACACACACACACACACACACACACACACACACACGTTGGGTTGTATCTGTTCATTGTCTCTCCCCCTCTCCATTGCTGTCTCCCTCGTCTCTCGTTTCTCTCTAACGGCTCCTCTCATGCCTCGCTCCCACTCCTCTTTCTCCCACAGTCTTCAGGAAGCTCTGAGCCAGGCCTCCCAGCCTTCTGCTTCCCAGGTCAAAGGGCAGCCGTCTCGAACCCCGTCCCAGGTGACCGTGCTGAGCGCGAGCGCCTCCCTGCTGGCCAGGAATGGAAGTGTTCACCTGGAGGGTTCTCAGGACAAGGCCTCGACTGTGGGCACCACCAGCCTGCAGGACGACTTCGGTACGAGACAGCCGGGATGAAGGGGCGGGCGGGGGGTGTGGGTGTAACCGGGATGGGAGGTGTGGGCGTAGCCGGGATGAAGGGGCGGGCGGGGGGTGTGGGTGTAACCGGGATGGGAGGTGTGGGCGTAGCCGGGATGAAGGGGCGGGCGGGGGGGGGCAGAGGGCGTAGCCGGGATGAAGGGGCAGGCGGGGGGGCGGGGGGTGGGCGTAGCCGGGATGGATGGATATGGAGGAGGATGGGGGAAGCAGGGAGGTCGGCAAAGCAGCCGTCGGGTAGAGAGCCGGCACGAGTGGTGCTGCAGGAAGAGGGAATTGTGGGACGGAGGGGGGGTGGGGGGTGGTTGGGTCGTGGGTGTAGCCAGACTGCAGAAGAAAGGAAGTATGTGGAATAATGAAAGCGTCACGTTCTCCATTTGCCGACTCGGTTCAATGGCAGGTCAGCGACTGCAGCGGCGTGTTTAATGCGGTCACAGAGCTCGGCCGTGGAAACTGAGGCTGAAGCCGGGATCTTACAGTTCCCCTCATCTTGTGTACTGATGGATCTCACACATGCGCTCAGATCTACACTGTGGCGCATAGGGGCCTCTCCGCTGTGTATAGTTCTGTTTAGTGCCCGTATACCACATTGTCTTTCGTACAGAAACAACGCCGTCTGTGGTGGTGAGCATTTTTTTTTTGGTATAGCAAGCATAACATATGATGCTCTGATCAGGATCCACTTTTGACGTTATAAGGTTGGGTTAGAAGTAGGGATGCACGAACATATTTGGGTTGTATCCGTATCGACCGATAATGGTGTAAAACAAACGTAGATTCTGGCTGATGTGCTGGCGTGCATGTGCCAGAGGGGCAGTGCGTTTGATCTTTTTACATTACATTATAGTCATTTGGCAGACGCTCTTATCCAGAGCGACGTACATAGTGCATTTTCAAACTAGGAACAAGTGCGTTAACACGACCCTAAAAGGTAAATACGATCTGCCACTAATGCTGTAAATTAAGTGAAAATGTCATTCTCAAAAAGTAGCCTAATCATAGTCATCTGAATCTTATTTATCTTTTATTATCAAAGTAATTTTTTGCCAGTAAACACACAAGCAAAGCTATAGAGTACTGTGTGGTCGGCAGTGTAGTATAATGGTTAAGGAACTGGACTTGTAACCCATAGGTTGCAGGTTCGATTCACAGGTAGGACACTGCCGTTGTACCCTTGAGCAAGGTACTTAACCTGAATTGCTTCAGTATATATCCAGCTGTATGAATGGATAAATGTAATAAGTATGTGTAAGTCGCTCTGGATAAGAGCGTCTGCTAAATGCCTGTAATGTAATGTAATGTACTCAAGTGAGTACGCCAGACATTGGCAGAGTTTGGTTTCGGAAGTGAATTCCCTATGACAGATAGAACGGGCTTCAGAGACTATCGACAATTATATTCACACAAAAAAATACTAAAACGTAAAATATACTCAAAGCTGGTCCCGAAAAACTGCATATTTTGCGAACGGGTGTTGTATTGAACAATCCAGGGAATTGATGGTAAGTCATAAGAAATTGTTTAAAAGTAAGTTTTAGTTAATGTCTATGGTCTACATGAATGGGGAAGTCACTTCAGAAACCAGTGTGACGTAGTCACTTGAGGACTCAATACAGAGACTCGGTATCTCTCTGGACTCTTGTGCTCTGCTGAATAATAAAATAAGCAAATATTTTTTGATACAAATGATATTAGTTCTTGCATGAATGTTTTGGAATGGATGCAGTTTGCATTTGTGTTTATAATGTGAAACGGCAGCATCTGTGTATCATTTATTGATCTGATTCCCATACTGTGCGTCGCTTGTTAGAAATACAATTGAATAAGCGTCTCTTGGGTCCGTTGTTGAGGGAAGGTGGTGGGAACTGGAACAGTGATGTGCATCTCCCTGCTGCCATCTGGTGGTTGTTTTGTGGTATTGCATAATGCCTCTTTCTCATCGCGTTCTTAGGAAGTGGAATAGTAGACTAGGGGTCATTGGTGCCTTTGGGACAATGAAGAACTATGTGAGACCATCCGTGTGCCCATCCATCTTAGCACTGGTGCTCTGTCCAGTGCTCGCTCCACCGCCAGCCATTTTTTACCTGTAAATAAAGGCCGGTATACACTGTGCGATTTCTGCCACGATTTTTCAGTCCCAGACAAAATTTGCGAATCGTAGAAGAATCTTTCGTCGTGGCCAAAATCGCCCGTCTTAGATCGCTCAGTGTGACATACTCTCCGACGGCCGATTTTGTGAATCTTAACCTACGACGGAAGACTGACAGTGTCAGAAATTTCGGCCCAAAATCTTGCAGTGTGACCGCTGCTACGACCACAGACTGTAGAAGTTTCATGGACAACCAATAGGAGAACAGCAACGCATGACGTAAGAGACAAACTCCTTTGTTTTCTCTATAACGTTACCGGTTTTTAGTGTTTTATTATTCTGTATGGCCCGGGGTCAATATTGTTGTAGGAGTGTTCCCATGCGAACCATTGATTTACAGTTTTATAGACTGTCTGTTGGAGTGCGTATTTGATCACGTCAGATGACGGAGGCTACTTTAGCCAAATCGTAGGATAGAATCTCTGAACTTATTATAGAACGCTTTGGATCTTATCGCACAGTCTGACTACAACGAAGACAATAGATTATCGTGGCTGCATCGCACAGTCTGACATGCAACAATCGTAAAGGACGGCAGAAATCGCACAGTGTATACCGGCCTTAAGGTGTGAGCTTACATCATTATGTGTTCCTCTCTGTTACCATCCGCTTAGAAAGTAACATAGTGGGCTGTTGTTTAAAAAAAAAAAAATCTTTTACAATTTATTGTAAAGATGTGGGATTACAGGTGAGATTCTGAATGTCTCAGAATAACCTTTTCTGTGTTGCATTACGTCAGAGACACAAGCCCTGCTGGAAACCACACAGTCGGGTGTTATAAACGCCGCATGATTGACACTGATCCCCAGCCTCTCCTGGATAAGGTGTACTGCTGGGATGTGAAGCTTAATCCAGGATTTAGCCTCCATTTCTTATATTTACTGCGTGTAATTACATCTTCAGTCGGCTCACTGCAAGGGTTTGGTCTTGTCATGTGTCACACCGTCCCTGCGCTCCAGCTCTGAAGACCGCACGTTTTCCCGACATTTTCTCATTGTTCCTGTGCATGCTCCTGTTGGAAGAGGGGCCACTTGAACGTGACTGAACTTTCCCAGCCTTGGCACCTCTTGAGCCGTGGACTCTCCTCTATCCATTACCCTCTCTGCTTTCTCCCGTCTGAAGAAAGCAAAAGATATAAGAGGAGGAAAAACGTATTATTTTGACTAGTTTTCATTGATTCTATACTGCAGCCATAGTCTTACTGATCTCTATGACATTTTGTCTTGTTAGATTGGCAGCAGTCAAACGCACGTGGTTGCAGTTGAATGTGGATTTGAAATGTTATCAAATCTTGAGCGTGCAGGTATAAAATTTCTGTGGGGAAACCATAGGAAAAGGGTAGCGCTCTGTCTTAACTGAAGTCGAATCCCACTGCTTTTCTAGAGAACTGGAAGTGATCTCTGTTGTGTTAATGCAAGAGTGCAGTTTTAGGAGCCTCTGTATGGTGCAATATGGAGTCTTGGATTTGTATGACTGTCTTTCACTATATACGATATACACCCCCAGTCATGCTGTCACTCTGCGTGGGTTAATTTGTGTCATGTCACTTGACTCTGAAACAAGTCAGTTCAGCTTTCTCACGCCAACCGCAGGCCCAGGCTGACTGCTTTGTCAGGTGATCTCGGCTGAATAGGGAGGCCGGTCCATTACGCACCGTTCTGTGCCAGGAAGTGCATGTGACATCTGATCATGCCTTTTTCTGTGAGGGTGTTGTTTTGCACAAAGAGGTGTGGAGTGTGAACATTGTCCTACCTTATACAGTGAAAGAGCAGTAAACAAACCCTCGGTCTTCATCGTAGCGCGTGCAGTCTCTAAACCAGTCTGCTTCCCATTTTTTTTGTGGTTTCAGAGCCTGTGGGTCTTTGTGGTTTTTCATATAATGTAGTTCAAAGCTCATTCGGGTACTTGGTTCTCGTTTATATGAATGAGATTTTAAATTTATTTCTTTAAAAGTTGTTTCTGGTTTTCCCCCGTTTTCTCCCATTTTGGTAGCCAATTGTACCCTAGAACGATTCAACCGCTGAGAATTCGCTGCTACACAACCCCATCGCCTGGCGGTAGGAAGGAGGACGCCACATCCTCTTCAGGGCGCGGCTCCTCGAGCCCCTGACCGTGATTCCAGCACCGCACGGTGGTGTTATGTGCGCGACGATTCTCCCCCGCCGAGTCCCCCCCCCCCCACCCCGGGAGCGGCCGCCAAATTTGCCGCTCCATCAAGGCACCGGCCGTACTCGGATCGGGCTGGACCCTGGCGCGTTTATAAATGAGTTTAATATTCAACGGCTTAGTTGACAATGGAGTCTGCATTTTTTTGTAGTTGCTGTTTCTTGGTGCTCTACCTTCTCCCCTCAGGGAAATTACTGCACTTCACTGCCTTGTGCTTGCACTTGTGTTTGCATTGCAAGTCGCCCTGGATAAGAACTTCTGCAGAATGCCAGTAAAGTCAAGGGCATTGTGGGTAGCATATCTAACTGCGCCTGCCGTACACAGTTGAACCGTGCCCCCCTTCTTCCTGTTTTTCCTGGCACAAGGGGGATGGGCCGTGCCCTGCCCTGTGTGTGTTTGTCGGACCCTGTCGCCGGTGTGAGAGCCGATCTGGGCGCGGTAAAGCCCCGCAGGCTGTATGATAAAGGGAGCTGTCAATCACAGAGATGACTCCCTTGCACATTACTGATGAGGCACAGGGCCAATGGCGAGTCTAGTCCGCCATTCCAGTCTCAGAGCTGAACCCGCCCGTCTCACCTTTTACAAAAGCATGGCAATTATTTTAAAAGGCACTAAACACTTGATGGTAGAATATCAAATGGTGGTAGTGCTCGTTGAAGTCAATTATGATAATTAACTATTGTTTTAGACCTGTAAAATTTATCTCATAACACATTTTACATCTTATTTCAAAACTCCTAAAAAAAGAATTTCCTTTGCATATTGTGGCCGTGTCACGTACCTGTATTCACAGATATAGTGGTGTGTGCTGCTAGTCCAGTGTTAACCTGCTGTGTATTTTTGGGTTTTCTAGGGAAGCTCACACCCCCTCTGTATGAAGCTGGAGGCTGTGACATGTCTCTGGTGAACTTCGAACCCGCGACCCGACGAGCCTCCAACAACATCTGGTGAGTGGACGGGTTCCTCTGGGGATCTCGGGACACGGGATGCAGACGGAGGAGCCCGTTTATAATCTTTCACATCTTTTCTTTCTGCAGGGACACAGACTCCCACCTTTCTAGTTCTACCTCAGTTATACCTCAGTTTTATCCACATGATCTGGTGAGTAGCGTGCTTGCGTATGTGCTGAGAGAGAGGGACAGTGAGGGAGGAGACCACAGGAGCTGCGTCCCAATGCATCCTCCTTTCCTCCACTACCACCTCCTCTCCTCTGTGCCCCGGAAACTGATCTTTGTGTCCTAATCTAATTAGCTATTAATTGCAAATTAATGGTTACATAGTCTCGACGCAAACCGCAATGTCCGGTACATTGTATACTGTGCACGCAACTATTTGTACGTGAAACGTACAGGCAGGTTTGCATACTTCCGGGTAGGAGGGGAGGCGGTGAGGAGGGAGGAATATTGGGATGCACCCAGAGATGGTGAGAGAGAAGGAGAGAAGGAGAGGAGAGAGAGACAGAGAGAGGGAGGAGACACGGCGGGGTTCTGACTCTGGGGCAGCTCTCCCTCCCTCAGATTCGACTGAACCATCTCCTGACGATGGACGCAGAGCTGCTGGAGCAGCAGGACAGGGACCTGAGCCCTGAGCTCCAGGACGCCCCGCTGGGCCCGGAGGACCCCGCCGCTGCCGCCGCCGCCGCCGCGCACAAGGCCAAGCAGTATTACCGCCTGTGGCTGCTCCCGTACCTGTGGGTGGGCCTGCACTTCGACCGGCTCACCCTGCTGGCATTGTTCGACAGGTGACATCTGCCCCCTCCCCTCCCCAGAACAGAAAACATTCACCTGTTAATTGAGCAGTTTGAACGTGGCATCTGAGTGTACGTCTTTAGACTCGCTCACTTCATGCAGCATGTAACTGGTGATTTATTTGAAGTAAGGTCACTGGTTCGTTTCTGTTTTTCTTGGAAACAAACTGGCCGTGGAAAGATATAGAAAAGTCTGTGGCTACCAGAAAGTCCCAGCTCAAACAGTCTGTCCCTGCTCAAACAGTCTGTCCCAGCAGCTGTCAGTGAAACTATGTTTGTAGCTCACTTAAAAAAAACATTCTGCATTTTTCTTGCTTATTTATCCATTACTGCAACAGGAACTGAATTTTAATCAGTTATCATTTGAATCGTATTCCTTCTAACATATTTTGTGGTTGGGCTATAGCTTGACTTGGGGGTTCTCCCCTAATTTGAAAAGCCACTAGTCGGAAATACCCCCATCTGCATCTGCAGAGCTTCAATACTGCCAAAGAATATAAGAGGCCTTGAAGACGGTGAAGTATAAGTGAGTGTTTTATTTTTATTTATTTTTTTTGTGTGGCAGGAACCGTGATGTTCTGGAGAACGTGCTGGCGGTAGTGCTAGCCGTCCTGGTTGCCTTCCTGGGCTCAGTCCTGCTAGTCCACGGTTTCTTCACCGACATCTGGGTGTTTCAGTTCTGCCTGGTCATCGCCAGCTGCCAGTACTCCCTGCTGAAGGTCAGTCCGCCTCTCGCTGATGGAACACTGGGCTGATTCTGCAGGGTCAGCGCTGCTGAACAGGTCATGTTTGTGTTTACAGAAAGCGCCAAATTAACATATGGCGAGAGGAAGTTTTTTTGTGTAGAGAAATAAACCTTGTTTACTGGTATGAAAGATGAAGTCACTCCTGCCTCTGATGGTAAAGATAAAATATTTTCAAAGAAAAAGAGAAGTAAGTTTCACGTGATTGAGTCGTGAAGGCTGGAGATGTGGCCTATGGCCTGTGAGAATCTCTAGGGTCTCACCTCAGCTGATGTGTTAAAGAAAACCTGAGCTTGCGCTAATTTCCCTCAGAAAACCTGGGCTAGCGCTATTTTCCAGAGAACCTGAGCTAGCGCTAACTTCCCTCAGAGAACCTGAGCTAGCGCTAACTTCCCTCAGAGAACCTGAGCTAGCGCTAACTTCCCTCAGAGAACCTGAGCTAGCGCTAACTTCCCTCAGAGAACCTGAGCTAGCGCTAACTTCCCTCAGAGAACCTGAGCTAGCGCTAACTTCCCTCAGAGAACCTGAGCTAGCGCTAACTTCCCTCAGAGAACCTGAGCTAGCGCTAACTTCCCTCAGAGAACCTGAGCTAGCGCTAACTTCCCTCAGAGAACCTGAGCTAGCGCTAATTTCCCTCAGAGAACCTGAGCTAGCGCTAACTTCCCTCAGAGAACCTGAGCTAGCGCTAACTTCCCTCAGAGAACCTGAGCTAGCGCTAACTTCCCTCAGAGAACCTGAGCTAGCGCTAACTTCCCTCAGAGAACCTGAGCTAGCGCTAACTTCCCTCAGAGAACCTGAGCTAGCGCTAACTTCCCTCAGAGAACCTGAGCTAGCGCTAATTTCCCTGCTTCTCTCTCTTTCAGAGCGTTCAGCCAGACTCCTCTTCCCCTCGACATGTAAGTATCTGCTGGCTCCCTCGACACAGGGTTTCTCCTGTATCTCCTCTCCTCAGAAGGCTTTTAGTCTTCTACTGTGAACTGGTTCAGACAGGAGAATTCACACATTTCAGGGGATATATACAGTATATGCTGCTCTTCCTAATGCCGCTGGAACGGGATGCGCTGACAGACATTGACTTCAAATAGCTGCTCACATTTTTTTTGGGATTGTTTTCAAATATGATTTTTGTGCAACTGTCAGCTTTCCCTGTAAGACTGGTCAAAGTATCCTCTGTGGACAGGCATAGAACGCAGCGGTTTAAAACATTTATATACCTGTACACATTCACTCATATATACCATACAGTCTTCTTTACACACGTTCACATAGGAACAGTAGAAACGTGTTTCTCATATTTCATGTAATGATTAATCACTGGCGGTCGTGTCAGCAAAATCACCTGCTTATCAGTTGAGTTGTTCAGCTGCTTTGTGTTTATAGACCTTCCATGTGACAGATTTACCAGCCTGTGTAACCTTCTGTGCCCCCCCCCCCCTCCCCGCTCCCCCGCCCTACCCCCCCCCAGGGTCATAACCGGATCATCGCGTACAGCCGGCCCGTGTACTTCTGCCTGTGCTGTGGTCTGATCTGGGTTCTGCACTACGGCAGCGTGAGGACGGCCTCGGCCCGGGTCACGCTGTATGGAGTGGCGCTCACCAGCTCACTGGTGCTGGCCTCGGCTCGAGACCTGGTCATAGGTGAGACATCGCTCAGTGCCCCCCCCCCCACCCTCATTTTTACTGTTTCTTCTGTTCAAGACCCTTATGGAAATGTAATATACTGCAGTATATTGTAAATAAATTGTGAAGATAATTTGAATATATTTACAATATACTGCAGTATATTTTAAATATATTGTGAAGATTATTTTTATATATTTACAATATACTGCAGTATATTATTTTTCCATAAGTGGAAGCACAAGGGTTCTGTTCGTTTGAGGCTCCAGCACAGAGAATGGGCGAAGAACTGGCAGGTGACCCAGAGCCCTGAGAAAGTGTGCATGTGTGGTGTGTGTGTGTGTGTGTGTGTGTGTGTGTGCGCACGTAGTTGTGATCTATAATAACCTCCCTCTCTCCCCCCCCCCCCCCCCCCCCCCCCCTCCCTCCCCCCGCAGTGTTTACACTGTGTTTTCCCATCATATTCTTCGTAGGCCTGCTCCCGCAGGTGAACACATTCGTCATGTACCTGTTTGAACAGGTGGACATCCACGTCTTCGGAGGGAACGGTGAGGAGAACGTCCCGCGCCCCTGTCTGTGTGCTCTCCAATCACTGCGAAACCGCTCTGTAGCTCCAGCCATTAATGGGACAGTCTAGGCAGCCCTTACACAAGCAATACAATGAGGAGATTACATTATCACTATTAAGACACTATTAAGGAGGTTGATGTTCATCAAAAAAACAGCAGTGGAAGCTTTCAGCCTGTTCAACGGAAAGTACGTAATGGGGAAACTTGCCATCATAACTTTGCAACCGTTGTTAAATTCTAGACATGATATGATTTGTTTTGCTCAGCCTGTCGGGGTTCTACTCGGGTTGCTGAGTGTTTAAAAGACGCCTTTGCTTCCTTATAAAATGTATTGTATAATGCACACGGTTCTTAATCAAAGCTGTGACAGACCGCACTGAATCTCAGGTTTGACACCGTGAACGGTGTTGTGGTCAGGAGTGAGATTAGCGTAGTCGCCACGTCGCTCACTGACCCGGCTGAGTCTGAGTGTCCTGCGGAAACGGCGATGCTAACGCTAACGGTGTCCCCTCCGCTCCACAGCCTCCACCAGCCTGCCCTCGGCCCTCTACAGCGTCCTACGCAGCGTCGTCACGGTAGCGCTGCTCTATGGCCTCTGCTACGGAGCCTTGAAGGTGCGTTCTGCGCCGCCCCTTCCTCGCCACACCTCTCACCTGTGTGAAAACAGAAAGAACCGTGATTGGTTGATGTGGTAATGGGGGGGTGGGGCAGCTAGGCTAACTACAGTGCAGTGTGAAAAGGCCTAATGTGGTTTTGATCTGGAATTGGAGTAACAGAAAGAACCGTGATTGGTTGTGTGGTAATGGGGGGGGAAGCAGCTTTCAATGTGGTTTTCATGTGGTCATTTGCCTGTTGAATTGGAGGTGTAACAGAAAGAACCATGATTGGTTGATGTGGTAATGGGTGGGGGGGGAAAGCAGATGGTTTTGTTTTTAGCCTGGGGCTAAGGATAAGCCAGGGCTAACTACAGAGCAGTATGATAAGGCCTAATATGGTTTTCATGTGGTCATTTGCCTGTAGAATTGAAGGAGTAACAGAAAGAACGGTCATTGGTTGATATACTAATGGGGAAAAGTGTCTGGTTTGCCGTGGTCCCCTCGACTGTGTTTTCGGCACACTGAACTGTGCCTGTGTTGCAGGAGTCATGGGACGCCCAGCACATCCCTGTGCTCTTCTCCGTGTTCTGCGGCCTCTTGGTGGCTGTGTCCTATCATCTGAGCAGGCAGAGCAGCGACCCCTCCGTCCTCATGTGAGTCTGGCAACCCCATCAGCATACGCCAGCTCAAGCATAGGGAGGGATAACAGATGAATCTGGCAACCCAGTCAGCAGGAGCTGTCAAGACTAGGGGGGCATTAGGATGAATCTGGCAACCCTACAAATAGTGATTTTAGCACCTGCACAGTTACCATGGCAGCCATGTTGTAGTCTTATTTGATTCAAAAAAGGAAGGAATTTTAAGATGGCTATTTTTTTAAATAGTCTTGAGTTTCTAGAGATTAAATTTTGTCACTTCTAAAATTTGACAGAGCAATGGCAAAGAGTGATTCTGTGATCCGGAGAAAGATGTGTGTTGACCACGTGTTTTTATAAAAATTTTAACAAAAACCTTGGTTCTCATTTTGACACATTATGGGGTCCTCAGTTTTTAATGAGCGGCTCATCTTTGCAAAGATGAAAAGCATGTGTATCCTGATGTACTCCTTCCTCTGAGGGGGTATGAATGTTTAAACAGCGCTTATGCTTTAGTGCTGTACTTGTGTCTTTTTTATGCGTACTTGTGTTATTATGTGTATGTATGTACAGTACGTAAAGGAGAAACCCCTACAGTGAGGCGCTCCCGTGGCTCTGTAATGCTGTAGAGGGCATTTTCCTGCCATGGCTTGGGTCCACTGCAAATCAATACAGATTTATTCTGAGGGATCACCTTTATCCTATGATGAAACATTTCTGCCCTGATCGTAGTGGTCTCTTCCAGGATGACAATGCCCCCATCCACAGGGCACGAGGGGTCACTGAATGGTTTGATGAGCATGACAATTATGTGAATCATATGCTATGGCTAGTCACCATATCTCAACCATCCACCATCATCAAAACACCAAATGAGGGAATTTCGTTTGGAAGAATGGTGTTCCATCCCTCCAGTAGAGTTCCAGAGACGTGTAGAATCTATGCCAAGGTGCATTGAAGCTGTTCTGGTGGCTCGCGGTGGCCCAACACCTTACTAAGGCACTTGATGCTGGTTTTTCCTTTAATTTGTCACCCGTCTGTATATCTCAGTGGAAAAAAATGTTCCTTTTTTTTTTTTTTTTTTTTAAACGGTACTGATCCGTAATGCAATCATCTGCTTTCCCTGTGCAGCTCCTTGGCGCAGTCTAAGGTCTTCCACAACCTGAAAGACAAAAACCCAGAGGACCCTCTGTCTGAAGTGCAGGACCCCCTGCCAGAGAAGCTCAGGAGCTCTGTGGTGGGTCTGCTGTATTTACCACACACTGATGTGCAACGTCCCCCCTTCACACACTAACGTGCCGCTGAGGCGTTGCTGGTGATCACCGCGACAAAAATGTTCAGTTGAAATTCCAAAGATCAGGCAGGTTTTCGAGCTTTCAGTAAAAATGTATTCAAGCTCCGTTTTTGTATTCTTGTCAGTCCATGAACTGATACAATCAAATGTATGAGTCAAAACACAAAAGATTAAATATTAAAACCCTTCATTTTTTAATCATAGAAATCTCCCAGTCGCAGCTCTGACTCCTCAACAAGTGGGCTGAATTAGTTGCAGTCCCGTTTAGCATTTCCCAAAGTCACTTACAAACGTGTATTTCACAAGGTAAGCGAACACCACAAGAGCTAGCGATGAGCTGGAGAGGAAGGCCTCCATGATGAAGAGATTGGGCCCATGTCTCTGATCCATTCCTCTTCCTCCCTTTACAGAACGAGAGACTGCAGTCCGACCTGATCGTGTGTGTCGTCATCGCTGTCCTCTACTTCGCCATCCACGTCAGCACCGTGTTCATTGCACTGCAGGTAGGGGGCGATACTGTCCATTGTCCATTAATTGAGCCTCTCTCCTCTGTATATACACACTAGTATCTGTATTACACCAAAGAAAAGGAAAAAACATTATTATTGTTCACTAGAATGAAAAGGATCAACTCACTGCCTGTGTATAATTAGTCATTATTGGTTTCTCAGTGTAGTGTAATAGCTCGGGAGCTCAGCTGGTTGTGGGTTCGATTCCCAACTGGGGTGCTGCTGTTGAACCCTTGAGCAAAGCACATAACCTGAATTGCTTCAGTAAAAATACCCAACTGTCTATATGGATTGTGCGTAAAAATGTAATCTGTGTTATCACTGGATAAGCTTGTGCTAAATGCTGAATGCTTAATGTAATGTCCCTGAATGGGTGAGTTTGTGAGCGCTGCTGTGGTTTCTCTGCTGTCTCTTCAGCCCTTTCTTAGCTATGTCCTCTATGCACTGGTGGGAACGGTGGGGCTGCTCACCCACTACCTACTGCCTCAGGTGCGCAAGCAGTTGCCATGGTACTGCTTCTCACACCCCCTGCTTAAGACCAAGGAGTACTATCAGTTTGAGGTCAGGGGTAAGTCATCCTCTCAGGAGGAGGCCAAGTTGGGGGGGAAACGCCCTCCAGATCTTTTTTTATTTCTTTAATGTTTAATTTGAATGTGTTATTGTGCGGTGTAAAGGGCTAAGTGGTATGCTTAAAAGATCCCTTTGTCCTTTCAGTGCTTTTGTGACGTGGCATTTATTTTTTTAAATCACTCGTGTCACTGGATACAGGTGAATTGTTGTGATTTATGAGGACCCGTGACCGTTTGCTTAGTCTTCCTCCATTCTGTCCTGGTGGAGCAGGTGCGGCCCACGTGATGTGGTTCGAGAGGCTGCACGTGTGGCTACTGTTTGCGGAGAAGAACGTCCTGTACCCGCTGGTCATCCTCAACGAGCTGAGCAGCAGCGCCCGTGGGCTCGCCAAAAAGCTCGACACAGAGTGAGCGTCCTTTTTCAGTCTGTCCGGCTGTCTGCCTGTTTGTCTGTCCGTTCTTCTTTTCATTTTCACTGGTAACTTACCAGCTTTTCATTCGCTTATGAATCCGTCTGCATGGTGCTTGAAATTCTCTCTGGTCATCATTAGAATTGAAACCTAATCTATTCCTTTTTAAGACTGTATTTTTCACTTGGATATTAAAATGGAGGTAAGGCAGTCCCTGACATCACCTTACTGATGGAAAGTAGAGGGGAACTCCACCAATCACAGAGAGTGTTGGCACAAACCAATGGAACAACACCTCCAGTGATTGGTGGACATTTTTTCTGCTGCTTCTTGGCTAAAACCCACAGGGAGCCAGGAGACGAGTGGTGATGTCACATCAGCCTTACCTTGCCGTTGGCTCAGGCCTGCTGTTTGTACACACCCCCGTTCTCTCCCTGTCTCTCTCAGGGTGGGCGCTCTGATGATCACTGTGGCTGGGCTCAAGCTGCTGCGATCGTCCTTCAGCAGCCCCACGTATCAGTACGTAACCGTGCTCTTCACTATCCTCTTCTTCACCTTCGACTACCGCGCCCTATCCGAGACCCTGCTGCTCGACCTCTTCCTCATGTCCATCGTCTTCAGCAAGGTGAGGGGGGCAGGGGGGCACATTTTGCACATCTGCTTGTAGGTCTAGCAGAGCGTTGGGAATCTGGTGGTGGTTGGGGGCGGGGCTTTTTCCCTCTGAGCCTGTGTTAGCTGTATTGGTGGGTGGGGCTTCTTAATACATGGTGTGTGGTGTGCGTGGGGTGTGTTGGTGGGGGCGGGGCTTGTTAATACATGGCATGTGGTTGGTGGGGGCGGGGCTTGTTAATACATGATTGTTAAGACGCTGATGCGATTTGATGTTTGTGCCGCAGCTGTGGGAACTCTTCTATAAGCTCCGCTTCGTCTACACCTACATCGCCCCCTGGCAGATCACCTGGGGCTCCGCCTTCCACGCCTTCGCCCAGCCCTTCGCCGTGCCTCGTATCCTTCCGCCTGCGTCGGCCCTTCTTATTGGTGCCGGACGAACGGGGTGCTCTCAGGTCACTGGAGCTGAAGGTGGAATAAGGACCCCGTTAATACTGCAGCCTGTCAGGGGAGGGACGCATAATGAGGAAGAGCACTTTAACAGGGCAGCTCACCTCATCAGAGCGACATTACCTCATCGCCTGAGAGATATTGGCAATGTGGAAATGTGGCGTGGGGGGAGGAACAGGGTTTGGTTGCCAAGACCTGCAAATAATCTCCTCACCTCCTCAAACCCCCCCCCTCCCCAGTCCTCACAATATTAATCCAATTACCTCAGTTATCTGTAGCAAGGACTCTGGTGGTTTATGTATTTTGTGGTCAAACACGCCTGAGAGCGCTGTCTATCCTTGACCCCTGACCTCTCTCAGACTCTGCTATGCTGTTCGTCCAGGCTGTGGTGTCCGCCGTCTTCTCCACGCCCCTAAACCCCTTCCTGGGCAGTGCCATCTTTATCACCTCTTACGTCCGCCCTGTAAAATTCTGGGAGAGAGATTACAAGTACGGGCTGTCTTCCCTGTCTCTAAGTACAGCGATCCATCTCCTGCATTACAGTGTCAATTTGTGATGAATCACATTATGCTGTTTATTGTATTAGCCGTTATGTTAGAAGCATTGACATTGACATGGCTCTTGTCTGGTGAATTGTCTCTTGCAGCACGAAAAGAGTCGATCACTCCAACACCAGACTGGCCTCTCAGCTGGACCGGAACCCAGGTAGAGTTATCACGAAAATGGATTGCAATAGATTTTTATTTTTTTTGCCAAATTTATCAAAGGTGAGACACTCAGGATAGAAATCAAATACTTTATTATCTGCAGAAAAGTCTTGTTTTCCATCATGTTTTTGCTAAGTTTCACGTTTTTACTTGACGTTGACGTCATTAAGTTTGGGTTTTGTAGAGTGAGTGTCTCGGCTTTAAAAAAATCTGTTTCCTTTTAGTTGTTTTTAGTATAAAACCTGCTTGTGTTTGTGGATCTTTTTCCCATGGCTGTGTCTGTCCTCTGTGTTGAAATCATTCACAGCTGTGCGTCTCCTTCGTGGTGAAATCATTCACAGCTGTGTGTCTCCTTCGTGGTGAAGTCATGCTGTGATGCGTTTTCCCCCAGGCTCTGACGATAACAACCTGAACTCCATCTTCTACGAGCACCTGACACGCTCACTACAGCACAGCCTGTGTGGGGACCTCCTGCTGGGCCGCTGGGGGAACTACAGCACGGGCGACTGCTTCATCCTGGCCTCCGACTACCTCAACGCACTGGTGCACCTGGTGGAGATCGGCAACGGCCTGGTCACCTTCCAGCTGCGCGGCCTGGAGTTCAGGGGTGAGAGAGGAGAGGGTGCACTGTAGGATTGGGGGGGTGGGGGGGTGGAGTCGCTTGTGAAGCTGTGGTCTGATGCCCCCCCCCCCCCCCCTCCATACTCTCTCCCTGTTTCCCTCCCTCTCTCTCTCTCTCCCCCTTTCTCTCTCTCTCTCTGCAGGGACGTACTGCCAGCAGAGGGAGGTGGAGGCCATCACAGAGGGAGTGGAGGAGGACGAGGGTTGCTGCTGCTGCGAGCCGGGCCACCTCCCCCACGTCCTGTCCTTCAACGCCGCCTTCGGCCAGCGCTGGCTGGCCTGGGAGGTCCTGGTCACCAAGTACGTTCTGGAGGGCTACAGCATCACCGACAACAGCGCCGCGTCCATGCTCCAGGTGTTCGACCTGCGACGGATCCTCACCACCTACTACGTCAAGGTGAGGAGGGGGGGGGCCGGGTGCGGGGGTGAGAGGGGGTGCCAGATGCCTGAATTAATCCCCCCCCCAAAATAATTATGAAAATCCCCCATCTGTCATTGACTCCCATACATTTTTTCTTTGAAACTTTACCTATGAATTTTTTAAATCCCCTACATTTAGGGGAAAATCCCCCAGTCTGGCAACACTGGGTGAGAGGGGGTGCCAGATGGAATGTTCCAGAATAGCCCGAGCGGGTTCATTAACCACACATGCTAATTTCTATGGTCCTCCCCCCTGTATTCTGTATGCACTGGACAGTGATTGATTTCAGTCCAGGCCACACTGTTTGTGATTGATGACCTCGCCAGGATTCTATTTCTGTTACCGTCGATAAACGGCAAACAGAAGATTCCCTTTGATAGCGGCTGAATGGAAGCCAGAGCAGGCCACGGTGAAAGTGCGCTATTAAAACTGGCTGTTTGCTCTCGCGGGGTGAAATATAGCGTGTGCTGGAATAACCTTCACTAGACTGCCACAGCCTGTCAGCTCAGTACATTAGTCTCACGGACAAGCCATATGTATTTATTTGACAGGAATTAGTGCTGAAAGGAAAGTGGAAAGATTCATAATTTTTTTTCAAAGGACACGTTGAGGGACATTTGCCCGTGAATTTAGCCCCGTTGTCCTATGGCAGGGGTGTCAAACTCCACTCCTGGAGGGCCGCAGTATATGCAGGTCTTTTTGGTTTCCTTCAATGAGCAGCCAATTAAGACCAAGAGAACAAGGTGTGAGGACTCTTTAGCCAATCGATGACTTAAATTAATCAGTTGTGCTGAAACGCACCAAAAACCAGCAGACCCTCCAGGACTGCATTTTGACACCCCTGTCCTATAGGGAATTTAGTCCTATAGAAGTATTGTCTGCCAATATCGGGCTTGCATGCAGAAAAATAAGCGCTCGTTTTCAGCATTGAGACAAAGCAAATGGACTGGATCCTGGTGAGCCTTTCGACCGGAATCCTTAGGTCACACTGTTGATTCAGCAAACAATTGATTCAGCTCCTCGGAGAGCGTATTTAACCTTTGACCCCCCCGGATCAGGGAATCATCTACTACGTGACGGCGTCTCCCCGGCTAGAGGAGTGGCTAGCGAACGAGACCATGCAGGAGGGCCTGCGCTGCTGCGGCGAGCGTAACTACGTGGACCTGGACCCCACCTTCAACCCCAACATCGACGAGGACTACGACCACCGCCTGGCGGGCATCTCCAGGGACAGCTTCTGCGGGGTCTACCTGAGCTGGATCCAGTACTGCAACTCCCGCAGACCCAAGGTGAGGCAGCGGGGCTCCGCCTTGCCGTGCTGATCTGGTGCCCTCTGCTGGCGGTTCCCTGGTAACACCCCCCCCCTCAGTTAAATGCAGTCACATGACCAGAGTGGGTGTGTCCTCCATTTTACATTTTAGGCATTTAGCCGACTCTCTTATCCAGAGAGACTTACAATTAGTGCACAAAGAAAAAGGCCTAAATTCGTAAATCGCCAACATTCCAAGTAGCAATTAGTGCCCTCTGTCATGGTTTGTGTGTGTCTCCGGCAGCATTTGGAGAGTGAGAAGGACTCCGCCCTGGTGACGCTGTGCTACGGCCTGTGTGTGCTCGGCCGGAGGGCGCTAGGAACCGCCTCGCATCACATGTCCAGGTGAGGGCCTTTGATTGGTCAGGAATCAAAGAAACCTCTCATTCGTTTATAACGATCTCTCTTATTTTACTGTTGTTTTGTTATGCATCATCAACATAAAATAAAAAACTAAACCGGATATTTAATTTAAAAAAGGGAAGTGATCACAGAACTGTTTCTAAATGGTAGGTCTTTTCACATGCAGTGATTCGTAACGTTAGCTCAGATGTGCGTATACCGTACATGGTCACGTGGTCCCGCTGCTTTGAATGACTTCCTTTCCGTCTCCTGCAGTAACCTGGAGTCCTTTCTGTACGGTCTGCATGCGCTCTTCAAGGGAGACTTTCGCATCTCCTCAGTCAGAGACGAGTGGATCTTCGCTGACATGGAGCTGCTGAGGAAGGTTGTGGTGCCTGGGATCCGTATGTCACTTAAACTGCACCAGGTACGGCCCCCTAACCCACGCAAGGGTTTAACACCTCAATCTGAATGTGTGTACATGTGGTGTACTGCCCCACTGTGTGTGTGTGTGCGTGCACGCATGCACGTGTGTGTGTGTGTGTGTGTGTGTGTGCGTGTGTGTGTTTGTGCAGTGTGCATGCGTGTGCGTGTGTGTGTATGTGATTGTGCGTGCATGTGTGTGTGTGTGTGTGTGTTCATGTGTGTGCGTGTGTGTGTGTGTGTGTGTGTGTGTGTGTGCGTGCATATGCATGTGTGTGTGTTTGTGCAGTGTGCACGCGTGTGCTTGTGTGTGTGTATGTGATTGTGCGTGTTTGTGCATGTATGTATGTGTGTGTGTGTGTGTGTATGTTTGTGCAGTGTGCACGCGTGTGCTTGTGTGTGTGTATCTGTTTGTGCGTGCATGTGTGTGTGTGTGCGCGTGTGTGCACTAGGTACAGCACTAATGTCAATGTTGTAGTTATGTTGTTGAGATGTAAATATTACCATTTGTATTTATAGTAAACTCATTAACCCCCTCTCCTCTGCGCTGTTCTCTCTCAGGACCACTTCACCTCTCCAGACGAGTATGAGGAGCCGGTGGTTCTGTTCGAGGCCATCTCTGCCCACCAGCAGACCCTGGTGATCGCCCACGAGGGCGACCCGGCCTGGCGCAGCGCCGTGCTGTCCAACTCGCCCTCCCTCCTGGCGCTGCGCCACGTCCTGGACGAGGGCACCAACGAGTACAAGATCATCATGCTCAACCGCCGATACCTCAGCTTCCGCGTCATCAAGGTGCGCCAGGACCCAGCCGGCTGGGCGAGGAGACGGAGGGAGAGACTGAGACGGAGGGAGAGACTGAGACGGAGGGAGAGACTGAGACGGAGGGAGAGACTGAGACGGAGGGAGAGACTGAGACGGAGGGAGAGACTGAGACGGAGGGAGAGACTGAGACGGAGGGAGAGAGAGAGAGACTGAGACTGAGAGAAAGACTGACAGAGACTGAGACTGAGAGAGAGAGACTGAGAGAGAGAGACTGAGAGAGAGAGACTGAGAGAGAGAGACTGAGAGAGAGACTGAGAGAGAGACTGAGAGACTGAGACTGAGAGAGAGACTGAGACTGAGAGAGAGACTGAGAGAGAGACTGAGACTGAGAGAGAGACTGAGACTGAGAGAGAGACTGAGACTGAGAGAGAGACTGAGACTGAGAGAGAGACTGAGACTGAGACTGAGAGAGAGACTGAGACTGAGAGAGAGACTGAGACTGAGAGAGAGACTGAGACTGAGAGAGAGACTGAGACTGAGAGAGAGACTGAGACTGAGAGAGAGACTGAGACTGAGAGAGAGACTGAGACTGAGAGAGAGACTGAGACTGAGAGAGAGACTGAGACTGAGAGAGAGACTGAGACTGAGAGAGAGACTGAGACTGAGAGAGAGACTGAGACTGAGAGAGAGACTGAGACTGAGAGAGAGACTGAGACTGAGAGAGAGACTGAGACTGAGAGAGAGACTGAGACTGAGAGAGAGACTGAGACTGAGAGAGAGACTGAGACTGAGAGAGAGACTGAGACCGAAAGAGAGAGAGACTGAGAGACAGAAATTGATACTGAGATGGATACAAAGGCAGACAGACTGAGACAGAGGAGCAGGAACAGCGAGCTGAAAAGTGCTGCGTAAACAAAGCCGTACATCATTTGTAGAGAGAAAGTTCCGGTTCTGTGCAGGAATCAGGAAGGAGAGGATGCCAGTGGTAACCAGCTGCTCGGGTACAGAGACGCGCAGGGAGGAGATGAGGAGAGCGAGGGGAGGAGAGGACAGCGAGAGGAGGAGAGCGAGGGGAGGAGAGGACAGCGAGAGCGAGGGGAGGAGGAGAGGAGATGAAAGAGGAGAGCGAGGAGAGGAGAGATCAGCACAGCGGAGACGTCGGCGCACAGCAGGGCCTCACAGAATCCCAGAGTGAATGAGTGAGATGAGAGAACAGATACTGAGCCCATCTAAGAAGGGTGAACAGGAATCCCTCTAGCTTTCCGCTAATATCAGCTTGAGCTTTCCACTAATATCAGCTCTAGGTTTCCACTAATATCAGCTTGAGCTTTCCACTAATATCAGCTTGAGCTTTCCACTAATATCAGCTTGAGCTTTCCACTAATATCAGCTTGAGCTTTCCGCTAATATCAGCTCTAGCTTTCCACTAATATCAGTTTGAGCTTTCCGCTAATATCAGCTCTAGCTTTCCACTAATATCAGCTCGAGCTTTCCGCTAATATCAGCTCTAGCTTTCCACTAATATCAGCTCTAGCTTTCCACTAATATCAGCTCTAGCTTTCCACTAATATCAGCTCTAGCTTTCCACTAATATCAGCTCTAGCTTTCCACTAATATCAGCTCTAGCTTTCCGCTAATATCAGCTTGAGCTTTCCGCTAATATCAGCTCTAGCTTTCCACTAATATCAGCTCTAGCTTTCCACTAATATCAGCTCTAGCTTTCCACTAATATCAGCTCTAGCTTTCCGCTAATATCAGCTCTAGCTTTCCACTAATATCAGCTCTAGCTTTTCGCTAATATCAGCTTGAGCTTTCCGCTAATGTCAGCTTGAGCTTTCCGCTAATGTCAGCTTGAGCTTTCTGCTAATATCAGCTAGAGCTTTCCACTAATATCAGCTCGAGCTTTCCGCTAATATCAGCTCGAGCTTTCCGCTTATATCAGCTTAAGCCTTCCGCTAATATCAGCTCTAGCTTTCCGCTAATATCAGCTCTAGCTTTCCACTAATATCAGCTCTAGCTTTCCACTAATATCAGCTCAAGCTTTCCGCTAATATCAGCTTGAGCTTTCCACTAATATCAGCTCAAGCTTTCCGCTAATATCAGCTTGAGCTTTCCGCTAATATCAGCTCTAGCTTTCCACTAATATCAGTTGTGATTTTTGTAGGGTTAGTTGTGTAATGGGTTAAATGGGTCTAAAGCCATTTATTATTTAGAGAAATGTGGCGCTATCAGTAAATGAAGCACTACTATTGTGTCAGGTGCCCATGGCCTACTATTGCACTCAGGAACATGATCTCCTATAGTACTGTGTCGGCGAGATTGTAGAAAGTTGGACTTATAGGTGCACTCCTGGGGCAGTACTCCTTGTGTGAGTTACCGGTGGTACTGTGGTAACTAAAGACACAATATGTAACCTCAGGTTAGTAATTTTACAATATCTAATCTCTGGTTAGTAATCTTACAATATGTAATCTCAGGTTAGTAATCTTACAATATGTAATCTCTGATTGGGGAGGAAAAAATGTTTTGGAAAAACAAAAGGGAGTAAACTAGTTACTGGGAGGGTTATTGCATCAGTATCACTGCTGAGCGTCTCACCGGGTCTCTCTGCTGCCCCCTGCAGGTGAATAAGGAGTGTGTCCGTGGGCTGTGGGCGGGGCAGCAGCAGGAACTGGTGTTCCTCCGGAACAGGAACCCAGAGCGAGGGAGCATCCAGAACGCCAAGCAGGCCCTGCGCAACATGATCAACTCGTCATGCGACCAGCCAATCGGCTACCCCATCTACGTGTCGCCCCTGACGACCTCCTACTGCAACTCCCACGCCCAGCTCGGCCACATCCTGGGAGGCCCCATCAGCGTGGGCAACATCCGCAGCTTCGTGGTCAGCACCTGGCACAGGTGAGCGCTAACGGGCTGAGAAGGGAGCTCATTAATGCTGATACCTTTCTGCCCACATTGGTCTAAATTAGATTTGTAAGAATACCAGGTTTGACGCTAAAAGTACATATTGCAGCGCTGAACTCGACGGTATTGCCCTCGTGTTATTACGGTAAAGTACCGATTCCTGCCTTTCGTTCTTCCAGATTACGGAAGGGCTGCGGGGCGGGGTGCAACAGCGGGGGGAACATCGAGGATTCGGATGCCGCCGGGGGGATGTCCTGCGCCAGTGGGAACGGGACGGGCGTGAGCGACTCCCAGCAGAGTTCCATCTCTCAGGGCGGGCTGACCGGCCCAGCACAGCCGCTATCTTACCAGCCGCACTCCCTGGGTAAGCCCTGCAGGGGGCAGCACAGAGCACACCGCTCTTATACACTACCATGGCATCACAGAGCAAACGTATTAATATAGGCTTTTACAACTGCCGTTTGTCTGACTGCATTGTTATATTCAGTTCTCCCTTTAAATTTGTGCTGTCCAGAATGGGAAAGAGTAAAGTTAGAATTTCAGAAAAATACTTTCAAATATTAACTTTATTCGCAGTTACAGAATGATTTCAGGTTATGCAGTAGGGCCTTGGATCTGAAATATTGTCCTGAAGCTATAGGGTATCTGTGATAAAAATATGAGGGCTAATTTTAACCGTTGAGAAGTAGACAAAAGATAGATTATGGTAGGCCTTTGGCACGTCAGGATGACAGGATTTGACGTCTCTCTGAACACGGATAACCTGCCTTCATACAGAAATGGAGCAGAGTGAGTCAGTTGTTCTCTTTCCTCCGCTACCCCCAGGCACCAGTCAGAGCTCCCAGTCGGTGCAGTCAGGCCTGGTGCGCCACTCCCCGGCGCGGGCCTCGGTGGCGAGCCAGTCGTCGTCGTACCGCTACAGTAGCAGCCGCCACTCGTCCCTGCGCACCTCGGCCACGGGCCTGGAGCCCTGCCGCCGCTCGTCCACCAGCCAGCTGTCGCTGCGCACGCTGCCCACCTCCCTGCAGCTGCGGCTGGGGGGCTCAGACCCCGCCGGCCCCTCCGCCTCGCTGTCCAGCCACAGCATCCCGCCGTGCAAGCGCCACACGCTGGTGGGTCTGCTGGGCAGCGAGGGCCTGTGCGCCGCCGCCGCCGACCCCGCCCCCCAGCACCATCCCGCCGTGCGCAGGGATGACATCTCCTACAGGGTGCAGGTGAGCGAGGGGGAGGGGCTTAGAGCGGCGATAGAGCAGGGGGGGGGGGGATTGGCGGCTTGGGAAATTGAACTCCGTAATTGACGGAGGATACCGCAGTGACGTTGATGTGAACATCACTGGGACTTCCAGATCAGGGAAACATTTGTAAATCCAGTAACTACTTGCCACTGTTGAGTGTTTTTTCTTCCCATCAGGGAGTTTTTTTACCTCATTTTGCTGGTTGGGGGTTAAGGCCTGGTGTTTTGCGAAATTTTCCTTCTGTTTCTCTGTGCAGCATCTTTGTGACAGCAGCATGTCTCTCTGTCCTGTCCTCTCTTATTTATAACATGAGTAAGCAGCAGGTCTCTCTGTCCTGTCCTGACTGCCCGTGCCGCGTCCCGCCCTTTGCTTCAGATTGTGGACGTGAGTCAGGTTCTGGAGAATATAAACCTATCAAAGCGTAAGGAGCTCCAGTGGCCAGACGAGGCAGTGAGGCTGAGAGCTGGACGCGTCTGCTGGAGGGACTGGAGCCCCCTAGAGGGCATGGAGGGACACGTGAGTCTGCACTTCCTGCGACACTGACCGTTAAATAACGACCAGTACCAGCTTACATATATGATTATTACACGTAATTTAATCCTTTCAAATGTAATAAACGGAAACTTTGAAAATATAAACATATTAATTTTACATTATCAAATCATCACACAATCAAATTATGGGGGGGAAAAAACTTCAGTGAAATTGCTTCAAGTACATTTATTTGCATTAAATTGGATTACAATTGGCAACACATTCTGCTAGTAAGTTTTATTGCGCGAACATTGTGTCTTTATTGCTACGCCGTCACTGTGTTTGTTTCAGCCATCTTGCAGATGGGTTTACTTTATTATACATACTGGCTTGCAGAAATGGGTGGGAGTTCAACAGGAAAAGACACATTACGAAACACTTGAAGGAATAGCTGGTTAGAGATGAAGGACGGGGGAATGACTTTGCATAAAAACACTTATGAAATCAGATAATTGTACTTACCTCTTGTTTCAGTGCTTTACTGAATTCTGAAGCATGGCGTATAAATGTGAGTCTCTTCATGATGGTTTCCATCAGAGGCCTGAGCCTAACAACACATTTTACTTATGTCACCGTGTAGGTTTCTGGCAGCGTATTTCACATGCTGACTTTTAGAGAACTGCTGATACGCATCTTTGCCCAAAAGTCACACGATGAGTGTTAATGTGTAGAAACTGTTATTGCGTGAGATACAAGTGCGTGCGGTTGTAGCTGTGTAAAAGAACATGTTTTCCACTGCATGACGCACATAAAATAAATGACCATACTTTTATTTTCCATGTTCAGCCACCCTTGCTTTTTGTACCTTGACCAAACCTGTGCAATTGTCACCACTGACCTGAGCGCACGCACGCTCTTGTCTCTCTCCGCCTGCTCCCCTGCACCTGTCCCAGGTGATTCACCGATGGGTGCCTTGCAGCCGGGACCCGGGCAGTCGTTCCCATATCGACAAGACCATCCTGCTGGTTCAGGTGGAGGATAAGCTGGTGCCCGTCGTTGAGACGGGGGTCATCGAGCTGGGCGCAGAGGTCTGAACCAAGAGGCTCGGCCCCTCCGGGGGTCCGGCCATAGACGGCGCCTCCCAGTGGCAGGAACCCCCCGGTCCCAGCAGACTAAAGGAAAACGGGGGTGATCCCCAACACCCTTTCCAAATTTCAAAAGGGGGGAAAATGGAAGCAGGGAAAAAGAAAAAAAAAAAAGAAAAAAGTGCAAGTAGAGGCAGACCACACTCACACATCTGCCTTGCTCTGCGTCACACAAATATGCTGCATGACGGTTAAATTCCTGTTTGACATTTACGGTTTTATGTTGAGCATCGCCGATTTCTATGCATCTCACGACAGCTTTTGACGGACAGGATCTCGCGGTTTGGTTTTTTGTTTTTCAGGCGGTACAGAGGAGGGTAGAGAAAAGGTTGTTTTATCAAATCACTTGCCAAAAATGGACTTAAAACAGATGGCCATGGTTTTCACATAAAACATGTTAAAGCTTTTTGTTGCTGCCAAGAAATTCAAGACTAGTAGTGTAGTGGTTCAGGTAAATAAGAAAAGCAGGTGATCCAGGTTAAAAACACTATTTGATTTGCTTTCATTGTCATTCCTATTTGTTCCGTTTGAAAGTTGCAAAAAAAAAAAAAAAAAGTTGCGAGAAAAACTTGCACTATAGTTTTTTTTATTTTTATTTACAGCAATGCACTACAATTTTGAGGTTATCATTTATTTATTTCTGACAGGAAACTCTTGAATCGCCATGGTTTACTGATGCCTTGGGAATTAAAACATGCAATCATCATTTTGTTATTCTGCCATTGTTTCTGTGTGTAACGTTTTGCGTTTGTTTCCTTAACTTGAAAAAAGGTTTTTACCATATATAATTATATATAAATATATATTATGTCATTGTAAAAAAAGAAAAGGAAAAAAAAAAAGATTTTTTTTGAATATTTATTTCTGTGAACATGATATTTACATTTTGTTACATCCTTTTTTCATTTATGGGACGGAGGTATACAATGTAACAAGGACCATCGGATAAAACCGTAAGCCGAACTTTTGTTGGACTGTTTCCCAATTAACTTAATTCTTTTATAAGTGAAAAAAAATAAAGGAAGTACATTTTGATTTAATGTTGTTGTGTGCTGTTTCGTGAATCCAAATTGTAGGCTACAATAAAGGCACATTCTGTCAATGCAATTACAGAATGTCTGAAATAATGGTACTAATCCAACAATCAAAGAAGGTTTTCTCTGAGTGTGTAGTAAGTGACTTTTACGGGTTGATGTAGCCTAGTGAAGTACCAAGAACCTCTTATGTTCAGTTATAAAAACATGTATGCACCTGTTAAAACCTTAGTGCGTATTTCCTATTTAAAAATTAGGCCAAAGCTTTTTTTTAAAATTTTTTAAAGGTAGGCTATATTTGTACCTTTGGTCGAATAGCGAATCCGGCATTGATTTACATTTAACTTCTCGAGAAGTCTCCCAGGATTCTGGTAAATATAGGACAGAAAGGAAACGCTGACCCGGCGTAATATTGTGTATACTGTCACGAGGTGTCGCGTATTACATGTTAGTAAGGGCTTGCTAAATTAGTAGCCTATTCGTTCGTATTCTCACTTCTCGTCGGGGAATTCAGTCTTGGTTGTGTGCGCACTTTTAGACCAAAACATACCTCATGTTAATGCATTATTTCCCGGAGATTTATGTAAAGTGACGCTTGTTTGAACAAGTAAACCCCCGCGCTTATAAAGATAATGCTGTCGCCCACAATTAGCTAGTAGTGTTGGTTAGATTGATAGCTAAATAAAGGACACAATTTTTGCTGATTTTAAAGTGATGGTGTCGCCGTTTTCGCATTTATTAACTCAAAATATTTAATATTTTGTCTCTTTTTCGCGATTTCGTGCGAAAACGTTTCTGGCGAGAACAGTGATACATGTCATATGACATGCTGATCATGTGCGCTGTGCTCTTGCCTATCCCCGCCCAGAAGGCATGGAGTTGCATTTCCAGCCAATCCGAGCAGGCCAGTCGTGACGCACCCCGCCTCCTGGAAACACAGCTATTAAAACCCAATTCTTCCATCCGAGAAAAAGGTAGTTCAACATTCCCGAGGATAGCAAGCTACGGGAAAGCGTTGGTAAGGAAGCATTTGTTTATCATTAATAGTGTTTTTGCGTGCTGTAGACATGCGTAGCCTACATACCGCGGTCTGTGTGCATCGACCGATGTCACTTGATAGGATGGAATTTAGAAGCTGGAGGGCTCGCTTGCGTGACCGTGTGTGTGCGTGTGTGCGGGGTCCCATGTCAACAGTTTCTTGAAGCTAGCCAGAGCCGAGTGTGACGGAAATCAAACGACGAATGCAACTACGCAATTACCAGATTCCTGAATATGGAATAATATAGCGTATGGAGCTGCCCACGTTAGCTTGGTAGTTCACTAGGTAGTAGCTACTGTAATCCCGAGATTTCTGACAGTTATCAGCCTAGTAGCGATAACGTTAACGTTACGTCGTTTATGTTTGCCTCAGACTGTTCAGTGGAAAGTGAACTAAACCGCTAACGTTAGCTGACTAGCTATGTATAGCTAAGGGCGATGACTGATACTTGTGGAAAGGCCTCTGACGACAGTGGAGAATGAGAATGTGGAGCTTTTGGACAGTATCCATAATTTATCAGCCTGCAACTAGATACAAAGCTGTCTGCATGCAAATTTTGTCGCGATTACAGCAAACTAGCTTGCTTGATTTTGGAAAACCGTGTATAGGCTATCAATCTCATAAAATCTATTTAAGTAAATATTGACCAAGAACATACTTAGTTGCGTTACTGCGCAATTTTTTGGAGGGAGGGGGTATTCTTTAGTGCATTAATAATTTCATATTACATAGTAGTTATGCTTAAGTAACTACAGCAGGTAAAATTATTATGATGATATTAAGCCCTCAAAGTAGCCTGCGGTAGCTTTACTGTAACGTAGCAGATTGTAGTCTAGAATCGAATGGACTGAAACTGGCTTTCGTAGTGTACATAATCGATATCAGGTACGATACGAGGCCTTCTGCGTGGAGCATGCATGTGTATTCACTGTATCAACCCTTTGAAATGTAATGCTAGGTACTGTATTTAAACCACACACACACTTCAGTTCTTCAGAGATATTCTCAGCACAGGCAGCCCGTATGTCTGAGTTTGTCTCTCCCTTGCGTATTGTTAATTAACCTAAATTCTTTTAAGAGAAGCCGTCAGTGTGTTCTTCATTGTCCTGCATTGGTTCCACGGAAAGGCAACAGAATCCTAACAATACTGTACAGAAATTTTATTCAGTATCATTGACATGGATGTACAGGTAATACCGAGAGGCTTGTATAGAGCTTAATGTGTCCAGGTGCAGAAGTAGGATTGTAGCCAGAACTGCACATTCCAGCCTTTGGTGTAATGTTAACGTGATTATGCAAAGCTCATCACCAAACCATATGTTGAAAAGACTTACAAATAATGGGTGACAGGAAAAGACAAGACGCCAGTGCTAAAATATCACAAAAGCTATAAACAGATTTTCTACTTTGTATAATGCAACTGTCTTTGATTTTAGACCGCCTATGTATAATATTGTGTATTATCTTGGAAAGGAATCTTGTGTTTTTTATCATGTATTCAGGAAATTGAATGCTAAGAGATTCTATCTGCTGTAAGGTTGAGGAAAATGTCACTGCAAAACCCTTCTGTGAAAGTGGCATCTTATTGGCTCCCCCCAAAGTTTCCAAGTATCCACCAGTTTTCTCAAAAGTGCCTGTTGCTTTTGTTTGTGTACCTGATGCGTTGGATGTGTTATGGTATTGTAAGTTAACAGTTATTATATCTGTTCAAAAGCTGCCCTCAGCGCACACGTCCATGCATTTACAGACATGGCAAGCTTATGTTCCCCAAACATGACTCCACTGCTTTGCTTCTATCTCCAGATACTCAGTAAACCAGCAGGATAGAGCAGAGCGCAACACTGATTTTATGCAAAAAAAATTTGCATTGTAATGCAGTTCCCAATGCAAATTGAATAATTCACTGGGAGGCACATTAAATATCTTTCATGACTTTTGAACAATGTTTTCCTTTATTCTTCTGGTACTGTTTGCATCTAGCCGTCGAGATCACACAAGGGAAGAACGGGAAGATGTCTGCACAGACCATCGCTTTGCTGGGCCTCAGCCTGGGATTGGTAGTGAGCGCCATCCCCATACAGCAGTCTGAGAGTGGGAAGAACTGGGTGCTGATTGTGGCGGGCTCCAATGGCTGGTACAACTACAGACACCAGGTAGGCAGGAGATCGTTTAACTACAGACACCAGGTAGGCCGGAGATCGTTTAACTACAGACACCAGGTAGGCAGGAGATCGTTTAACTACAGACACCAGGTAGGCCGGAGATCGTTTAACTATAGACACCAGGTAGGCCGGAGATCGTTTAACTACAGACACCAGGTAGGCAGGAGATCGTTTAACTACAGACACCAGGTAGGCAGGAGATCGTTTAACTACAGACACCAGGTAGGCAGGAGATCGTTTAACTACAGACACCAGGTAGGCCGGAGATCGTTTAACTACAGACACCAGGTAGGCCGGAGATCGTTTAACTACAGACACCAGGTAGGCAGGAGATCGTTTAACTACAGACACCAGGTAGGCAGGAGATCGTTTAACTACAGACACCAGGTAGGCAGGAGATCGTTTAACTACAGACACCAGGTAGGCAGGAGATCGGTTAAAATAGTAGCGGATGGATGCACTGGGGTGGGATGCACCCATTTGCCGTTTGGGTCAAACGACGGTTTGTTCAGTGTCATTCAGCTATAAATCTATACTGCTCGCCAACTCCGTACTGTAAGTGATTTGGATTTAAGTACATGGAAGTTGGTTGTATTTTTTAAAAATCTTATCACACCAATATTTGTTTGAAACATTCAACAAATTATCTTATTGGGCGTCGGCCGTCGTGTTGGGCGTCGAAGCACTAAGTGACTTTGTGATTAAAAAAGATGACTGAGCAAACAGTAAGTGCTTGGCTGGTGTGCCTGCCAGCTACAGTATGTATTAAAGCAGCTAATTGTACCAGCTACAGTATGTACTAAAGCAGCTCATTGTACCAGCTACAGTATGTACTAAAGCAGCTCATTGTACCAGCTACAGTATGTACTAAAGCAGCTCATTGTACCAGCTACAGTATGTACTAAAGCAGCTCATTGTACCAGCTACAGTATGTACTAAAGCAGCTCATTGTACCAGCTACAGTATGTACTAAAGCTGCTCATTGTACCAGCTACAGTATGTACTAAAGCAGCTCATTGTACCAGGCAGAGCATTGTTCTTTACTATGAACTACTTTGCTCTGCTGTGTCACTTCAAGGACAATAAAACAGTGTAAGTTTTGTAATAGTTCAATGTTTATGTATTTTGCTATTCAAGAGTTTGTTTATTTCATTTATTCTAAATGCATTATTTTAATTATTATTATTAGAACTGTCCTGTTCTTGTGTGTGTGTGTGTGTGTGTGTGTGTGTGTGTGTGTGTGTGTGTGTGTGTGTGTGTGTGTGTGTGTGTGTGAGAGAGAGAGAGAGAGAGAGAGAGATTTAAAGAGAAGCCACAACTCTTATTTAATCTAGACATTGAATTCTATACAGTAAAATAAGTCTTTGAGGGCTGGTGATAGTGTGTGCTGATGTGTGTGTTTCCACACAGGCGGACGCGTGCCATGCCTACCAGATTGTGCACAAGAATGGGATTCCTGATGAGCAGATCGTTGTGATGATGTATGATGACCTGGCGCAGAATGAAGAGTGAGTTCAGAAACACCCATCAGCCATTTTGGATCAATTTCAGCCTGATTAGCTGGAGTTTAAATGTCGGGTTCAAGCCCCTAGACCACAGAACTGTACTACAACTGGAACAGCTAATCCTTATTTCACAGAGTTGGATAGCTGTTCCAATTGTAGTGCGGTTCTGTGGTCTAGAGGTTTGCAACTGTGGTTTGAACTCCAGCTAAGCACGTAGCAATTGACTTTTTAAGTTTGATTGAATCCAAAGCATTTCCATCCTTCAGAGTCTGGGCTTGAGAAAGTTAACTCTGTGAAAGAGGGGAAAAAGGTCCCAGACATTTACAGTAGGATAGTCTGACAGGCTTTTTATTTTATTTTTTATTTTACACCCCCTCTTTCGCTTATACTTGCATAGCCTATACTGGGCTGGGTTGGATTAGATCTGGGGATGACACTATAAGACACTCTCTTGTGTGTGAAATCACTTTCACAGTTCAATGCTTCTTGAAACACAAGTTGAGTCTGCCAGCAGTTATGGACAGAAATAATATAGCCAGATTTTTTCTCTGTAGATATGGGCCCTCGGCCTGTTGTGGTCATGGGTTCAGAGCCGTTTGCATTGTGCTGTTAAAGGCAGCTCACTGATAAGCCGGCAGTAAATAAGGGACTGAACACAGGCTCCAAGCTGCAGCAGTCACACGGAACTCATTTAACTTCCTCAACTGAGTTAGATAAAACGGGCCAGAGCGTTTCAGTCGCCGAACAGGTTTGCGGCTGATGGCGGTGTGACGATATTTTAAAAAAATAATAAAAAATTAAAGAAACCTACGATGATATTATTTTCCGTGTCATTAATCAGGAAAAGGATACTTTGAACAGAAAAGTTCTGCTTTAAAGAGGAGTTGAAAAGATCGATTGTACTCGAATGAACGAGTCAGGAATGTGCTTTCACCAGAGCCTGTTTGTTAATGGCACCGCTGTCACTCGACCTTTCTGTTCGTGTCTTTCTCTTGAGACAGTCGAAAGTCTGTTCATCCATACCGGAAACAAAGCGCATGTAGCTGATAATGGATATGGTTAGATGTGCACTGTGCTGTATCTTATAAACCTGTGATTATCTGTAGACAATGCATGTTATGTATTGACACTAATAATGCAATTTGTGTTAACATTTTTTGCTGTCATTTACGTGGTTTTAAAGTTGTGTTTTAAATGACCATGTCATACAACGTACATAGACACAATGTATAGAAAAAAATTTTTTTGGGGTATGTCAGCTACATTAAATTGCCTTATATCCACCTCCATGCCAAGATCAACAATGCAAAGATTGTAACGGAAGATACTTCCTTGAAATTGTCACGTGACATTTTATTGTACCAGTTCCGGGAACTCCATATCTCAAACTTGAAAAACGAGGTCGGCCACAAACGTGCGGACATGTTTTTTTGATCCTCGGGATTGCGTTTTCCTGTGCACACTTAGCATGACTGTGCTATTTATTTAAATAATACACTCTTCAAACAAATGTCAAGATTTAGTTCAGAACCTGGCACCCAATGTGAGAACATGACTTACTGTGATATCACCAGTAATTTTAATGGTGCCTGCAGCACTGAGACATGTACCCATCCTCTGGAAGCTCAACCTGCCAGTCTGAGGTAATTTGAAGCAGGGCGTGGCAGGAAGGATATAAGTAGGCTTGGTGTTGTAATCAGTTTTTGAGTTTTCCTGACAGAGAAAGTTTTTACAAGCTGAACAATATGTGAATCCTAAAAGGATTTGTTATGCCCATTCACTGTCACTCTCGTCTTCCCTCACACAAGAAGTGATCCTTGGGTTTAAGTGACTTGTAAACCCTCATGTAAGATTCAACTTCATACTGGTGCATATCTCTTGTGGTTGGGTCATACATTACTATGCAATGAGATGTTTTTTTTAAAATAGACATACAATTCAAAGTAAAAAATTGTACGCTGATTAAAATACATTGCTGGCCTGCTCAAACGCAAGCTGTGGCCACATTCAGCTCGCTGTGCATTGGCACTAAAAGTGCAGAACGGAACTAGATTAACAATTTCTAAAGAAATTGTAGGTGTGGTTGCTTCGCAGTAGTATCAATTGCTGGAAATGGTATGGAAAGATGGTAATATATGGTATTTGTGTGAGGTGATAAATAAAAGGTGGAAATGGTATGACGTGGTAATGCTGTGTAAAGGGATGTCGCTTCTTTTGTGCTCATTTAGTTATGTTCCCCATGTCATAAATTGATGTTTTATTTTTAAATTTTTTTCTTTCTGGACCCCAGGAAGTGTAGCTGTTACCTTGGAAACTACTAATGGGATCCTATTAAAGTCAACGTTGGCGGGGTTGGGGAGGAGTTACATATTTTATTTTCTCTTATCACCTTGGTTTCAAAAACCGCCCTATGCAATCATACTGAAATAAAATCACTGCTGGAAAAATCTTAAGGGTAATCTTGATCACATATGTCACAGCGAGATGCATTTCAACTGATTGTATGTTTTTTTTTGCAGTAATCCCACTCCTGGAATCGTGATAAATCGGCCCAATGGGACTGATGTGTATGCTGGAGTCCTGAAGGACTATATTGGAGAGGTGAGAGCTTGATTATTCTAATATTATCAACAAAAATTAAAAATGTGTTGTTAACTTTCAGAAAGACCTGTTTAAAGTAGAAATTACTAATCCTGCTATAAGTAATTGTAATTCCCTTTTCTAAGCATCCATAACTACTCAAAAGTGTGTGTGTGCATGTGTGTAGTCAAAAGTTTTCACTCCTGACAAAAAGTGGTTTATTTGTGTGTTATCTAAAGGCGGTGACCCCTGAAAACTTCCTGGCTGTGTTGAAGGGCGACGCAGCGAGTGTGAAAGGGGGTTCTGGGAAAGTGCTGAAGAGGTAAAAACAGAGGAAGGGAAAAGAGGGGAAGAGGAAGGATGAGCGGAGGTGTGGAGAATTGGCAGACGGTCATAACAGAAATGCTTCAGTCAATAATAAAATATCATAATATTCTCTGTAATGGATTTTAGGATTTGTCTTGTTTGGAATTTTTGATGACTTTATAAAAAAATATATTTTTATTCTTAAATGTATATCCAATACACGATTTTGAAGTGAGAAAACATTTAAGGTGGAAGTCACATAACAACACTTTTAAAAAATAAAATTAGAAGAGAAAATTAACATAGTAATTTTACATATTGTTATTTTTAGGCAGCTGGTGCTGTGAGGCAACTTTTGTCTCCTCATCTCTCCTTACAGTTCCAGTCAGGAGGTTATCGTGTGATTTTTGTCATTGCTTTTTTTTGTTCGTGGTTTGTGTTTCGTTTTTAAACGCGGCTCATTGTGGTAACTTGTGTGTCAGTTTGACGTGCCGGTAGTTTTTATCAGACATGTGCAGGCACAGTGGAGGATGTGGGAGAAATTAGAGAAGTGAGATATCGTATTGGTCTTACATTAGACCACTTCATCCTGTGCTGTTCAGATCGTTCCAGGACCACTGCCACACCTGTGAGGAAAGTGTCCCCTGTAGATATTGTACTTACCAGCATCATAAAAGTGCCTGGTTTATTTTGTATATATATTTTTTTTTTTTAAAGCCTCTTATTATTTTCTGCTCTATGCTCAGTGTTAAACATTAGGTTGTGGGTGTCTCGTGGCTAGCCTGGGGAGCACGACCCACATCGATTCTGGCCTTTGTCGCATGTCTCTCTCTCGCTCCCCATTCTTCCTGTAACTCTACAGTGCGCTGTCCAATAAAGCTGAAAAAAAGCCCTAAAATATATTTTAAAAAGGAGAAGGAAAAAAGGTTGTTTATGGTACAGTGTTTTCCTGGTAGCAGCTGTACCTGTATGTACTTGCCTGTGGGGAGAAAAGTCAACACCTGCTCTTATCATGCGATTTGTGTTTCTGTCTCCTTCCTCTTTCCAGCGGTCCTGACGACCACGTGTTTGTGTACTTTACCGATCACGGCGCTCCAGGAATACTGGCGTTCCCAGATGATGATGTGAGTGCTTCCCCTGTCTGCATGCTTTGAGCAGAGATTTAAAAAAAACTGCTGAAAACATGATATAGCTGTAGGGATAGGAAAGGTTTATGGATATTATATAAGCATATAAAGGAGAAATAAGTAATCGGTATTGTAGAAAAATCATATGTTCTCTTGTGTCAGTGGTCTGATTCCTAGAGGCAGTGCGTGCGTCATGTGATCAGGCAGTGCCAAAGGTGGCAGTTGGTCACATGGGGTGTTGTGATAAACAGTGGCTCTTGTTGGTACTGAATGAAAATTTGTGCAGTGACGTGCATTATGATGTCACAATGGCTTGTTGCACTGAGCTACTGTATGGTGAATTTGTTGTGTTATCTGTCCTTACAGCTCCACGTCAAGGACCTCATGGACACCATTACATACATGTGTGACAACAAGCTGTACAAAAAGGTAGCACACTGGTTTTATTTTCCCCGTTCAATGCCTGGATGTACGAGGCGAGGTATTCAGTGGAGCCTGTTGGTATATTTTGCACGGAAAATATAACAAGTGTGTAACGGGCCTCGGTAATAGATGGGACTGACAGCCAGGATTAAAGGCTTTGTGTTTGACCTTGCAGATGGTGTTTTACATTGAAGCATGCGAGTCTGGGTCAATGATGAACCACCTACCCACTGACATTGGTGGTGAGTCAATGAAAGACAGCCGACTTGAACTCCAAAGATGGGACTGGAAATCGTTTCACAAGATTTGCATACTCAGAAAACACAGATGCAGACGGATCAGTCGATGACCGCGTGTTATTTGCGGAGCAACAAGATAAGAACCCATGATGTCTGAAATTGACTTGGGTTTTCCCCCATCCATTTAGGCTGAGTCCAGTGTTCAAACATATTTATTGGTCACCAAGTGTTGGCGAATCAGCAGGGAACAAAGGCCAAGCACTCTGCTCCATTGAGCGCAGATATGTGCGTGTGTGTGTATCCATGCCAATACGCAGAGCGCTGTTTATTATGTGTGTGTGTTTGTGTGAAACAGCTACCCTCTGGCATCATGAACCTGCTATCCCTCAGACCTGAATTCTGTGTGTGCGTGTGCGTGCGTGCGTACGTGCACACGTGTGTGTGTGTGTGTGTGTGTGTGAGCGTGAATGTGAGAAATTGGCAGTGGCGCCCTGTTCCCCCTCACTTCCCTGTAAGGTCAGCATTTTTTCTGCCAGGGTTTTTTTTTTTGTCTTGAGTTTCCTGACCTCAGCAGTCAGGTGACACTCATATGAGTCACGGGGTCAAGGTTCATCCACTCCAGTGCATAACCCACGGCATATTTTCACTTCTGTTGCTGTTAATGTTTCTTTTGGGTAATGAATTGGGTAATATCAGAGAGTCCTCCCTCCTGACTTGGGTGAATCACTCTTTTGTGATGACTGTATGAAATGTGGAAACCTGTCGCTGTTGTAAATTCAAAGCCTCGGCAGAATTGGCCTTTTCTTTTTTCACGGAGAGAAGGGATTCACAGTAACAGGCAGCCCAGCTGAAATCTGTCTCTCTCTCTTGGGTTTTTTTCCCCATCAGTATACGCTACCACAGCAGCCAACACTCACGAGTCCTCGTACGCCTGCTACTACGACGAGAAGAGAGACACGTACCTGGGAGACTGGTACAGTGTCAACTGGATGGAGGACTCTGATATGGTGAGCATGTTATTGCTCGGTATTATTCAAAGAATGACCCGTTCTCCAACTGGTTTAACTATTGTGTTGGTGTACTTCGGGCCTGGGAGAACCTTTTCGCAGGTCATGGCATTTGCTGTGCACCATTCATTGATTGTGTTATTAGTTTTGCATTTTGCACGTGCTAAAGGTCTTAGAAAATCAGGCCCATGATGCATAATGATTGCCTTAATAAAATCTCATATGTTTTGTAGAGAACTGGGGAATCATGCAGAGATTCATTTTGAAACTGTGATCATGAAAGGACGTCTGCCTATTTTTCTGTAAAAGGAACTGTGTTCCTATCAACTGGCACGTTTTTAACTTTCATTTTGTGTAAATTCAGCCAGGTTCCCCCAAAGACGTACAGTACATGCGTGTAACATGCGTGTACACACACGAGTCCCATGTGACCGCGGGTTGTAATTTAAGTCACAGAGAATTACCCACAGAGGCCACAGTGTGAACAGTGATACGTTGGTGTGACCTAGTTCTGCTTTATGGTTTCGGGACCTAGTTTTGCTCTATGGTTTCGGGACCTAGTTTTTGTCTATGGTTTCGGGTCCTAGTTTTGCTCTATGGTTTCGGGTTCTATTTTTGCTCTATGGTTTTGGGACCTAGTTTTGCTCTATGGTTTTGGGACCTAGTTTTGCTCTATGGTTTCAGGACCTAGTTTTGCTCTATGGTTTCGGGACCTAGTTTTGCTCTATGGTTTCGGGACCTAGTTTTGCTCTATGGTTTCGGGACCTAGTTTTGCTCTATGGTTTCGGGACCTAGTTTTGCTCTATGGTTTCGGGACCTAGTTTTGCTCTATGGTTTCGTGACCTTCTCCACCATGTCTTCTGTAGGAGGACCTGAAGAAAGAGACCCTGCTGAAGCAATTCAAAATCGTGAAGAGCCACACAAACACCAGCCACGTCATGCAGTATGGGAACAGGGTCAGTGAGCAAAACACTCCAAAAATATTCCAATATCATGCATGCATTTCTGCTCTCCCCGTCTCGCAGCACTGATGCGCCTGTCTGCCTGTCTGTCTCTCTGCCTGTATCTCTGCCTGCCTGTGTGTCAGTCTGTCTGTGAGTCCCGGTACGAGCCTAAAATCCTCCCTCTCCTCTGTCTCTTAGACTCTGGCCCACATGAAGGTAATGGAGTTCCAGGGAAACTCTATGGCCGAGGCCCAGCCTGCCCCCGCGGTGACACTGCCGCCTATCGCAGACCCTGACCTCATACCCAGCCCAGACGTGCCACTGGCCATCCTCAAGAGGAAGCTGATGGCCACAAACGACATCACCGCTGCCAGAGGCTACCTGATGGAGATCAATGCCCATCTGAAGGTATGGGAGACTGGCATAATAAACTCTGCTATAATATAAAAATATATACAGTACTGTGCAAAAGTATTAGGCACATGTAAAAAAAACTTGTAAAGCGAAAATGCTTTCAAAAATAATTCAATTAAAAGTTCCTAAATATCAAACAATTGACTATAAAGAGCAGTAAACAGTAAAAAACTAAGTCTTTGGTGTGACCACCCTGTGCCTTTAAAACTGCATCAATTCTCTTCGGTACATTGTCGTGCAGTTTTAAAAGAAAATCAGCTGGTAGGTTGTTCCAAGCATCTTGGAGAACTTGCCACAGTTCTTCTGCAGACTTTGGCTGTCTTGCTTGCTTCTGTCTGTCTAGGTAATCCCAGACAGCCTCGATGATGTTGAGATCAGGGCTCTGTGGAGGCCATACCATCTGTTGCAGAACTCCTTGTTCTTCTTTTCGCTGAAGATAGTTCAATGAATTTTTTGTAAAATGAATATTTGGAAATCTAAAATCTGCTCCTTTTACACTGATGCAGAAGAGTAAAAAAATAAACATCTAAGAAAAAATGGACACAAAAAATCTCGGGTGCCCAAGACTTTTGCACAGTACTGTACATAGGTATATATGTACTGTATATACCCACTGTAGATCTTCCATCAAATCTTGTACCAGTTTCCCTGTATGCGAGTGGTTTTTAAATTATTTTTATTTTCTTTTTATTTGTATATATGTGGTGTGTGATTATGGCTGCGTCCCAATATTCTTCACTCCCCACCTCCTTTCCACCACTCCCCCACTACCACTCCTTTCTTACCCGGAAGTATGCAAAACTGCCTGAGCGTTTTGAGTTCAAGTATTTACATGTACAGTATACAATGTACCTGACATTGCGGTTTGTGTTGAAACATTAATTAATGTGTCACCATTAATACATAATTAAGGTGTAATCAGCGACATTAGATTAAAACACAAAGATCCGTTTCCGGGGCACGGAGTAGAGGAGGTGGTAGTGGAGGAAGGGAGGGTGCATTTTTTCGATTATTGGGACGCACTCGATGTGTGTCGGTGGATGACATCACTTCCTGTGTGACGTGTTTTTCCAGGTGCGGGAGCTTCTGAGGGAGACGATGGAGAAGGTGGTGGAGAGGGTGACGGGGGAGCTGGTGCGTGCCCAGAAGGTCCTGAGTGACCGGCAGGAGCTCACCCAGCACCAGTGTTACAAGGATGCCGTGGCGCACTACAAGACGCGCTGCTTCAACTGGCACACTACCGAGGTACGCCTTCTCCGCTTTTCACCTGGGAAAATCTCAACACACTCTAGGCTACCCACTCAGCTACTCAGCCAAATTCAGCTGCTCAGCAAAATTTCCAAAATGGCTGAAAGTTTTGTGTTCTGTTTTTGGCCTCTCTCTCTCTCTCTCTCTCTCTCTCATATTAGCCAACCCTTGCAGTTTAATTTCCGACAGAGCGGTATCGAGAGCCTTGAACTTCTTTAAGACATTCCTTGAATATGGTGGTTATGCAGAGGAAATTTTTTTAGTAATATAACCTTCTCAAGCCTTTTTTATTTTTTATGTATTGGGTTATGTATTGGGTTACGTATTGGGTTACAACTGTAGTGTAAACCCTGTGAAATTGGGATGGAGTTTCCAGACGACCTTTCAGAATAGCCGTAATGCTGTGTGTCCTCTCTTGAGGGTGCTATTGTAAATATTGCCAAGCCTGATGTTTACTTGCAACATTGGTCTAAAGATCGTTACTCTGTGACAAAACGATCGCATACCGTTTCTACAAACCCATCTGGTGACTCTTGTTATGCATATGTTGTTTGTCATGATAAACCTGTCTGTGGACGGATCACATAAACACCAGTGTATTTCATTAGTGCTCCTTCAGGAGGTTTAATCTATCCCAGAGTGCTTTTGGCTCGACGCTTTTATCGGGTCTGTGTTTAATGTGTTCTGCTTTGCTGTTTTGCAGTATGAGTACGCTCTGAGGCAGCTCTATGCACTGGTGAATCTGTGTGAGGAAGGATACGCCGTTAAAAGGTCATTTCATTTTTTGCTTGTTTTTTAACTTGTCTATGAAATATAATTTTACCCTTGTCCTCCTTTCCATGATTATTTCCATGATTTTTGTTTTGTAAACCTTCGCTGTCGAGGCCATACGATCACACATTGTGGTTTCAAAATGAATTGAAATGGGGAATTTAGAGCGGTCGTTCACGGCGGCTTTCTCACTCGAATGTTCTGTTTCTAACAGGATTCTGCTGGCCATGGATGATGTGTGCTATTTCAGGCTGTAGACGGACGCCCGTCTGGACAGACTCGTGGACCTGAGATTGATCAGTGGGGCTGCCTAGACAAAACTTGCTTTTTTTTTGCACTGATAAGCAATCAAGTTTTAAGCAAATCATTTTTATCACACTTTTTTTTTTATTGAGATTTTAGGCTTGTTTTTATATCAGTTTCACTACTTCTTGACAAGAGAATTTCATGTGAATTGAATAATCTACGTGTAGATTTTTACCACACGCTTTTGAATCAACCCCAAGCCTCATCAGCAGCTGTTGGGGGAACTGCGCTCCTCGGTCTTAAGCACTGGCGGGTGGACACAGGTTTCAGGACTGTGCAGTATATCTGTTAAGGTTTTGGGTCGTACCTCACCGTGCAGCAGAATGCATGCAGGACAGCACTGGAGCTCCACCCCCATCAGGCCATGTGACCTCTTCAGTGCACTTCACACATCAGACACGTTGGCTGTCTATTCTCCAATATTCCAGTGTGCAACGCCCCTGTACAAATGAATCATTGTAGCTTCCGTGTTACTTCACTGAAAGAGTTGGGCTCTTCAGCTCACTTTTATATGGGAGAAGGGACCCTTCATTGTTTGGGGGATGGGATGTTAATGTGTGTGTTAAATTCAGTTCACGGAAAAGTCATGTTTACAGTTTTACTGCGTTGCCTGCAAAGCACTACTGAGGAATGTGGATAACCCCATCTCTACCTCCGTTCAACCCCCCCCCCCCCCTTCCTGGGAGCACAGTCATATGTGCTGTTCGCTCAAGGCCCCCATGGGGATGTAAACGGGGGAACTGGCGGAATTGTTAGTTTGTTTGTTTGTTTGTTTTGTTCTTTTGACTGCAGTACCACAAATGGAAATGCCTTGAAAAGTGTAGTTAAAGAATAAAAAAAAGTAAACTGAGATTAAGATGGTTCCATTCAAGGTGATTACATCTTATCAATAATAAACTGAAACCAAGTGAAAATGTCTTTTGAGTTTTCGTTTTGAGTCTGTCACCAACCTAATTTTATTCCCGTTATTATCATTATATGCGTAGTAGACAACCCCATCCAGGGTGACTACATTGGGCCTCATTCCCCAATCACTCGACGACCAAATATGTTCTTAAGACTTTCTTTTAAAATATTTTTACAAACATTTCGGGGTTAACTGATGTTTGCATTCTGAGCTTCTGTTCTACCCAAGAAAAAAACCCAATTAAGAAAACATTGGTGAATGCCAGAATGTTCATAAAAACATTTTAAAGACTTCAGAACAAATTTGTTTGTAGAATGGTTGATGAATGAGGCCCATTGTTAACTTTCTAATAAAAAATATTTAACCAGCTGGTGATTTACCCAGCCCAAGTGTCCCACCCAAGTGTCCCCACCCAAGTGTCCCCACCCAAGATTCAAACCCAAGATTCAAACCCAGAAACTTTGGAGTGGCGTCCTAGACACTCCAAAATAAACATGGCAAAAATGGGTAGAACAATCAATTTAAATAATACTCCACTGTAGCTAATGATACACAGGGACATATTGGGACTGTGATCATGGGACTAACACACAGACTGCTTGATCGATCAGGCACCGGGTTGGGCAGGAACACCCTCCTCTTTAGAGGAGGAGAGGGGGGACCCCAATTTAACACGCACGCACACACACACACACACACACCCTGAGGTGATTGGAAATGGCTGATCCATCTGTGTTTTATTGATGGTTCCAAGGAAATGAGCCAATCGAATGCATGGGTGCCCTAAGGCCATCTACCAATTGGGATCAAAGGAACGGGGTCGCGTCTGTGACGTTTGACCATGAAACTATCTACGTTGCTCTGATGGTAAAGTCGCAGTCTTACCCCTACCAGACGCACCACTGAAACCCGGACGGACCACACAAGCATCGGCACATTCTAAGCTCTGACCCTATTCTTAAAAATGTTTTTTCAGAGCCGCCCCGTATTGTATACAAAAGAGCTCCTAATCTGGGGAGTATGCTAGTCAGGTCAGACTTGCCACCACCACCCCCTCCTTCCCACTTTTTGAGCAATGTCCCTGATGGAAATTACAAGTGTGGACGGTGCGCACAATGTAATTTCACATACAAATGTCATACATTTAATCACCCTGTTACTAGTAAATCTTTCAAAATCAGTGGTGTAATTTCCTGCTCAGCACCCAACACTATTTACATGATCAAATGTGTTTGTGGTTTGACTTACATAGGCCAGTTTTCTAGGCCCCTCAAGACTAGAATCTGTGAGCACAGAAGCGGCATTAGGACAAGATATTTAAAAAACCCTGTTGCTGCTCATTTTATACAGGCCCAACATAGCATCACCTCACTAAAATATATTGGCATTGAGCAGGTAAAAATGCCACACAGAGGAGGTAGTATAACTACAGTGTTGCTGAAAAGGGAGGCGTTCTGGATCTCCCCTTTGGACACTAGCAAAGGGCCTCAATTAATCTTTTGACATCAGTCCTTTTCTGTAGACCATTCTTCCATTTTTATTTTTCCTTTTTTAATTTGTAGAAATAGAGATAACGATTTGTTTATTTACACGTTTTGAGAACCTTGTGGCACCTGATTCTCATACAGTATTAACTGTTTTGGAACTTTCTTCTATCCTAGTTCTTCTATTCTAGATCCCAAAGAAGATGTATGTCACAACATAATGATGTACTTTATGTATTATATATACTCTATATACTTATATATATCTGTACTGTATTAACATTATATGTCACTGTTTTTTTTTTGGGTTTTTTTCTACATACAGTTGAAGTCAGACGTTTCCATACACTTAGGTTGAAGTCATTAAAACTCATTTTTATCCACTCCACAGATTTCATGTTAGCAAACTATAGTGTTGGCAAGTCAGTTAGGACACTACTTTGTGCATGACATTTTTCCAACAATTGTTTACAGACAGATTATTTCACTTTTAATTCACTATATCACAATTCCAGTGGGTCAGAGGTTTACATACACTAAGTTCACTGTGCCTTTAAATTTTTTATATTTGATCGCATATCCTTTGCATGCCATGACTTCCTGATGTCTGTGACCCAACAACATCAAAAGACTCTTGATATCTTATTTTCTGGTAATCTTAAAAGCGATACTATAACGTCTCTGCATTTGAATGGATCTCTATGGGAATTGGGGGGTGGGACTAGATTTAGCTGTAAATTACACTGGAACAGTATGGAAACACATGGTTGGTAAAATGGTTGTAAGTCATCAAGGGTCTGGGGGTATCAAACAAACCTCAAACCATCACTCTGCTGCCAGATATGCAGTAGATATGGATGGATCACTCTATGGAAAAATAAGTCAGGAGAAGAAACCCTTCAAGTTATCAGCAAACTTATTTGAATTAAATTCTTCACCTACTTTGGTATTGAATGTAGTCACTAAGAGTGCTCTGTCACCCCCTGCTGAAGAAATGGCAACATCAAAAAATTAAAAAAATATTTTAAAGCCCTCAAATTCCCAGCCATGTGATCACACCACATACCTTGGCATGCTACATCGCCAAGTAAATATGCCAAGGCGAATGAAGATGATAGACAGTCAGCTTATATGTGCCTAAAAATAATGTTGCTTTGAACTAACCAAACCTGCCCTGGCATAAACACAAGGAAGAACATAGCAATGTCTGCTACATTGGAATAGCTTAGGAATCAGATTTTACCATTTGTAACAGGATAAAAAACATGCATCTTATAAGAACCTTATAATACTGGTAGGAATAGGTAGAAACAGGTTAGATAAGCATCCCAGGGACTTTATTTTTATAGGAATATCATTATCTTTGAGTAACATTATCAGATTTGCCATGTTCACTGGGTAGGATTCAAATAAAATTCTGTTAATATTATTTCCAACAGCCTATATGTACCAAACTTTTCCCAGGTACAGATTCAAACATGGGGAATCCAAATAAATGTTTGGAATCCATCCAGGGACCACCCAAACCCTACTACAGGCCCACCCCCACAACCACTATGTAGTACAAGTTCTCTATGCTCCAGAGTTTTTAGGAAGATACCTAAGGGCCAGCTTTGTGGGAGACTGGCTGTCCTTTCCCCCCTGGAACTTGTCTCACACAACAGGTGAGCATCATCTAAATTGTAGCCTCACTTGTGTGTCGGGGTCATATTATAAGACACTGTACATTAGAGAATGGTGGAATTGAGACTACCTAGACTGTGATGCTAGCCCATCAGGCACAGCATGTGTGTCTGATTGCCAGCAGCTGGATTATCAGCAGGATGGTGTTCCTTATCATTTTATAAAATTTATTTTAGATAATATTTTTACCTGGACGAGACACAGACAATGTCACTGAACTTAATTGTGTTTAATCTATCCGGCATAGCCAGTGACGGTCTCCCTGACCAGACTGATGTAATGCTGGCCTATGGCAGGAAGTGGTAAGTATAGGTTCTGGTTAATTAGCAGAGTTCACAGCAGAATAGATGGCTATCATTTTTTTCTTTGTATTGGATATAGGAGGTCAGGTCCATGTGGGTAGTAATTTAACTAGATTCTACTGCAGAACTTCAAGTCAGATCGTAAATGCTATGCATAGAGTACTTAACCTGGGATGTCATGTGGAGTTTTGGTGGGTGTCTGACTCTACACATGTGGTTGCAGAGGGGAACCACATACATTATATCATAATGGTTATAGAAGAAATTATTCGTTTTTTAATTATTATGATTGTCAGTAAATGAGAATGGATTAAATCTGGACTCCAACACACTGGAGAAACATTCAAATGGCTTGTATAATAATCGGCAGAACACCAGAAGTTGTCTTTTTTTACGACACATAGAATACTATTGCAGTGGACAAAGTACTCAGATGAAAGAAAATGCATGCTCATATTTACAGAATTAGGGATGCAGTCATTTCCGATGCAGGAACTGCACCGCCTTTGAAAGCACATTCAGTGTTTCAAGGCTATTTTAAAATTTGTGCACAACACTCAGGTCCAGACAGATTTTAACAAGCATACGGTAATGTCACAGCTCACAACAGGTGGCAGTAGCGTCCTTTCTAGGCATTGGATTTGCCAATGGGATCGAGAGGAGGAAGACAGAACTCTGCGCATGCTCACAACTGGAACGGCTCGTCACGTCATTACGTCATCTAAACCTGCAAGTGAAGAGGGGGAAGCGCTTGTTAAAATCCCGTAAGGCACGAAGGCAGCCCAAAGGAGTCCAGTAGACCAGAGACACCTCGGAACAGGCTGGAATTTTGGAAGCAAAAGCCAGCAGAACATAGGGAGCGACTTTCACAGCTGTCTAGTTAGTGATTTAGGAGGCAACGCATTTCTGAAAATCCTCAGACTTGTGAAACCACACGGTATTCCAGACAACCCCCTCCTCAGGAAAGAAAACAGCTAACGTTAACGTTCACCGAAAGGCAGCTCCCTTAACCCCCAACTTCAACTGAAATAAGCATGGGGTCCAGAGCTTCGACTTTACTGAGAGAAGAAGAGATTGAAGAAATCAAAAAGGAAACCGGCTGTAAGTTATATTGTATCAGTAACTTCTTGACTAGATGGAACATTAATTCGCAAGCTAACGTTAGGTGGCTAGCTAGCTGTCTGGCTCGCTCGCCTGGCTGTGTGAGTTTGGTAACTTGGCTAGCTATACTAGCTAAGCTAAGTTCATACAAATTGGTTTACTTAGTGCACAATCGTAGGCAATATTTATCAAACATTGGAATTTTTAACTTTTCAAAATCTGTTAGCTGATTGAGAAAATATTAGCTACTGATGATGGCGAGCTGTCTGTATGTGAATTAAGCGTAGGGATGACTAGCAATTGTCGTATTTTCAGCAAAACTGTGATTAGTTGATTAGCTATCATTTACCTAACGTCCTATAACGATAAATAGCACATTCATATTTTGAATACACACCAGGTAACCTACTGGTTACCTAGATAACGCAAGTGGGATCTTTTCTAATGGGCCTGTTTAGCTTGTTGGTTTAATGCTAATATTTATGTGACTTTAGACACAAACTCCTCAGTTGTTGCACCATAACTGGGTAGCGTATTTCCAGAGAAAATGGCTTGCCAACGTTACCTGAATAAAGAATAGGGTAGTTATTGCAAAAATAGTCTAACGAATTAAAGAGTGGCTGCTGCTTTGGAAAATTGTATTCTATGAAAATAAAGTTTATTTAAAAGCTCAGTAAAAATAAAGACGGTCATTTCCAGATATGTGCCGTTTTAAACCTTAATATGTAGGCTATTATGCCTGTGGATTATTAACAATCACCCAGGCTTTTTTGTAATTATTTTACTTTATTCGTTTGGCGGAGCACTATATTAAGCATAATGTATTCAGCTTCTACAGCTGTGCGTTCTCATTTCACATACCAAAATATATTAGTATCATATAGCCTCTAATATATATATATATATATATATATATATATATATATACGCATACAGAATAATCCCTGCAAAGTTGCTCTCAATCTTTATAAAAGGATACTCACATTGCCTCTTAACTAATTGAATTATTAAATTGAGCCATTTAATTATTTAGAATTAATTTGGCAGTGTGGAGTCTCTAATATTTCAGTTGAGGGTGTCAGGACTAAGTCAGGGCACCACTGGCTGCCTGTCTCTGATCTTTTGGATTAATCTCATTCAGAAAAGAAAACGGCCCATCACAAATGTTGCGGAGCAGAAAATGATTAAATACTGTGCTCAGGGAGTTGAATATCCTTGTAGCTTATGTGCCTTGTTAAGAATGAGTTAAAATGCCGTCTTTGCAGATTACAGCTAGCTCTATAAAAGCACGGGATAAGGCCTGCTAAATGAATGGAATGTAATCTTCATTTTGATGTCTAATTGATAGGTTCTGTTGTGCAATTAGGGCAGGAATAGTTACTATTTCCTTCTTTTCCTTGTTTTGACAAAAGTGAACATAAATGCCTGGGTTTGCTCTGTTTCCAAAAAGTTTCCATTTACTTCCAGGCATTGGAAAGTTGCTCAGAGACAAGTACTTGAATCACATTCATGCTTGACTCGTTTTATTCGGTGTTCCACTGGAGTAGGTTTGTGTGGGAAAAGTCCACCGGATTTTGCTGTAACGGGTAAAGCAAATTAAAACCCGCCAAACATACCAGAGGAATTTGCTTGGAACACCTCTGCATTGTAAAAGAATAAGCTATTTAAGTTACTGTGTGATCAGCAACCTTTGAGTTTGGTCACCAGCTTCCCTTAGCCTGGTATTGGGGGCATCATTTTGAATTCCTTTCTATGTGGTTTCAGCTGTAATGTTTTACCTTGGAGTGGCCATACCCCTCATCCACCCCCCCGCCCCCGCCCCCGCCCCCTCCCCCTCCCCAGGCCACGTCCTTTTCTTCTTTGTTGTTCTGTAGTGTTGCGCAAGAGCTGATTGGTTGTGCTCTGGGGCTCTAGCGATTTTGCCAGGATCTGAGTGTGAATTCCTGCATTTTGTGCACCAGTTTGCTGACTTCCAGAACCCTTTTCTAAGCAGTGCGTTTTGTCAGTTGGCCCCATTTTCCTGCTGCTTGAGGCTTTCTTGAGTGTTGCAGCAGTTTTTTTTAAATCCTGGTAACTTGTCACTAGGACCACTTTCTGCTGTTTGTGTTGTCTACTATTAACTTTGTGCACATACCTGTGGTTATGTTTGGTAATGCGCATGTGCTCAAAGTTGTGTGTGTTCAATATTTCCCCGTAAAATTGGTACTCTTGTCACCGGACTGGCCAGTTTAATTGTACGGCTGAACATGAACTACCACCTACAGCTGGAGCAAAGTGACAAATCGCTCAAAATAAGAGCTAGCGTACATAAATGCACTGCCCATCATTTAAATGAGCTTCGTGCGCTGTCCCATTTTAGAAGTGTCTGAAAAAGGTCTCAAATTATGTCACCGTGTCGCAGTAAATGACTGACAGTGTTGAAATGCAAATCCACAGAAAATATGACGGCCTGTCAGTTCAAGGATTTTACTCAGTACTGCCTGTAATGTACTGAACCCTTATCTGTGTGTGTCTCTGTCCCTGCAGTTTCACACAGTCAGATCACCCGACTCTACAGCCGTTTCACAAGTCTGGACAAGGGGGAGAACGGCACGCTCAGGTACACCCCCCACACATACAAGCGCACACACACACACACACACACACACACACACACACACACACACACACACACACACACACACACACACACACACACACACACACACACACACACACACACACACACACACACACACACACACACACACACACACACACACACACACACACACACACACACACACACACACACACACACACACACACACACACACACACACACACGAATCAGCATATTCATGCGCACAGAGAGATCCCAATCTTTCAGCAAGAAAATAACACAGATCTCAGTCTCTTGACCAATTATATTTATTATATAATATATTTCAGCATTTTTTTCAAGTCACAAAATGGCAAAGTGCTGTATGTTGCTTTGTGCTTTTCAAATATGGAGCTGCATTGTACAAGATGACTGATTTAAAAATAATAAACACATATATGACTGCATTTTACATGCTGATGTATGAAAACACACTACCTGTTCTATATTGTGACTGTACAGACTGTCACCTTGCGGTTAGTTAATATATGCTGCTGGAACCTCTGCCATTCATCTTCAGTGCACACATACATACCTGTACTGTACCTTCCTTATATACCTGTTCTTATACCTGTTCATACACCTGTTCTTATCAATATTCCCCCTTCATTTTCGTTGATCATTGTTGGGGCGCATGTTATAATTCCTAGTAGATGTGAAAAGAATATCAGTGGTCTGCAATATTTTTGTGACTGGTTGGATTTGATCGTTAAAACCTTTTTATTTTCAGAATGAATAAAAAAAAACATTTGAACGTTTCCTATTTGCAAAGCTTTGGTACATTTTTGTGTTATTTTGTTCATGGTTACCTTCATGGCCAGCCTGTTGCACTTTTGCGTGAATGGTTAACGTGGAAAAAGTATTACACATCAACCACTGGGTTGGAGAGGTGTATCACTGTGTTGGTGACTTGAGTGTGATCTCACAATGTTATTTAAAGCGGCGGTTTTGTGTTGAATGCAGGCTCTGGTCTGTACACGGCACACACAGACAGCTGCACTCCTTGCTTGCATAGCTTTGTCCTTGGCAGCTCAGTAATGTGTGCTGCTCTTTCCTAGCCTCACATTGGCTCTTGTAGTTAATGGGGATTTGCCCGTCTGTTGTGTGTGTGTGTTCATGAAAAGCACCATTCTAATCTGTTTGTAGTCGAACCAGAAGGCGAAAAAGCCCATGCACTGTTCTGGCTTTGCTTCAAAGTATGCTTTTGATTGAACTTAGCGCTTGACCTCCAACCTCTTTTCAGCGTAGTAGGCGTGTTGAATAAAGCACCGACAGGTCTTTGTTTTGAGTCACAACAGATTCTACCTGGTGACTGAAACGGGCGACGCCTAAACCACTTGAACGCGCGCAAGCAGTGCTGTGTTATTCCCGTACAAGCAGCGCGGTTTGCCCCGTCCTTTCTCTGGGGAGGGAAAATTGTGTAAGAGTCGACCGATGCGATTGCACTTTCTCCCGCTTCCCTCAAGGTGACTGGAATTAATCATGCATCAGTTGCCACAACACATTGCAAGAATGCTGGTTCTGCATAGCCACATTTTTCCAGTCCGTGACGCGCCAGGGTCTCAAGATTCGTAGTATTGGGCCGCTGCGGTGGTAAAGGCGCCGACTTTCAGTCGGTGCAGTTGTGCTCCGAGGATCGGGGTTCGCGCCCCGGTCCTGCCAGATCCGAGCATGGCCGGCGCCCTGTGGGAGCGGCAATTGGCGGCTGCTCCCGGGTGGGGGGAGGGCCTCGGAGAGAATCGCTGCACACAGAACGGCCCCGGGCGAGCTGGAATCACGGTCAGGAGCACGAGGAGTCACGCCCTGAAGAGGACGTGGCGCCCTCCTTCCTACTACCGGCTGACGGTGTTGTGTAGCGGCGATTCTCTTGCGGTTGCTCCACGGGGGGAATTGAAATAGAATAAGGGTTCAACTGGCTACTAAATTGGGAGAAAAATGGGGGGGGAAATCTGAAATAAAAAAAAGATTTGTAGTATTGACCAGTCTTCACTTTGCGGTTTCCTTCAGCAACTGGAGCAAGTGTACACACACACACACACACACACACACACACACACACACACACACACACACACACACACACACACACACACACACACACACACACACACACACACACACACACACACACACACACACACACACACACACACACACACACACACACACACACACACGCCTCTGATTACTGTTGGGTGAAAGTTCATAACTTTGAATTTCCTCCTTTGTGAAACATGGAGTCATTTCAGGCAGCTATGTTGGCAGTGTTGGACGCATTCATTTGTTTTGTGTGTCATTGGTTTTATTTTGATTCTGTCATTAAAAATAGACACCCTACATTCTCATAGTCAGTGCATACTACTGGATATAATGTCAAATAAATATATAAATATATGGTCAGTAAAATGTTGTACAGACATTCATCATAACTATTAATGTCATGGTAATATATTAACAGCTTATTTTCATATTTTCCCCAAGTATTGCAGAATACATGCAAATTCTACATGCTTGATATCATGTGCAAACTTTGACTGTTTTTTCTCCTCTGTTTTTTTTTTTTCTCTGCAGTCGAGAGGATTTCCAGAGGATCCCAGAGTTGGCCATTAATCCTCTGGGTGACAGGATCATCAATGCCTTCTTTCTGGAGGGGTAAATAATATGCACTCTTTATCTCAAACCTACCAGGACCTGACCTGTCAGTGTGATGTGGTGTTTGGAAGTGGAGTCTCGACAATGGGCCTTGTCCTCTCAGGGTTCTGCTGCAGAACGTGAGCTCCTCATTCGGGGTTCCGCTGCTGAACGTGAGCTCCTCATTCAGGGTTCCGCTGCAGAACGTGAGCTCCTCATTCAGGGTTCTGCTGCAGAACGTGAGCTCCTCATTCAGGGTTCTGCTGCAGAACGTGAGCTCCTCATTCAGGGTTCTGCTGCTGAACGTGAGCTCCTCATTCAGGGCTCTGCTGCTGAACGTGAGCTCCTCATTCAGGGTTCTGCTGCAGAACGTGAGCTCCTCATTCAGGGTTCTGCTGCAGAACGTGAGCTCCTCATTCAGGGTTCCGCTGCAGAACGTGAGCTCCTCATTCAGGGTTCCGCTGCAGAACGTGAGCTCCTCATTCAGGGTTCTGCTGCAGAACGTGAGCTCCTCATTCAGGATTCCGGGCCCAATTCTGCTCTTAATCGTTTAATTAGTCCACTCATCTAATTGATATAGAATTTTCGATGGTTATGATGAGCTACGGCTGGACACCAAACGCATATATTGTTAAGAAGGTTCTTCAGGGGTCTCGTATCAGTCAGCCGGCATTAGTGCTTACAGCTCTTTAGAATATTAAACCAGAATAATTGGTTGTAACAAAAACCAGCATGTACACCAGCCCTCTATGGAGATGTGCGTCTCTGCTCTCGAACCCTGAGCTGGTCAGCTGTGTTTATTGGTGTAGGTCTGTTAAACTGAAACGGAACTAGAGCACGCAACCGTCCTGTGGTGAGGCGTTCACTTCTCCAAAAACTTCAGTTTATTTTTCTTCTTCTGGTGTCACCTTCCTCTGGGGCCGTCTCCTGTGAGGACTGCTTAAAAATTCATCAAAGCTTGCTAACAGACAGGAACCTGCATCGGGTCCGGTTTATCATTATGGCACACGCAAACGTCACTGTGTTATTCATTGAACAATGTCAGTGCAAATGTCACTGACCCTGCATCATAATATACCTTTTTCCTATTTGTGAACCAATCTGATTATTTTGACAAAATGTGGCATGAATGTTATGTACGTGATCAGTAAGATTTATTAAATGGAGATTTTTACGTGACTCAACATGGCTACCGCCAGTTTTGGGCAGTAACGAGTTATTAGTAATAATATTACTGTAATAATATTACTATTTTCAGTAACGAGTAATATAACAAATTACTATTCAAATTTAAGTAATAATATTATAGTTACTAATCTAAGAAAAAAATAGCATTACTTTATCACCATCTAGTGGGAAAAAAAGCATTGGTAATAATCACAAGACCGACCACACTGATCCATAAAAATGTAGACTGAAATGCCTGGCAACGTCGCCGTCTCGGTCACTCGGCAGTTGTATTTGATTACGGGCTATTTTATAGCGAGGCCCTTTGGGCTTAACACACATGAGATCACACAGGGCATGGCCAGCACTGGCAGTGGGTAAATGGGGATGATAGAAGGAGGGAATTAAATTAAATTTAAAAAACTTTATTAGTCAATAGCGCTCTGTCAATCCTGTTAAGTCAACACATACGCAATTCATTCACAAACTGAAGGAGATTAAAAATGGAGTTTGCATAGCTCTTCAGCTCACAAATGAATCGTCGTCTCTCTATTGCTCAACTTTCACAATATGATTTTTATTTTATTTATTAAGCCATGTTCTTGTTCATCTTCTTATTAATAACATTTAAAATGTGGATCTGTTATTGTGATTTGCTTGTGTTGGTATGTTCCTATAACGTTGGCATTGTTTGGGCTATAAATTGTAAGGTCGCTACGTTCGTCTTTGTCGACTACTCGGAAATAAAGGCAAGCAGCCTCTGTAACCAGTTTAATCAGTTCTGTACTGTGAATGTCACTCTTCTCTCATAGGGGAGTTTGGGACTGTGTGGGGAAAATGTCCATTTCCTGAAATGCTAATTTAATGTGACAAACTTGGTAGTCTGTTGGGTTTCCGGTAGTTGTTTTGATGTTATGGAGCCTGGTGTAGTCTGGCTTCCAGACTGTTCCTCAAAAGATGGGTCCTTATCCCTGTCACTTACTAGAGTCTCACTCTTCAGTAACACTATAGGATGATATTTAGTTAGATAACTATCTATCTATATGTATCTATCTATCATGCAAACAATTCCTCATTATTGTTTTTTATTCCATCGAATGGTCTACAACATCTTAAGTACTTTTTGTGGTCAACTAAATTTTTTCCCCCGTGTAATTTACACAGTTGTTTTTGTTTTAGGTTCTTGAAAGGCTGTAGTGCGGTTAATTTATTTTTGAAACGTAGGTCACTTGTCTGAAATAACATTTTGGTCGTGTCATTAAATTCCCCCCCAAAAAAAACACACAAGAACCCAATGTCTTGGCGACATAAATTTAGCCGAGGCTTTTATTGGCTTGTGATGTTGCTTGCTTCTCTCCCCAGTGTGGTTTGGAGCAGATTGCAAAGGGCTGTAATTGCGTAAGGTCATTCTGCTGAGCCTGTTGAAAGAGTACCGTGAAACAGGCTTTTACTTTACTCTCGCTTTTGCCCTGTCACAGTGTTATTATAAGAGCAGTGTGCCATTTACCAGCCGCCATGTTATTCATCCCAGAATTACACAACTTGTGTTCACTCACTAAATGAGTAATATGAAGAGTGTTTTATCAGCAGGTGGAGGGTGGTGTGATTCATCTTTTCTGAAGCAGGAATCGGCTAATCCGCTAATCCCCTTTGTTTTGCTTCCATAATAACAACACGGGGGGACATTCACTTCCAATGCTAAGGATTGAGAGAGGAGTTGAAGTAGAAATGTTCTAAGACCCTTGGGTCTTAGGGATGTTTGTGTGCGTGTGCGTGTGCGTGTGCGTGTGTGTGTGTGCGTGCGTGCGTGCGTGCGTGCGTGCGTGCGTGCGTGCGTGCGTGCGTGCGTGCGTGCGTGCGTGCGTGCGTGCGTGCGTGCGTGCGTGCGTGCGTGTGTGTGTGCGCGTGTGTGTGTGTGTGCGCACACATAAATTATGGTGTTTTGTGTCTCAGGGAGGACCAGGTGAACTTCCGGGGATTCATGCGGATGTTGGCGCATTTCCGGCCGGTCGAGGACAACGAGAAGAACAAGGACCCCGCTGGCAGCGAGCCTCTGAACAGCAGAACCAATAAGCTGCTCTGTGAGTCAGTGCACTGCCCGACCCCGACCCGGCCATGTTTACAGTAACACTCTGCTCTGTGACTCAGTGCACTGCTGTAACACTCTGCTCTGTGAGTCAGTGCACTGCTGTAACACTCTGCTCTGTGACTCAGTGCACTGCTGTAACACTCTGCTCTGTGAGTCAGTGCACTGCTGTAACACTCTGCTCTGTGACTCAGTGCACTGCTGTAACACTCTGCTCTGTGAGTCAGTGCACTGCTGTAACACTCTGCTCTGTGACTCAGTGCACTGCTGTAACACTGCTCTGTGACTCAGTGCACTGCTGTAACACTCTGCTCTGTGAGTCAGTGCACTGCTCTAACGCTGCTCTGTGAGTCAGTGCACTGCTGTAACACTGCTCTGTGAGTCTGTACACTGCTGTAACACTGCTCTGTGAGTCAGTGCACTGCTGTAACACTGCTCTGTGACTCAGTGCACTGCTGTAACACTGCTCTGTGACTCAGTGCACTGCTGTAACACTGCTCTGTGACTCAGTGCACTGCTGTAACACTGCTCTGTGAGTCAGTGCACTGCTGTAACACTCTGCTCTGTGACTCAGTGCACTGCTGTAACACTGCTCTGTGACTCAGTGCACTGCTGTAACACTCTGCTCTGTGACTCAGTGCACTGCTGTAACACTCTGCTCTGTGAGTCAGTGCACTGCTGTAGCACTCTGCTCTGTGACTCAGTGCATTGCTCTGTGAGTCAGTGCACTGCTGTAACACTCTGCTCTATGTGAAGAACTGGAAATGATTGTAATCGTGGTCATGTTGTTCCACAGAACAGTAACATCAAAGAATCTGAAGACTGTTTGTGCAAAATTGAATTTCTTATTCAATAGTTTACAATCTTTATCGTATGTTACGAGTGTAAATAGTCTGTTTTGTGTCAGGTTATTTATTAGTGTTCTCTCCCTGTTCTGTAGTTGCTTTCCGGCTGTATGACCTGGACAGGGATGATAAAATCTCAAGGGACGAGCTTCTGCAGGTGAGCCCTCTTCGCAGTGCTAACGGTCGTGACCGGTTCTAACCTGAAAATCTTTGGTGGGAAATGGGGAAACCTCAACACAATTAGCATAAGTCTAAACGGGTTTCAGACGGGGTGCTGCGGTCCTCGTAAATACGTGTTTTCAGTGTTTACACAATAATTTTACAAAACCGCCGTGTGCTCTCCTACGAAACGCGCTTTGCTGGCTGCTGCGTCTGTCTCCCCCGCAGTGTCTCTGAGGTAGAATCACACGCTGACTGTTTTTAACGGGATGGGCCGCTCGCGTAGCCTGTAATTTATGGATTTTTGAAACTCGGGAACAGCTGTACTGAAAATGGAGCCTCCGATGGGCGAGTCCTCCCCTTGCTTGTACACCTGCGAAGACGTTTCAGAGTTGAGCGTGCGGAGCCTGTCAGCAGAGTAACGTCTTTCACCGATGAAGGCTGTGCGCTGAAACTAGAAACGTTCATCCCCATTCTTGCATGAAAGCTGTTAGATGAGAAGTGCAGATCTTGTATGAATTCACTTGGCAGTTCTATGAAAGTTGGGAGGGGGGGTAAAGAAGACAATACTTCTATTGGGCCTGCAAGTTCACTGTGAGGAAACGGGTTTGAGGAAGTGACTGAAGTAATGATTTGTGCAGTCTCACTCGCTCTCCTATTGAAACAGGCTTGGGCATTGTTGCGCAAAAAAACGCAATAAAGGTTTGGTTACACCCCCGGGGTTAGGTGAGAGCCGTAGGTGTGCTCTGCTTAGGTCACCGGGCTGAATTTAGAAGGCAGCACTTATAGGATTGCGTTGTGGGCTGCCCTTGCCTAGTTAAGTTATTTGTGACTTGTCCTGTGGGGTCCTTGCTCAGGAGGAATGTGGGGTACATGAGTTCAGCAGAGAGGTGTGGGACTCTGTCGCTGCTTTTGGGAGTTGGGTTTAGTCTCGTCCGAAACGGGTCCTTTCCAGTCTCACTCCTGCTGTCTGGTAACTGTTGCTGGAAGGAGCGTGGTTAGCAGGAAGTCATGAGCAGGAAGCAGGAAGTGCATTTATTTTTCTAAAGGTGTGATTTTTTTATCCCTTTTTTATCTCTTTCCTTCGCGGCTCTCATCTTGGGAGGTGCTTGTGTGACGGGGACTATTACCTGCAATTCCACTGAACTCCCGAGTCATTAGTCATATGAGCTGGAATTAACTACTGCTCCTGCATGTTCCTGTACCCACCTGCTTGGCTCTGGCTATCATCATCATACATTGCTCTGACTTGGTGCAGTCATATATTTGTCCCGAGGGACTGGCACTGTAACTCAACACTGCAGTTGAGTCAGACTTGATATTTGCAACCAAAGAGTGAAGGTACCAAGCGGTCAGATTTATGTTTGGGGAAACATTTACAGTGTGCCGCGTGAAAATAAGATGCAAACATATACAGTAAAGCACTGGTATCCAGAACGGCACGTGCTATAGTGATATATATATATAGGTATTTGCTGTACACATAGTACAAACCGTGCCTTCACATTATTTCTTCCCAGGTCCTCAGAATGATGGTTGGTGTGAACATCTCGGACGAGCAGCTGGGCAGCATCGCTGACCGAACCATCCAGGAGGCTGACCAGAACGGGGACAACTCCATCTCCTTCACTGAATTCATAAAGGTGGGACAAGCAAGTTATTTCCTTGTATAAACAGGACTGTCTCTCTATTTAAATATACACTTTTAGGATTTGGGCCTCCAAATAAATTTTTTTTTTGTGGAACTTGTTTTGCTGTGTCTGCATGAGTATTGAGCTAATTTAGTGCCTAAACAAACAAACTGAGAATGTGTTACAAATGCTCTGCGATTCGCAAACAAGCATAGTGTGTTTTGCAAATTAAAAACATTATCAAACAAACAGAATTTGCAATGTGCCTATCAAACAAATACAGTTAATAGTATCTATTAATCTAATACAACACGCTTCACAAACACAAAACAGCATGTTTTACAAGTACAAAATTTTTTTTTATCTTCCATTTGTGAGTCATGTGACTTTTGGCACATTAGGGAGCTAATTTAGTGGCAAAACCAAACAAACAGAATTTGATAGGCACATTTTGTATTTGCAAAACAAATTGTTAGATTTTTTTTCATTTGCAAAACACAATGTGCTTGTTTGCGAATCGTAGGGCGTTTGTAAAACGTTTTCTGTTTAAGTTTTGGCACTAAATTAGCTCTGTACATGAGCGCCTATTGACTGCTAGTGGTGTATCCAAGGGGGCCAGCTTTTGGCTCTCAACCATCAACATTGGATATAATGTCGCTCTCTGTATCTATGAATTGCGCTTAAAAAGCCAGTTTCCCCATTGGACTCCATTAATTACTGACAGCAAATGACAAAATGACATACTCGAAGGGTGTATCTGATAGACTGACGGTGTTGATGGTGTACTCTTCACAGGTGTTGGAGAAGGTGGACGTGGAGCAGAAGATGAGCATTCGTTTCTTGCATTAGAGAGGTGCATTGCCTAATGGGATACTCCCCAAGTGGAGAGGCCCCATCTCCTGCTGGAACAAGACCAGCGCCCCACCCCCCCACTCTCCCCACTCTCAGGGGTAGGGGTGGGGCAAGCTTTACCACACATGCTTTCAGACCAAGAAATATGGTACATAGTGTTGGGTCTCTTTTTGTTAGTGTTTTTAATAACTGACTTTCTGCCTTGCACGGTTGTGCAAAACAAAGGGAATAATTTGCGTGCCTTGGAATGTTCCATATCGTCACATTAGTGATCCCCCAGAAGCGGAAGCTTTCCAAAAGGTGACTGCCATTCCTGGAAAAAGCAATTTTGCTGTCAGCAGATGTGGTTACTTTTAGATGGAGGGCTATAAGATGGTAACTTTCAGCTTTCCTTTATTCTTAGACTGTGGGATGTAGGTAACAATTGAATATATATATATACCAGTCTCACTGCTAAGCATCCCTTTCTCTCAACAAGCTATGTTACTGTGATTCTCTAAATTCTAAAATGTACATCTGTCACAAAGGTTGCTGATTGCTCGTAAAAAGGAAAAAAAGTCAGTTAGATTTCCTTAGAATTATAAATGGTAAATGTTTTTGTTCGAGTTGGCTAGCCTGCTAGCTGAATACCTATATAAAACAACTGGCCTTAAAACTGTAACTAGAAAGCTATACATTTTACAGTGAGCTATAGTTGTAACTACAAAAAGATTAAACCACATTCCTGTTTGAATATGCATGAGGGCGGGTTACTCGGGAACCCCTTGCAAGTTTTTTTATTTATTAATTTTTTTGTAAATGATGTATGCTTTAGGGTTTTGGGGGAATCATAGTATATTTTCACTAAGGAAAGGGGTGTGTGTGTGAAAGGACTGGTCCAAACCCTCCCTCGATCCCACAGTTTCAAGAATCTCCGTTAAAACAACAAAGCTTTTAGAAACTTTGATTTGACCTGCTTGGCGCTGCCACCTGTTATTTAGAACATGAGGCTCAGGTAACGGGTCCATGAAATCAGGCTGGCAGAAAATATTTTTTATTTGTAATTAAACAAAAAAAAAAAAAAAAAACATCAAAACTTTATCAATCCCAGTTGGGAGGATCACGGTTGCTGTTGAATCAGTAGTCATTTGTATTATTAAATAATGATTGAAAAGTAAAACGGGGTGTTGGGCTTTCCGATTGGACGTTAGCCACACCTCGGTGGCTCCAGCAATGACATGGCAAGAACATTAAATAAGGAAACTACAAGAACTGTTCTGGCATTGCACCATGGTGACTTCACTGATTAATTTATTGTGCGCTGTTGACTTCCAGCATCTGACCTTAGATTTGCTACTACTACTAGGGGATTTATAACCATTTCCATGCATTGTGCTGATAATTCTCCTACTTCCTCATTGAGCAAACTGATGCACACTGGGATCTGTAGGCCCTGGGCTTTCTTCTTTTCCCATCATCAATGCAATACAAGTCATTTATTTGAGAGTGGTTTCTGTGCCTCCAGTTGTAATCCTTTGAACTCACTCCACTCTCGTCGCATTCCAAAACAAACTTATTCGCTTCATCTGTTCTGTTTGCCTATTGTGGACGAAACTATCCCTTCCTGGTCTTCACACAGGTGCCATGTTGTTCTACTGTGGCACGTTAGTACAAGGACACTGATCAGCACCTTGACAAAGTTGCAGGTTAACAATGCCAGTCGACTCAAATTAACATCCCGTTTTCCACTCGGAGGACAGCAAGTGTGGTAGCACTGACTTCCAGGTTCAGACGATGTTCACAGCCTCTGGGGCCTATGGTCATTTGTTGGACAGTCACCGTGTTCTGGCCAACAACGGTATCACCCAGTCTAGCATGCAAGACCGATTTATCTCCGATTGTAATCAATCATGGTACAATTCATTGTAATTAAGAGTGAAAGCTATGTCAATGTTAAGAATATATTATATAAATTTGTTTTTTATGATTATATTATCAGCTTGTTTAGTTGTACGTACTTTTAACATGGGTATATTGGGGTTTAGTTTCTTTGTGTATATAGCTGAGTGAACAACCGGAAATTAAAAATGTATGGCTGTTATAAGGCTTAAAAAATGTGATCGTCTCCGTTGCTGATGACAGATGTTTTAAGAACGGCCAGCTGCACTGCACTAATACTGTTGAGTATAGTGATTATTTTTATCAATCAAAATGTGATCATTACAGAGAAGGTGGATACTAATCTTTATTCTGTGAAATGTTATGAAAAAATGTGCCCATGCATATAGATATAATTGAACTAAAATAAAGTGCCATGCTTGCTAAACTCTTTCCTGCTTTGTCATAAACATGGATGCTTGAGTGTTCCAGTTTCTCTTTAAAGACCATCCAAACTTCAGATCATTTTGGACAATGGTGTGAGCATAGTAATAAGCACTTAATCACTCCTGTATAAATCATTTGTACTGCCTAGACCAGCAGCAGAAGACATATTATCGCTGTAAAGTTTTAATCATCCAGTCATACAACTCTTTATAATTGGGCATAAATACATCATAAACATGTTTCTTTATTGTTGTCATCCCATCGCAATGCGCCAAAAAATAAATTGAATGGCTCCCAAGACAATTTTTCAAGGTTTGCCAACGTTTGCCAGACATGACATAGCCTAATTTCCACCACCAACAAGAATGCAGATCCTGCAACTACACATGGTTTTATGTTGTATGTTCTATGTATACAAATCAGTTGTTGGCTATGTACTTTGAACCGCAGTGCCATGGCATTGTCGTCTATTTCAGGGACCATGAGGAACTGCAATTCTCCAGGGAAAATGACAGCAGCCACCTTAAGTGTGCAATCAAATGGCCAATATAAAAGTGTGTACTGGGGGTGTATTCCACAAAGCAGGATTACTGAGCTGTATAACTGCACTGAGTAAAACCCGGAAACCTCCTAAATCTGGAACATGGACTGAAGTAAAGAGCTGTTCCGGATATTGCTCTGTGCAGTTATCCAGCTAATTCGGTAATCCTGCTTTGTGGAATACCCCCATGGTCTAAAACATTTACAAACAAAACATACTCATTTACTGGAGCTAACTTTGTTTTGAACATGGTGCAGCTATGACTAAAATAATTATGTAAAGTACATTTTCATATATAGAATTGGGGCCAAAACGTCCTGCTGGTATGTCTACTTTCACAACTTTGAAACCCATCCATCAAATTATTACCTTGTGTTTTATATGATTGTTGTACAAAGGTCAAAGGTACTAGCTTTGCTCTCATTTGAGTAGTCTAATTATAGGCTATTTTATACTTATTTCATGACAGAACAGCCTAACCTCTTGCAGTGCTTAACGTTGCTCTTTACAGCTCTTAAACATCTTGTTCGACTGTCAGCATTTCAGATATGAAAGCAGCTCTACGGTGACAGCTTGGGCTTGCTTGAATATTAAACACCCTTAAAGGGATTGGCTCTCCAAGAGATTGCTCAGAAGGAAAAAACTATACTATCAGCTCTCATTCTCTAAATACCTCTCCCTCCGCACATGAATATATTCACACATTCACATCCATAGCAACTGAACATGAATGCTATTTCTTGCGTTCTGACAATGAAGCAGTGCATTTGAAAATAATGACTATCATAATGGCTGAGGCATTGCATTTGAAAATAATGACTATGTCCAACATAAACAATTTAAATGCGGGCTTGTAATAAAATGGGTAGCGAGTGTATGTGGGAGCGTTGGAAGCGTCGGACCGGCTAAGCGTCCCGGCCCAAACGTCACGCTGCCTCGCAGGCACGAATGCATATAGCTACATAACAACAAAGGACTGGAGAGGAGTGGGTCGCGAATAGCTTCCACTGTGAATGAATTCACAAACGCTCTTGTTGGGCTTCTGCGCTTTAAGAACCCCATGTGACACCACGTTCTAAAATGAACGTGCTGCATGTATAGGCACATTGTAGACAACAACAACAGAAGGTGTATTTCGGCCAAAAATAGTCTTGCAGTTCCAAAGGAAGCGTAATCCGAAATTCGTTATACACTTGTTTCATTTTACAAGCTCTTTCATGATATTTTAATGAAATTTTATATAATCTTTTGCTACTAGGCTATCATTCTCTGGTTAGCGTTTGGAAATTAGTTACATTTTCTCAATAATGGAAATAACTAAAAAGTTTGGATGCGTAATACCAGCAAACATGTTGCGCACGTTCTATGGACAGCGTTCTATTGTAAACATTCTTGGTAACATGCTGTACTGCAGTCAATGCATCCTCCTTGAGTTTCTGCGGCAGCGATCGACTTTGCCTTTCACCTTCGGCTGCCTCAGTAGATAAGGTCATTTTCTCGCAGGACAAGACCGCTTCCGTGATACGCACCGGCTGTTAAGTTAGGGAATGCGTCAGAACAGTTCAGCCTTTGGGAGGGTCTAGGATGGGTGTCTCTTCTCGTTTAGTTCTACCAACAGTAACATGGGTTTGCAGGATAGCAAATGGCCAATGACTTTGCAGGCTGTGAAGTGAAGGCGTTATTGGACACTTTCCCCTTTTTCCAGTCCACTGTGTAGCTCTGAATAAAATTTCGGGGCGGGCATTTACTCTTGAGTGATGGCGATGTGGCGCAATGGGCACAGAGGACGTGCTTCCACTGAGTAGTGCAAGTGCTGCCTGGCCACAATGCGGGTGTAAAATGGCGTAGAAGAGGATGTAGTGCGTTGGGGCAAAGGGAGTACCTGGCGAAGGGGCTCCGATTGCAGGCTAGGTAAGGCGAACAGTACAGTTTATCATTGAAAATAGCAATGTTCCTTATTTGTTATGCGGACTGTCGCCCTCGTCAATGTTGATGTGATGAGTTTTTGGCTTGTGTTCTTTTCTTCGTTTTAAAGACTGCTCACGTAGCTTAAGCGAACGGAGACGGTGCTTTGTTTACGAGCGCGCACTAAAACGGTACAATGGATCACGTGATTAAGTAACGCTGGTGAATGCCAGCACAGGACTGTTGTTCCAACTCATCAGTGTTCTGTTACCCACACACCATCTCAGGCGGTTAGCTATAGTAAATTACCTCCACAATTTTCGTTGTAGTAAAGTATCCCGACACATTTCTTTTTTTTAAAAGAAAAGAAAAGACATAGGCTACACATGCAGTGCAAATGCAGAAGATGTTTTATAAGTTATTAACCAGTCAAGTTCGTCGTAAAATCATCTGGTCCCACGATGTAACTTGTAACAGTAACGGCTGGTTGGCTGATATAATTTGATCTTTGTGGCTACATGTAACAAAAACAGGAATTCTCAACTCAGTTGTTATAGAAATCCTTACCAGCTCAACTAGAGGGCAGTATTGGCTATTTTCCCAAGGAATATAAGACCAATATACAGTACGCCTGCAGTGTATTGTTAAAATGCTAATTTTATCTCCTGCATTAAGGCAACCGTAGCGTGCCTAGGCCATTGTACCAGGGAAAAATAGGCAATAATTGGCATATTCGTAATCATCCAGTGAAATTCCGGCAGTATGTAGACTACTTGTAAAATAGGAATTGTAAGCAATTAGCCTAGACAATAAGGACATTGTTATCTCAATAGAGCTTACTGTTGTCAATGGTGATTGAGTCAGCTCGATATGATCTGAAATATTAACATTGAAAGCATGCATCGAGGCTATATGTATATTTATTTCTCATTCAGGTATGAGTGAACAACAGCCTTTTACAGTTAAGTCACAGGTGCATTGGGTCATTCAAATCCGTATGTTCTGTTTTCTTTCAGAAAAATCCAGCCTTGCCTGCCACTGCTGTGCCAACAATATGAGGCAGCCTCAGAACATGGACCGTCCACATCCATCACATTTTCTCAAGAAAATGAGCTGGAAGTAACTTGACAAGGTTGGTGTAAAATTGTGTACAGTGGACCAGTATTCAAACATGGCTTTTCAACTGAAAACCCATTAAATTATTAAATTATAACATATTTTGAATCAGAGTAATGAAATGGCTGTGCCTGTTTTGTTTAGCGTTTCCCAAGTTATAATCCATTCTCTTGTTGTAGATGCGAAGCGAGTCGCAGCAGGTGTCGAGCAAAACGTCCTCTCCAAACACCCTGGGAGACAAAACTGTGTGCCTCTGCGAAGGTCCCAAACTGGACAGATGGAGTTTGGGAGGTCAGTGACGAGACCCCCTGTGGTCATTAGCAACCGGGAGGCTCGAGGATCAGAGTCTCGTCCTTCACTCCTCTACCCAAAGAAGAAACGTGCTTCTAGTGCTGAAGATCTGTGCACTGATCACAGCCTGGGCTGAATCAGCAAGACCCCCCCACGCCCTTCCCCTTCAATATGCATTCCCGTTTCTCCTGTGCCTCAAAATTCTCCTTTGCCCTCTTCATTTATGACATCATAAACTAGTAAAAATCAGTTATTGCTCCTCTGTTCAAAGATAATCCATTGTGACGTCACTACAGATTAAGTGACAACAAAGTAATTTTCAGAAATTAGACAGAACGCTTGCTCTTTGGCTATCAAATTGTTTGCTGTTGATGGTCACTTCTTCATCATGATATCATTTGAATCTATCTGTGATTAGACTGTCTAACCATATCAAATTAATATAAATCATGCAGAAATGGGTTTAACCCTGCATGATACTCCTTGCCCCTCCATGAGTTTTTGTCTTTGGGTGGATGGACAAAATTAGAAATGCAATGACAACTATCTTAAGACCCAACAAGCATGTTAGTCCAGCTGTCCACAATCACAAGGCAATGTGCTGGTGGTGAAAACAAACAAAAAAATAATAATATGGTGTAGAAGGAGATGACTATATTTGTCTTAATTTTCTGCGTGAATCTCGTTGAGAAAATGGTATAGAACCCATTATATCCAAGAAGACCAGTCACTGTCCTTTGTGAGCAAATTAGTTTTGAAGGCTGTTCGATGAGGAGGTATGAGGAAAAAAAAAGCCTGATTTCACTATTGTGCTGTCAACGTTGGTCTAGCGTATGATCGTAGACCAGTAGCTTTATTTGCTTGTATTTAGTTCACTTATTTTATCTGTGTATTTCATCCATTCTTCACTATTATCATTTCATCCCATATAGCTAATGTAAGGGGTACGCTTTGCATGAGCCGAGTAGACATTTTGAGTTAAAAGTTTGCGGTGGGAGCGAGAGACATCTTAACGCCCCATTGAAGTTGTGTGTTAAGTTTGCCCTGCCCACGGGATGTATCTAGCTATACTTCACCAGCATTGGATGGCCTGCAAGTGAAGTAATCCAGTCTTTTCTTTAAGCGGAATTGTGCAATACATAATTTCTTCCTTTTTTTGTTCCTGTTACTGTTATAAATATGTAAAAAAAAGAAAAAGATAATTGTGAAACAAGTGACAAGTTGTTTTGAAACAACAAAATCACCAACGTCTTCCATTAAAAGATGTATAGTCCCATACGCATTAGCTTACTAGCAGTACAGTAGTGCCAACATAACTGGCCATGCATGAAAAGTAGTTATGCATGCTGAATACAGTAATTATAGTAATATTTTATAATTGTAAAAAGTGAAAATATAGAGGCTCCCCTCTGACCGAGCTTAGTTACTAACCAGGATAGAGCGTCCTTTCTCACAGCAGTCTGAGACTAGACTAAGGAGTGAATCCACAAATTATAGGCCTCGATTAGACTACTTAAAATTAACAATAGAGAGTTGGGTCTTTGCCAGAGTAAACTTGGCTATTGCGTTTGTGTTCATCTTGTGTCCCACAGTAATTTATAAAAGGATTTGGACACGTGGTATCCCCTAGCATCTATCTGTATGGAGAAATGACAGTTCCTATGTTGCTGTAATTTATTAGCCAAAATGCATCACATTCATTCATTGTTTTTTTTAAATTTTCTCTAACTTTTTTTGTATTATGTAACAATATTATTTTGTAATGTTTAAATACTGTGTAAGCCCCCTTAACTCTCATGCATTTGGGTGTGACACGATTCATTATAAACAAAAAAATGCTTTGCCTTTACTGATATATAGTTTCAGAGACAAGGGGACACAGTGTGCGCAAATTATGTAAAACTGTAGCAAAGATGTTCAATCATCAATCGATCAATTGTAAAAAAAAAGATTTTGACAGAAAGTGGTGACATTCCTTTGACTTGAGACATCTCATCTCCCCTCAGAGCACCATGTATGCATTTTTACCCAGAATGCTTTAGTGGAGATGGAAAGCTGTTTCCCCTCTTGATATTAACGTGGTAGAAATGTAAAAGCTTTATTCATTATGAAATGGGGGGGGATTTCAGACATGATGTGTCTCCTGTGTAAGGCACACTGCTGATGACTACTGGTAAACTGTAGCTTCAAATTAGCATTGTAGCGATAGGTGTAGAGTAGTGTTGAAGTCATTAAGAGAAAAAACCTATACTGTAATGTAGATAAATACCTCAAGGTTTGGAATGCAGAACATCTTGTTAGGATATCTCTAATGCAAATTAAGCCATAATACATACATATACAGGCCTATATATACATATATAGAGTTATTTAGAACTTTAGAAGCAATAAAAATGTTATGCATGATCTTAGTGCCAGGATGGTTATTGTTTCTGTGGAATGGCAACTCATAGCACACAGTAGTTGTGGTTGAATTTTTGTAGGCAGGCAACTGCTTTGTGTATATCTGACTTTACAATAGATGGGGGTAAGGGAAACTCAGAAGGGGAGGTATAGGGGATTATGTGCCAATTGTTAATGGACACCTTTTTTTGTGCTGTCTTTCGACAGACCGCATTATTCCAGTGAGTGAACTTGCACAATGATTTCACCGTAGACTTACGAACATGAGAAAGATTCCTGGTATATGGAAATGTAATAATCCTGGGTGAATAGTGCGACATCTGTTAAACATTTGTAACAGTGGGTGGATTTCGATAACCTTGCTAGTTTTTCATTTGTGTGTTGCATTGTTAAACAAACACAAAGGTGTGTAGTGGGAGTGCAGCCCTTATATCTTATGTCGAGGGGCTATCCAACAGTACACAGAAGTTTTCATCAAATCCCAGCTTGGCATACTGTTAGGATGGATCTAGGCAGAACAGATTGTTCTGATGTTTAATGCATGTTTACATGGCTAAATGTTGTTCTAGCTGGATGAAACTAATCACATGCACAAATATATGAATATATATGCATTTTTATTATGATTGAAAGCAATAGGATTTATGTAGTGATATTACATTGCACTTATTTGTTTCTTTGTCTTTAAGGATTTAGTTCCGACACAAAACTGTATGTCAGCCGTCACCACAGTGAGTAGAGGTCCTGTGGGGGCTGGTGTGGGAAGCTGTGCTATTTACCGAGTTAAGGTGGTTACAAACATGCTAGAACAAATGGCAAACTGTACTTGTAATCAGTTTACCGCTAGTGAGTATAAGAATATTGGTTGTAATGTATGATGGATTTCATGTTTACTAAATCTTTCACAGTACTGTCTTTTCACACATCTCTAACACTTTGTGGGGGGGGGGGGGGGGTGGTATTTGGGAACTGTGGCTACTTCTGTACAAATAGAATTTATGCACAGAATATAATGCTAAAGAACTAAAGAATGCGAGGGAGAACCCTGTTCAGTGCATGAGAAGCAAAATAGGAAACATAGCAAAGCATGCAATATTCTAGTATTTGGAAACCATGATTGCTCTTAAAAGTTGACTGTCACTTGTAATAAGAAATGTTTGAATAAAATAATAGATTCCGTGGTGTGCTTATTTATTTTAAAATATTCCAAAGGTACTTACAAGACCTATAGGCCAACTTGTAAAACAGAGCTGCCCAGTGTGAGCTGTACAAAAGGAAGTAGGAATTACTTTGTCCAGTGCATTCACTCAAACTGACTCAGTCTATTTAAAGAGTGGAATTGGTATGCGTGTCGAAAATGTCCAAAACATCTTTTTAAAGGAACAAGTGAGCATCTTTAACCAGTGTTATTCTCATCTGTGTAGGGGCTAGATTTTTATTTTTTTATTTTGACAGGAACATCACAAAGGCAGTTATTTTAGTGGGCACACTGTGGTAGAATAAATACAAAATACACCTGCACAAGTAGGGGGGAAATTGGAGGCTAATTTTTATTTATTTTTGTAGGTAAAAGGGGTAGGGGGGGGGGGGGGGTGCAGTTTCAAATGTATTATTGTTGACTATGTTGGTTTGGGTTAAACTATGCACAACAAAAAACTTGCTAGATGAGGACATGTTTTACAAGTTTATCACTGGTGGCTTTGTAAAAAAACAGCAAACTCTGCATCCAATATTCAGCAATAAATGCAGCATGGTGCCAAATGCGCAAAATGCCTGAGGCTCCATCATTTGCTTGGGGCTTAATTTACGCTTTAGTAAATCCTAAATTGTGCACTCTTACATGATCCTAAAGTTTCTTCAGTCACAGCAGGTGTCCAGCTGCCTTCAGATCAAAGGCAATTAACTGCTACAGGAAATTAGATTTTTCAAAAGGCAAGAATGTGGAACTGGAATTTAGAATTCAGAATCTGCTGGACAGCAGCACTCCAGGACAGAGAACCAAAATCAGTGAATTGCAGACGTCCACAGTCACTTAGATTAGCAAATGGGATGGAGAAGGTGAGTGAAGCCCAGGTGACCCTCAAGCCCAGGTGACACAGGTGAGTGTCTCAAGCTCAGCACTGCCTCTATCTTTGTTACATGTATAAGCAATACTGACATTACGCAACTGTTCACAAGTCTGACCAATGAGGCAAATATACACAACATCCTACAGAATTAATATGACAGTAACATTTTATGAGTTTGAGTACAGACATTGCTTTCAAGAACATGGGTCAAAAACAAAAGCAAAGCATGACAACCACAGCAATGGTAAAGACAAAGGCACCTGACTGATGGTACATTTGTTTAAAAAAATAAATTATTTTTTTAAATGAAAGTTCAATCCATGCCATGGTCATCTGAAGACTTTCCAAGTGTTCACCAAATATATGCCGTCGACTGCTTTTACAAGACAAGGCTCCAGTTATGAACTCTAAACTATATGCAGTTGCTGTGCTAATGATCTTAGCGACCTTAAATACGAGATCTGTCTGATAACCTGTGTTATAACATTGCTAGTACACCTTGATTTCTTCCAAGAACGAAAAGCAGCCTTTTCTGAATCATCCCAATGTTGGGAGCTTATTTTCCCAGCTGTCACAACTGTCTTTTTCACAGGTATGTGTTCAAACAAAAGTAAGCATGTGTGTTTCTTCAGTCATGTGCAATTATAAGGCGAAGAGTTTGACTCCACAACTGCCATCAATGATTATTTGCACACAAAAAAAAAACTGTCATTTACTGGTATTGCACATTATAGGTGAAACATTCATTTCCACCCATGAGAGATGGATCAAATGTGCACTGCATTAGGAGAACAACGATGGAAACACTCCCCGTTTACGATTAACCGTCTTTGCCGTAGTACACTTCTTTTAGCCTCTTCTCCATGGCAGTTAGGTTCTCAGCCAGAACATCCATCTCCTGTTTGAGCTGGAAGGCAGAGTCAGAGTATAGAGGGAACAGATACAGATAAAGGAAAATGTATTTATGTTAGACCCAAGGCATTCACTACAAACATACCAAAGTTTGATCGGTGGGGGAGAGATAAAGGCTGAAACATGTTTGTATATCCCAAGACGTGGAAATGGATGATCAGATAAGCAAAGTATGTGCAACATCTATTTAAAGAAAATATGCATTTTACAGTAACACTTTAACAATGATATATTCTCCATCTTTAAAGAAGTAGGCCACTGCAATTACCACCATGTATCCGAGTTCCCATCAGAAGTATAGAGACCAAAATAAAAAAAATATTTATTTAAGAAGCCTCATGTAATGAGCAGCAGGTCACCTTACCTCCTTGATACTTTTGCCGACTGTGCTTTGGTCAAAATGTAGCGATGAGGCTTTTACCATGGTGCCACTTCTTAAATTGTAACTGAGGAGGAAAGAATTAAGAAAACAAAAAATGTAAATCACATTGGAGCATTTTGAGGGGATCATTATCGCCATACTCGTCCTCAAATTTGTTGAAAGCTGTAACACTTGGTATTTAGCCTGACATACTGTGCATATATATATATATATATATATATATATGTATATGTATGTATATATTTATTTATTTAAAAATGAAGGATGATCAAATTACTTAAAAATGACCACAAGGTCAACAAGAAAGCCATGGATAAATTTATCAATGAGATGAGAAAACATCACAAAAAAAGTCCACCTGATACTGTGCAGCTGATCACGTGACTTGACTAATTTCAGGTTACATAAGTCTGGAAGAAAAGCATTTTCAGGAATATATATATCTGAGAAATGAATAACGTTCTGGCCCAACCTCTGGCGCAAGGTGCATGAAACAAAGGGAAGACAAAAGCGAACTAAATTTTCAACCACTCTTGGAGAGCAATGGAAATAAAACTTAATATAAAACACGTGAAAGTGTTTTTTTTATAAGAAATACATTTTTTACTTGCATTGCTCTCCAAGAGCGGCTGAAAATCTTGTGTTCAGGAATGTATCTGACACAGACCTAATGAATAGTAGTCAGAAGTTGATAATATGCATCAGTATTAAGACAGCACACTTTATTGATTTACGGTGGTCTAACCATACAACCAATGAAGAAGTTTGAGGGGCCGTGAATAAAGGACTTAATAAAAGTGTTGAGCTAATTATCTTTTAAGTGCTTAAAGAACATGTTTAATCCACGTATTATTCCTTTGATTTAAGTGTTTCTATATTTTACATTTATTACAATATGTTTACTTCACATTTATCCACAATGTATCATTAAACTGAAGGTGTGTGCATTTGCTGAGTTTGCATGTACTAAGATTCACATGTTTGTGCAAGGGTACATCTTGTCCGTTTTGCAACCTTGTCAGAGAGTTGAGCTAGACAATCTAGGAGGGGGTGTCAGGCTGCTGCCGAGAGGAAGTTGACCGGACTTGGTGGCAGGGCCACACACTCCCCCCTGCTCGATCGCTGGTTTCAAATCTGATCTTGTGCTTTAGGATTTAGGCCAAGGGAGAAACATATATATATATTAAAGAATAAGAATGTACTAACAACAGCGGTTTGTATTAGGCCTATAGAATTTATTGTACTACTATATAATATGCATCAGTTAAACGTTTGTATTAATTAATTATATACGACTAACCCTATATTGTGCGCTATTCCCTTGGCAATAAGTCATTCTTCAGGAAGCTAGCTTGACCAACTGATAAGGGGTTAGAGAACCTGTTTTCCCTAGCGGTATAAATGGTTGTTGGTTGTAAATTCCACCGGGAGAAGGCTCAAAAATAAGCACCATATCAAACCTTGGAGGTAATCAGTAGAACCCAGAAAGAGTTGGGGGGGGGGGGGGGGGGGGGGGGGGGCTGATGGCATTGAGATAATATCTTGTGATTTATGTGGAACAGTCCTTCCTATGACGAGTTTGAAATGGTATAAAGATGTGTGTGAACAAGAGATTAGCAGCTTTGTATTCCCCGTGCATTGCTCTTCTGGACCAGAATATTATTGCAATAAAAAAACTATTATTCACCAGCCCCGGACTTTGACTCTTTTCCAGAGAACCGATCTGTCAAAGTTTACCACCAGTTTTGCTTGTGTGCGTGCATGTGCGCATGTGTGGAATAGCTACAGAATCATCATAAAGCTCACCCACCAGTTGATGTTTTCTTTCTGCAAAAGAAAGAGGTTGCGAAGTGCGGATAGGTGCTTTGGGGTGGAGTACGGAACTACACCCACAAAACACTGACACCCGGAGCAATGAAGAGCTTTGTAGGTACTAAACAAAAAGGGAGAAAGAAACATTTTGATCCTTGTGCTGCCATCACAAGTGGTATTGCACTGTATATTGCTCAAGTCAACTTAAAACCACTTTCCAATCCACGCTTACCTGCCAGCCATTTGACCCTCAACCCTAAATTCCAGCTCATCCTTCACCACCACGTCCTTAGTTACGCCTGTTGAGAGCAACGCAATATTCGTAATAGGCTCGCAATAGCTGATCATTGCGATTTACTCAGTGGTAAACTGGTCATTTTTGCGAGAGGGTTTCACCATCTGTGCCAGGTAGGTACAACTGCTAGACCCAAATCTAAGCAATCTGACCATCCCATCACAAACCTATCCAGCAAGTTTTAGAAACGCACTGGCTGCAAAGAGTAGGCTATGCAAAACAATTTGATATGACTGCACAGAGAATGTGCCTTTTGTCACCAATTTACCTCAAATTGGGATTCTGTCGTTGTAAAGAAAAGGGAATTATCTGTCCAGTACGTTAACTGGTACAAGCAAAGTATTTCACTTAGATGGCAGGCTATATTCGCTAGACAGAAACACAATATTTAACTAACTTATAACTAGTACTGATGCTTAGAATTCCCGAAGCTGAATTGGCTTACCATTAAAACAGTCAGGTCAGTAACAAGCTACGTCACTTGTGTAAATTCATTCTTGAATGACGTGAGCGTCTCAAATTTGGGAAACTACGAATGCGATATTCTTGGTGTTAGTTAGCAGCTACCCATATACCGAACAGGATACTCACGAAGGCAAATGATGGAGTTCAGTTGTTTCTCCTCGCCACACACTTCAAGAGAGTCCCCCCACACTGTATTGCACATCGCACAGTGCAACACCATAGCATTCTGATAATTGACTCGAGCCAAGTCCAACCGTTTCGTCAGATTAACCAGACTTGTCTCCAGGATGCTGCAGCTAGTATTATCTTCTGTATGCTTTGACATGACATACATACAGAGAGAAGAATTAACCCTTCTGTAACTTTCAGAATTTATATTGCATGTCTACTCTCGTGTTATATACAGCCATTGTTTTAGGCTAACCCCGCCATTATTTCAAGATGTAATGTGATTGGTGTTGCTATGGGACTGTCTTCATTGCGTCAGTGCTCGGTAAACCAACTAGAAAGCAGTGATTGGTTAGAGCGAGTTTCTTGTTCAAATTCTCTTCGAATCAAATGGCACGAAGGGTAAGTTTTGAAATTAGGTGTTTTAACCGTCCGGACGCAGGCGCGGTTGCAGTATACAAAATAAACGAGGACAAGATTGTGGATGTTCGATACGAGGTCACTCCCACTATTTTAATGATCTTAAAGCTATTTTATTTGTAAAAGAAAAAAAACAGAATTAAGATGGATTTGGATTCACTTAAGTATTCAGATTTGCAGCGGCTGGCGAAGGATGCTGGGCTTAAAGCTAATATGAAGGTAATGTGATGGCCAACTACCTATTCCGATGGGCTAATCTTAATTTTAACGTTAGCTAGCTAGCTACCTAATTTACTTTATCTAAGATGGCGAAAGTAACGTTAGTTGGCTAATGCTGGCTGCGTTAGTTGTTGATTGAATGTCAGTAACGTTAGCTGAAAACGCATTTGCTAATTTATACGTAGCTAGTAGCTAACGTTAGTCTAGCTAATTAAATTGCAATCTACCGTTAGCTATATAATTAAGACTAGAATTGGATGACCACGTTTGGTCACTGGTGGATGTCTTAGTAATTAACTAGCTAGCTAAGTAATTAGCTAAGTGACTAGCTCTCAAACACCTATTATCGCCCGAGGGGGAGGGGTCGTTTAATGATATCGCTTTCGCTTATTGCAGGTCTAACGTTATAACGTTATTCAAATTTGCCTGCAATCCGTTAACGTTTTTTTGTTTTATTTTCTCCAACAGGCAGATAAATTGTTGAAAGCCTTGAAGGAGCACTACAAACGACAAAGTCCAACGGAAAATGTGAGTTTTTTTGGCCCACTTGCATGCCAGTTTGTTCTTAAGTCACCAAAGCATGCGTTTTGGAGATGCATAACAATCAAAGTTAGGGGCCGTGTAAAAAAAAAAAAAGTTGATCGTCCCCGCCCGACATCCGAAAAAGGTCCCGACGACTTTTTATTTTTTCGTGACGATGGCCAGAAGTTGCAGAAAACACGGGGAAATCCTATTTCTAAGCCATTTGGATAGAAAATCGTACTCACACCGCACTAGGAGATCCTATCCGATCCACTAGGCCTAGCCCTCTATCGACAACCACGCAAAATTGTGAGAGCGCATGTGCAGCATGAATTTCAAAACAAAGCCTATCCATGACAGGGCATGCTTATAATTATATTGATTAAATGTCTTATGATTGCTTGAACTTTGGTCTATACAGTATTTTATTGTTGTAAAAAAGGTTTTGTAGCCAGATCTGGTCTATGGTGTAGTACAAGCATAAAACCAATAACATACAATCAAGGAACATTTATTGACCAAAAATACATGAAACATTACAATCAATATGAGCAAAACTGATGTTGACAGGCTACAATTAAACAGAAGCAATTTGGTCGAGAGACGCAATGTTCTATATATCCTGTCCTCTTTATTTCTCTACGGTCCGCTGTACCTGGTGCTTAAATAAAAAAATAAAAATAAAAAAACCGCCCTCCCTACGACTTTAAAAAAATAAAAATTAAAAAAAAGGACGATCAACAACTTATTTTTTTTTACATGGCCTAACGTTAACTTATGCATATTAGCATTAGTCAATATGCTCTGGCCTTGCTCCAAGGAAGTTATGTCTTACGTTAGTTAGCTAGCTACCTGGTGTTTGTTATGGCCACACGTAACGTTAGCCTTTGAGACCCTATTAGCAATTTCAGTTCACAAGTGCATTTAAACGGCAAGCTACAATTCTGCTATTAACGTTACTGGCTCCTAAAAAAATGCAACCTGTTTCAGCAGAGCTAGACAATGGAATTTAAAAAATAAAAATTTAAACTGGTAAGTCACCACACTTGTATGGCAACGTGTGAATTTTCATCAGTCGCAGACAATTTATGGGAGCAGTAATGGTGGAATAATTTCTCCTGTCAAAATTGCATACTTATTTTCCCCATATCACAAAGTATGGGGCACCTTTAAAAACAGAAGTTGCAAGCCTTCGGCCTGGTACATACTCTACGCAAGGAACGCGCGCAACGACGCAAAGAGCAACGCAGGGGGCGTTTCTCGCGTTCTTGCGTAGCAAAATGTGCAGTCTAAATTTTGTAACCCGACGCAAACGTGTGGTGCAATTCCACGCGTTTCCGTTAGAGGTGCTAAATGTAAATACTGTTCAATAACTGCAGAATTGCAGACTACACACAAATAAGTAATAATTTCCGGTTTAAGTTTACTCTCTCCAACCAGATTAGCCTAGGCTGCCAACTAGCGGACAGGCCTTTTACGCTCTTGCCCGAGACTAGTGCCGCGCCATGGATGCGTCATTTGTGGTGCCCATGGCTGTAGAGTGATAACTGGATTGATATATGCTCTGTAGAACAGCCTTTGGTGTTTTTTAGATTAATCTAAAACTGCACATATCAGGCACCCATTTTCTTGGAGACTTAAAATGTTATTATAATTTAAGTCATGGCTTAAAGGGATAGTTTGAATTTTTGACATAATGTCTCAATTACGACTTACCCATGATGTAGTTGATTGATGGAAACCATTTTCAGCTAATTCCATGCTGTCCCTTCTTTTGGACATACACACGTTGCTAATGCTAGCGCAACTCTAAGGTAACCGGTAGCATCCACTACCAAACGCACTTAAACACTCCACAGTGCACCCAAAGCAAATAAAATCAGAAATTTAGGAAAGTTTGGATAGCATTGTTTTCCAAAGAAATGCATGCAGACATTTGCGTAACCATAACGCCCTCTACTGACAAGAATGAGAACAGTTATCCTATTAAAGACAGCACACAATTACATTAAAAGTGTTTGTAGATGAGCAGTATTTAATGTGTAATGAAATACAATGAACAGCACCACCTGAGCAATGGATCATGAAGAAGCATGTAAATTAATGAACCAAGTCTATATGGAGACATGCATGCACAATGGGCTAGATGCAAACACATTCTCGCTGAAAGACATACAGCCTAAATAGCTAGTACAGCCAAAATAGTTTCCATCAGTAAAATATGGAAATACCGTTTTAAAATAGGGCTATTAGTGTTCTATAGAAAATTAAATACATTTAACGTTAGGCTATTCAACACTGGATTACCAGATGCGTAACTCCAACCTTACATGTGTGGGCTACGAGCTAGCGAGCGAGCTAGTGAGTTCATAAGCACAGCAGATCGCAGTTTTTTTCCGGTAGTGTAGAACGTTACCTGCGGGAAATGTTTTGGTACTGGACAGCTAGGTTTAGTTTAGTTTTCTGTAGTGCAATGAATGTAGGATATAAGGCATGTTGATTCGCTTCGTAGTAGCCTAGCTTGTATCTGCTTCCTGACTAGAAGCAGACTCAAGACTGACGTTTCTCTGGCAACAGTAACGTTGGCTAACAAGCTTAATTGGACAACGCATATTTCCCAGGAATCTTAGCCAGAAAGAAAACAATAGATACTACTAAGAAAGTACATACCAGAGATTATTATTATTATTATTATTAATAATAATAAAAGTGTTTGCAGTAAGCTACATTATCTGCAGAGTAGCGTAGACTAGAGCCACATTCAGAGGCTATTGTTTTTTTTGTTTTGTTTTTGTGACTAACCATGCATCAGATATGTTTGGGGAATTGGCGGTTTATAAATCCGATCTCTTAAAGGATTGCAACTTAAAAGAGACTATCATCAATTCTTAATGTAGGCTATTATCCTAAATTCTTAATTTTTCTAATAGTTAATTTTATGGTGACATTGTGTTATGTGTGAAAAGGATAAAGTGAACAGAGCTGAAGTGAAGAAATTAATGAATAAAGAAATGTTGGCCGAGGCAAGGGTACGTTGAGGTTCAGTTTTTCCACAGTCAGTCAGTCATGACCGCAAGAGCAGAGCGTAACACCCTCCCCAAACCAGACAAAAGCGAGCGTCCGGTTTGGGGAGGGTGTGATATAGTACAAGTGAAACATTGAACAGTTAATATTGGAAACCTCTTTTGCCTTTGCAATAAAAATACGTTAATGTGAAAATAATAACAGTCTAATAAATGAACTGTTAAGTAAAAGTACTTAACAGTTGCACATTGTTTTTGTGGAAAATAAGCATGTGCCCTGCTGGGCTTGAACCTACAATCCTCTGTGTGAGAGACATCAACTCTAACCATTAGGCCACAATAGCTTCTTGGAAAGCCTGAAGCCATTAGCTATATTATTATATTATAAAGTGTTTTTATTGGGCGATAAGCTTGATGAGCAGGTATACGGACTATACCCTCAAAGAATAATTCTCCCAATTGGATAACATCGCAACGGAGGCAGGCAGTTTGGCAGGAAAAATAGGAAGAGGCGGAAGAGGAAGAAGAGGAGGAAGCGGAAGAGGAAGAGGAACGAGAAAAACTGCAAAATAACCCAAGTTTGGGGCTTTATTGTGTGGATGTGTGAAGTTGTATCTGAATGCTGTGTGGTTACATGAGGTCAGAATATACAGAAGTTAATGTTTTTAAGGGCTGAGAGTCTATGGTCATTGTGGTTACTTCTGTTGGAAACCCTGAAAAGTGCCAAACTCTCGGTGCTGTATAGGTATGGGGCATGCCCCACCGAGCCGTAACTTGGCGGATGGCATACCTGCCATCCCAATACGACGACAGTCTATCGGGGTTATTTTGAGTGCTTATACCATCATTTTTGAAGTCAAACTATCATTGAATCCTTTACTTTGTGCTGACCTATATTCTCTGTGGAAGTACGGCGGCGGAGCGAACGTGGCCATTGCAACTTGTTGCTCTTCTTTGTTGTTGTAGTCGACCAGTGTCGGCAATACATTCGTAGGTAATGTAAAGTATCGCTCCCCAGATAGACTGTCGTCGTATTTTATTTGCTTTGGGTGCACTGTGGAGTGTTTAAGTGCGTTTGGTAGTGGATGCTACCGGTTACCTTAGAGTTGCGCTAGCATTAGAAATGTGTGCATGTCCAAAAGAAGGGACAGCATGGAATTAGCTGAAAATGGTTTCCATCAATCAACTACATCATGGATAAGTCGTAATTGAGACATTATGTCCAAAATTCCAAACTATCCCTTTAAGCTTTTTCCTTTTTTGTTTTTATTTGCAGGCAGAAGGTGAGCTAAGTGAAGAGAAGGAGGACACCAATGCCAGCCAGCGTTTACCAAACTACGACGGGACTGCATTTGTCACTGCGCGTCGTGCTAGAGGCCAGAAAGCAAAGAGGAAGCAAATTGAGGATGAGGAGTCTGTAGCTGAAACCAATGGCAGCTTGCCACAGTCTTCAGCACAGGTAGTACAATGCTGAAAACTTGGTTTGAACATAACTAATGGACTACATCTGATTTGTTCTTTCTGGAAAATTTGTGTGCAAAAAAAAAAAAAAACCGCAAAACATGTTTTGTGTCTTCAAGACTGATGAAGACTCTGACAAAGCTGCAGAAGAGCCGGGGAGTCCTAAGAGGAGGAAAGTGTCTGCTGAGGAGGATTATGGGATGGCACTGATGGAAGGGAACCCAGAAGAGACCAAGATGGAGGCTACTGCCACAGACGGTGCAGCAGCGAGGCCTGTGGGAGGTACAGGGCACCTCTTCAGTTTATTCATAGCCATTGTGTTGGTAAGATACCTCGCTCACTTGTTGTACTACTACAAGCATGGTTTTGTCTCATTGCAGGAGAGGATCAGGGGTCAGCGAGACCTCTTGGGAAAATCCCCCGTCATGAAGGGCTTCTAAAAAAGAACAGACCTGTGCTGAAGCCAACCACACCAAGTAAGATAATATAATCGTAATTGCATCACAAAGCTATAAGTGAAGACCTTTCCCTCCTCCTAGACGGTTTGACCAAATTGCACGAAACTTGGTATACGGCATCTACTAACAAAGATCTTCGATCAAAGATCAAATCATTCATATAAACAAAGTTTCTACGTTAAATAACATGGCTGCAGCAAGCCAATGCAAATTGATGTGGGTGTGGTTTATCACAAAAATGGTGGTAACTTGAATGCAATGTCTGATCATCAGGAAACTTGTTACATGTCATCGGGAGGAGAGTCCACGAAGGTTTGTAAAAAATAAACAAATAAAGATGATGCTTGGTCAATAGGTGGCTTTATTGCAAAAGAAAAGGGGTAAATGCCCATTCTATATTAAAAGACCAATCCTCTTGAAATTTGGTACAAAAATGCTGCCAACAATATTGTACCAGCTTGCAAAATGTCCTGCGATTCGGTCAATAGGAGGTGCCAAGTCAAAAGTCTTGCATCAAAACACTCAATTGCAGTAAGCTAATGAGCTTGCATGTGAGCCTGGCTCATGACAAAAATGCTAATAAATCAAAAATGATTTTGCATAATCCTGTAGTATTGTCTGAATCAAACCTGGTGGTGGTGCTATAGAGTTAAAAAAATATCGGTTTAGTGTTACAGATAATGAGGCAATCGCTGCAGCAAGTTTCTAACCCTAACTCTATAAGCGAACAGTGATTCTTAGTGAATGTTTTTTAAATTAATTATATTTTTTTTAAATAAGCTCTTCCATGTTCTTCAGTTAAGCCTGATTTATACTTTGTTGCACGCCCCTTTCATCAAGTGTCGAGCGACAAAAATGTGACGGCCAACAGGGCTTCCAAATAATCAATTTATGTCCAACTGTTTGACAATCATCAGAATTTTTGTGATAAACTGCCCACATCAAGTCTCCATGACGTAACTTTGGGCTTTCCCCAAAATAATTGGTAAAAGTTCCCTTTCCATTTATAAACTGTCTAAGAAGGGATGTTTTTTAAAAAAGATTTTCCAAAAAGTCTAAATTGCATTGGCAAATCAGTTTGCGATGTTAATGGGGAATAACAAGTAAAACATTTCCCTTTTCACATTTCATGTCTTTCAACACATGCATGGGTTGTTTTAGAATATCACATCTTGTTGGTTATTGGTAACATTCCACCTTTGCATTGTATTAATCTTATTTTTCCCAATTATTGAAAATAAAGGCAGAACACAGAACAAAATTTACTTGTATGACTACCACTTTGTCATTACACCTGGGCCAACAGGTCTTGAAGTTTGGACTCCAATTTGTGCAGCTAGCTTTTGTTGCATGGACCAATTGGACATGAATATTTAACTAGACAAGAAAGCACACCCTCAGCCAATCTATGCTGTGAAGCCCCAGGCGTAGGCCTGTACTGTGCATGTTGAGTGCAAAACATTGGCGCTCCCATGAAAATTAATGGGGAATGTCAGACCTTTTGAAGGTGAAATTAAACTTCACCGATGGTATTTTGAAGCTCTGTTAACCATCATTACATTTTATATTTACTGTACATTTGCCACAAAAAAATGTAACCTCTTCACAAACTGCTACACACAATGAAATTTATGATCACAAAAATATTGACTGATGTGGTTTTCTTTGGTCTTTAACTCTATAAACATCACCCCTAGTGGTTGAGACGTATCTGTCTCAATTACAGTATTCATGTTCGTCTGAAATTATAAGCTACAGCTTTAAGAAAACCCCGTAAATTTTGACGCAGTATTTTTTAAAAGGGTAGCCTCAGCAAAAGGGAAAACCTTAGCTTCTCCAGTTACTCTGCAGTGCAATAAATTAGGAGGGTGCTATTAATAGCCCAAAGCACTTACGACCCTTTTCTGGCTACAGCCACAGACTGTAAAATGCACCGTTTATACACGCTAAGAAAATCATGTTCACGTATAGAAACAATAGTTTTTTTTAAACGTTGTACAAATGAGCATTCGCCGTTTTCCCTTGCTTACTGTACTATATACAGTATCTGATGCACTTTCGGTTTAGAAGACACCTACATTTTTTCTCAAATCTCTCGTATTAAATATGTTTAAGAAACCAAGTACTTACCAGTATATTCAGCTGCAGCTGTTTTCTGATGAACCCTGAAGAGTTTATCTTGATATATTTCGACATTTCCACAGCGACCACCCGTCGCACTTAGGGCTGAAATACGTTGCTGTTCTTGTGTAAATACACACATGCTTTCGTACGTTCTTTTTTAAACGTATTTAAATACATTAGGCAACGTATGTTATGGTTATTATATATATACTGTATGTGACTATTCTGAAATAAATGTATTCTGTAGCAAATTTCTGAATGATACAGCTTCTTCAGTTCGAACGTAAAACCATGGATGTGCAGGGAATATTTTTCTAGATATTGACATTTAAATAAAACTAGTAGAAACTAGTCTGAAGGGCCAAAGTAAATAGAGTTAAATCACCTTGGTTTTCTACATCGAATTCAATGGGCAGCAAGCTCATTTGCACGCAACATGTGCAGTAGAGGCCGTTTCCCATTACCTCCTAGGCTTCAGCGCCTGGGCCCCTCCATGCTCTCCAGTTCCTATGTGCGCTCTATGGCTTGGAAACTGGAATTATTGTTGATTGGTAAAACAATATGGCTGCTGTGAGCCAATCAGATTATCTGATGTTGCTACTGCTTTGATGATGCTAACAGTGAGAGAATCTGGCTGTTGAATTGTATTTAGTCTAATTGTTTGGCTATGGGAAATTTTGAATGTCTTCTATATCCAGTGCAGTACAGTGAAATTGCACTAGTTTTACATTTCCTAGCTCTTCTCAAATTATGCATTTTACCCAGAATGACCTGTAATGTGACCTCTTATACATATTCATTGTTTATACATGTTTATTCATTCATTCATGTCGTGGAGATGCATGTGTTTCTCAAATACCTTCCGAGAATCGATTGTGAAAGGAAACCAAATTAAATGTTAATATAATCAATTATGGGATTTCACAGTCGAATGCACTAAATCTAAATGTAGAAAAACCTTCTTGGTTAGCAAATTTCTTTTTTATTTTTTTGCCAAATTACAAACCTTTTCTTGTATCCTGTGTATTGCTGCTTACAGCTATATATTTGTTTGGGGGATGGCTATCCTTTTAAGGGGTACTTTACACGAAAATTTATATTTTACCATGAAAATAGATTCCTTTTGTCTGACTGTATTATAAAAATTATGAAATTATGCAGTTCACCCAAAAATGTAATTATGATATTTCTACATACCCGGACACTATCTATCCATCCAGGTAGTTTCGCTGAGAACTCACTAGTTTTGTATCACCCTGATAGAAAGGATCTCAGTGTGTCTAAACTTTATGGCGCTCAAAGCATACGTCGGTATTCTTGGGCACACTGTGTTGACATATGCCCCAGAATATTGGCGTGCTTTGGTTAGGACTTTGCGTGCACCTCTTGGTACTGTTCCGACATGCTGAAGAATCATGTTCTGATATAGGAAGATTAGGAACAATAGTGTATTATTCAAAAGTTGTATAAATAAACATTCAGTGGTTTTTTCATTTTTTATTTATTTATTTCCCCCTCCCTTCTCCCACGCTCACTTATTACACCCGATATTCTTCCGGCAGCAAGTACGTCAATATCGGGCTCCCTTCTTCTGTAAGCATGCGTGTTTTGTTGTATGGTGGAACTGCGGTAGTCACATTTCTTTGCTGCTGCAGAATCTTTACGTCCAGAAACATGGCAAGCGATGGTGGAAGGACAAAATAAAAAATGATTTCACAGTTGCTCAGGTGTTGGAGGAGTTGGACCGGAGTGAATCTGAAGAAAGAACGTCCTCAGAGGTAGAGAGCAATGACTCTGTGGCAGAAGCAGCGTTCAAAGAAGACATGGACCCGCTTCTGGACATGTAAGTGTGGTTTATCATGATTAATATTATTATCATCATTATTAGGGGTTCAAGCAGCACAGCTCAAATAACTGTGAGCTGGTATTGCCTAGAATCACCTAACTTGGTTGGGTTGTTGGGATGGCTGAACTCTTGGATCCTTTAAATTATGATATAGATTCAACACCTGGTGGCGCTGTTGTGCATGTGACAAAATTATGACCCAGCTCTGATGCCCCGTTTGACCTAGAGTCACAAAATTAGGTACACAGGTCCTTTTCCTCCTGGGGAACAAATTTGCCTCAAGGACCTATAAAGTCCGCCATATTGGATTCCGTCGTATTGGACTCCCGTTAATTTGCACTTTTTGTAAAACAGTTAAAATGGTGCAAATTTGACCCAATTTGCACAAAATTAGCTATTTTGACTCATTTCACATGCCACACGCCACACATCTGTTGTCATTTTATTTTCTTCCTTCGGTTTGGTAACATTGTGTAATTTCCCTACGTTTCATTTTTACACTGGTTACAGTGTACGGAGTAGACGCTTCAATAAAACTCCTTTCTGCCCTGCCTCTCCACTGCCTGCTTGTGTTGTCTACACAAGTGGCAGAGCATCCCTACAACAGTCAGAATTGTATTGTATTATGTAAATTGAAAATGGTATCGATGTAATTTGGCTTCAGCAATATGAGTGCTTCATAATGTCAGAGACACAGAAAACAAGAGACCAGAAAATAATCAAAAATGATGCAAGAAGAGTATAAAATATCAGTTTAGCGTTACATAAAATTATAATTTTTTAAAAATTGCGTTAAAACGCTGCTCTGATTTGGATATTCAGGAGTTTCATTATCTAACAAAGATCGCAAATTTATGAGTTTGTTACTGTCCTAGGATGAGATCTCTTCATTAGTATGTGGCACATGAAATCTCTATTAGTAGAAGATGACATTACTATTTAGCTAGGTTACGTAGTTATTCGCTTTCCTGAGTTAACGTAACCTAAACCAATCTACTCTTATGCTCGTGGCCACACAGCCAGTCATAGCGAGATTACCGCAAATCAAAGCGCTAATTGCATCCTTGGAGTTCACCAACTGAGGACTGTTTACCAACGCAAATTTATTGAATCTTTGATAAACTCCGAAGATGGGTCACAATATGGTGCGCTGACGCTAACAAATTTTCGATTGATTTTTAAATCAATCCACAAGCAGCTCCACCTAATGTATTGAAGTGGTAGCACTGTATGGCCTGGTAGGGGAGGGAAAGGGTTTCTTGAGGAGGGGAAGAAATTGAGCAGAAACCGAGAAAAGAGTCTAGACATTGCCGCGCCTCGGTTTTACAGCGCTAATTTGTTGTTTTTTTTGTGTAGAAACCAACCCATGGGCTACCTGTTCAATTCACGCATAAAACCATTGAATACAGTGTACTCCACAATTTTAGATTTGTAATAAATAAAATAAAACATTTTTTTTTAAAGTATGTACGTGTGTATATATACTGTATGTGTGTGTATATTTCATTTAATTGTAATAGTTGCTGTTTATTCTTAAGATATTTGTTCATTTTTAGTGACTCTACTTAGTCCATGTACTTGAATTTGTCTTTCAGGGAGAACAGTCAAGACAACCGTCCCCCACCTGACACACCTGACAAGAGGACAATTTTACCCTCCACTCATCCTGACCCACTCCCCAGTCCCTTCAGACAGTCAGCAGCACAGCCCGACATGGCCCAACCTGCCTGCTCCCCAGCCAAGCCCAAGTTTACTCACTCCCCAGCCAAGGTCCGACATGCCTGCTCCCCAGCCAAGGCTAAGTCTACCTGCTCTCCAGCCAAGGCCAAGTCTACCTGCTCTCCAGCCAAGGCCCGGCCTGCCTGCTCTCCAGCCAAGAGGAGAGCCAGCACACCGTCTACTGATGAGTCTCAGGTGCGATGGAAATGTGTCACTGAGCCTGACACGGAGCCCCCCCAGTTTCCATTCTGCCCTACCAGGACCCCTGGACCCCAGCTGGACGCCACCAAGGCCTACAGCCATTTAGAGCTCTTCCAGCTGTTCTTCAGTGTGAGCGTGGTACAGACCCTGTGCGCCAACACAAACAAGAATGCAGAACGAAGGAAAGCTCAGGGCAAGACGACACGCTGGGTCCCTATATCTGTAGAGGAAATGTACAGATATTTGAGCCTCGTTCTGTACATGGGTCTGGTGAGGGTAAGTAATCCCGCCACTTACTGGAGCAGGCACCGGCTGTACAGATTCGCCTTCACCGAATCGGTTATGTCCAAAAGTAGGTTTGAGACTGTTACGTGGACCCTGTCCATGAGTGATCCCGAGGAGGATGCCCAAAATGACCAGAAGTGGGGGTCTGAAGGTTATGATCGGCTCTTTCGGTTGAGACCCCTCCTGGATCAAATTGTCATAGCGTGCAAGGCCTTCTACCACCCTCACCAAGCCGTGTCCGTCGACGAACGCATGGTAGCCTCCAAAAACCGTATCGGGCTGAAGCAATACATGAAAGACAAGCCCACTAAATGGGGCATCAAGCTCTTTGTGCTTGCAGACTCCCACAACGGCTACACCTGCAATTTCAATATTTACCAAGGCAAGGTGTTCACTGCCACCGGGAAAGGCCTCAGCTTTGACGCTGTCGTTGATTTGTTGGACGTCGCACACCTCGGTAAAGGGTACCACATCTACGTGGACAATTTCTACACCAGTCGAGCTCTCTTCCTCCACCTCTACAAGTTGCGCTATGCAGCCTGCGGGACAATGCGTGCAAACCGCCTGGACATTCCTGGCGCGCAGGAGAACGGAATGCCGAAAAAGGCAGAGAGGGGTACTATTCGCTGGTTGAGGGACGGTCCGCTCCTATACACCAAGTGGATGGACAGCCGTGAGGTCAACATGTGCTCCACCATCCACAAGGTGTTCTCCGGGGAGTCAGTCCAGCGACGGGTGCGGACCCAAGATGGTAACTGGACGAGACGAGAGGTAACCATCCCAGATCCAGTGAAGGCATACAACCGATTCATGGGGGGAGTGGATCTGTCTGATGCCTTGCTGAAATTTTACAACGTTGCCCAGAAGACCCAGAAGTGGTATAAGAAGCTATTTTACCACTTTATCGACATTGCCGTAGTGAACAGCTTCCTCCTGTACAGGGAGCTGACCCTGGCAAAGGGTGGGAGGCCTTTTCCCCAGAGAACGTTCAGGGAGGAACTGTGCGTGCTGCTGGCTGACTTTGGGAGGGCGGCTCCACCAGAGGAGCCCACATCCTCGGTCGAGACGGTTTCTTCTGCTGAGGACAGTCGGGCTTCTTCGACAGAGGTGGTGAATTGTAACCCTGTCACTGTAGTGGACACTTCCCTCAGCATGTCAAACCTCAAAGCCACGAAAGGCAGGAAGTACTGTGTGCATTGCGCACTGGGAAAAAAAAGAAACAAGACCATATGGAAATGTGAGTCTTGTCAAGTGGCACTCTGTCTTACGGCAGACAGGAACTGTTACACAGAGTGGCACAAAAAAGAACAAGGGGCACCGTGACTTGGCCATTGACTTAAATTTTGTAGCCACATGATGCGAACTGAACATTCAAACGACCGTTGAACAGTCTCGTGTAATTCAAGATTTCTCCCGAGAATTTTACTCGCTCTGTCTTTTGATGCTCACAGAAACCGGACGTAGACTAATAACCGTTATCTATTTTTGACCTTAGGGTTAGGGCGGCTCCACCAGAGGAGCCCACATCCTCGGTCGGGACGGATTCTTCTGCAGAGGACAGTCGGGATTCTTCGACAGAAGTGGTGAATTGTAACCCTGTCACTGTAGTGGACACTTCCCTCAGCATTTCATACCTCAAAGCCACGACAGGCAGGAAGTACTGTGTTCATTTTGCACTGGAAAAAAAAAAAGAAAAGACCATATGGAAATGTGAGTCTTGTCAAGTGGCACTCTGTCTTACAGCAGACAGGAATTGTTACAAAGAGTGGCACAAAAAAGAACAAGAGGCACCGTGACTTGGCCATTGACTTAAATTTTGTAGCCACATGATGCTAACTGAACATTCGAACGACCGTTGAACAGTCTCGTGTAATTCAAGATTTCTCCCGAGAATTTTACTCGCTCTGTCTTTGATGCTCACAGAAACCGGACGTAGGCTAATAACCGTTATCTATTTTTAATCTAAGGGTGCGTCCCGGTCCTCCTATCCTCCAAGCTCCGGAAACCGATCTTTGTGTCCTAATCTAATGTTACTGATTACATATTAATGTCGACGCAAGCTGCACTGTCAGGTACATTGTATACTGTACATGCAACCTCTCACTTTTGCATACTTCAGGGTAATAGACGAGTGGAGGAAAGGAGGTGAGGAGTGAAGAATGTGGGACATGCCCTAAAAGTCCAAAGCGAGTTTTGAATTTTACGGTATTTAACATTTTTCTGAATCGCAAGAAGTGTGGGCAAATCAACTCGAGAGCAAGGTGGATATTTCGCTTAAAAGATATTTTGCCAGGTCAGTGATCAGCAGTTCTACACAACTCTGACCGAATGGCACCAACTGCTAACGTGAAGTTAGCTACCGTTGGCTAATGTAAAACTAGAAAGAATACAGCTACTAACGTTACTCCTTTTAGGCATGTCCACAATGTCAGTAATGAAGCTACAAGCGGCACGCCGTGCGAGCCATCAGCTAGCTATTAACATTAGCCAGCCCCTGTCACACATGGAACCCATAACGGTGTCAAGCAATGCAGGGCAATTAATGTTAACGTTGCGTTACTTTGTCTTTAAAATAGCCAGATATTTCGCTGAATGTAGTTTTAAAATTTATGAGAGTGTCAATTCCACGGCTTCATGACATGATGAAACCACACCCTATGAAAGTGAGGCCATCTATATATAGATTTAAAGGGATCATTAATTATTCAAAATCTCTTTAAAATTAATTTTTGTAGAAGTGACACTTTTTGAATAATTTGAAACTTCCTTGTCCCTTGGTAATTTCTTCGCAGCTAGGGTAGTTTGTCTCGGCGCTGATAACATGGATAAAATCTACTCTTACTTTACTCACCTAAAACTGCCATGCAATTGTTTCATGTGGATTTTTTTAGTCCGATTTTCAGTTGTAATATAGTAATAATGACGACAACTGCAGTTCTTCTGTTTAGTAAGAATGTGTCTGGAAAGTAAAACGGCTGCAACAAAATTGTTAAAATGGGTAAGGGTCCAGTAGCCGTACCCCCATATAGGGTACAAGGGGTCATTATAGCCCGATAGTAGTGGCTTTTTTAAAATTTTCTTTATTTGGTTTAAAAGGACAATGTGCACAAACATTAATTATTGGGATAAAAAGATGAGTGCACCAGATTTAGCAGAAAGCTAATTTCCATCTGTATACATAAAGACAGATATATAAAAAAAGATACAAAATCCAACATCACAACAACACAATTACAAATGCAGTACAGAATAAAATAAATATACAGCAGCATAGTATAAAAAGTGCATAATACATTGAATAATCACTGTAAAGTGCCAAGTGCCAAAAGCTACACAATTCTATCCTAACCATATTGCACAATCCTTCATGGAGCCTAAAATACACTACTTAATTACCTATATTGCACAGTCGATATTCACAGTGAAGGGCTAAAAGCTACACAATCCTATAGGCCCATATTGCACAGTCCCTCATATAGCCTACACTACACTACATGATTATGTATATTGCAAAGTCTATATCCATAGTGGAAGGGCCAAATACACCGTCCTATCATGACCATATTGCACAATCCTCCTTTTAGCCTGCGCTACACTACACCACACACACCGGACACCTGCGTCCCCCGAGTCGACAGCCGGACAACCCGCCATTATACTAAACAGCTATTTATATAGCATGGCCCTACATATCACCGACCCTACCACCTTGCTGCGATCAGTGCTGGCAAGATTGGTTACTCAGAATCCTTTTTTTTTACATCACGGGAGAAACTGTAAAAGTTTGATGTTTTTCATAATATCTGGGAGCCTATTGCATTCTTTGATGGTTTTATATGAAAAGGCTCCATATGAAAGATAAGCCAAGAAAACATAGGTTTAGATGCCACTTTTGTAACAATCCAATGATTTTAGTGGACTTATGAGTATATTCCTGATTCTCTATACTTTTAGTATATTATTTAGTAGACCCTGGGGGAATAAAAAACACTTGAAAGATTACTATTTTTATTTTTATTTTTTAGTACTGCTGCAATTTTTCCTGGGTTGAGCCTATTTTTGTGCTAGACTGACTGGACTATTAGCTTTATCTTCCATTGCCATGTGGCGCTAGCCAGATTGCTAACTTACATTGGGTAAAAAAGAAACTTAAAACTGGAAGAGGCTGACACTGATATTTACCAGGGAGAAGTATATTGCATACCAGCACACAAGCGATTCATTTTGTAATGGTGTTCTTACAAGCATTTAGTTGCGAGGCTCAACATCCAAAAATTGGAGGTTAACAGCTGAGCAAGTACAGTGGCTGATGTGCTTCAAAGTGTAAATTCTGCAAAGGGTTTCAAACAATTCCTTCTTTATCTCTATCCGCGGTGGCCCCCGAGTGGTAGTCGTCGACATCTCAATTATGCGTATTATAGACTATTGTATGTGACGATTCTGACAAATTTATTCTGTTGCAAATTTCTGAATGGTACAGCCTTCCTCTTCAATTCGAGCTTTAAACCATGGATGTGCAGTGAATCGTTTGCGATATTGAGATATCTGTTGTTGTTTGAATCATGACAATCTGTTTTATTTCCAGTGTGTTAGTAATATGAATATGTGATGTTATGATTGTTATATAGGCTATGTTATGATATTTGTAATGTTGTTTGGTCTTATTCTGGTCTATTCGGGTGCTCTTGATGCACATTGATTGAACTTTCTAGCGGTGTGTCGCATACATTTTTTTAGTGGATGTGTTTATTCGCGGTCATCTTCAGTTATGTTTATTCAACGTTCAAGTGGCTGTGTAACGATAGTTATGATGATTCAATTTTTTAAAGAAATGGACACCTCCCTGAGGAAGAAACCGGGAGAGCGGCTCTGAGAGAAGGTTTAGAACCAATCTACCCAGTGATGAGTACATGTTGTTTTAAATACAGTAGACCATTACATGGCTACAGAACTGTATAGCAGTCAGATGTAAAAAATAAATAAATACATACATAAAATAACGTTAAAAAAAACTAAAAAAAACAGACTACTGGAAATCCCTGATAGTGTAGAGAGCTGAAGTTTGGCCTGGTGGTGCTCATTTAAATTTCCTGCTTTTTGCGGCTTTTGACCAAGCCAAACTTCATTCTTAAAACTTTTTTTTTGTTATTAATAAAGTGATTTTAAATGTAGATTAGCAGATTGGCTAGAAAGCAGTAGGGTAAGTAATCCTTTTCGTAATGTTTTTTTGGGCACACTTTGTATGAACGTACTCATACACAATGTATAAAAAAACATGTAGGTTTTTTTAATTTTTTTAATGTTTTGTATAAAACGTAGGGTGTTTTCTGAAATTCTCACAACTTTTACTGTGTGTCCCCATCATAATACCAACGACGCCCTGAAATTTTATTTTCTTATAAAAAATAATAAAAAATTCGCCATTTTCATTTTTGTTAGGTTAATTGCACCACCAGTGTGGCAAAACTGGCACTCGGAAGTATTAGCGTTCAAACCAGAGGTGCATTCAAATTCAGCGAACAAGGCTAACGTTTGCAAACAATTTCAAAGTTTTTCCGTTAGCTTTGTGTTCGCCGCAAACATAAGCCAACAGGCAGAAAGGGTAGTTTGCGGCGAACAGTAATGGACGCTGGACTGAGGGAAATGTGTTCCCAGATGGAGATTTCAATTGAAGATACCGGTAATGCAAACAATTTGGAACGTTCTTAAAAAGCCGTTCAAATTTAACCATTCAAAGAGAACATGTTTGACACGCACGTTCGGCTCTGTTCGTTGAATTTTAACGCACCTCAGGTGATGCTCACCTCATGCAACTTGGAAACGGTATGGAGAATTTCATGCAGATAATGATGGCTACATACAGATACAGTAGCTATGTTGGATTAATTCTAGTGGAGTAGGCTAGTTATAACACTGTTGGTTCTATGGTATCAACATAATTACCTCAATCATCTGGAAGGAGATATGTGTGAAGCCTTTATTTCATTTTCAATTATTCTAATAAACTATTCTGTAACCCATCATGGACTTGTTGTATGCTATTCAAAATCATGTTGTACTTAACCAAAAAGCAAAATAACCTTTGTCCAACTATCTGAAAGAGGACCCCATGTAAACACTTTCACAACCCTTGGCTTATTTGTGAAACCTATAATTTATTTTTCTAAAACTGCATATTTTTCAGAAGCGTACCGTTCTTTAACCAAAGTATATAATGACTTCCCATGTGCTAATTTTCACAACTTTTATAACTAATTTTTGATATTGTCCATTGTTCAATAAAAAAAATAGCTGGTGCTCCTGAAATTTTGGTGGGTGCACCTAAATGTTTGCTGGTGCTCTTAACTTTTTGAGTTTTGAGTCCATTTTGACCATTATAAGCATTCAAGGGAGTTTCTCCTTGCCGCTGTTGCCTTTGGCTTGCTCTTGTGGTGGTTTCGGCCAGGGTTTTTCTTTGAAGCGCATTGTGACAATTGTTTGTGTAATGCGCTATATAAATAGTTATATTTGATTTGAAGCCTCTTTAAGGGTACAAGCCTCTTTAACTCAAACTTTCAACCATGGATGTGCAGTGAATCCTTTTTGAGATACTTCTCAAAAGAATGAGACCAGTAAAAACTAGGTGAAATTGCCCTCTCGTAGGTGACAGTAGAGCCAGCTATGTATCGCACTGAAGGCCAGTCGGTCACATTCCATACTTACGACCATTTCAATTGTCCACCTGGTCCAATCGATGCCTGCACTATGCAACGTGTGGCAGTGTACCACCTAAAAACACTGAAACCTGACAGTTGAGTGTAGCGTGAACTCCACATAGACATGAATTTTGCACACTTTCTTTTGTAGACTTTAAGAAACTCCACGAGGCTCATTTTAACAAAATGGAGTCCATCGACTCCTACGTTCAGAGGAAGACCAAGCAGATGGAGGTGATCAGGAAGTCTGTGAAAGAACTAAAGGTGATTTCTTTATTCCTCCATCCAAAAAAAAAAAAAAACTAGTGAAACAGAGCAGAAGTTAAACTTTCTCCCGATTCTTCTTTTCTAGATGCTGTCTGAGAAGGCCAACATCATCAAACAAGTGGACGAAAAAACGGTGAAGGTCAGTACTGCTGCTTGGCTCAAGTACACTGTAGGGAGGGAGGGTGGTGTACTGTTGCATCACAATAAGCCCAAATGTGATTGGATAAATGGAGAATGACAGAACCTTGGCGGGAGAGTGTTGATATAAAGGTATTATTGGGGGGTGTTGGGGAATGACAGGTCATTTCATCTGTTCCTCCAGAAGCCAAAAGTGAGCCGTGCTTCCCTGTTCAGCCCAGTGACCCAGGAAAGGAGGTCCGTCTCTGACAAGCGCAGACTCGCCAAGCTGTCTACCAGCAAGCCTACCCTGAAGACCAGCAACTCCTTCAACCCCGCTGTTCTGTCTACACGAAAGATGAATGTCAGGTGCGACCGTGACCACACGCGGAACATTCCAGTCGATTTTATGCAGGCAGACTCGGCATAGGCGGTCATGGGTGTTTGAATGACACGTCAATAAAGAACATGGTATTTTCTCCTTAAAATACTTAAATATTGGTTAGCATTTGATATGAAATTTCCCACTTTTTTAAATTACCCTGTTGGAAGAGGTAAAAAAAAAAAAAGAACCTAACTAATCTATTCCAGAAACATTAATTACAGAGCAAGTAACCGATTATCCCCCTACAGCACAGTCTCTTCAAAATGGAAATAAAACGGTCAGATATACTGTGTATCTTTTCCCTCGATGCTAGGAGTGACAGCAGTGTAACATGACAGTTGCTTAGAAGAATGTTTGATTTCTTTTTTTTAATACAGTACTTTTGCGAAACTTTGCAACAGATCAGCAGATTTGTTCAGGAAATCCATATTGGCTCATAAACAAACTGGCACACACAGTAATGGCAAAAGCCAAAATTTTAATCACTCAACAAAGACATTTAGGCCCTGCGATTAGCGATGGCTTTGTGCAAATGTGACCGTTTTGCCATGTTGCTGCAGTTTTTCACAGACAACACGAAACAATGAACACAAACGCTCTCTGGTGAAGACACCGGCCCGCAGGTCTCCCCACGTGGACCTCGTTTCCACCCCGACCGAGCTGGTAAAGCCAGAGGCCAAGAAGCCTGAAATCTCCAGCACCAAGACGCCTGGTAATGATTAACACTGATGGTGTCCACTTATGTACATCGCTCTGCATAAGAGAGTCTGCTAATTGAATGTAATGTAATTAGCCATGTGTCATATGGACCACAATATTTAGTGTTTATTTGTTTGTTGTACTTGCAGCTATTGAGTGTATTTCTCCTGTTTTAACCTGTTATAAAATGTTCTTTTTTTCTCTCTCTCTTAGGTGTAACACCGTTTGTTTTCTGTGGAAACACCAGCATTTCCAACACTCCAGGAACAAACAAGAAAAACGCCTTTGACCTGAAGGCCAGCCTTTCCCGTCCCCTTTCCTACCAGCCACATAAAGGTGTTGCTCACAGCCTTGCATCCTGAACCCAGCCAAATACTTTACTGGACATTTCAATTGATCAAAAGTTTTCAGCCTAATTAAGCAGATTTACAATTTAGTTTTTTTTTGTGTATTTTCAATAACATTTTGCAGAAAACTTAATATGTAAAATAACCGCAAAGTTCTGTATGTCTTGTCCTGTTGTTCGAAGAGTCTGTCCATCTACTGTGGTGTTTCTCAACGGAGGTTCAAGGGGCAGTGTGTATTGTATATATTTCAACTGAACTCTTATTAGATTGGTTCAGCTGTTAATTGGATGCACATATGGGGGGGGGGGGGGGTTATAATAATAATTGTCACCCACTGTCTTGTATCTTTTTACAAACACGAATGATCAGCTGATTTTGCTCCCGAGTGGTACACGTATGACGTATGCATTGGATTTTGCAGCTCAGTCAAATCCTAATTCATTAAAATCAACTGAAACTTAAAAAATAAATAATAAATAAATTTAAAAAACACACCCGGGACCCCTCGCCATGATGAGTTTAAAACACTGCACTGCTGTATTATAACTCGTCCCATCCCCTTGTATCACACAGGAAAGCTGAAACCATTCGCTGTGGTTCAAGAGAATGCAGCTCTTAATAGCACTCAGTCACACCAGAAAAATTACAAGCAACATAAGGTTCAGACAAGGTAAGCGTATTCCAGTCTAATATGTAATCTGCAGAAAAATATGTTGCCTTGAATAAATTGAGACGTTTGTGGATTTCAGCTTTAGGTCAAAAATTGAACCATGAATTGCTTTTGGTACATTAAATAATCGTCTTTACAGCCTTACCTTAAGTCATCTAAACTGAGACTCCATTTGGGTTGATTGTTATTTAAAGGAATGATTATTAGCACATTCACTGTAAATAAATAAAAAGATTTGTGCACTCACAGGTATGGTATTGAAATAACGCGGTGGGTATTTTCATATACCAAGTAATTGGCAAATATTGGCCCAGCCTTGCTCGAAAAAGCTTTTTTTTCTTTCTCTGAAAGCATATGCATTTTAAATGTGTTTATTTGATACACATCCATTACATTGTCACGTGAATAATTAGCCTAGCCTCACGTTTCAGTGGATGTGCTGCGCTAATAAGCGGGTGGTCTTGATCTCAGGTGTTCTTTCGTGCTAGACGGGGATGTTTAGTTGGGTGCGAGTGTAAAGTTAGTCTAAAATGTGTTCATCGTTTTAGGGTTGAGCGCCGCACCCGTCATACTGAGGACAGGAAGCAGAAGAAGGAGAAGGTGCTGGGGGCCAGGAGAGGCTTAGCAATGTCCTGAGATCTGAGATTTTATATTAAAAAAAACAAAACTTCTGTACATAATTTCAGCCTTGCGTTTCTTTTTACTGCCTGTGTATAAGTAAAAACTGCCTGTGTACAGCCTCTCTGCACTCTTTAGGGTGGGGGTGGAAGAAAACTGCCCTGCAAACCTATTTTTCCTAGTCCTGGTAAAAATGTAACCTGATTTCATTTTGAGTAGATTAAAGGTTGTATCAGCGATTTTGGGTGGAAACATAAATGATCACATTCATCTGATTTTTCCTCACGATCCGCTAGCTGCCCGCCCCATAAGCAGGCCGTCAAAAAACCGCGTCTCTGTAGGCAGCCTATGCTCCGAGATCGTACACAAAAACAATGGTACTACCAACTACTCAAAACCAAAATAAACAGTATTCCAACCAATCACAATGATCTGCACAAACGTGACGTCACTTCTGAAGCGAAATCCCAAACAAACATACTTATGAATAATTATGTTATGTTTTAAAAAATAGTGTTCAAGCATCCAGAATTATAACCACGTTAATAACGTTTGTAAGAAACCAAACCGTTTGTAAATCCGTCAAGATTTCAGCGAGATAAGAGTATTAGCGTTTGTGCAGATCATTGTGATTGGTTGGAATACTGTTTATTTTGGTTTTGAGTAGTTGGTAGTACCATTGTTTTTGTGTACGATCTCGGAGCATAGGCTGCCTACAGAGACGCGGTTTTTTGACGGCCTGCTTATGGGGCGGGCAGCTAGCGGATCGTGAGGAAAAATCAGATGAATGTGATCATTTATGTTTCCACCCAAAATCGCTGATACAACCTTTAATATGAAAAGGACACATCTAGTGCTGTGCTTAAAGTTCTTGTGTTTAAGTGATTCATGTACAAGTAGTTGATGTAGAGGAATATTTTTTACATTTACAGATTAAAGCCACCAATTATCTGACGTATAAACCTTTCATTTGTCATTTATTTACAAAGAACATCAAAATCACGTCTATGGTGACATTCCACCATAGAAACAATTGCCTGCAACTACGCTGCTGAAAGATTTCTTTCGAGTCTCTGATGTAAACCTCTTGTTTTCTGTGCCCTCCGTCCATTGAACTCCATTGTTTGCGCAGTCTCTCAAACTTCAGGGTTCCTTTTGTACAACTCATAGGCAAACTCCTCTGTGTGCGTGCGGTCATTGCAGGCAGCGATGAAGTCAATCTCCAGCTGAAATGGTCCATCAGCCTGGTCACCAAGGGTGAATCCAATTGTGTTTACCTGGGAAGCAGAAATATGAGGGCTTAGAAACTAAATGAGGGCCAAACCATTTTGCATCCTTATTGGTAGCGACTTCTTTTGGGTGCTGTCGGTAGTGTGAATGTATCGCAGTGATTGGGGTTTGGGTAGTTAAATGAAATCTCTTCATTGCTGTACCGTTTTCTGTGTGCTGGAGCTTGTATATTATACTGCTACTGAACAGAGCCAACATAAGGAGGCTTGTCGCTCGTCAATATGGTAAAAGTTTGTGTCTGACTTTTTATTCTGACCTTGTCGAGCCAGAGAGGGTGCTGCTCGTCTTGTATTCTTCCACGGCTGGAGAGAAAAAACTTTGAAAAAGGAATCTGTAAAACAATTTAATCCGATTAAGGTTGCAAGAAGAGGGAGACTGCTCAAATATGTAAACCAAGAAGAGAAACTTGGCATTTTTTTCCACATTGGACCCATAATTAGACCAACTTTTGTTTCACAAATGTAAAATACTGTTTACTTTTGAACTTTTCCCAACCTAATGTACAAACTTTCAATTGGGTCTTAGGCGCAGATGTTGGCAACAACTTCTAAAGGAAGAAAGCATGATTGGCAAAAGGAAGATTAAGATGATAATATATGGCTCTTGACATAGCAAATTGCTATTTAACATACAAATTCTTTCTACATTTTATGCACCCATTTTAAAGTATTTTCAAAAGAACTAATTGCAACTTTTTCAAATGTAAGATTTTTTTTTAATATAGAAAATGATCCTCCAGAATTTACATATGCATTTAATATTGTCAGCTAAAAATAACAGCTTTATTTTACTACTGTAAAGTACTTTTACTGCTGTAGAGTTGCTACTTTTAAATCACTAGCAGTGCACCTCTGGCTTCCAAATTTCAGGGGATTTGTATACAAATTTCTGTACCTTGACTTCTTGCCAGTAAGGCCCACCCCTTGTGAACAGGAAGTAACTGTACATGTCATCATTCTGGTGGGTGAAGTAGGTCTCTGCTCCAATATTTACCATCCATGGCCTACCATCACCACGGATACGCAAATACAAGGTGTTAAAGGTTGACCAATCATGGTGCTTCTTTCTGTCAAAGGACATCTAGAGGAAAAGGAAGCAGGTGAAATTCTCCTAATTCGCAAGTGTGAACTGTTTCTTTGTATCTCCATGAAATATTATTGCTACAGATAAATTGAATTAGTCCCATTTGCATTTTTCACATCAAGCGGCAATAACTGGTGAGCATGTTTGCTGCATTTGTCCATGTAGTAGTGCACTGACCGTTGGCTGTTTGGATCGTAGCGTACAGTAGCCACTGTAACGTGTTTCTCCATCCCGGGGTGGAGTTGAGCAGAGCGTACCATACAGTAGGCAAGTGGTGTTGTTTCTACCCAGTTTCAGGTAGGCTTCACTTCGGCCCCCGATCTCTCTATCGGAGGAGACCACCCACTGGGAGAGACTCTCAGACCCTCGGAATTCCCACTTCACCTGAGTCTGTTCCAGCATATGCTCCTGAAGTGGCCGTCCCTGTGGCCCCACCATCCGCTGAAACAATTCGTCTTTCAGCAAACTAAAATGTTTCTGTATGCCCTCCACACCCTTGGCAAAGTTGAACCGTATCTTCTTCCAGGGAGGGGTGTTATCCCGGGGCTGACCCGGTCGACGGTACTCCCCCAAGAAATTTACCCTTTTGCCACACACCGGAGAGCAGAGGGATGGTGCGAGAGTCAAGAAGTGACCCCGATAAAGGGTGGCGATCTGCTTCATGGGAGTCAAAGCCATTGTACATGTAACTCGTATCTGTAGTTAAGACAACCTTCAGCCACTTTCCTGGGAATAAGATAAAGAAAAAAAATATTACATACTTCAGCTTGTTTAAATCCACGAGTCTGCTTTATCTTTTTTAAACTACACGCTTCCGTTCAAAATAATTTTATTATAAAATTGTCTTCAACAACCTAAGAGCATTTAGCTGTCGTTAGATTTATAATCGCAATGACAGTCAATATTTGTTGCTAGCATATAGGCTACAGAACATGTAAAATAACGTAGCCAAATCTGTGGAATATCTTTGTCTATAATTTGGCGTATTAAGTAGTATTTTATCAACCACATATTCAATGTTTACATTAACTACAGTTACATACCGCAAAACGTTTTTTAAACCACGAAATGTTAAGACCACGACTAGCCAACGAGCTATAAACCATACAGACTGCCGATTGACCTTGAGTTATTCGTACTCGTCAAATTAAAAGCAAATAATTATTTTAAAACGGACAATCATTGGCGAAAGCTAGGTCGTTGTGATAAATTGGCTAACCATCATCACTTAGCTCCAGTTTACGAAAGTATCCATATTCTGGATGTTAGTGTGCCTGCCATTTTATGATTGTTTGGGACTATAAAGTAAACTGAAATAAGGTTAACCTTTCTGCACTTTGGCTTAAATCGTGGCGAGGCGAATACCTTTGAAATGGTGACCGCATCAACAACATGTCCATACCCACAGAACTATATACTAACCCGTACCATTATTACAGTTATCTACTGAGTGAGCTTCCAGTGACGCTCTAAAGAGTATGGTACGTCGTTGTAATAAGCCCCTCATGGAAACATTACTCCAACCGTTTTGGTTCCACGAGCAAGCACTAACTACTCTATCAATGAAGGTAGAAACAGACAAAAGTTGACATTCTTCTCACTCACTGTCCAATTTTTATGTATTTTTCCCAATTTGGAATCCACAGCCATGTGCATACATTGAATATCAGCACTCATTGCTGAAACCTCTGCAAAATGTTTTTTTTGTTTGTTTTTTTGCTTTAAACCGCAAATCCGTTGATTCCCCTGCATTTGCTATTGTGGAACCAGGGCAGGTTGTCAGAAACTTCTGTAACTATCTAAAATGTCCTTCATCCGACACAAAAACGGTCTGCTCCAATCGAAACCATACACTAACACTGAAATGGTGTGTGTGTGTGTGTGTGTGTGTGTGTGTGTGTGTGTGTGTGTGTGTGTGTGTGTGTGTGTGTGTGTGTGTGTGTGTGTGTGTGTGTGTGTGTGTGTGTGTGTGTGTGTGTGTGTGTGTGTGTGTATATATATATATATAGTACAGTGCATAAGTATTTGGTGGACAGTGACACAATTTTTGTTGTTTTGGTTCTGTATTCCAGCACATTGGATTTGATAGAAAACTTAGCTTTAATTTGAGGATATTTATGTCGGGTGATCCATGTAGGAATTACAGCCATTTTTATACCTAGTCCTCCCATTTTAGGACTGCAAAAGTAATTTGACAAATTAACATAATCTGAAATAAAGTCAGTTCACTTCAGAATGAGTCCTGCTGCTGCTGTCAGCAGTCACATCATCAATGAAGACAAGTGAACCAGTTCCTGTGTTAGCCATACATTCCCAGGTCATAACACACACTACCTCCACCATGTTTCCCAGATGAGGGGGTGATTTGGATGATTAGCAGTTCCTTTATTTCTTCAAATGTTCCTCATTCCGTCACTTTGGTACATGGTAATACTTGTGTTCTGTCCATAAGACTTTGTTACAGAACCCACAATATATATTTTAAGCATGTCTTGAAAATAAGAATTTTTTTGTACATATGAACTGTGAATTGATATTAATAATAGATTGCATTTAAGTAAAAAAAAAATTTTTTACCAATTTGAAAGCACTTTATTTTGAGGGAGATCACAAGTGTGTAGTAACTCGCCTGGGTTATGCACAATTTACATTTTTTGCCACAATGTCCACTGCACATCAGCTGAGGTGGATATAGAGGAATGTGTTTACTTAATTGAACTGGGTAGTGATTAGATGGCCAGACTGCTAGCGGACCAGGGAACCTAAGCACTATTGGAATATAAATGAGCACAATGAGCCTGAAACATGGTTTATTGCCTTGCTGAAAGACCGTGTCTCATGCAGTCTTTAACATTGCATTGTAATGTAATTTTAAGGCTTTTATATATATATATATATATATATATATATATATATATATATATATATATATATATATATATATAATATATATATATATAGCCTACGTCTTATGTGTATCTATATTTTGGAAACAATTAAATATGCTGCTTATTCGTAAAATCAGAGGAGATTCAAACCAACAAAAACCTATAACAGCAACCATTGAGTGAATTACAGGCAAACTCGTTATGGTCAATGAAATATTGAAAGGCGGCCTCATGCAATGTTATTCGATGGAATAATGGAATAAATATAATATATCCCTGATGGGAATGTCCATAACATAAGTTCTTGTCAATGAAATTGTTCAATTTGTGACGTAACGGGTCGAGCGTAGTGCAGGCGCATGCCCAGTGGTCCACTAGCGCCTTTGTGTGGAAGACTGCGGAGCTGCCGCCGTTTCGTGCTTAGCCGAGACACAACGCACACACAGGTAGATAATCATGGTGAATGTAAAGAAGCGGAAAGGACGGGTCGTTATTGACTCCGACTCAGAAGACAGCGCGAGCGATGATAATTTGGATCAGGTAAGGGTTTGCTTGGGAATATGTTATACCACCGTGTTCCGATAAATGTGGCCTGGCTTAGACGCTATAATGGGAAATATGCTTTGTGAGTTTGGGAGAAAAACACCCCGCTACGGGCCTGTCGAATCATGGGGCTTAACCAGTCCTCTCCGGTTGGAGTTAGCTCGCTTGCTAACTCGCTAGCTACTTGATACTAGAGTCGTAGTGAAATACTCTATTTTATCCCTCGCTAAGAAGGGAATGATACTGGAATTTAGAACGCTATTTCAATTACGTCATCTTCGCCGAGGTCTATTTCTGTGTTGACAAAATGACTGGTAAGGAATGTGTAGCGCGTAAACATGATCCTCCGTGCAAGGTTTGGCTGGCTAGCTAGCAAGCTTGCAACCTCGGTCTAAGGTTCAGTACCGTGTTAGCTGCTAGCTAGCTATAGTTAGCTATTTGCTAACAATTGTAAACGCTCGTGGCATCGTGAATATGTAAATTGGGTTGTTAGTACGTGACTGACTATTCATTTCTGAAAATCTACAACAGTTGCATAGCATTGGAAGAGTACCAGTAACGCTGGTAACTAACGTTAATTACATTGACATGTCTAGCTGCCCATTTGGCTTGCTGGCCAGGCAGCTAATGTTTACTAGCTAACGGTAGCTAATTGCAAAGCGAGCACAGAAGGTTTTTTTTGTATTTTTTAACCAGAGCTGCAAGTGCGGCTGTTCGTAGATTTTGATTAACCAGGAAATGTCAATTAACTACTTAACATTAACTTACTTTTCATACATCTAACGAGCTAGTCTGTATAGGTTGTTATTTGAATGATTGTCGATTTGCGGTCAGGGTTGAGTTTGCAGTGCACGCCTCTAGCATTGATTATCACATTTGATTGGTTTGATTAACACATGTTGGCTGCTGTCAGTAAAGATTTAAACCGTCGTCAGGTTTATAAAGTATATTTGGCATTGCATTCTAATGTGGTGCAAATGCTGGCAGTTCCAGTATTAGGAACTACACCGTGGCACATGATTTATTTTGAAGAACCCGAACAAAATATTCTATTTTAAAGGTGCATTGCCATTTGTCTCGTTGCAAATCAAAGAGACTGTAAATAAGATTTACTTAAGGGAAATTCAGCGTGCTCTTAATGATTTGAAAATTAAAAAATTGAAATTTTTGCGCTTTTCCTCTTTCTTTTTCAAGTGTTCAGTTCTTCACAGCATATAGGTTACAGAAGCAGGTTTTGACAAATAAGACAGAGCCTAAAGCCTAGCTTAAATACACATGCAACCACCCAGATTTGGAAGCGTGTTTAATGCAAGCAACTTTATCAAGTGCATCAGTGGAGTATGTTTGACAGAGATGGACTTCATTCATTACTATCTTGGCACCTCCATAGGTTTATAGGTGCAGTACTTGTACAGGGCATGACATTAATTTTTTCACCCACTGGTCAGTAGCTTGTTGATTCTAGAAATCACCAGCTATTTTCAACATTTTACCAGCCACATTACCTTTTACAATATAACACAACCTGGTTGGTTACCTGCCAAAGTGGCTGCTGGAGTAGAAAATGTTGCCAGCCACAGTCAAAATTGTACCAGCATTTGGCTGGTGGCGGGTGTTAATTTCATAACCTGCTTGTGGGCCTTTCCAATGGGAAATTTTTGTCAGGGTGACATTGAATGGCCCTCAGCAGACGGTGACAGTAATTGTTCAGTTAATTACCTGGGGGAAAGAAAACCAGGGCCAGATTTGGCCAGGTCCATATTTTAATATCCATGATTTAAGGGTTGCATTTCTGACCTCAGAATAACATTTACATTATTTTCTAGCCCTCTAGATTGGAATGGAGCTTTGACCTTTTCATTTCTTGGTACCACACACTTACTCGGGCACAATTCCAAAATACATTATGGGAATGTTTGTGGAAGCAAAATGCACAAAGTTGCACAACATTCAGTTGGAATGTTATTTCCAGTTAGACGTTTCGAGGTGGATGTAAGGAAAACTTGTTGCACTAACTTGAGGCCTTTCTCTTCTCCGTCCTACAGGAGCTACTGTCCTTAGCAAAGAGGAAGCGGGTGGACTCAGATGAGCAAGAGGACCAAGCCAGCAAACCGGCTGCTTCCACCGACTCTGAGACCTCAGACAGTGATGATGAGGTAGCAGCGATCCCCTGGTTATTTATTTAGCTCTCTACAGCATTGTTGTCATGGTATTTCCTAAATTCAAACTGAAATGTTCACTTAACAAAAAGACATAGCTGAACTATATATTTGAAATGACCATCTGATGGGAAATCAATATCAGTGTTAAACTTTCAGCTCTTGTTTGCAAAACCATCACTGACGAGACTGCATTTACAGAATAGTCACACACTATACTGCCCATCGGCTGAGTATTTCTGTGAAATTTTGCTGCATTGCTTAGGTATAGGAAAATGTACCGTCCCTTCTGTTGTCGAATCAATACCAGCTGCTAGCAACCACTTTCAGTGCATGTCTCGTCCAATTAGTGAATGGTAACATAAGGATATGTGGGTCGGTGGCCAAAAGCCACATCACCCTGTTGCCTTTGACTGCTCAGGAGCGAGAGTGAGATTCGGCTTGGTTTTTTTCTTTTGGTGGTTAGCCTCTCAGGAATTCTTCTCCCTGGATCCCATCCGGTGAAAAGATTGCTTTTTATTTATCTTTGCTGTTCAGTACTGCAGGTAGCATTGACTCATGAAAGTAAAAACATTCACAGCTTAGCAATGACTTATGTAAGAAAACATGTTTTTTAGTTTTTTTTTGGGCTGAGGGCTGCTGAAATGAAGTCACGTGACATAACGTCACATTGTTCTGCTGGGAAGACGCTTCCACCTGGGCTGGGTAGTTCTGACATGGATGCTTTCCCTTTGTAGGGATATTAGATCTGTTTCTGGCAAATAAGCACATTCATTACAATAAAGAAATGAATATAGATAGGGCGGGCTGTGAAAAGTTTCTGTCATATACTCTTTTGTCTTTTGAGTAGTATCAGGCAATGTTTGACATGGAGTGTTCCACGTCAAAACAGATCTTAGCTGCAAGCTACACTGCCTGGCCAAAACAAAAAGTTGCACACTCTAATATTTTGTTAGAACGCCTTTAGCTTTGATTACGGCAAGCATTCCTTGTGGCATTGTTTCAACAACCTTATGCAACATTTATTTCCGTCCAGAATTGCATTCATTTTTGGCCGAGATCTTGTATTGACAACGGGAGAGTCAAACCACTCCGTAAAGTCTTCTCCAGCACATCCCAAAGACTTTCAATGGGGTTAAGGTCAGAATTCATGTGTGAAAATGATTCCTCATGCTCACTGAACCACTCTTTCACAATTTGAGCCCGATGAATCTTGGCATTGTCGTCCTGGAATATGCCCATTGATGGGATAACCTGGTCATTCAGTACATTCGGGTACTCCGCTGACTTCATTTTATTGCTGCATAACGTTGTTGAGCCTAGACCTGACCAATTGAAGCAACCCCAGATCATAACACTGCCTCCAGAGGCTTGTACAGTGGGCACTATGCATGACAGGTGCAACAGTGACTTTTTAAAAATTTTTCAGTGATCATCTCTTATGTAACCTCTCTATTTTGGGATTTTAGATAACCACATTATTACCCATTGATGAATATGCACATGAAGACTACAGTGTTTCCCCAGCGGCTAAATCAGCTATTTACGTTCATGAGCCTCAAAGTGCAATACAACGGGTTGCAGTCTCTGTTGGTCATGGTCTTTTAAATCCAACAACCCAGTGCATCTGGCCATCCAGTCGCCACAAATCTGCCAACAACATGGTACTTTGCATTTTCTGTTCCACGTGTGGGTCAGCACGATAGAGCTAGGGTGTTTTTCCATCCAGACAGTCCTAAATGTTTGGAGTTGTTGCCAAGTTCAAGGTGTATTTAAAAATATAAATCTAGCACGACAGCACATCACAATGACTGTTAGGGAGAGTGATAAAGAGCCGACAGGCCACTCTGGCGTTTTCTTGTGGCAGGTCCCATTGGGTCGTCTCCCTGTGTCCCATGGTCTGGGCGAAATAGAATCTATCCCAGTGTAAATCTACAGATGTAGGAGCTTTACTAAAAGTCTTTTCTGGGAGATTTCTGGGTAACTTGAAGTGCTGCTGTTATACTCTTTAAAATGCCACTCAACCACACCTCTGCCATTTCCCCAGTCTCTTCCCAACTGCTGCCATCCCATCCCATCCCATGCCACCCCATGCCCTACCTTACTCCCACTGAGTAGAGATACTGCCAGCTTCTGTGAATGCCAGGTTCCCACTGAAGTGACTGCTTTAACACTAATCCCGTTAATTTACTGTATTGTACTATATGAGTATTGATTTATTGATCCTTTTTGAGTTTTGACAATTAAACAGGACGGTTAAGACCCCACATGTCCCAACCCTGACCCATGGATTCTGTTCAGTTTGTCTTCTAAGTTCTTACGAAGACAGAGCCTAAACATCTTTCAATGTCTGAATGCGCTTACTGCAAACCAACAAATGCCACACTCGGTTGTTTTGGCTGTGTTGCGTTGACCAAAAAGTACTAACCAGTAAGAGAATATTCCACACTGGGGAAAAAAAAATATATACAAATTTAATTATTGCAGTTTCATCATTTTTGGACGTTGCCTTTGTAAATGAGCGCAGGGGTCATTTTGGTTGCTCCCTGATAAAATGGAAGCCGATGGGCCGACATTATTTGTGCTGTGACTCTCCCCGTAGTCGGACTAAATTCTGAACGTGCCGGTGCCGTGGCCGAGAGTCCCAAGGGGCAATACCTAATTGGCCTTAGCGTTGCCCAAGAAGGGCCTTCAGGCAGCAGGGTTACCTCATGGTCAGGTGCTTGAATGACACCTCTGGTGTTTAGATGTACAGATTGGTGGTGGTAGTTTGGTGATTAGATGTAGGCTATAGATTGGTGGTGGTAGTTTGGTGATTAGATATAGGCTACAGATTGGTGGTGGTGGTTTGGTGATTAAATGTAGGCTACAGATTGATGGTGGTAGTTTGGTGATTAGATGTAGGCTATAGATTGGTGGTGGTAGTTTGCTGATTAGATGTAGGCTACAGATTGATGGTGGTAGTTTGGTGATTAGATGTAGGCTACAGATTGGTGGTGGTTAGGGTTGTCACGATATCCGATAATATCAGATATCGCGAAATTTGAAAATATCGCAGAGATGACTGTCTATAGCCACGATATTTAAATTTTTTTTAAAATTATATCATTGTTATTGATATTACAAGGACAAAACCTATGTACATCATTTTAAATAATAATATTAGTTGGAAATAAATAGGTGAGTTAATGTTTCAAAGTGGAGCGTCCTTTCCCGCTCAATTTTCTATTTTAGTTCTGCTGCCTCACAACAAATTCTGTACGCTTTGCTTTTTAAATATTTGGGATGGGATATCGTGACAACCCTAGTGGTGGTAGTTTGGTGATTAGATGTAGGCTACAGATTGGTGGTGGTAGTTTGATATGCTTGAGCCAGTTGGCCAATCCTCGGAGACGGCTATCCGTTCCCAAATGAAAAAGCAGCAAGTACTGGCTTGATATGAATTCATAATTTCATAGTTTTATTTTTGGAGGCTAGTCTTCTCACATTTCTCTTGTGCGTAACACTATGCAGTGCATTTGAATCATATTTATTCTATTCTAAGTACATGCAGTCATGCTTTCAAGTTCTTGATGATCAAGATGAATGTTATTTAGGTCTGGCCAGTTCAGGCTTAGTCATATACAGTGAGCACCATAATTCATTGGACAGTGTCACATTTTGGTTCTGTACTCTAGCACTTTGAGTTTGAAAGGATATAATGACAATGAGGTTTAAGTGCAGACTGCTTTAATTTGAGGGTATTTTTGACAATGAGGTTGAAGTGCAGACTGCTTTCATTTGAGGGTATTTTCATCCATATCGGATGAACTGTTTAGAAATTATAGAACCTTTTGTACATAGTCTCCCCCCCCCCTATTTTTGGGCATCAAAAATATTGGACAGTTTAACATAATGTAGAATAAAGTAATCATTTTTAATATTTGGTCGCATATCCTTTGCATGCCATGACTTCCTGATGTCTGTGACCCAAAAATATCAAAAGACTCTTGATATCTTAGTTTCTGGTACTCCTAGAAGCGATACTATAACCTCTCTGCATTTGAATAGATCTCTATGGGAATTGAGGGGTGAGACTAGATTTAGCTGTAAATTACACTGGAATAGTATGGAACACATGGTTGGCTAAAAGTCATCAAGGTATCAAACAAGCCTTAAGCCATCACTCTGCTTCTGGATATGCAGTAGATATGGATGGATAACTTGACTTATTTTTCCATAGAGTTCGATAAGAAAATTTGTCAGGAGAAACAACCCTTCAAGTGATCCATTCATATCTACTGCATATCTAGCAGCAGAGTGATGGTTTGAGGCTTGTTTGATACCTCAGACCCTTGATGACTTACAGCCATTTCGCCAACCATGTATTCCATACTGTTCCAGCATAATTTACAGCTAAATCTAGTCCCACCCCCCAATTCCCATACAGATCCATTAAAATCCAGAGAGGTTATAGTATCGCTTGTCGGAGTACCAGAAAATAATAATAATCAAGAGTCTTTTGATATTGTTGGGTCACAGACATCAGGAAGTCATGGCATGCAAAGGATACGTGACCAAATATTTAAAATTATTACTTTATTCAACATGTTAAACTGTCCAATATTTTTTGATGCCCAAAAATAGGGGGGGGACTATGTACAAAAGGTTCTATAATTTCTAAACGGTTCATCCGATATGGATGAAAATACCTCATTGTCATTGTATCCTTTCAAACCCAGTGCTAGAGTACAGAACCAAAATAACAAAGAATGTGTCACTGTCCAATTAATTATGGTGCTCATTGTATATATGCATTTTGGACGCAGGTTGTTTTTGATGTTTGTAATGCATCCAGGTTAAAAAAGGTGGGGGGGGGGTGTGAGTGCAGCATCTGCTCTGTGTAACTGATGGCTGTGAACGAACGGCAGCAGCCGGAGAGAGGAATTTTCGCTGGTATCAACACTGCAGCCTTTTCTGCTTGTTTTATGAGCTCTTGTTCAGAGCATGCGCTATACCGGTCCACTGATCCTCCCGTCTTCCCGATGCGCTGATCGTAGAGGGTGATGATTGGATCGATGCACCTACGTAGGTTTTTTTTGTGGGTTGGCAGCGTGCCTGGCCGGACCCATAGTATTTACCTGTGCACAAGCATTTGTTTATCAACAGGTGGCAAGCATTTAGTGCAGTCGTGTGAGAATGAGCCCACTGAGGTTTGCCGTCTGGAAAGGGCTCCCTGTCCTGTGATGCTCGCTGGCAGATTTGCTGTGTTGTTGCCTGTGGGTATTTGGGAAAGTGAATGGATCAAGTGGTAATGGAACTGAAGAACTGGGCAGAGGTGCTTTTTTAGGGTGGGGGGTGGGAGCTGGGGGGGGGGGGGTTTGAGTCATTCACAGGTGTCCAGTTGAGCAGCCCTGTTCTGAATAATCTGGAAATGTCTGGTGGAGATAGGTGGCCTGTCAGCAGGCGAAAACTACAGTACAGGTGGCACAAAGGGCCTGACCAGAAGCTGAGGCATATTGGTGCCGAGTAGTGATTCATTCTTATAATGTTGTAGACTAATTTGTTTTTATTGATGCAAAGCTCCCTGCATAGTGAAGCCAATCACTGAGTGGGAAGTGACTAGAGGGGGCCCATCCACAGTTCTAGAGAGTAGCGGAGAGTGCATAGCTAACAGTTGGTGCTGGTCTGCCTTGGAGAGTTTGTTCCAGTTGATGAATCTCCATCCAGATGGAGATCTCAACAGGGCATGTAGTAATGCAGGAGGAATTATGTGAGCTAGACAGGGTCAAAGATGGAAAGCATCAGTAATCCACATAACCGTGATGAGAAACAAAGAGCAGACATGACACTCCCGTTAATCAGAACAGGGTAATTGAGAGTAGAGGGAGAACAGAAAGAGGCCTAGAACTGAGCCTTGGGGGACTCTAGTTGATGGATTCCTCTCAGGGTGACCTTGGAGATAGAGGGTGAACCAGCTTCAGGCAGTACCTGAGATTCGAAACCTTGCCAGGGTTGACGTTAGAATCTTGTTTCTGACTGTGTCAAATAGTCACTTTGGGACTGCCAATGATCTTGGGTTCAAAGCATTGCATGATCTTTATGAATGTTTTTATAATTATAAATAAATATTACTGGGAGGTCCACAAGAAAAACAGGATAGGTATGCAGCTATTGAAGAGTTGAGGACCGCAGTGATCTACAGGATTTGTTTAGGTGGAGGGACTGCTACCAAAATAGTGCAGGGGGCAGTTCTCCAAACGAGAATCGGACAGTTGCTTAAATACAGGACTCGCAAGAGTTTTAGAGATGAATGGGAGGTCACTGTATGATTTTTTTTTTTTGGATGGGATGTTTTTGACAAAGCAAACCATTGTAGCTCTGAAGTCAATTTAAATCAATCAGGTGGACTTTGGTTTGGGCCATGAGTGGAGATGCAGGATATTTTTCAGACGCCCAAAAAATGCCATTAGGTTATGAACTGTGGACACCGTTTCTTTTGGACCCACCATTTGGTCTGCAATGCATTGCTGGTCAGCATTGTTGGAAACTGACGTGGTTTACGGTTGCTGTGGTTTCCCTCAGTGGACTGTTGGCGGCACCAAGGCGAAGAAGAAGGTGAAGCCGGGCAAAGGTAGCGAGAAGAAGAGCGCCGCAAAGAAGCGGGTGAACCAGGCAGCGTCCTCCGGCAGCTCTGATGGAGACAGCTCGGCCGAGAGCTCCGCCCCTGAGGAAGGTGGGCAGGGGACAGGCACAGGGAAGGGAATTTTGGGGGTAACGGGGTGTCCATAACACCCCATTTGGATTAGTGGTCTCCATGCCATTGATTCCAGAGACATTGGTCTGTTTTAAATGGGAAGTTGGCCTGAAAAGCCTAAAATGGGTACTTTTACGATAATGCATTATGTATGTACAATTTAGCATTCTGTAGGCTACAATAGCGCCTTATTAACTTAGAACCTCGGCTCTGTCCTCCAGTGGATGGATCATCTCAGACTGACGACCTGCAATTCAGGAATAAAGTTTAATTTTGCATTTAAGAGTTTGAAAATTTGTCCTTTGTCATTACTTTCCTTTTAGTGCACTGTCATCACATGCTTTCAGAAATAGTCTTTGTATTTTTGTAACCAGCGAGTTGCACTGCATTAGTGACCTGTCAATGGCTCGTTAACATCATTAATGTGTTCTATTAAAACTATTTTTACCCGCGTGTGTGGAATGACCGCGTCTGTTCCTGGTATGGCTGACGTTGGTTGTCCTGCGCTCCCATCAGGCGAGGTGTCAGATTCGGATAGCAACAGCTCGTCCTCCAGCTCAGACTCTGACTCGTCCTCGGAGGACGACGTCTTCCGCGACGGGTATGGCGACGACCTGATGGGGGACGAGGAGGACAGAGCTCGGCTGGAGCAGATGACGGAGAAGGAGAGGGAACAGGAGCTCTTCAACCGAATCGAGAAGCGGGAGGTGCTGAAAAGGAGGTGAGGGAATTGCAGAGTGAGCCAGGGGGCGTGGCCTCAATTGTGCCTCAGCCTGGGACAGTCCTGCTTGGGCGGGAACCACATGGAGGATCCACTCCAGAAAGGTCACTTTTCTAATCAAGCCTAAATGCCGTTGCTGAAGCCTTTGATACTTCGGGCTATGGCCAGGGTCATTAGACAGGACTGAATCTGACTACACGTTAGCAGTCCATAGCTCAGTATACATTTACGGGTTTGCTCATGTTTCACTTGGGAATGCAATGCCGGTCGAAAGCAATGCAGAGGTTTGTATAACTTTGTGCTTTGTCTGCAAAGGTTGCAGTGTAATTTCTTTAACCAATAATGAATGAAAAAATAATTAAATCTTATTTTGTGGTAGAAAACGTTGTTCAGAAGTCAATGCATGCATGCATTCTTTCTGACGCCCGTCACTCTCAGGTTTGAAATTAAGAAGAAGCTGAAAACGGCAAAGAAAAAAGAGAAGGAAGAAAAGAAGAAGAAACAGGAGGAAGAGCAGGAGAAAAGGAAACTGTCTCAGGTTCCGGACACTCAGGTGGTGGGTCCACACCCCGAAACACGCCCCAAAGCACGCCCAAAACACATTCTACGAACAAATTTGTTCTTAAGATTTTCTTTAAAACGCTTTTATGGGTAGATTTTTTCTTGGGTAGATTTGAAGCTCAGAATGCAAACATCAGTTAATCCCAAAATGTTTGTACTGGACAGGTCAGGACTGGACAGGTCAGTAGATTTATTACCCATCGTTCTCCTCCAGGTTATGTCTCACAACAAGGAACGGAGATCCAAACGGGATGAGAAGCTGGATAAGAAGTCCCAAGCTATGGAGGAGCTAAAAGCAGAGCGAGAGAAAAAGAAGAACAGAACAGGTACCCCCCACCCCCCACCCTACATGTTCTATCTCTTCTTGTCTCTGTTGTTACTTTTTAGTTACTATTTGTCAGTTGTTTCTGGATGTTCTGATAAAGCATTGTTTGGATGTGTTGTTGGGTAAGTTTGGTGATTCGATGAATGGATTGGAGATCGATGATAGTTTGGGGATTAGATGTACAGATTGGTGGGGTTAGTTGGATGATTAGGTGTACAGATTTCTGGTGGTAGTTTGGTGATTAGATATACAGATTGGTGGTTGTAGTTTGGTGATTAGATATACAGATTGGTGGTGGTAGTTTGGTGATTAGATATACAGATTTGTGGTGGTAGTTTGGTGATTAGATATACAGATTTGTGGTGGTAGTTTGGTGATTAGATATACAGATTTGTGGTGGTAGTTTGGTGATTAGATATACAGATTTGTGGTGGTAGTTTGGTGATTAGATATACAGGTTGGTGGTTGTAGTTTGGTGATTAGATATACAGATTGGTGGTGGTAGTTTGGTGATTAGATATACAGATTTGTGGTGGTAGTTTGGTGATTAGATATACAGATTGGTGGTGGTAGTTTGGTGATTAGATATACAGATTTGTGGTGGTAGTTTGGTGATTAGATATACAGATTTGTGGTGGTAGTTTGGTGATTAGATATACAGGTTGGTGGTTGTAGTTTGGTGATTAGATATACAGATTTGTGGTGGTAGTTTGGTGATTAGATATACAGATTGGTGGTTGTAGTTTGGTGATTAGATATACAGATTTGTGGTGGTAGTTTGGTGATTAGATATACAGATTGGTGGTTGTAGTTTGCTGATTAGATATACAGATTTGTGGTGGTAGTTTGGTGATTAGATATACAGGTTGGTGGTTGTAGTTTGGTGATTAGATATACAGATTTGTGGTGGTAGTTTGGTGATTAGATATACAGGTTGGTGGTTGTAGTTTGGTGATTAGATATACAGATTGGTGGTTGTAGTTTGCTGATTAGATATACAGATTTGTGGTGGTAGTTTGGTGATTAGATATACAAATTGGTGGTGTTCCCTGCCTCATCTGTATTTCACATTGTTCCCTTTTCCACAGCTGAACTCCTGGCAAAACGGCAGCCCCTTAAAACCAGTGAGGTTTACTCCGATGACGAGGAGGAGGAAGAGGAGGATGATGATAAGTCCTCTGTGAAGTCCGACCGCACATCCCGTTCTTCATCTTATGATGAGGAAGAGGAGTAAGTATCTCACAACATTGGTGCAACCTGTCGGACTGGTTAAGATCAGGTGTTGGACTATTGGGCGCTCTCTGGTGTCCAGATCTAATCTCTGGTCCTGACACACTAGGGTTGAGTTAAAGTTTACCTTGAATCTAGGTTAGATGGGTGTGTCCGTTGGTCTCCCCATAATGAAAGTCCAGAGTGGGTAGTATCAGTTGTGCTTAATGCAGGAGATCATTTATGGGGTAAACGTAATTTGGGACCTTTGTGTGAACTCACTGGGGGGCAACCGATGACTAAAATCGTCCTGTGGCGCAGGAAGGATGAGAGTACACCGAAATCGCAGCCGGTTTCGCTGCCAGACGAGCTCAACCGCATCCGCCTGTCCCGCCACAAGCTGGAGCGCTGGTGCCACATGCCCTTCTTCGCAAAGACGGTGACCGGCTGCTTTGTGCGCATCGGGATCGGTAACAGCAGCAGCAAGCCGGTCTACAGGGTGAGGGGATTGCTAATGACCCGCATGTGCTACTAATGTCCCGCGTGTTCTGCTAATGACCCGCGTGTGTTACTAATGACCCGCGTGTGCTATTTAAAGACCCGCGTGTGTTGCTAATGACCCGCGTGTGTTACTAATGACCCGCGTGTGCTATTTAAAGACCCGCGTGTGTTGCTAATGACCCGCGTGTGTTACTAATGACCCGCGTGTGCTATTTAAAGACCCGCGCGTGCTATTTAATGACCCGCGTGTGTTGCTAATGACCCGCGTGTGTTACTAATGACCCGCGTGTGCTATTTAAAGACCCGCGTGTGTTACTAATGAACCATCCCTCTGGGAGTCTATGCAGACTGCTATCAGCATGCTGGACTGTTAAACATCAAACACTCACAAACACTCACTCACTCACTCACTCACACACACACACACACACACACACACACACACACACACACACACACACACACACACACACACACACACACACACACACACACACACACACACACACACACACACACACACACACACACACACACACACACACACACACACACACCCATAAACACTCACACACACACACACACACACACACACACACACTCCTAAGCCTGATTAATACTTCTTTGCGCGACCCTTTCGATGAGTGTTGAGCGACAAAAATGACGTATTTTCAGCTGATAAGTGTCACACGACACTTTTTCTCAGTGTTGCACACCTCTACAATTTTAAGTCGCGGGCAACGTTATAATCATCCTAAAATATTTGAAAAGTGGTTCCTCATCCAGCATTTCACGCATCTGTTTAACGAGAACATATTCGCCTTGGTTTTCCCTCGTTTGGTATCTGGGACGGACGAACCACCTTCTGTTTTTCTTTTTCATTTTTTTTTTTACATTTTTTATTTTATTTAGCAAAAGTAGTTTTAAAAAGTAGATTTAAAATTTCTTCCTCCTCCATAATCTCAATAATTTCACAGAGCGCCGCCATGTTTTAAGAAATGTAAACAAACGGTCCGGAGTTTGGCGTCTCGTTACCATAGAGACAACAGAGCCCTCATCGCAGACCTTCTGCGAAGTATAAATGGCAAACGTCATGATGCCCTTTTGTCGCTCGACCCGGGTCATGTGATAAAGTATAAATCAGACTTTAGACACTGACCACACGGGAGGACTTGCTTCTTCTTTCTCCCTTTTTAGAAATGTCTTGTTTAAGTTTAATGTCTTGTCCCCCCCCCCAGGTTGCAGAAATTGTGGATGTTGTTGAGACGGCAAAGGTCTACCAGCTGGGATCGACGAGGACAAACAAAGGCTTGCAGTTGCGGTAAGCGGTCCCCAGCTGTTTTATACGCGCTTTGAATGGGGCTCGTCTGTGACTGCCCGTAACCTCTAAGAGATCCTGTCCTCTGTTCCACAGACATGGGAACGACACCAGAGTGTTCAGACTGGAGTTTGTGTCCAACCAAGAATTCACAGACAACGAGTTCATGAAGTGGAAAGAGGCGGTCAGTGGCGGGGAGAGAGGGATTGTGGGAACGGCTGGGGCATGCAGCTAAAGTTAGAGATAACGGAGATGAAGCACATTGTTGGTGTTGTGCATAAACCTTGTACCTCCATTTTGTTTTTGTAATTTAGTCACTTTAACACGCATTGAAAGTTCTCATCCTGCTAATTACAGCTAATAAAGTTGGTTAAAAAATGACAAAAACCTTAATTATTTTTGGTAAATAGAAAATGGGAGCAATTACATTTTTTTAAATTTGATTTATTTATTTTTTTGCTGTTCCCATTTTTGTTTGCACGTAGGGTTATGCACGACATTAACGATATGAAAGAAGGGGGATGTTGTATAATTAGGTGAAACTCGTTCACTCTGGTGTTCCCCTTTCATTTCCACTGTTCAGATGATCTTTGCTGGAATGCAGGTCCCCACTTTAGATGAAGTCACCAAAAAGGAACAAGCCATCAAAGAAGCTGTCAACTACAAGTTCAATGACAAAGACATAGAGGACGTGAGTGTGTTGATTGCCGTTTATGTTCATTGTTAGCGTTACAACGGAACATTTGTTGACTAAATTTAAAAGCAACTGGCGAGTTGAACATGTGAGCAACCCCTTTTTTTTCTCCCCATTTACAGATTGTCAAAGAGAAAGATCGCTTCCGGAAGGCCCCGCCCAATTACGCCATGAAGAAAACGCAGCTCCTCAAAGAGAAGGTAGTTTGAAGTGAAAAATCTTCATATTTGTGTATTTTATTTTATTTAACTTGCTGTGCGCAAGGCTTCTGTTGTGTTCATGGTGATGACGCATCCTTCTATACTGCCAAACATCGCAGTTCTCAAAGTGCCCTGCATTAACCATTGAGTTTGTGTTTCTGCGGTGTGTGTGCGTGTGCGTGTGCGTGTGTTCACAGGCTATGGCGGAGGACAGCGGAGAAGGCGAGCGAGTCAAACAGATCCAGGATCAGCTGAATGAGCTAGAAGAGCGGGCTGAGGCACTGGACCGGCAGAGGACCAAGAACATCTCCGCTATCAGGTGAGAACGTCGCCTTTCCCAAACAGATAATCTCACCCAGTCGGCGTCTCTGCTGAGTGTCCATGACTTCCTCTGTGCTTTTTCCAGAAGCCATTATAAAATGTTTCAGCCTAACTGCGAGCTTAATTATGAGGGGTGGTCTGGCAGTCAGTGCACAGTGCCCACTCCTAGACTGAAGGGCACTTTGAGTGGAGATTCTCCGTTTAAGGTGCAGTCTGGTCCAGGGGTTTGCTTGGTGTGTATCTGGGGCGGGTGGATTTGAAACTTACGTCCTGCCCTCTGCCTGTCTCTGCACAGCTACATCAATCAGAGGAACCGGAGCTGGAACATTGTTGAGTCAGAGAAAGCTCTGGTGGTGAGTGTCACAGGTGTTGCTCCTGTGCTTGCATTGACCAAGTGAAGAATTAACCCTTTGAAGATGTTTTTTCTTTTGGAAAGTCAGTGCTCTAGAATTCCATTGCTTTCAAGTACCAGTAGTGATTGTTACATCAGCATTAGAATGTTCAGTTAAGAACATTCTAATCACATATTTGGATCTTACAACTGAAACGGTTAAGGGTTCTAAATCTTAAGTGTAATTCAGTTTTTCCCTCCAACAGGCAGAGGGGCAGAACGCCAAGAACCAACAGATGGACCCTTTCACTCGAAGACAGTGCAAGCCCACTATGGTGTCCAACGTAAGGATTGTTTATTTGATATTTAAAATGGTAATAATATTTTTAGGGTCTACAGCCAAAGAAATGCAATTGATTTTGGGGGCCATTGTCAGTTGAAGTGATCGGTTACTTCACTTGGACAAAGGTGTTCCAGTAATCACAAGTAGTCAGTTACAAATTGGACATATTGGTCTTTTTTTATTTGTGTGTCTTTTTTGTGGATCTCCATCCATCTAAAGCAGTGCTATGAAAGCTACGGTCCTCGAGGGCCAAATACTGCTGGTTTTCCACCCTCCCTTTACCTGGGAGTCAGGTGTGAAGACAGTCCGGCCAATCAGTAGCACTAATTGTTCAGTCAGTAACTGGGAGAAAAGAAAAACCAGGGCTGGACTTGTATTCGAGGGCCAGAGTTGAGTATCCATGATCTAAAGGTGCAATGAGTAAAATCAGTGCAGTGACTGATTGTGATGATTGACAGTTGACCCTGTTCTTCCTGTGGATGCGGGCTGCAGTTTGTGCATAACTGAAAATCTTGGAAGGCTTTCAGGCTGATTCAGCATCTGAAATATGACCTGTTTAATCAGTGCTGTTATTGAAGAATATCTATGAGGAAGGGGCTACTTGTGGACAGTGTTTGATGGATTTGTTTGTGTTTTTGGGACAGGCCAGAGACCCTTCTGTTCATGCTGCTATCCTCGCCCATCTGAACCAGAAATATGGGTCGGGTTCAGAGCCGGACAGCGTGCTGGAGAAGAACATCCAGGTAAGGTCCAGAGGGAGGGGGACAGAGCTCAAGCTTGCTTGTGTGACTAAGAGTGCAGACCATATACATCAAGTCTTGCATTCGGATCCGAAATTTATCCTTTCTTCCCGTCGTTCCCTTCCTTTGCTTCAAGGGGGAATCTCCAAAATGCCAGGATGAAATATGGCAGCCACACCAAGTGTGATTCAGCTCCAATTTAAGAAACGGGGGGTAATTATATTCCCTCGCTCCCTCGTTTATCCTCCCTTCCACGAAGGGTATAAAATGCAAGCTTCCAGCAAGAAGGGAATCCCACAATGCAATTTTCCACATGGAAAAAGCGGGCAGTCACCACAGAACTATGTGGCGGTCACATTTCAACTCTACGGTGTTGCACTTCCAAAATGTTGCGAGGGCGGTTCGGTTCTGTTTTTGTTTGTTTCTCGTCAATCCTCCCTTGCAGAGCACCTTTTAAGTTTGCTTGCTCCACGTAGCAAATTGCGTCACAAGATGGCTCCCTCGAGGGAAGTGAGCAAGGGAAGTGAGCAAGGGAAGTGAGCAAGGGAAGTGAGCAAGGGAAGTGAGCAAGGGAAGTGAGCAAGGGAAGTGAGCAAGGGAAGTGAGCAAGGGAAGTGAGCAAGGGAAGGGAGCAAGGGAAGGGAGCAAGGGAAGGGAGCAAGGGAAGGGAGCAAGGGAAGGGAGCGTGTTAAATTGGATTCGAATGCAGCCTTGGACGGAATGATGTTCCACTCGGCAGAATTGGCCCCCGTCTGAGTTTCCTCTTCCTGTTTATTCACAGGGACATCTCGGTCAGAAAGACAAAGATGCCACCAAAACGACAAGTGACCTGTCTGAGGATCTTTTCAAAGTTCATGACTTTGATGTCAAGATAGACCTTCAGGTTCCTAATGCAGGTGAGGTTCATTCCTGTGCGTGCGTGCGTGCGTGTTAGTAAGTATTTAATACTCATCTGGCTTACTCCATTAAAATGTAGAGGGAAAATATACCATTAACAGAAGTCTTTTGTCTTGTCCTGTGTTTGAATTCAGAGGCAAAGTCTCTCTCTGTGAGCTCCAATGCCCTGCCTGTGAAGGACGGCGCTCCCCGTAGGTCACTCAACCTGGAGGACTACAAGAAGAGGCGGGGCCTGATCTGAGCTCCTCCTACTTACAGCTGTCCTTGCATGTGTCAGTCGGTAGCTCTGGAGCCTCAAGGCTAGGGGCCACTCCTGTGTGCGTGTGTGCGAGTACGTGTGCGTGTGTGTGTGTGTGCGCATGTGCTGGTGTGCGTGTGCATGTGTGCGTGTGTCCATCCCAAAAAGCGAGAGAGAGGAAATATGAAATAATCTGACAACTTTTTTTGTAAAGGAGACCTTTTTAAAAGTTGTCTAGTCTACTTGGGTTATTATGTCCAGAAATAGTACTTGGAATTGTCTCTTTTTTTGTTACACCTTTTTATTTTTTATATATAATTATTTTCCTTCACAAATTTCACGGTTGTTGTATTTTCCTTTTTTTGTCGTTTTGTTTTTTGAAAAGGACGCTGCGCTGATGGATTATAAATTATCTGTACGAAAAAGACATTTTATCTGAATGACTCGGATTATTTTGCAACCTGGAAGAGGACTTTGAGATTACCGACATGGACAGTAAACGGTAATTGGAACAGGATTTATTTTTCCTCCTCCAACATTGGATTTCTACTTTTTTTTTTTTTTTTTTCTCTCTCTCTTCACCCCCCCGCACAACTAACCTACAAAAACTGGAGAGGATCCGTCTGTCACTTTTCACTCACCTCACTCTCCAACAGTTCTCTCTCGAAGAAAGACAGGGAGACCAGGAAGAAGAGAACAGAAGATTGCATAATATCTGTCCCTCCAGGGTTGTACAAGGGAAAAGGCAAGGACTTATAAATGAGTTTTTTCTTTTGTTTGTTTTTGATTTGTTTTCCTTTTGTATTAATATAACACACCAATAAAAACAAACCTGTATCCCGTGTAAAATATTGAAAGCATTGCTTTTCTTTTTTTCTCATTTCCTAAATCCCCACTTTGTCTCCTTTTTTTGTTTTCATTTATAAGAGAACGGATTCTAAGTGTTTACAGGTGTGTCCTTAGTCAGTTCTCGTATTGATGTGGCATGCCATGTAAATAAGCGACTTGGAGTGGGTGCTACACAATAAAGAGGCACTGTTTCATACCTGCTGCCTGATTGTCTGTGTGTTTCCTGTGGGGGAGAGAGGTCACTGTCGCCGTCTTTACGTTACATCTTCCATTCCGGGTCTCGGATATTCGGTTCTGAAAGTAGTTTCAAAACAGGTGCTTTTATTTCTCCCCTTTTTCTCCAATTTGGAATCGACAAGACGCTTTTTCACGACCACTACGCCACCTTATGCCCAGGCAGAGAGCACTGAAGCTCAAGTGCATACCTTCCACTGACAGACTACCCACAAGCCAGTGCTTCTTTCCTACACTGTTAGCCGTGCGGTGTACTAGCGGGAAGGCTAATGCTGATTGGAGGGGAGGCACATCTTTCTTTGACTCCAACTTGGAAGCTTGTTTAGTGTTGGGTGAGTTCCATGGGAAGTGTTTTCGCAGCGGTAAACCAAGACACCTTCTTCACTTAACCATCGTATTATATTCCGGGTCAATGTTTGACGTCTCTTAAAAACCAGTTAACCTTATTTCTTCATCTTCACACTATGATTTTTCCTAATTTGTTGGGATTAAATAGTAAACACACAATAAACATAATGCTATATTGCTATGTAAGTCCTATACCAACTTTGTATAAAAGGTGGTGTGTGGCGGCATTTGTGGAGTAGCTGTATAAAATGTAAGAAAATGTACGACCTTTATTAGTTTTTAACTGATTTTTTTGTGGGAAATTCTGGTGGCACTTTCCCATATAGGTTTTAAACTTCACAAATGTTCATTAAATCAGGCTCTAAAATTAGATGTTTCATCACAGATTTTTAATACTTAGGGATAAAAGGCTAGTCAATTGGGAGACGCACAAAATGTGATGCAGAAAGTGTCAAAATGTTTCTATTACAATAGTTTTGAGTCAGTTTAAACTTTTGGGGTCAATTTGACCCCAAACATAAATGGCATCATAAAATGTAAACATAATACAAGGGTTAAACCCACCCTACTCCAGCAGGACCTGGCCAGCCGTGCCCAGCTGCGGCGTACTCCCACACGTACATTACATCCACTTGGCAGATGTACTTTTCTATTCCTGGATATAAAAAAATATCACCAAGAAGACAAAGGGGGCCTGTGTATAACCAATATTTGTAACAATAGCCAAACAAAGCAAAAGTCTGCATTGGAAAATGGGTTGGGTTTCTGCTGTCTTGTCTGCAGTGGCAAGCTCATTCCTCCACTGGGGGGAAACCAGAAGAGACTGTTGTCTGCTAATGAAAAAACCCAAACTAGTCTATTCCATAAGGCTCAGCCTGTGCTTTGGTGAGTGATTTTCTCAACTGCATACATGTGTCCCAGGGTTAACACTGAAGTAGTCCGTTTCACTAGAATAGATTGTACTGCGTACTCTGAATTGGGTCATATTTGTAAACCCTGTGCACTGATAATAAGAAGGAATTTTTTATGTGAATTTGTGTTATTAGACCTTCACTTGTACTATTGAATGATGACGGTTTAATTTTGACCCATTAAATTATTCCCATTTTGCCTTTTAAGTCCTGGAGTTTGCTTCTCGTGATGTTGTACATTCATAACGGTCCTATCGCTGTAATAGGTTATTTTAAGGACATTTAATTGTTTTGATTGTAGCCTATGAGTTCATCAGAAAAAATATATTGTGTTATACATAATTAGTTTTGCGTTTAATTCACATTCCCTGAATTCACAGCTTTAATTTGAGGGATTTTACATCCATATCGGGTGAACCATTGTAGCAATTGTAGCCATTTTTATACATAGTCCCCCATTTTAGGGGACCAAAAGTAATTGGACAAATACACTTAGTCATCATATTTAATATTTGGTTGCATATCCTTTGCATACCATGACTTATTGATGTCTGTGACCCAACAACATCAAAAGAATCTTATTTTCTGGTACTCTTACAAGCGATACTATAACGTCTCTGCATTTGAAAGGATCTCTATGGGAATTGGGGGTGGGACCAGATTTAGCTTTAAATTCCCCTATGGAAAAAGAATATGCTGCAGTATATTGTAAATATATCAAAATTATCTTCACAATATATTTAAAATATACTGCAGTATATTACATTTCCATATGGGTTATGCTGGAACAGTATGGAATACATGGTTGGTAAAATGGCTGTAAGTCATCAAGGGTCTGAGGTATCAAAAGAGCATCAAACCATCACTCTGCTGCCAGATATGCAGTAGTTATGGATGGATCACCTTAAAGGTTGTATCAGCGATTTTGGGTGGAAACATAAATGATCACATTCATCTGATTTTTCCTCACGATCCGCTAGCTGCCCGCCCCATAAGCAGGCCGTCAAAAAACCGCGTCTCTGTAGGCAGCCTATGCTCCGAGATCGTACACAAAAACAAATGGTACTACCAACCACTCAAAACCAAAATAAACAGTATTCCAACCAATCACAATGATCTGCACAAACGCTAATACTCTTATCTCGCTGAAATCTTGACGGATTTACAAACGGTTTGGTTTCTTACAAACGTTATTAACGTGGTTATAATTCTGGATGCTTGAACACTATTTTTTAAAACATAACATAATTATTCATAAGTATGTTTGTTTGGGATTTCGCTTCAGAAGTGACGTCACCCAAAATCGCTGATACAACCTTTAAGAGTTGTTTCCCCTGACTTTTTCCCCCCCATAGAGTTCAATAGGAAAATGAGTCAGGAGAAAAAAACCCTTAAAGTCATCCATCCATATCAACTGCATATCTGGCAGCAGAGTGATGGTTTGAGGCTCTGTGGACTCTTCATTCTTGGAGAACGGGGAATGTTATCTGTCCGTTCGCATTTTTATAAGGATGATCTGCTCTTTGATTTGAATGAGCATTTGTTTATCACTGCACGTCAATGGTGTTTACAAGTCTCCGTCACGTTTTCTTGCTTCTGATTGGTGCTTGTCGTCATACAGCCGGAAGTTAATTGTCATGAGTTCTTAAGAGCTGTCAGTAATTTGTCCGAAGTGGGTGCTGGACTCACTGTCTGATCAACTGAACAAGAATGGTTACTACTAGTAATAGGTGTTCTCTTTGATATGACATGCCCTATGAACCACACGCTTTAATTGAACCCGGTTGCGCCGTTTTTAAACACGTTACTATCCTAGTAAACAAGACAGTCTTGTTATTGCTTTTGGGATAATTAGCCATACTTTGCAAGCATTGCACAAAAAATAGTAGCTAGAATCGCGTTCATTGTAATATTTACTGTCTAAATTAAACGGAAAATGCGCTCTGAAATCAGCAGCAGTCCAGTACCCCCAGTTCTTCCGGAAGCAGTGCACTACACTCTGACCTTATAGCACGGAACACTGGCTCAGGCAGTACGAAAACCTCTCTTCATTTGGGTCCTATCAGTTGTTCCTGGTCCACGTCTCCCGGAAGTTTTCTTTCGCCTGGCTTCATCTTCAGCAATGGAGGAGGGCTGAAAATACCAACTGACTGATGAAAAATCAGAGGAAGACGACAGGTTGCTGGTTAACTTTCCATCATCTCATGTATTTAGGATAAGTTGCCAGCTATTTATTAAATATCGGCTGTCTCCGATCCGCGTTTGGGACTGAATATAAACAAGGACACCAGTTACTGAAGCCCATCGAACCAGCGGCGTTATAAGGTAGCCACAAGCTAACGCTAGCTTCACTTTTCCAGCTCGTGAGTCTGTGTGCATTAGCTAGCTAGCAACTGCAAAAAAATAAAAATAAAGCGCAGGCCTCACAATCTAGCGGGATAGCTCGGGTGCTTGACCTGACACATTCAGCTAGCTATCTAGCTCTGATGTAAGATTTATACATCATTCAGTCAGCTAGTTACCCATTTGTACAGGAATTAGTTGTAGCTGACTTGGCTAACTTGTTGTCTAGTTTTCTCTGGTCAGAATGTAAACAAACCATGACTGTTATAGCTTGCTATCTTGTAGCTACATCCTAATAGAAGGGGATCGAAAGAGAGGAGATTTCAGACCACCTTATGCTCGTCTGACACTGCACCGACAAATAAAACACAGAGCATGCAGTTGTCAAATAGCTAGCTAGCTAACTCGCTAGCAAGCTCTTACCAACAACATACCACGTTGAATGCGATGACGTTTTACCGAGTGACAGGCAAGTTTTCTTTCCCCTCGAATTGACATTCCCCATGGTGTATGAAATAACCGTAGCTGCGTGGGGAATTGGTAACGTTAGAGCATATCAAGTCGTTTTGTAGTTGGAGCTATTTATACTGAGCCATCCTCAAGCTAAATCTGGATACAATGTAGTGGGATGGCTTTTCGATCCTGTTTCAGCTGACTGACTTGGATAGTTCTTGGACGCTGTAGTCAGCCTAATCATGGACGTTTTGCAAACAAATGCAGCTCTGAGCTCATTACACATATTATATGAAAGTTATTTGAAACAGAGTAAGCTAAAGTAAGAGCATTATTTTACTTTAACATCAGATTAAAATGACAATCCCATTCATTTTAAAGGCTTGTCTGCTTGAACAGTAAATTGGTGGTACGAATTTGCTTGTGTTCTTTAGAGGATGTCTGTATATATTAACGCGTAACTCTCTAGTATAGTCTAGTCTAGTTTTATGACTGTAAACCACACACCAGAATACCATATAATTGTTGTGGTTAGAAGATTCCTATTTAAAAAAAACAAAAACAAAAAACAACCTAAGATCCATTCCTCTAACCTTTGGAAGCATGTGATTGTTATTTTATCGCTGACCTTATCGTTTTCATCTTCCCACTCTTTCATTGTGGAATACATTCATGTTATGGCAGGCATGCCTATTATCTTTGTGTACATTCCACTCTCTTAGAGGGAATTTTTGAAGGCAGACAATTTTACCTGTATCGTCATGGAAATATAGAGCAACTGCATACTACTTCTCCAGGTCCAGGATGTCTTGGTTTGCTGATCTGGCTGGGAGAGCGGAGGACTTCCTGAACAAAGTGGACCAAGGAGCAGCCGCTCTGACCAAACATCAAAGCCAGGCCGCGGCCCTCTCTTCCTCCTACGACACTCAAGACCCTGCTGCTGATTCTTCCCAGTACAGCTCAGCATACCGAACCCCTGACTTAGAGGAGCAGCAGCACAGCTACCACACTACCCATGAGGCCTCTGGTTTTATCGTCAATGCTGCGGGCAACATCAAGAAGTCCAAGGCCACTCTACTGGCGGTTACCACGAATGTGCCCCTGGGGTCAGCGAGCGGCTCTGGTGGCGCCCCCAACTCTCTGAAGCCCTCCTCCAACTTCGTCCGGCCGAAGAAGCCGGAGGTCGACGACGACCTTCTCTTCGACTTCCTCAACAGCTCGGACTCGGCCTCGAGCGGGAAGAGGGATGCCCAGAAGTGGGAGAGGCCCAGAGCGACGGGGTCAGGCGAAGGGGCATCGTCTCCGGCTGCCCCTGCTCCCAGCGCGCCGCAGGCTCCTTTGTCCGCCTCCTCCTCCCCCCGCTCCACCCGAGGCCTGTCGCGGACCTCCAGCCTCAGCTCTCTGTCCACCAGCACCCACAGTGTCAAGACCTCAGAGGACGGCGGCTCCGCCAGAGAGCAAAGCCAAGGTAGCGCTCAACACGGAGATGGAGGGGCTTTCTTTGATGTGTGTGCCGATGCTTTACACCTTAGCTTACTATTTATGGCTAGCTCAAGTGTGGATGAGGTCATTTCAGTGTGATCCATGGTTCAATGTGGAAAAAACATTTTTTCTATCGAGTTGTTGAACCATGTGAAAAATTAACAAGAGCTGTAATGGTGTGTTTTTTTAAAAAACCTCAACATTGGTAGAAACTAGAGCTTTATGTTTTGTTTTTCATTTTAAAAAGACCCATTTGTGATGTTTGTCTTTTTGGAACGGTGAAGCTGATGAGCTTTTTTATGTTAGGAGAACATTTTAATGTCTCTATGTTGGACGTTCATTGCATTTACTTCTTAGCAAAAGTTTATCATCTGATATGGCAACCTAAAATAGCTTGTACATTGTATCTTTATCACTGGTGAGAAAAAGTCCTGTCATTTCTTAAAATTGCAGTCAATTATTCAGCCATAATAGTCCTGTGAAGTTCTTACAAGAAAACAAGGCATGTTTCTGTCAGAAATGGAGTTTCCACTTAACGGGTCAGAGATGGTTGCTTTCCTGATGCTATACATGTTTTATACTCTATGGAAAAGTACTTTTATATTTAGCCATTTGTGACGAGAAGCTGTTGACATTTTATGCACTCATTAATGAATACAGTCCCCTGAATGTGCTGTATCAGGAAGTTAATGGATGAATTTTGATGATCCAGTATGAATAGGTATAAGGCAGGGGTTCTCAAAATGCGGCCCGGGTGCCAATGGTGGCCCTCGAAAACATTTTGTGCGGCCCGCGTTAAGTCCACATGAAAGGAAATACATATTATATTAGAAAGCACTTAATGGCCCATTTTAATACAGTACTGTCCCTTTAAATGTTTTACCAGCAGCACAGCAACTGGTGGCTCCTGGCACCTAAAGCGGACATTACACTGCTAGCTAGTTATCAATAAGGTTTGATAGAAGTTGGACTTCTGCAGTATCGTATCTTCATTAATATTTTACAGTTGCTAGCTAGCTTAGTAGCCTATTTGATCAGTGTTGCTATTTTTGTGAGAGCTAAAGTTAGTTGGTTTTGGACTTAATTTAGATTTCATGAGTGTATTTTTTTTTTCTTGTGCGGCCCTCCATCCAATGCAGGCTCCCTTAATTGGCCCTCAGTCACCAAAACTTTGAGAACCCCTGGTGTAAGGGAATAAGCGTACGTGTAGGTAAAAGCTGTTGTCTTGTCACTGAGACCCCCAAGGAGCTGCGTGGCTCAGTTCTGTGCTGTGATGCCAATCTCTCTCTCCCTTCGACAGACACACCAGAGAGCTCAGACTCGGGGATGGCGGGGCCTCTGGAGCAAACGGCGGAGGAGCCGGTCCCTGTGGAGGAGCCGCAGAGTCAGGTTCTGTCCAGCCTGCGCCTGGAGAACCAGCTGCTGCGCAGCGAGGTGGCCTCGCTCAACCAAGAGATGGCTTCGCTCATTCAGAGAGCCAAAGACACGCAGGAGGGTAGGGGGCTGATTGAAGGGTCAGGGGGAGGGTTTAAACGGGCGTAACCTGTATGATTCGCTGCATTTTACATTGTTTGAGCGCATAATTTTACATCCGGGGTGGGGGAATCTTTTCCGAAAAGGGCCGGTGTGGATGCAGGTTTTTGATTTAGCCCAGTACTAAGACACCGGGCTAAATCAAAAATCTGCACCCACACCGGCCCTTTTCGGATAAGATTCCCCACCCGTTTTACATAGTAAATTGAATTGACAGTTCCTGATTGTTTCTAGTGTAGCGCTTTGCGATAGAGCATGTTGCATGCGTTTTTAAAGGTTTGTTTTTTGGGCAGGAATACTGTAGTTAGTCCTAATCGGTTAACTCCTCCTCTTTCCCAGAGCTGAACCTGGCGAGACTCCGGACGGACAAGTGGAACTCGGACCAGTCGCGAACAGACCGCACGGTCAGAGAGCTGAGGTCGCAGGTCGATGACCTCGCAGAGGCCCTGTCGGCCAAGGACGGGCAGCTGGCAGTTCTGAAGGTCCGCTTGGACGAGGCCGACCAGCTTCTGAAGTCCCGCAGCACTGCATTGGAGGAAGCCCAGTGTGAGAAGTCCAGGTGAGCCACTGTCTGTGTGGACGAGAAAACTAGAAGAAATAGACTTACCCAGAATCAGCGTTTTTACCTGAATGGTGCCAATTTACATTCCACCATTGTGTGGATGATGATTTCGACTTTATCCCTGCATTTCACTGAACATACTGTATATTCCAATTCCAATACCCGTACACAGTGGGAAAACATATTTCTTTTATTGAGTTATCTATCGCAAACTGAACTGTGCATTTGTATGCATAATTTGCATTTGGTTTGTAACAAGCTTTCATTTTTCTACAGTGAATTTGAATATCCAACAGTTTTCAAAGATTTAAATCTAAAGTCTGCTTAGATGGGATGCACTGCAGTCCAAAGCGATATTCAGCTTACATTATTTGAATAACATGTTCAGTTTTTTTCATAAAAAAGAAAAAAAAAAGAAACGTTGCCTGGGACTTCATGAATTTGGCGTCACGTTATGTCAGAACTGTAGTCTACATCTACAGCCTAACACTGCTGCGTTCACTTAGAAGTCCTCACATTGCAATTATTTGTTATTATATACTAGTGCATTGCCCGTTCAAAATGTGCCTGTTTGGAACGGGCTGGACTTTATGGCGTGCGTGACTTTATGGCGTCTCGCCTGACTCGTGTGGAGGTTCGCTAGCTCGAGAAAATTTCATGCACTTGGCGTCGCGATTTGACGAGAGTGATGGGTGCTTCTGTTTGGGTATTTCAGGAATTTCTGCCTTGAGCATTAGTAGTTGTTGTTCTTCTTTGGTTTAATGGCGGTCGGGCAGTTTGGGGCAGTTTGGGATGCGGCTTTCATGAGAGATGGTACACTCAAGTAGTTCCGGGGAAGATTTTGCGCTGTGACATTAGTTTCCGGATTCCGCATTCATAATAGTGGACGGCAAATGGTGTAAAGGAAACAAAGCCACTTGTGGACGACTGCCAATTTTTTAACACTGCACTTCCTAGGGTCCTGAGCAATACACATAGCGTATTTCAACCAGTGCTCGGTTGTGGAGCAAAAATGAAATACAGATACACAGACAGCAGGCACAGACACGATTCCTGCCTTTATAGTTAGATGTTGCTGGTAACAGGAAGTCATGCATGATGTCCTGTTTCTCTCCCAGAATCCTGCAGGACCACACAGAGGGAAATAATCTGCATTCCCAGGCCCTCCACACTCTCCAGGAGAGGCTGAGGGAAGCCGATTCCGCCCTCCACAGGGAGCAGGACAGCTACAGGAAGATGCAGGTCTGGGTGCTTTTTTCAATGCTTTTCTCCCTGTTTTTGTTGGGAATGTCCGATTGTGCTCTTCAGAGCTCATTCGTGCAACCCTCCACGATTGTATCGGAAAAACGCGGACAAGCATGTGCTCTCCTTCCAAGCATATGATGTCAGACGTGGTTATTGCACACTCACTGCAGTTTGTGAGTCAGACTTGCACAGACATGAGTCAAAGGAAGATACTTTTTGTGTGCAGCTCAATGGACAGTTTTGCAGGCACCAGATCGACCGGCGGGGGTCGCTAGTGAGCAATGAGATGCTGTCATTCTGGCTGACTGAAATCCTCCCTTCCTTGGGCAACACTAGCAGCAATTGCGCGTCACACTGCGGGTCTGCCAGGCCACAGTTGGCCCTGGCAATCAGCACCCCTCCTGTATCCGTGTCTGTTTCTGTTTGCTTATCACATTGACTTCTGTACCGCACCCTCCCATTGTGCCTGTTTGGAAGGTCAGAGCACCACCTATAATATAAACATATGTATTATACACTCGTGTGATAAAAATCAGTTTCTGCCATTCTGGGCCATTTAGTGTAACTGTTGAGACTGTGAAATGGCTTGAGATGTGAAGCAAACCGTGGCCGCCCCTGCAGAGCAAAAATGGCGGTGTAAATTTAACACTGCTGGTGTACATTTAAGACCCTAGAGTGTTTATATGACTCCACGGAGTCAAATAAACCTCATACGGTGCTAAATATACACCATTTTTGCTGTGTGGCTGACCTTGTTGTTTTTGGGGGCGTGGGGTGTCTCCAGAGTGAGTTTGCGGAGCGGCTGGGGAAGGTGGAGGCGGAGAGGCAGACCCTGGCGGAGGCGGTGACGGGGGCCGATCGGCGCGGGTCGGAGGACCGGCGGAGGGCCGAGGAGCTCCAGCAGCAGGCGAAGAGTGCCCGCGTCGCGGCCGAGACGGCCAAGCAGGAGCTGCAGGACTACAAACACAAGGCCTCGCGCATTCTGCAGGTACACGCCCACTCATGCGCTAACTCTAGTGCATTCTGCAAGTACACGCCCGCTCGAGCGCTAACTCTAGCGCATTCTGCAGGTACACGCCCACACGAGCGCTAATTCTAGCGCATTCTGCAGGTACATGCCCACTCGAGCGCTAACTCTAGCGCATTCTGCAGGTACACGCCCACTCGAGCGCTAACTCTAGCGCATTCTGCAGGTACACGCCCACTCGAGCGCTAACTCTAGCGCATTCTGCAGGTACACGCCTGCTCGAGCGCTAACTCTAGCGCATTCTGCAGGTACATGCCCACTCAAGCGCTAACTCTTAGCGCATTCTGCAGGTACACGCCCACTCGAGCGCTAACTCTAGCGCATTCTGCAGGTACACGCCTGCTCGAGCGCTAACTCTAGCGCATTCTGCAGGTACACGCCCACTCGAGCGCTAACTCTAGCGCATTCTGCAGGTACACGCCCACTCGAGCGCTAACTCTAGCACATTCTGCAAGTACACGCCCGCTCAAGCGCTAACTCTAGGCCACATGCGATTATCCGTGCGTGCGGGCAGGTGGGGGTTCAATCAGTACTTTCTCAGCTGTGGTCCCTTCTCTGTGATACCCTCTCTGATTTCTATCTGTCTGGGGAAATATATATATATATATATATATATATGCAGTGTGTTGTAAATCGGTAAACATCCCCTTCGGTAAACAGTGAATTGGGCCAACACCCCCTTTTAATTATGCTTTTATTAAACAAAAAAAAGAAAGAAATTACAATTTGAGGGGGAGAATTCTCCCCCTGCAGTACCATAGTGTCCATTTAAAGTTCTAGCTAGCTTGAAGAGTGCATTATTGTACCAAATTAAAGGGGGGGGGACCTCTAAGTAGACTGAAGATGTTTCACAAAAAAAGAATTGACTTCTCTGTTGATCAACCTGAGCCGTCTTTGCACAGGGCATAAATACTAGGTAGTTGGCGGAGCTGACAATGTGTTAAGACGTCAAGCCGTAACAAATAAATAAATATAAATGGTTAAATATAAAGTAAAAAAGGAAAGGGACAAATGAGATCAGTACAGATAATGCCTAGCCTCTTTATCTCCTGAGTCCACAGAGAGTTCGTTTGAACATTGTGTTGAGAAACATGCATATGGTTCTGAGCTTATTTTTTGCCAGATTGTAGCAGCTGTGCTTTATCTCCTGATGTTATCACAGCTGGAAAATACATTTTTGCATCCCCCCCCCACCACATTTCCTACTTATCTGAAGCTTATCTGTGTAATCGTGTGGGTGTGTTTAGTCACGTAGCTGAGCACAGCTGAAAGACAAAATGGCGGAAGTGTGTGGAGCAGCTGTGGTTGATATCCGGTGCTGTGCTGGTTCCTTTAGTCCAAAGAGAAGCTGATAAGCAGCCTGAAGGAGGGCTCAGGGCTGGAGGCGCTGGAGGTGGGCGGGTCGGGGGCTCTGGAGCTGGAGGAACTGCGGCACGAGAAGGAGCTCCAGAGGGACGAGATCCAGAAGCTGCAGGGCCAGGTGCAGACGCTCCGCGCAGAGATACAGGTGCGATCGACGGGGTGTGTGTGTGTGCCCATGTGTGTGCGCCTGCCTGTGTGTGTGTGTGCGCCTGCCTGTGTGTGTGTGTGCGCCTGCCTGTGTGTGTGTGCGCCTGCCTGTGTGTGTGTGTGCGCCTGCCTGTGTGTGTGTGTGTGCCTGCCTGTGTGTGTGTGTGTGCCCATGTGTGTGTGCCTGCCTGACTGTGTGTGCGCCTGCCTGCGTGTGTGTGTGTGCGCCTGCCTGCGTGTGTGTGTGCGCCTGCCTGCGTGTGTGTGCGCCTGCCTGTGTGTGTGTGCGCCTGCCTGTGTGTGTGTGTGTGCGCCTGCCTGTGTGTGTGTGTGTGCGCCTGCCTGTGTGTGTGTGTGTGTGTGTGTGTGCGCCTGCCTGTGTGTGTGTGTGTGTGTGCGCCTGCCTGTGTGTGTGTGTGTGTGTGTGCGCGCGCCTGCGTGTGTTACTGAATCTGAAATTGGTCATGAAAAACCTTTTTACTGACCAGGTTGTGCCATTTTTAATGATGGGATGTGGTGATCTTGAGTGACATAGAACTTTTCACAAGTATTTTACATAGGAAGACCTTCATGTATAATGTTATAAAAACATTTGAATAGGAAGACCTATAACGTAGGAAGAAAATGTTTTAGCCCAAAGTTATACACACAAAAGCTTTAAGTGAGACTGTAACTGTCCTTTTCCCCCAAAATGACCTCACAATTGGTCAAAATTACACGTTGTATAAACAAAGGATTGAACATTAGTTGAAATTGGGAGAATACATGCGTTTGTCTCTTGAGCTTTCAACAAATATTTGAATCAGCCTTGCTTCAAAATTTATTGTTTACTTTAAAATTAGAGTGAAGGATGAAGCCACAAGACAACTACATAAAGAAGACATTGTTTAGAATGTTTAAAGTTAATTTTCCAAATATGCTGATCCAAAAAAATCTTTGACTGGAAGGTGGATGGATTCAGATATGTGGGCATTAAATAGACTGCAAGGTTGGGAACTATTAAAGCAGAACACTGCAAACCCAAGGCTAAAAATAGGCTCCTCGAGATTAGAATGAACTGAGTGAGCTTGGTGGTAAGTGGAAACTGACAGGGTATTATACATCAGAAACGGAGAATCCACACTGATCTACCCATTTTAATCTGACTCAGAGTTGTGAATCTTATTTTGTAAGGCTGTGCTATATATAGTAGTGAAGTGGGAGAAGCAGCCAGCGCACTCCTTGCATTGAGTATTAAAAATAACTAATAATGGCACATGGAAGGCTATATTAGGCATGCAGCACAGAATCGGGCCAAAATCCCCTTTTAATTATGCTTTTATTAAACAAAAAAAAGAAAGAAATTACAATTTGAGGGGGAGAATTCTCACCTTTATCACAGGTTCTGCAGGACCAAGGTGAAGAGTCCTGGCAGTCATCTAATGAGCAGAGTCATGGCAGTGTCGCACACTCACAAGACCTTAGGAACAGCAAACTCATGCAACCAGATCGTTTTTTTTTTTTTTTAGCTAAACTTTGTTTGTATTTTGATGGGCATTTCCTGTCTTTTTATTATCATCATTTTTTTTAAATCTCTTCCCTTCTATGACTGTTGATATGTTTATGTATACTGAATGACCAGAATATCACCAGTATTTTTCACAGCACTAAAGCATCATTGAAATTAATTGAACTTAACTTTTTTGACTCTTCCTGTCTCTATCTCTGTGTTACTGTCTGTGTGTCCACTTTTGTGTGTGTGTACCTGCGTCCTTGTGTGTGTGTGTGTGTGTGTGTGTGTGTGTGTGTGTATGTATGCCTGTGTGTGTGTGTGTGTGTGTGTGTACGTGCGTCCGTGTATGCATGTATTTTGGGGCCTCCCTCCATGGTGTACCCCAGGACCTGGAGTCGCAGGCGCTGACGGAGGCGGAGTCCTGGAGGGAGCAGCTACAGGAGGTGCAGGAGCAGCAGGGGGTCCAGGCCCGGGCCAAGCAGGAGGTGGAGGCCGAGCTGGAGCGCTGCAAACAGGTCAGGAAGCGACGGAGTTCATCGCTCTCTAGCGACCTCTACTGGCCGACCGGGTGCTCGTGGAGTGCATTCACAATATGAAAGGTCTTCCTCCAACTCCGCCATACACAAGCTCAGCTGTAGTCTGCGGTGTGAAAAGAAGCAGCTGGTGTCACCACGTGTTTCGGAGGAGAATCGCGGATGTCGACACACTCCTGAATCGGCAGTGGGATGAACGCGGCTATGAATGCAGATAATTGGATATTCTAAATTAGGGGGGGAATTGGATATGTACAAATATAAATTTTGGTGTATAAATGTGGAGCTGTACAGCTCCACATTTATACACCAAAATGTATATTTAAAAAAAGAGTAGGGGATGGGGTGGACAATTGTGATCAGTTCAATGAAGAAATGAGAATTTTAGAGACATATTTAAATTAGCAGGTCACCTCTGAATGCACCAGATTTGCTTAATCTCATGATCTCATTGGGGCAGAGCGAAGGGGGAGTGGCTTTATTGAGTGGACCAAGGAAACAGTGTTTTTTTTTAAAGCTGCTATAATTTGCAAGTGGGAATATTAGTTGGCAGTTTGCTCTGTTGTCTTTGGTCTAACCCATATTACTGGAATTATTTTCCTTTTTTAATAACAACATTTTGGTTTTTACTCCAGTTCTCTTGGTAAAAAATATAGATTTTTCAGTGTTAAAATTAAGTAAGGATTACAATGTTATTATGCCCTCTGCTGGCTACATTGGGAAAGTGTTGCGTGTACCTGCACAGCAAGGAATGCTAAAGTTTTCCACTAATTTCCTGCCTTGACAAAATGTTCGAATATTACATTATGCTTGTTAGTGTGCTAAAAAATGTATTGATTTGATTGAGATCATTTAAAAGGAGAAAATTTTGGCAAACTGGAATTGTTGTGCTGAGAGTGGTGTGGCTCTGAATCAGTCTGATGTGAAATATAGCAACACGGTGGTAGAAGGACAGATGATAGGAAAGTTTAGAGACGGCATGTACTGCACATGACCGAGCACAATGGATTTGTAAGATTTTATTTTTGAAATTACACGTGCTTTGTGGTGGTGTTCTGGAGGTTTGTATGTACATTTAAAAAAAAATGTAATTGCCACTGTATGGCTACCAAGAGATAGGGCAATTTGTTGCATAAATATAAAGGAAAGCTTGAATAATACTTAATAACTTGATTACCGCAGATGGTTTAGCACAGTTAACTTTTTGGCTGGCTTTATGTTAGAGCAATCAAATGATACCTTGTGTGTGTATGTGTGTGTGTGTGTGTGTGTGTGTGCGTGTGCATGCGTGCATGTATGTTACAGGAGCTGCAGTACACGGAGGACGAGCAGCACCGTGCAAAGACCACGCTCCAAAGCCGGATCAAGGACAGAGAGGACGAAATTCAGAAACTCAGGAACCAGGTAAGACTTGCTTCATCCCCACTCTTTGTACCGTGTATCGTGTGACACATCCTGGGCACTGCTCTCGTGCACGGACGGGCCCCACAGTCTGGTATCGATTCCGGACCGCGCCAGTACAGTCTCTGTCCAGCAGCCTTGCACAGCTGGCTCTGGAGTCGCCCAGGTATGGGGAGGGGTTCAGTCGGTCTGGATCACAGAACCTCATCACGCACCTGCAAGTCCTCCTGTTCCGCTGCACATGAAGTGCCATCCCACGGCTCGGGCTCATGTCTGTGCGAGCCTGACTATCGTGTGAGCAGCACTGTACCACCACATGCTTCAGAGGAGTGTACATCTTGCTCTCTCCTGAATCCCTAGAAGAGCTTGTGAATTCCATTCAAAATGGCGGCTGAAAAGGGGCAAAAAGCATTTTAAAATGTACGTATATTTCTAGCACCTTAATATGGAGACTGCGTGGCTTGCATTCCTCCCCCAGGATTATATACGGTTGCAAACACAGAAAATGTTTTGGGCTCGTCTTCCAAGGGACTAGTTTCGACTGATTTGAAAACACAGTGCAGCTCCAAGCCGTTTTTCAACATCGTTCTCAGGCTGACAAGTATATGTTTTTATCTAACTTTTTTTGGCCCTCTTCTTCTCCCATCCCCCCTCCCCTCCTCTGTTTGAGCAGCTGACCAATAAGACGCTGAGCAGCAGCGGCCAGGCGGAGCTGGAGAGCCGCTTGCACCAGCTGACGGAGACCCTGATCCAGAAGCAGACGATGCTGGAGGCCCTGGGTACAGAGAAGAGCTCCCTGGTCTTCCAGCTGGAGCGCCTGGAGCAGCAGCTAAAGAGCGTGCAGGGAGGCCAGGCCAACGGTCCCGCCATCAACATGAGCAGCATGGAGGCACCGGGTGAGCACAGGAAACGCATCATCCCGTTATAGGAAGTATCCAGCTGTATAAATTGATTAAGACGTAATCTGTTATCTATGGGGGGGGTTGCTGTGTGGCTCATTCGGTTAAAGCGCCACGCTTTGGTGCATGGGTGAGCCCTGTTCGGACCGTGCCAGTGCCGACTATGGCCGGTAGGTTTCAGTCAGTTAGCGGTCCGTGTGGTCGATCGGGCGCCCGTGGACTACACGTCAACGCCGCATACGAAAGGTCTTCCTCCGTCTCCACTGTGTGCGAGCTCGCCTGTAGCTTGTGGCGTGAAAAGAAGCAGCTGTCGACACCACGTGTTTCGGAGAAGAACGTTCTCCCGAATCGTCAGAGGGGTTCACACAATGAACGTGGCTGCTGTTGCAGATAATTGGCCATTCAAAATTAGGGTGGGAATCGGACATGTTCAGCCACAGGTTGGACGCCAAATTAATTTTTTTTAAAACAAAAAGAAAAAGAAAGTAACATGTGGAAATTGACCATTGAGATGTTCTGCATTTGTCCTTCAGGCGCACGTCTGCGGAACATGCCGGTCCTCTTCAACGACCATGAAGGTCCGGGCGCTGGCGTGTATGGGAAAGTGCGCAAGGCCGCGAGCACCATAGACAAATTCAGGTTGGGTTTTTTTTTTTTTCCCCCCCCATTTGATAAATCCCAAGACCCCTATAAAATCGCAGCAAGCATTTGCTTCCCTTTTGTATGTGGTTTGCCACTTTTGGATTGTGATTTTTTTTTGTTTGTAATTTATAAATACAAATTGTATGAGCGTATGAGTCTTTATTGAAGATCCACCAAGAATGCTGCATTTTTAACGTTTTCCTTCAAATCATATTTTTCAATAGTTGAATTGTGCTTATTGATTTGGCATGCATTTTATAACAACATTACTGTCTCTGCTGAAACTCTATCAGATATGTACTCGTACCACATTTTGCCATAATTTACACACACATCTCCCTCCCTCTAGCATCCGACTAGGAATCTTCCTGCGACGCTACCCCATGGCCCGGGTATTTGTAATACTCTATATGGTGAGTGCTGATATTTAGACAGGTTTACACATGACTGGTTTTATGCTTCATATTATGGTTTTGTCTTTCTCATGGGGGGGGGTTTTAAACCTGTGTGCGCTTTATTTTATTGCATCTTTACTTTATAGATTATAGAGTATGTTGACAGTGTGCAGGGATGCTGTAGATGCACTATAATTTTCCTCCAGTTTTCCCATAGAAATCCTGTACCAATGGCTTGTGTTGGGATGGGAAATCTAATTAAGTCCTCTATTTTAGGCACTACTACACCTTTGGGTCATGGTTGTTCTGTTGACGTACACGCCGGAGATGCACCATGATGGCCCTCACGGAAGATAGAAGCGGCCGAAAGGAGGGAAGCCGGGGATAAATGAAGCTTTTATAATCTCAAATTGAATCCATTGATTTGATTTGATTTGAGACTTAAAAATAAATATCCTGTTGAGATATGAGCAAGCTGCTGAACTTTTACTCGAAGTTTCCTGCGTGGAGCTGGTACCTGCAATTTGCACAAACCTGTTATGGGATTCCGACTTTACATACTCTATTATTGTTTTATTTCTTCTGCCTTTTTCCTCCTTCACCAAATATGATGTTCTCACTGTCAAACCGAAGCATGGGATTTTACAGCATTTAACTTGTAATTCCATATTGTTGGCAGTAATGCAAAAACTGTTCCTTTTTTCCTAAATTAACTTTTAATTTTGTTTGTTGTCATTTTATTTTCTTTCTCCCATAGAGGTTGTATTTCATAACTTTAAGCCATTTAATTTAACTTTTAATAAACATTGCAGCAGATGTAGTGAGAACACAGTACATGTGTCTTGAAGTTTATTTTTTTTGTTCAAACTGTCAAGCATTCCAATCGTGCAATGTATTGTCAAGGACAGCTGGAAAGTGGTTTGGATACGTATAAAGAATAGATGTATTATATGACTAATATATTGCCAACAGTCTTTGAAAAAACCTAAAGTGATTTAAGCATTTTGTGTAATTGCTAGAATTTTCAGCCTTATAACCATTGCACTTGTGTACTAAAATTCACTGTCCTGCTTCACTTTTAGGGAGACATATTAAAGGGTAAGTTCGCTATTTTGGACCTTGGACCCTATTTGCGGTCCGTCTTCCATGAACCTGACCCATGAAGTCCATTTTTTCGCTGATCGGTCCAGTATTGAGTTCGCTACAGATTTCCTGTAGGCTCTCACTGGGCTACAATAGAAGTCAACGGGGCAATTAGAAATGTTCGATAAATGTGCTTTCATGTACAATAAATGAGACGGGAAGCTCAGGGTGTATTGTTACCGGTCTCAGTATGCTCTCCTGTGAAATGTATCTCAATCCGAACATTTTTACGTGCTTGGCATGGCTTGGAAGTAAGCATTTCTCTGTTGCTTGTTTTCGCTGCTCCCGCGGAGTAGGCTACTATGTGGACACGGAACTACAAGAGATGGATGATAAGAGAGCAAGAGAAGAGAGAGAGGCTGAAGTTGCGCAGGTAATGTTATCCGAAGTCAGTGCGAGGTAGTGCGGTCGGAGAAATAGTTCTGTTTCAAATGGAACTGTTGTTTCAACGTTCGGTTTGCGTTTGCGATAGCCTACATTTCACAGGAGAGCATACTGAGACCGTAAGAATACACACTGAGCTATAGAAGCACATTTATCGTTGTTTTTCCATAACATTTCTAATTGCCCCGTTGACTTCTATTGTAGCCCAGTGAGAGCCTACAGGAAATCTGTAGCGAACTCAATACTGGACCGATCAGCGAAAAAATGGACTTCATGGGTCAGGTTCATGGAAGACAGACCGCAAATAGGGTCCAAGGTCCAAAATAGCGAACTTACCCTTTAACTTGAGGTGTATATTATGGGGGCTCCCACGCCTGAAGCGCTGGAGTCAGGGGAACAAAGGGATTAAGTTCTAATCCCTCTGTAAAATACGGAGACACAAGTTCTCAGCAACACAGAACGGAACTTGTGATGAAGTTGTAAAACAAGTCAAGCCATGTTAAGCAAAGAAGCATTGGTTGTTCACTACAACATCTGGTCATTGTGGCCATTTTTGTAGTTTTCTGAAGTAATATTTGTAGTCCCATATTTATGGACTACCAAATGCCATCTCTGATGGAGTTGAATGTTACATGTGCATAACTGAGGAACTGCCTTCAATTTGAATCTGCAGGCTGACTGGTCACCATGACACAAAACTGGCTTCAAATGGGTTATTTTTTTACAGTCAATTAAGTGACCCGTGGAACATTGGGAACCTTTAACAGGAAGTGTCTGTTAACCTGCCAAAATGGAACAACATGTCTAATTCTGGCACTGCATAGATTATTGCTACTCACCATGAAGGCAAAATCAATTCAGGGATATTACTGGGGTGAAAAATGGAAATAAAAGCACACTTTCATCCGCTTAGCAAGGATCAAGCTTGCCTTCACACACCATCCAGTTAGCAGTGAAAAATACTGACGAACTCTGGGGTTTTCCATGTGACGCAATAGAAGTTTGTCTGAATTGCAAGAAAATTTGGGAGACACTGGAAAACTTTTATCATCATTATCAGGAAGGAGGCTGGTCCAACAAATGAAATTATACCGATTCAGAGGTAGATGGTATCACGATGGCTCGACATGATTAATGATTTACCACCACAATCATCAAGTAGCCTACATTTGATACGCATTTGCCGTGTGTGACCAGTTGCATGACTCTGGGGTCTGAGTTATTTGGTGGTGAATCTGCGATTGCACCCCGAAGCTATTTGATCTGAAGAGCCTCAGTAAATTATGTTAATAAAGGACCGTTTGTCAAATGTTAGCTTTTCCGGTCAGACAGGATAAGTGTTCCACTGTGGCAGCATACAATGAGTGTTTTGTTGATAAAGTTGAAAAAGGCTGAGTGGATGAGAAAAATAAGTGGTCTGTAGCTAGTAGAATTATACAGTATACTGTATGTATATGCAGGTGTATTCCATATACCAGTGTATTTATATATTAATTTCTTTAAATGCATAGGTTCTGTAAGATGGTGAAAATCAGTGAGATAACCTTCCTTGTAGATGAAAAAAGCTGACATGCTCATTGGAAATGTATTCATAGTGACCTTGTTTGGCACTTTATTCGATTAAGTGGAGCACAGGAAATGAACTCATCCACAAACTCTTCTATGCACCACCAGTGGCCTTGATATATCATTTAATACTACTATACAAGTTTTTTCTCATTTGTTTACTATTACTACAAAACTGATTTAATTTTGAAGTAAATGTATCATTTAAAAGATAAACTTGTCATTGTATATTCAGTGTTTTTAGGGCCTTACAGTGTAGTGTCTGGGGACAGGGGCGCCTGCAGTATTTCTTCCCGGGGTACGCAAAAGAGTAGGCCAAGCCATAGGCTACATGAAAACAAAGCCACTACTTAGGACTAACGTTACAACGTAATTTACCGATATATTTTGCACTCATAAGGTCGAATATTACAAGAAGTTCTAACGTACGAGTAGGCCTAGCCCACGTTAAAGTCTGATCTTTCATCAGCAAAACCGGAAAGACGTACTTCAAAATAGAATGGAAATGTTGCGCGCAAAAAGATGTTACGTGACTTACAGTAGCCTGATATTTCATAAGGAAAATCGGAGACCTCACAATAGAATGGAAATGTTACGCGCAACAAGCTGTTACGCGACTTACAGCACAGTTAATGTTAACACAATGAAAACACTTCTGACAAGTCAATGTAACTATCGAACATGCTCAACAAAATGTATTCACTGCTTAAATTTCTAATAAAATATTATATGCACGCCAATTGTGTGTGTGTTAGAGAGAGCAAGAGCACGAGCAAGAGCAAGTCACTGCAAATAAAATAACATTTTGGTGGGTAGCTCGTCCTCAGCTGAGGACTGGTTCTCCGAAAGCTGATTCTCCGAATTGTTATTTTCATTCTTTTTCAGACTCAACAGTTCCACAATGCTGAGCTGCTTTCTTTTCTTTGACTGTTTGACATATTTGGCTAACGTCAATTAGGCCTACTGTATTCGTTTAAAGGATAAGTTCGCTATTTTGGACCTTGGACCCCATTTGCGGTCTGTCTTCCATGAACCTGACACATTGAGTCCATATTTTCGCTGATCGGTCCAGTATTGAGCTAGCTACAGATTTCCTGTAGGCTCTCACTGGGCTACAATAGAAGTCAACGGGGCAATTAGAAATGTTATGGAAAAACAACGATAAATGTCCTTTCATGTAGCCTACAATACATGAGACGGGAAGCTCAGGGTGTATTGTTACCGGTCTCAGTATGCTCTCCTGTGAAATGTATCTCAATCCGAACATTTTTACGTGCTTTGCATGGCTTGGAAGTAAGCATTTCTCTGTTCCTTGTTTTCGCTGCTCCCGCGGAGTACTATGTGTCGGGGGTGGGGGAGCGGGAAGGTGTGACGGCCGTTTACGAAACTATCTATGTGAGCAGTCTGCGTTTGTTTACCTGCAGCAACGTAGGCTACAATTTCCACAAAAAAACTTGAATAATGGATGACTATAATGATTACGAAGACGAAGAATTCGATTTTGACTTTGACGTTACTGGCTACAGATTTGAGCCAGAATACACGGACACGGAACTACAAGAGATGGATGATAAGAGAGCAAGAGAAGAGAGGCTGAAGTTGCGCAGGTAATGTAAATTATTACAAATGATGATTACAAACACTGCGTTACAAGTAGTTCTGCTGTAGGCTACTAGCTAGTAAACTCCAACGGGAGGTCAGGATTTGTGATCAACTGCTTTTCAAGCGGCCTCTCTACAAGTAGCTAGACTGCGGAAGTTTACAGTGCGAGGTAGTGCGGTCGGAGAAATAGTTCTGTTTCAAATGGAACTGTTGTTTCAACGTTCGGTTTGCGTTTGCGATAGCCTACATTTCACAGGAGAGCATACTGAGACCGTAAGAATACACACTGAGCTATAAAAGCACATTTATCGTTGTTTTTCCATAACATTTCCAATTGCCCCGTTGACTTCTATTGTAGCCCAGTGAGAGCCTACAGGAAATCTGTAGCTAGCTCAATACTGGACCGATCAGCGAAAATATGGACTCAATGTGTCAGGTTCATGGAAGACAGACCGCAAATGGGGTCCAAGGTCCAAAATAGCGAACTTATCCTTTAAGTTAGTTATCTTGCTGGGGGAGACTGGGGAAGCCTACTTGGTATGTTGTGTTTCATGAGATTTACACAGAAACTGATATCATTTGCCGAGTCCAACAATCACATCTTACTGGTGTTTTTGCTTTATTTCTCTGGGGCAATTTGTCCACATTTTATCGCAATATTTTAACGGGATTATACTGGTTAACAGTGTTTTTTTAAACACAAACACAGCAATTAATTACGATGACCAGTTTCAACATTACTTTAAATGTTGAAGAGCGAGTATGAGGACAGTAATCCAACTACTGTCTATGCAGAAGCCATAATACTTCCCCAACCATAGGGGCGCTGTTTGACGCTCGCACACACGTTTTGATCTATCAAGTTGACCTATTTTTCACGGTCGTCCGTGTTGCGCAGGCGCTGCGCAGATCTACCACTCTTCATAGTATGTGGATGCATTTCAGTGGTCTGCTGTTTTATGTGCAAGCCTATCCTTTTTTAACAATATCAGTGTATTTGCGCAGAGCTACACTGAATTGATAACCGGGAGAGAGCGTCAGACTTTAGCCTGTCCACGTATGCTCTGACGAACACTATAACATACAGGCTATGATGGCAGGAGTCGAGGTGGCAGATACGGATCAGTTGTTCAAGCCGGACAATAACAAAACAATAACAAAACAATAAATAGATACAACGGCGAATTTGTTAATTCGTGTTGACTGTTAATTACCTTGCGAGTCTATGATAGCTAGTTTTACGTCTTTTGTTTAGTTTTTGTTCCTGCAATAATGTCATCGTGGCTTGGAGGACTCAGCTCGGGGTTGGGCCAGTCGCTTAGCCAGGTTGGGGGAAGTCTGTCTACGTTCTCAGGACAAATTTCTAACTTCACCAAAGACATCTTGCTGGAAGGAACGGAGGAAGTGGGAGGTGAGAGCACAACTGTTTTTTCTTGTAGTCCGGTCTTAAAAAAGGCTTTAAAACCAACGGGACAGCAGTAACATTAGCCAAATAGCCAGCTGGCCAGTAATGTTTTTAATCTGTCACAATTCCTGCTCCCCGCCTGAAGTGAACAGCAGGCTGGTAACCTAGCTAGTTGCCCGCAGTGTATCTTATTCGGCAGCCTCAGGATTTTTACAAGCTTACTACCTCAAATAATTATATTTATGTCCATGTCAGTGTTTTATTTAATGAATGAAGAGAACTCTTATCAGGGATCCAAGGTAAATGATGAGATGTGTTCTGCAATCCAATATACTATAGCTAGCCTACTTTATGGATGAAATATGCTCACTGAAACGTTATATGATCAAAATAGCACATGAATGATAATCGATTTAAATTCTGAAAACTAGCAAATACTGCAATGTAAGCAACTTTTCATGTTTACCTGTCTAAGACCAACTAGGCCTAACTTACATTGCCAAAGCTGCTGCCATATTGAAATTTTCGAGAGCTCTCTTTCGATTAATGAACAAGCTAGCAGCGTAATGAAACTAGTTAACTATGGAAAACACTTTTTTCGTGGTGTTAACTTGTTAACTTGTTGTTGTGGTCTCCTAGATTTGCTTGTGATATGCCTACATCACAATACTTAAGAGCTGAACATAAAAAGGCGATTCGAAATTCATGTCTACAAAATATTTTATTTTATATTATGAAAAAAAATAAACAAGGAAACCATTTGTGGCTTTCAGAACTTTTTTATGGCAAGGCTTTTTATTTTTACACAGTCAGTTGCTTGCACAGATTATCATTTTGCATACAGTCTGCTGAACTGCAGTCTCTTTCTGTTGCATAATCTCTTCAACAGCATGGCTGTGTCAGTGATCTTGCAGTTAGTGTCCGTCCTCCACACCGAGTGAAGACTGGTGGTTCAGTCTCCTGTTTGGTTGTACCAAAGGCTGAAAGTGGTACCCGTTGCCTTTCTTCTTGGTAGTCCGTAATAAAGAGATGATTTTGTTTGTTTGGTTACTGTGACTGGCAGGGGAACTGTCCAGTGTGGGGCACTTGTATGCCAAACCCCCATTAGCTCTTGAAATTGGGCTAAGTGTCATTATTGGAATGATTTCACTTGCATTATTAATATGACTCATGGTCAGACTATGTTGTGTGGGTTCAGGGTTGAGTGTTTTTTTTTTTTTTTTTTTTGAATAAGCCTTTGAGGACAAAGGTAATATAGCAGTCCAATATATTAGCTTAACAAACACTCTGCATGCTTAATCAGATGTCAAGTTGAAATCAGGGACAGAAGCAGATATTTATGGTCGATGGGCATGTTATTTGGAGTGGTCACTCAGGACCCCTCCTCACTATGAACCTCCCTGTTTACTGCATTAAAAATATAAGCCCTTCTCTCAGTGGCACTTGAATTACACAGCAGAGAATTCAGCTCCAATTTTACACTGGGTTCCCACGGCACATACAGCCAATCTCAGTACAGCGAGTCCATTCACTGTACTTAACGGTACTAATGACTTAATGCAGATTAGCTGCGTCGCAGAAAGGTTTTTTTATTTTAAATGCCTGCGAAAACGGTGGAAAACAGCTGTTGCGGACATAAGTCAACGCAGCCAGGCTGATAAAGGAATAGGGTGGAGGAAACCCACCCAGTAGTTTCACAGGGAACTTTGACCAGCCCTTTCCAACACGCATGCAGGAGCAATTTATAGCTCATACTGTAAGTTAATACACTGACACTGTTGGCAGTTGTCAGAGAAGAGATGTTTAAAACAGTGTTATAGCAGCTCACAACAAAACTCAGACATAGATAGAACAGGAGGACATTTTACAGCTGAGCTGCTATTGCTTAGTACTCTCTTCCTGTGATAACCTTTTTAATATTTTAGGCAGGTAAATTTAGAAGAAATGTATAGCCTACAAGGAAAGTAGTCAGGTTTTTTGGATCACTATAATTAGGTAAAATGCTTCAACCAGGTGGTGGAGAGAAACAAGAATGTTGACACATGTTCTATAATTGGTCACTAAATAAAAAATAATGAACCAAATGGAATTAGGCTGTATATTTTTGCAATATTTTAAACCTGGACCCCACATGTTTCATGACATAGTATACCTACAGGGTGTATGTCGTCACTTGTAGTGCACAGTTATATAATTGTGAGCTCTTAAGGGATGGAGTTCTATTGGACAATATAGATTTTGAATGCTAACTAGAACACTGTCTATGCGATCACAAGGGTGTTTAATATACAGTTGAAGTCGCAAGTTTACATACACTTAGGTTGAAGCCATTAAAACTAATTTTTAACCACTCCACAGATTTCATGTTCGCAAACTATAGTGTTGGCAAGTCAGTTAGGACATCTACTTTGTGCATGACACAAGTAATTTCTCCAACAATTGTTTGCTGACAGATTATTTCACTATATCACAATTCCAGTGGGTCAGACGTTTACATACACTAAGTTGACTGTGCCTTTAAACAGCTTGGAAAATTCCAGAAAATGATGTCATGGCTTTAGAAACTTCTAATAGGCTAATTGACATTATTTGAGTCAATTGGAGGTGTACCTGTGGATGTATTTTAAGGCCTACCTTCAAACTCAGTGCCTCTTTGCTTGACATCATGGGAAAATCAAAAGAAATCAGCAAAGACCTCAGAAAGAAAATTGTGGACCTCCACAAGTCTGGTTCATTCTTTGGAGCAATTTCCAAATGCCTGAAGGTACCACGTTCGTCTGTACAAACAATAGTACGCAAGTATAAACACCATGGGACCACGCAGCCGTCATACCACTCAGGAAGGAGACACGTGCTTCGGTGCGAAAAGTGCAAATCAATCACAGACCAACTGCAAAGGACCTTGTGAAGATGCTGGAGGGAACAGGTACAAAAGTATCTATATCCACAGTAAAACGAGTCCTATATCGACATAACCTGAAAGGCTGCTCAGCAAGAAGAAGCCACTACTCCAAAACCGCCATAAAAAAGCCAGACTACAGTTTGCAACTGCACATGGGGACAAAGATCTTACTTTTTGGAGAAATGTTCTTTGGTCTGACAAAACACAAATTGAACTGTCTGGCCATACTGTTTGTTCATCGTTATGTTTGCACCATCCCAACCGTGAAGCACGGGGGTGGCAGCATCATGTTGTGGGGGTGCTTTGCTGCAGGAGGGACTGGTACACTTCATAAAATAGATGGCATCATGAGGAAGGAAAAGTATGTGGATATATTGAAGCAACATCTCAAGACAACCGGCAGGAAGTTAAAGCTTGGTCGCAAATGGCTCTTCCAAATGGACAGTGACCCAAAGCATACTTCCAAAGTTGTGGCAAAATGGCTTAAGGACAACAAAGTCAAGGTATTGGAGTGGCCATCACAAAGTCCTGACCTCAATCCAATCGGAAATTTGTGGGCAGAACTGAAAAAGTGTGTGCGAGCAAGGAGGCCTACAAACCTGACTCAGTTACACCAGTTCTGTCAGGAGGAATGGGCCAAAATTTCAGCAACTTATTGTGAGAAGCTTGTGGAAGGCTACCCGAAACGTTTGACCCAAGTTAAACAATTTAAAGGCAATGCTACCAAATACTAACAGGGTGTATGTAAACTTCTGACCCACTGGGAATGTGATGAAGGAAATACAAGCTGAAATAAATAATTCTCTCTACTATTATTTTGACATTTCACATTCTTAAAATAAAGTTATGATCCTAACTGACCTAAGACAGGAAATGTTTACTTGGATTAAATGTCAGGAATTGTGAAAAACTGAGTTTAAATGGATTTGGCTAAGGTGTATGTAAATTTTCGACTTCAACTGTAAATTTGTTGTAAACTTATTCTATATGGTGGTGCTTGACCGTAATTGCTTCCGTTATCGAGCGTAAAATTTTTAGTAAGCGGTATTCTGCTCGGTTTCCTGCGTTTGCTTTGGTCTGGCTTGTCTGACCTGTCGGTCATGTGACTCAGACGGAGCCGGCCTAACAAATGCCTGACACACTTCCAGTCTCTATCAGGTTCCTGTGGAATGGCAGCATTTAAAGAGACAAACCCATGCAGTGAGAACTTCATCGTAGGGGTATTAGGCAGTGAAACGAAAAGGAAACCTTGGGTTTATTTATTTTTTGGAGTGAAATTACATTGCGTAGGTGGTTGTGAATGGAACCTGTACACTGTAAACTGAAGCTGGTTTGGCAGCATTGGGGCGGGCGGGCGGGCGGGCGGGGCGGGGGGGGGGGGAGGATGGCTTTTCTGTTTGGGGCAAATTCAGTTTGTAGCTTTCGCCATCAAGCAGGAGACGTAATTTTCTCTCTAGTCATTTAGGACAATAGCTTTTAATCAAGGTTGAGGTTGCAGTGAGGGCAGACATTCAGGTGTTGCTCAATTGTGAATGAAAATGGTGCACTCAGTGCATAGCACTTCGATCTTTCCGGGCCTACTTGAGGTAGATTAATGTATTGAGCACAGGCTGCATGTTGGTGTTTTTCTCTCAGAATGCCTGTCTGCTTCTCGTAAAACCTGGAATGGCTTGGACTGCTATGCATTGGGAGTACTATTTCCATCAGTGGTGAAGGATGAGCTATTGTTTCTGGTCTTAGTGGTGTGTTCAGTGCTGGATTCCAGAAGACGTGTGAGGTTTTATGAATAAGTTGGTTTTCCAAAGTAGTGTTTGATTCTGGACTCCTCCCCAGATGCGACTACAGAGCTTCAGGTGTCCAACTCGAGACTGATGACGCTGGACACTGCCTATCATACACAGAAGTCTGAGGTGACTCCCCTCGAAAAGCAGAACGTCATTTTTGCTACGAAACCATTCTCGGCACGCAAACACGCCCCTCAGAGTTTTGGAATTCTTCTGTTATGCAACTTCATTTCTGCTTCAGGAGTCTGTTAGAAGGAAGTCAAAGTGATTATTTTGTGGGGAAAATGATTGCACTGCTTATATTTACTTATAACTTATATTTACTTTTACAATAAGAACAGGGCATGACATTTTCACCCGCTGGCCAGAGTGGCTTGTGGATTATAAAAATCACCAGCCATTTTCAACATTTTACCAGCCACATTACCTTTTACAATATGACACAACCTGGTCGGTTACCTGCCAAAGTGGCAACCAGAGTAAAAATCTTACCAGCCACGTTCACAATTTTACTCACACCCTGAATAGGAATGTTTGGGGATATGTGTGCTTGCACAGACTAAATGGTAAGACATTGTTTCCTTTTCTTGCGCAACCTTTAATGCTACAGAGACGGCCATTGTCTCATGTTGATTTTCACTGTGTTGTCCAGATAAAAAGCGGTGTTTATTAGGAGGTTTGTGGTCTGTGTGTTAGTAAAGTAGCAGAGGTTATTTTTGACGGCACGTCTGTGTGTGTTCTCAGTATGAACGCCTGCAGAAGATCCACGCGGAGCTGGAGGAGAAGCTGGAAGCTGCAGAGATCCAGATCAAGCAGCAGTCCATGGAGCACAGGAGGCTGCTGCAGCAGAAAGAGGTGCTGATACGGGCCTGATACGGGCCTGATACGGGCCTGATACGGGCCTGATGATGCGCACCTGAGGGTGGGGAGAGGGGCGGCGTAGGGGACGGACACACAAAGTCTGTCCCAAAAAAAAAGTTTGACTCCAGTTATGGGCTTACCTCTTGTACCTGTTTGTGTAGTTTGCCAAAACCTAAAATGCTAACAGCAGCCACTAGTATTATTTTGAATTGCACCAAGCTGAAGTCGGATACATAATTGTATAAGCAATATTTCCTATTTTATCTCACTCTTTGCTATTCACTTTTCTATGAAAACAGAGATGTAATTAATCTTTTTATGGCACACATGAGTGAGTAGCAGTATTGCATATGTCTGATTCAGCTTAAAGGGTAAGTTCGCTATTTTGGACCTTGGACCCTATTTGCGGTCCGTCTTCCATGAACCTGACCCATGAAGTCCATTTTTTCGCTGATCGGTCCAGTATTGAGTTCGGTACAGATTTCCTGTAGGCTCTCACTGGGCTACAATGGAAGTGAACGGGGCAATCAGAAACGTTATGGAAAAACAACGATAAATGTGCTTTTATAGCTCAGTGTGTATTCCTACGGTCTCAGTATGCTCTCCTGTGAAATGTAGGCTATCGCAAACGCAAACCGAACGTTGAAACAATAGTTCCATTTGAAACTATTTCTCCGACCGCACTACCTCGCACTGTAAACTTCCGCAGTCTAGCTACGTTGTAGAGAGGGGGGGGGGGGCGCTTGAAAAGCAGTTGATCACAAATCCTGACCTCCCGTTGGAGTTTACTAGCTAGTAGCCTACAGCAGAAATATTTGTAACGCAGTTTTTGTAATCATCATTTGTAATAATTCATCACAGCAATGGTGCGCGAATGTGCAGTCCCCGGTTGTGGGAATAAAATGTCTGGACGCTCAAATACCAGTTTTCACAGGCTTCCGTTCTCTGACCCAGAAAGATTGAGACTTTGGCTGGTTGTCTTACGGATCGACATAAACACTCCAGTCAATCAACTTCGTTTGGCAGACTCACGAGTTTGTGGAGCGCATTTCGACGCTACTGATTTCTGTAACCGCAAATCAGAAGCAAAACACTGGTTTCTAAAGAACACAGCTGTTCCTCGTGTCGGACCTGCAGCATTATCAAGCACCGGAGCGGAGGTAAGTTATATTTAGCTATAACGTTACTAACATTTTAATTTTTTTTGAGCGCGTCCTCTGACCCAGCACTCAATACCAACTAACAAAATCCGAGCTTGACATAAGTTGTTTTCTTGTAACAAAACTGTCGGAAACGTTCATCAACTATAACTTTTTACAATTCTATAATGTTTTATTTACAAATGCTTGACGCATGGTGTCCTGTCCAAAGTTCTCATCTATCACATATCTGTTGGCAGTCATAGTGTAATGGTAATCAATGGAGATGATCCAGTGTCATCCACGGATACATCCAGGTTTTCAATGGCATTCGGTAGCAACAGATCCCACTCCCTACAACACAAACTTTCCTCCTCTCTGGGCATCTGCTTGCACCTCTTGCAAGAACACCAAAAGTCCCCCGAAATTCTTGGTCTAGCCTCGGCAGCGACTTCGGATAACATTACCTGCGCAACTTCAGCCTCTCTCTCTTCTCTTGCTCTCTTATCATCCATCTCTTGTAGTTCCGTGTCCGTGTATTCTGGCTCAAATCTGTTGCCAGTAACGTCAAAGTCAAAATCGAATTCTTCGTCTTCGTAATCATTATAGTAATCCATCATCCAAGTTTTTTTGTGGAAATTGTAGCCTACGTTGCTGCAGGTAAACAAACGCAGACTGCTCAGCTAGATAGTTTCGTAAACGGCCGGCACACCTTCCCGCTCCCCCACCCCCGACACATAGTAGCCTAGCTACTCCGCGGGAGCAGCGAAAACAAGCAACAGAGAAATGTTTACTTCCAAGCCATGCCAAGCACGTAAAAATGTTCGGATTGAGATACATTTCACAGGAGAGCATACTGAGACCGGTAACAATACACCCTGAGCTTCCCGTCTCATTTATTGTAGATGAAAGCACATTTATCGAACATTTCTGATTGCCCCGTTCACTTCCATTGTAGCCCAGTGAGAGCCTACAGGAAATCTGTACCGAACTCAATACTGGACCGATCAGCGAAAAAATGGACTTCATGGGTCAGGTTCATGGAAGACGGACCGCAAATAGGGTCCAAGGTCCAAAATAGCGAACTTACCCTTTAAGGTTGAGTTACTACATTAAACCAAATGTTCTCCACTTTCAAACCTTGTTTCTCCGTACAGTTTGTAATCTATAAATGAAAGTAAAGGTGAAGGGATGAGTGAGGGCCTACTGTGGTGTTTATAATGCAGTACGTTTTGAAATGCAGTACTTTTACAGCACACACTTATTGCATGGTCGGTAATTGGTCTGTTAAGATGTAAAATCCAGGTATATGGAGATGAGGCACCTTTATGTCGAGAGTATGCTAATTTGAGTTGGCATCCCACTTTTGCTTCATGTTACATAAAGTATACAGGTAATCTTCTATATAGTGCTATAAAATTACTGTATGATAAAAGACATGATTTGGTGCATTAAATATTGGAAAGCGCGTTCCTTTTTAATAAAGGTTGTCTGACGGTCCCAACAAATTCTTTGCGTAGGTGGAGATCAGCCACCTGAAAGCGCGGCAGAGCCTCCTGCAAGAGGAGGTGCAGAAGCTCCAGCACTCCAGCCAGCCGGCGTCCGACGCCGCCGTTCTGCCCCTCGGCGGCGCCACTGCGTCCGCCTTCCTGCCCCCCTCCTCAGGGGCACATCAGGGTTTCCAGGGAGACGAGATGGATTTCACCGACGTCATCTGGTCCCAGCAGGAGATCAACCGCCTGTCCAATGAGGTGTCCCGGCTGGAAGCCGAGGCCGCCCATTGGAGACGCCTGTCTCAGGTTAGGGTGCGTCTAGTCAACCTTTCAGCTTTCAGCTCATCATTGAATTACCGTGCTAGGCTTCAGCCCTGTCTGGAATTACCCCGCTAGTCATGTGCTTGTAGGTTTGATTTACAGTAAAGTTTCCTTTAAGCCTAAGTGTTGATGAAGGAATAAAGGAATAAGCCTGTAAATTCTCTCAATTAAATTTTTTAATTCTAAATTATTTTGTTTGAAGATGCATCCTGTTACTGTTTGTGTATTTTTATTTATTTTATTTATTTTTTCTCCCCCCCAGAAGTGTCACCAACACAGTTTAATAAGCAATAAACACTCGAGTTTATGTTCTCGGCCGTTATCTCTGCTTATATTGCTAAAGCTGTTGTTTTGCAGAAAAGAGAAGTGCGATCATAGCGTTGCATTCGTCATAAATGTGTCATTTGCTCCGTCTCAGGCCTCTAAAGCTTCTGGAGCAGCCAGCACTGACCAGGGCGACGTGGTTAAATTCCAGAGAACCATCAAGGTGAGAGAGTGCACCTTCTCCAGCCAGGTGCTGTCGGCTATGAGTTGCATTTTCTCTGAGTTGCATTTCTCCACGGTGTGTAAAAACATATGCATATTCGCAATAACGCTGAAGTCAATTTTACAATTTCATAGCACCGTAGCCAAAGGGAGGGGACTTGCATCAAGGGGACAGTCAATAAATATTGAATCCGCATCTTTGAGGCCTGTAGGGCTCTTTTGATAATAGGAGGTAACACTGCAATAACACTTGCAATAAATAACCATCTGACTCCATCGGTAACCTCTTTAAGCTCCTCTAATAGTTGGGGTATCTTCCTTTTTCAGTCTCAAATTTAATGAGCCTACAGGTGCCGTTTCTAATTTTAATTTTCGGCTTGGAACAGAGCTGTACTTTATTTGCCTTAAAAAACATTCGTTTTGTACACAAGGACACGCGATATTACAGACAGAATATATTCTGAAACCTACCAATACTTAACCCAAAAAAACAGCATCACAGTGCAGTCCATAGTCGATTAATTCTCATACAGCTTTCCCTGAACATGTTTCAGTCCCTTTTTGTTAAGAAGTTTTATTATTTTGGAATAAAGGAGGATTGTGTCGATGCTGCGTGTCTTACTCTAGGGGGGAACTGTGCTGACTACCATATGGGCCTGTGCGACCGTGTTTCTGGTGGAGGCGCTGTCCCGTGACGCTCGGTCGGTTCGGCCGTAAAATCTTTGGCTCTGTGCTGACGACAGGCTGTCGCCCCCGGGGGCTGTCTCTGTTTTTGGGACAGGAGCTGCGGGAGACCATGGGGCGTGAGATGGACGAGCACCAGCACGAGCTCACCGCCCTGCAGGACTCCCAGCAGCAGAAACTCGCCGAGGTCACGCGGCGTCACCGGGAGGAGCTCGCCGAGTACGAGGAGAGGATCGAGGAGCTGGAGGAGCAAATCCAGAACGGTGAGGAGCACCTTCCTGCTGCTTTTAGTCCCTTTATCATCACCTTCGTTTAGAATTTACAGAGGCTCGCATTCATATTAAAGCTCATCGCCTTTAAGCAGGAGGGCCAAACTCTGGTCACGGAGGGCTTCCTGGCCCTCCCAATCAACGTCTCCAGTACATTGGTTCCCAATATGTGTTGGCTTTGGCAAGGCTTTTGACCTTCTTTGAGCGAATGCTATAGTTATAGACTTAAGTAGAATTAAACCGTTTAATAACAGACCTGTAATCATGACATCACAGTCATTTTTAGTGAGGCTTTTAAAAATACCTCCAAGCAATAAAAACTAATTTGAAAACATAAAAGATATATCCTTTGTTTCATCCTTTCTTCTGGCTGTATTTCATCTTTCCGCTCCAGGTTCTTCGAGCTCTCTGTCGACCCAGGAGTCTTCCAGAATAGCGGAGCTCCAGAGCAAGATCCAGGCCCAGCAGGAAGAGGCGGAGCTTCAGGACAGGAAGCTGCGGGAGCTGACGGAGAGCTTGGCGGGGTTGGGACGCAAGCAGGCCGCGCTGCAGCAGGAGAAGGAGGAGGTCCAGGCTGAGAACGGCGAGTTGTTGCAGAACTACGCCCGGCTCCAGAGCTCTGTGGAGGAGCTACAGATGCGTGTGCAAGAGCAGGAAGGAAAGGCCTTGCACAAGGCACACCTGGACAACGAGATCCAGACACTGAAGAAAGCTCTCACAGGTAATTTCCGTAATTAGTAAAACATGACTCGTGGATGATTAGTGGAAATATTACATTGTGACTGCAGGTATGCCGTCTGCCAAGTTATGGCTTGGTGGGGCCACCATCTGTACTTTATGACCTCATTGTCTGAGGCTTCACCATTTGGCAATTATCAATCTTATATGAAGGTTGTCCAACATTATTACCAATATTCCTTGTGATTGTTAATTGTTTCATTCATTTGTAGGGGCAGAAAAAGAGATATCAAGGTTGAAGAGCCTCAGTGAGGTATGTGGTCAGTATTATTTTAGGACAGTGACGTGATCTCAATTCTACTTATTATTTTGAATTTCACTGTGCTTAGATACACTGCCTGGCCAAAAAAAAAGTCCCACACACTAATATTTTGTTGGACCGCTTTCAGCTTTGATTACGGCGTGCATTCGTTGTGGCATTGTTTTGACAACCTTATGCAACGTCACAACATTTATTTCCATCCAGAGTTGCATTAATTTTTGGCCGAGATCTTGTATTGACAACGGGAGAGTGGAACCACTCCGTAAAGTCTCCTCCAGCACATCACAAAGACTTTCAATGGGGTTACGGTCAGGAGTCTGGTGGCTAATTCATGTGTGAAAATGATTCCTCATGATCCCCGAACGACTCTTTCACAATTTGAGCCCGATGAATCTTGGCATTGTCGTCCTGGAATATTCCCATTGATGGGATAACCTGGTCATTCAGTACATTCAGGTACTCAGCTGACTTCATTTTATTGCTGCATAACGTTGCTGAGCCTAGACCTGACCAATTGAAGCAAACCCAGATCATAACACTGCCTCCAGAGGTTTGTATAGTGAGCACTATGCATGACGGGTGCAACGGCGACTTTTTTTTTGGCCAGGCAGTGTATACAGTATTTTACCTTTTATTTGTTTCTTTTTGTTTGTGCAGAGTGAACCGAAGGCGGAGGTGGAACATGCAGACATTCTAGAACTCAACACAATAATTGAAACGTTGAGGCGGGAGAAGGCGGAACTTGAGCAACAAAGGGTGCGTTTAACCTCAGCTTTCTTAGGTCGTATAAAGTCTTGTGCATCATTTGAGATGTCATTACTCAATTAACCACTGCATTGGTGGTACAGTGGTTAGTACTGTCGCCTCACAGCCGAGGGCCTTTCTGTGTGGATGTTCTCCCCATGTCTTGGAGACTCTAAATTGCCCGTGTGAGTGTATGAGTGAATGTTGTGTGTGCTAGTTTGTGTCTGTGTGTATTTCCTAGTCATCAGCTACAATTAAAGGAAGGAGAAAACAATGGTTGTTTAGCTCAGTTTGTTTCCAAAGGAAACGCTTTATTTGTGTGATATGACGGGCCATGGCAGGTATGTAGTTTGTATTAGACATCATAATGGGCATTGCTTCTGTGTGGAAGCGGGACCATTTGTTACGGTCAAAAGAACGGACACCAATTTCCAACGCACCAGCAGTTGTGAGAAGCATCCAAACTTTATAATGTGAACTCATAGTGTAAAATGTCAGCAAGGTAAATTGACCTTTCCTTGGGTTCCCCTAGCTGGAACCAGGTATTTGATGTGTTCAATCTCAAGCACACCTGACACAACTAATCAAGGGCTTCTTTAGTTGTATCAGGTGTGCTTGAGATTGAACACATCAAACCCCCTGGATCTGGCTGGCGGTAGCCAAGGAGAGGTTTGAGAACCACTGATCTAGTATAACCATAAAGTGACGTTTTTTATTTTTTTTTATTTTTTATAAATCCTCAGTTGGATTTAGTGGAGAGAGTCAAGTGTGCAGAAGACAGGATGAGGATGAGGCAGGATGAGGGGGAGCCTGAAACCAGCCTGCAGGCATTGGAGGATCTGAGGAACCGGCTGGAGGCGAAAGAGGGGGAGCTGAAGGAGGCCCAGCAGGACCGGGATATGCTTAGTATCGAGCTGGAGGAGCTGGACCGCCAGAACCAGGAGGCCACACAGGTCAGTCTGATAAGCTTCCGGCACACCTGGCTAATTTCAAAAGGAACGTGAATTAAATAGTGCTTTGAACTGAGACAGAAATTTAACCATAATCTGTGAAGGCAATACATTTCTTGTTGACTGTTGCCTTTGAGGTTGTTTATAGCTGTTTCTGAGTCTGTAATTGTATGGTATGTACAGTAAGTGTGATTCTGCGTAGCTGCTTATTTCGACCCTACATAACCATAGTTCCTACTGTTAGGACCCAGCTTCTTTTCTTGTAATCCAAGTCAGGACAATGCAGGAACTCTCCAACATAACAAACACTTAAAAAAAGTAAATGTTTATTGTATGTCATGCCAGCGGGAAGATAAACGGAACAAGTTTTCAGTACAGCAACCTTGAACACACTGGTCGTCTAATCAGGCTTAAATACCCTCAGAGGCCTTGACTTGATGCACAGGTCCATATTATCTGTGAGGGCATATTTATTTTTTCCAGAATGACATAGGCTTTTGTTCATCAACGACACACGCTATTAGTCATGCCCGATTCGGTATTGCACCTACATGTCCGGTCAGGGAGGGCAGAGGCCTGTCCAATCTCGGCCTTTGCCCTCCTGCCGTTCAATTTACTCTCAACTGCTACAATCAATACACACATGCTTAACTACAAAACACCGAACCCATCAGTGCATATTTACAATCTTTCTGAAACTGAGCTTTTTTTTGTTGTGTTAGTTACTTATCCTTTCCTGTTGCTGTCTTTGTTTCTCCAGCACCTAATTTCTCTGAAAGACCAGCTGACGGTGCAGCATAAAGAGTCTGATGGCGAGAGGGCTCGTCTGCAGCTCGAGCTGGATACTGTGCGAGACCAGAAGGGGGAGCTGCAGCAGGAGTTGGAGGCCCAGAGGGAGAAGCTGAGTAAGACGGCCTTCACCCTCAATGACATGCATATGGGCAAGCAGCAGCTGGAGGACAAGATGAAGGAACTGCGGGACAAGCTGGGCCAAGCGCATGAGCGAAACGCAGAGGCGCGCGAGGAGACCGCCAAGCTGAGAAGCACGATCCAGGAGAGGGAAGAGGAGCTCTCCGCAGTCAGGGCAGAGCTGAGCCTGGCTGGGGAGAAAGGCAGTGATGTGGAGGGCCAGCAGAGGGCGCTGGAGGAGAAGGGGAAGGAGCTGGTTGAGCTCAGGCAGGAGCTGGCCGACATGAGAAACCTACAGGAGAAGGTTAAGTCCGAGGACTACGAGATCAAGATGGAGAACAACAAGCTGAAAGCGGAGGCTAAGGAGGCTGTGGTGAGACTGGATAACTTTAGCCAACAAGTCCGGGATGGGCAGGCTGCCATGATGAGGGCTGTCCTGGAGAAGGACACGCGGATCGATGCGCTGAAGTTGGAAAAGGGACAGTTGGAGGGTGAGCTGAGCCAGGTGGAGCAGCGGCTGGCGGAGCAGGACCGGCAGTACCAGCAGACAATCGAGGAGCTGACCCGGGCAAGATCCATGGACGCCTCCGCCCTGCAGATGGAGCATGAGAACGTGGTCAAGCTCAACCGAGAGAAGGATTTTGAGATTGCGGAGCTGAAGCGGGATATGGAGCAGATGGCAGCTGACCACCGGGACACGAATGAGATGCTCTCCACGTCTGTGGCGGGCCAGAAGCAGCTGACTGAGCTGCTAGAGGAGAAGGACTTGTTCATGGAGACACTGAAGTCGAAGGCTGCCGAGACACAGAAAGAGCTGGAGGAGAGCTCCCGAGCAGCCAAGGAAGGGGAAGCCCTGAGGCACACGATGGATGAGAAGGACAAGCTGCTGGGTGTGATGAAAGAGGAGAACAGCCACCTGAAGGAAGAGATAGACCGACTACGGGACCAGCAGAGCAGGCCGCAAGCCCTAGCGGAGCCCAGGACCCTGGACATAATCACCGAGCTGGAGACGGAGATTGGCCAGCTGAAGTTCGCAAGGGACGCCCTGGAAGAGGAGGCGGCAGCCCTGAGGAGAATGACTGAGGAGCAGCTGGGGGGACTCCTGCAGTCCGAGCAGTCTGTTCAGGCGCAGCAGAATGAGCTGGCGCAGGCGCAGGCGCGGCACGAGCAGAGCACGCTCAACTACGAGAAGCTCATTAGCGCCAAGGACGACGAGATTGCCCAACTGCAGGAGGCCGTGGACCGGATGACCGAGCACAGGGTCCACATCGACTCCTCGCCGTTACAGGCCCTGCCGCCGTCAGTGGTCATCCTGCAGGAGGATAAGACCCAGTCGCTGAATGGGGAGAATGGGAACGAGAAGCACGACCTGTCAAAAGTGGAGATTGAGAAGCTGGTGAAGGGGATCAAGGAGAAGGAGAGTGAAATCGGCCTTCTCAATGAGAAAAACCTGTCGCTGGCCAAGCAGCTGGACCAGCTGGTGGTCTCTCGGGATGAGGTGGGCAAGCTGTCCCAGATGATGCTGCAGAAGGACCTGGAGATCCAGGCCTTACACGCCCGGGTGTCGGCTGGTGGGCACACCCAGGACCTGCTGTTCCTCCAGCAACAGCTACAAGCCTATGCTGTGGAGCGTGAGCAGGTGCTGGCTGTGCTTAACGAGAAGACCCGGGAGAACAGCCAGCTCCGGTCAGACTACCACCGCATAATGGACATTGTGGCCGACAAGGAGTCCACAGTTCTGAGGCTGCAGCAGGAGAACCAACGCCTGTCCCTCATGAGCGACCCGTCGGGCAGCCATGAGATGTCCCGCGAGACCATCCAGAACCTCTCTCGTATCATTCGTGAGAAGGATATCGAGATTGATGCCCTGACCCAGAAGTGCCAGACCCTGGTGGCAGTCCTGCAGTCGTCAGCCAGTGACTCGGGGAGCAGCAGCGGAGGAGGGGTGAGCAGCAACCAGTTTGAGGAGCTCCTGCAGGAGAGGGACTCCCTGAAGCAGCAGGTGAAGAAGATGAATGAGTGGAAGCAGCAGGTGATCACCACCGTGAAGAACATGCAGCACGAGTCAGCCCAGCTCCAGGAGGAGCTCATCAAGCTGCAGGGACAGGTCTCTGCTGACAGTGACTGCAACTCCCAGCTGTCCGTCGACTACACCCGGCTGATCCAGAGCTATGAGCAGAAGGAAAGGAAGCTGGGAAACTTGAGCCAGGAGCTCGCTCAGGTTCAGCAGACCATTAGCCAGCTTAGCAGCACCAAGGACGTCCTGCTCGGGAAACTGGAAGGCGTTGCGCCGGGTCCCGAGGTCTTGCCGTCTGCTCAGGCAACTGTGTCAGCTGCTGCAGTGGGACCTCCCAGCCACCAGGTGGTGGCGTCAGATCAACTTGAAGGGCAAGTGAGCAGGCTGCAGCAAGAACTTGACTACCTGCGAAGGCTCCTGGCTGAGAGGGACGGGATGATCCGAACGCTGCAAGAAAACAACCACCGCCTGTCCAACTCTATGGTTGAGAGCGAGCAGCGTGGACTGGCGGAGGAGGTCCGGCAGGCCCAGGGAAAACTGGACTCCATGCAGAGGTCCCTGAGAGAGAAGGACCTGCTTATCAAGTCCAAGGGCGACCAGCTGATCCAGGTGAGCGAGAACCTGCGGAACCGCGAGAACGACAACGAGGTGCTGAAGCAGGCCGTTACCAACCTGAAGGAGCGCACGATGATCCTGGAGATGGACAGCCGCAAGCTGAAGGAGGAGAACGATCTTGTTGTGTCGCGTTCCCGTGAGAAGGAGTCTGAGTTCCGTGCGCTGAGGGAGACAAACCTTCAGGTGTCACTTCTCCTGAGGGAGAAGGAGTTTGAGTCCAATACCATGAGGGAGAAGGCCGCCGCCATGGAGAAGATGCTCAAGGATGGAGAACAGGTCAGTCGACAGGGATGAAATGGCAATACTGTTTTATCCAGCTGTTCAAAAGTATTGTGCTATAGCAAGTGCTTTGTGTTAATTATACAGTAGATTTATTGAGTTCACTCAGCTCTCATTATTGATGTAAGTTTGACACAGTAGCCTCCCTGAGTAGAATTGATCTGTGCACCACAGGGCAAGTCTGGGGAGCTGAACCAGCTGCTGAATGAGGTGCGTTCAATGCAAGAGAAAGCTGTGGCCTTCCAGCAGGAAAGGGACCAGGTGATGTTGGCACTCAAGCAGAAGCAGATGGAAACCTCTGCCCTGCACAGTGAGGTACGGGATGCTGTTGGGGTTCAAGGACTACCTAGTGTTTATTTTAGGAAGCTTCAGTTTATTCTTACACCATACTGTTCTTCCCCTTTTTATGAGGAAAAGTATTAGGCATGCTTCTCTTTTTAAGGGTTTAAGTTGAAGTGAGCAGTTGAATTTGTGCTGAATTTTCTCACTAATAAAAAAGAAAAGAAAACCATGGGTAAGGTCATTCCAATGCTGCATAACTGTCACCTGACCTTGGTGTTGAGCTCCAGCATTGAGTGAATGGTGTACACTAATAGTCCCAAACACAAGAACCTTTATTTAAAAAAAGGATCCTCTCCCAGGGCCCTCGGGCCAAGTGAAATTGTGTCACTCACACGCTCACATCCGAGAACCCCCTTTTCATGTACTCAGCTGCAGCACATGAAGGACAAGGAACAGCGGCTGAAACTGGAGCTGGAGCGTCTGCGGAATCACCTGCTGGAGATCGAGGACTCTTACACACGGGAGGCCCTGGCTGCCGAGGACCGGGAGACCGTTCTGCGCAAGAAGGTGGCGCTGCTGGACGACAGGCTCGCGACCTCGTCCAGCGCAGTGGAGAACGCCAGGTGAGGGAGGTGAGGGAGGTGGGGGAGGTGGGGGAGGTGGGGGGGGTGGGGGCACAGAAGGTATTTGAGTTGGGTCGCTGGTGTTGGCAGGGAATGAACTTGACACTTTAACAGACTCTTTTTCTCAGTTTGGATTGTATAAGTGGTTGGTTGACTCAACAGTAAGTCAGTTAATTGCTTGGTCCATTAATTCATTCTTCAAACACAATTTAGGGTGTGTGATACTACGAAAATTAAGAATATGTGCTGGGGTTTTTTTCCCCACCCAGAGTGTCTTGTACAAAGGTCCTTGAAATGTTTGTTTTATTCCTTTATGTTTGTCTTGTTATTTTTACATGCTACTGGAGGGCCTGTGAAGAACTAAACGTGGGAGTTGTAGTTTTTTGACACAGTTCAATGATGTAATTTTATGTTGTTTCTGGTGGCAGCCAGCAGGCCAGTTTGCAGGTGGAGTCCCTGCAGGAGCAGCTGAGTGGTGTGGTGAGGCAGAGGGACGAGGCCCTGGCCCAGCTACGCACCTCTCAGGAGCAGGTCAACCAATATGCAGTTTCACTCTCCAACCTGCAGATGGTGCTAGAGCAGTTCCAGCAAGGCAAGACTCTCTCTCTGACTTAACCCTGGCTAACCTGAAGTAAATGATACGAGCACAGTCTGCTCGTCAGCTCAAGAGGACATGCAGTGCAATTCCGTGTTACAATGTTCAGTTTATACACCAGAGGCCTTCTTATTGGCTGTTCCACATTTCAAACCCCAGTCCTGAGGGCCACAGTGTCTGCTGGTTTTTGCTTTGTTTTCAACACTTAAGAGTTCACTTAACTTCTCTCCCAGGCCTTAAAATGACTGCCAATTGCAAGGAAACCACAGAAATCTGAAGACACTGAGGCCCTCGAGGACTACAATTTCTGAAATGTTGTCAGAAAGTGCTCAAGAAATTTGAGATCTGTTGTGGTTTAATGCTTGCATCAGCATCCTGAAAAAAATATGAACTTGATTTATGGTTTAAAATTTATGGCTGTGGTAACTTGTTTTGTTCTAAATGTCACTAAGTTATTTACGTATTGTGGAGGAACAATTGAGTTCTAACTGATGGTGAGGACTAGGGAGAGGATGTGGCTTCACTAAACGCCGCCACAACAACTTCGCAATATCACCGTTTATATTAAGGCTCCTCTGTACCCCAGCCCCCCCCCCCCCCTCCCCCACCCCAGTGCTTACATCCCTCTCTTTTTTTTCCTGCATCCAGAGGAGAAGGCCATGTATTCAACAGAGCTGGAGAAGCACAAGAAAGAGAAGGAACAGTGGCGGAGGAAAGCGGAGAAGGTGGAGGACCAGGCGTCCGCTCTGCAGGTACGGAGCATCATGGGTAGAGCAAGACGTGCAGAATGACACGTCCGTCTACTTCTGTTTCTGAAGCTTTTGGTTTTCTGTTTGGTTTCTTTCACTCCCACGGATGCTACATTTCTTGCCTAATTTCTTTAATTTTAATTTACTTTTTAAAAATGTTTTATTTTTGGATATAGTCAGCCCAACCCGGGGCTGTATATATCCAATTCCCAACCCAATCTGGAATGTCTGCGACCGCAGTCGCGTTCCATGTGCGAACCACCCTGCCAATTCACGAGTGCTTGGTTCTCCATTGAAACACGCGCTGTCCAACAGCTCCCTCTTCGCCTCACCGACCGCAGCTAAGCTCGCACAGAGGGAGATCAGAGGGGGGGGACCTTTGACATGCAGTCTTACCAGCGCCCTTATCGGCCAGCGGGCGTCGCCCAAGAGCGCTGACACGCGGACCTCTGCCCAACTGAACCCTCCCACCGGCCAGTCGGTCCAGATTCGATCCGAGGCCATGAGGGTCATCCATGCACCGCAGCGTGGTGCCTTAACCCAATGAGCCACAGCGTGGTGCCTTAACCGAATTAGCCATCTAGCAGCCCACAGCGTGGTGCCTTAACCGAATGAGCCATCTAGCAGCCCACAGTGTGGTGCCTTAACCCAATGAGCCATCTAGCAGCCCACAGCGTGGTGCCTTAACCCAATGAGCCATCTAGCAGCCCACAGTGTGGTGCCTTAACCCAATGAGCCATCTAGCAGCCCACAGCGTGGTGCCTTAACCCAATGAGCCATCTAGCAGCCCACAGCGTGGTGCCTTAACCCAATGAGCCATCTAGCAGCCCACAGCGTGGTGCCTTAACCGAATGAGCCATCTAGCAGCCCACAGCGTGGTGCCTTAACCCAATGAGCCATCTAGCAGCCCACAGCGTGGTGCCTTAACCCAATGAGCCATCTAGCAGCCCACAGTGTGGTGCCTTAACCCAATGAGCCATCTAGCAGCCCACAGCGTGGTGCCTTAACCCAATGAGCCATCTAGCAGCCCACAGCGTGGTGCCTTAACCCAATGAGCCATCTAGCAGCCCACAGTGTGGTGCCTTAACCCAATGAGCCATCTAGCAGCCCACAGCGTGGTGCCTTAACCGAATGAGCCATCTAGCAGCCCACAGTGTGGTGCCTTAACCCAATGAGCCATCTAGCAGCCCACAGCGTGGTGCCTTAACCCAATGAGCCATCTAGCAGCCCACAGCGTGGTGCCTTAACCCAATGAGCCATCTAGCAGCCCACAGCGTGGTGCCTTAACCCAATGAGCCATCTAGCAGCCCACAGTGTGGTGCCTTAACCCAATGAGCCATCTAGCAGCCCACAGCGTGGTGCCTTAACCCAATGAGCCATCTAGCAGCCCACAGTGTGGTGCCTTAACCCAATGAGCCATCTAGCAGCCCACAGCGTGGTGCCTTAACCCAATGAGCCATCTAGCAGCCCACAGCGTGGTGCCTTAACCCAATGAGCCATCTAGCAGCCCACAGCGTGGTGCCTTAACCCAATGAGCCATCTAGCAGCTCACAGTGTGGTGCCTTAACCCAATGAGCCATCTAGCAGCCCACAGCGTGGTGCCTTAACCCAATGAGCCATCTAGCAGCCCACAGCGTGGTGCCTTTACCCAATGAGCCATCTAGCAGCCCACAGCGTGGTGCCTTAACCGAATGAGCCATCCAGCAGCCCACAGCGTGGTGCCTTAACCCAATGAGCCATCCAGCAGCCCACAGCGTGGTGCCTTAACCGAATGAGCCATCTAGCAGCCCACAGCGTGGTGCCTTAACCCAATGAGCCATCTAGCAGCCCGCAGCGTGGTGCCTTAACCCAATGAGCCATCTAGCAGCCCACAGCGTGGTGCCTTAACCCAATGAGCCATCTAGCAGCCCACAGCGTGGTGCCTTAACCCAATGAGCCATCTAGCAGCCCACAGCGTGGTGCCTTAACCCAATGAGCCATCTAGCAGCCCACAGCGTGGTGCCTTAACCCAATGAGCCATCTAGCAGCCCGCAGCGTGGTGCCTTAACCCAATGAGCCATCTAGCAGCCCGCAGCGTGGTGCCTTAACCCAATGAGCCATCTAGCAGCCCACAGCGTGGTGCCTTCACCCAATGAGCCATCCAGCAGCCCGCAGCATGGTGCCTTAACCCAATGAGCCATCTAGCAGCCCACAGCGTGGTGCCTTAACCCAATGAGCCATCTAGCAGGCCTTGTTGTCTTTCTAATGGTTGCCCTATCCGAGATTAAAATGCTGTAAAATTCAATTGTATACTTCTAAAGTTTAAAAAAAAACAACAAAAAAAAAACATAGTGTTTTTGTTTTATACCCATAAAATTAAAGGAATAAAGTATCCATGATATGTAATTTTATTAGCTATATTATGCATTCCAGAAAGAAATAGTGAATCTGTAATTGAAATAAAGCAGATGGGGTCGGGGGGGTACAGGCAGGATACAGGGAGAAGGAAGAAATGAATGAAGAAGTCTGTTGGTGAGGTTTTGCTTGTTCAGCATTATGATTCTGCGGTACAGCCGCTTTGGACAGTCCACTCAGTATCCGTATGAGCGTTGTTCACACATCCCATGGCCCTCTCGTGTCCAGATCAATCTCGATGAGGCCAATGCAGCTCTGGACTCCGCCTCCCGTCTGTCTGACCAGCTGGACCTAAAGGAGGAGCAGATCGAGGACCTGAAAAAGCAATGTGAGTTCGTCTGTAGCCTCTGTGCTGCTACACCTTCCCTGGGTGGGGTATTTCACAAAGTGGGATTAGTGAGTTAGCTGGATAACTGCACTGAGTCAAACCCGGAACCCTCTTAAATATGGAACACGGACTGAAGTAAAAAGAGCCATTCCGGGTTTTCCTCAGTGCTAGTTATCCAGCTAACTCGGTAATCCTGCTTCGTAGAATGCCTGCCTGGTCTGTCAAACAGCCTTGTCCTAAGCTCCCTATTGGTTATCTGTTTCTGGGCCGTGTCCACGGTGTCCACGGTAGAATGTCATCACGTTTACGTCATATCTTTTCCATCTTCGTTTTATTATATTCCTCAATGAACAATAGTCTTTTTAACATTCGCAGTGTAGTAATCTAATATTCCTCTCCACAAATCTTTTTCTGTTTAAGCAGTTTATACAATTTATGCAATGCGACTAGCCCCAAGGAAACAAATTGACATCATTATGGCCGGGGAATAATGGACCAATTCCAGTCCTTTCTGGGTAGATTTGCTTAAAAGCTGTTTTATGCCTGTCTTTGTTTGCAGCTGTTGTGTATGTCATTCCCTTGCTGTTTAGTTTTCAGTTGTTAAAGTTTCTACGTCTTTCCAAAACCTTGTTCTGCCTTTATATACCAGAACTTGCATTATACCATATTTCCAAGATATAATTTAACCCTTTAAATTTGAATAAATAAATACTACTCAATGGGCCTAATTTACGAAGACCTTTGGCATGTGCAAAACCACGCAAAACTAATAACACAACCGATGATTGGCGCAAAACAAATACCATGACCAATCATTGGTCACGTGATTGGTTTTGTGTGCGCTAAAAGGTTTTGGACATGCCAAATGTCTTAGCTAATCAGGCCCTTAAGTCGTTAAGCTTTGTTGGATTTCATCATTCCGAAAACATCAGTGCAAACTCAGAGGGCCTGTGAACCCCCTGCCTGTTTCACCCGGGCAGACTTAAACATTTTCTTATCATGAAAACGCATTAAAGCAGAAGCCATTTTCTCTCACAAACCGCACAGTTCATCAGTTTCACACTGTCAACATCTGCGAACTGCAGGTTCCTACTCGATGACATCACAAGAAATTCCCAGACTCTGTTCCCCCTTTGTTATTTTATTATTTTTTCCCCTCCAGCAACATGGAATTCCAGGCCTCTTTGAACATATTTATTTATTTAGAATAGGGCTTTGAAATGGTTAAATGGGGCCTGGTGGAATGACGGAGTTCGCACCCGAGCAGTGGTATTGGTGATGGGGGACAAGCTTTTTTTGGCTCCCAGGGCTAATAAAAGTGTCAGCTTCTTAAGAGATAGTAAGCGCTGAAGTGAGCCGGGTTACTGACGTGTGCGAGATTCAGAGCCCTGAGAAAATCTGTGCGTGTGTGTGTGTGTATGTGTGTGTGTGTGTATGTGTATGTGTGCGTTTTTTTGTGTGTGTGTGTGTGTGCGTTTTTTTTGTGTGTGTGTGTGTGTGCGTTTTTTTTGTGTGTGCGTTTTGTGTGTGTGTGTGTGTGTGTGTGTGTGTGTGTGTGTGTGTGTGTGTGTGTGTGTGTGTGTGTGTGTGTGTGTGCGTGTGCGTGTGTGCGTGTGTGTTTTACAGTGGAAGTCAGGCAGGAGGCTCTGGATGAAGCACAGAACAAGATGATCACCCTGGTTAAAGGCACTGAGGGGAAAGTGGACAAGTAAGTACATCACCATGCTGATATTACAGTATTAACCTCCATTATATCATATTCCACTGAATTTCGGTTGTATAGAGCTTTTTACAGCAACGTCGTCATGGAGATGATTTACAGCAAACTCGGGAAAGACTGAGCCTGAACAACCAAAAAAAACCAGGAAGTTGTGCAAAATAAAACTTCCTAGTGGGAAGAAATGAATCACTCGGTGGCAGGAAAAACTCCCCAGTTGGAAAATCTGCCAGGAGGAACCTGGTGTGGAGGGTGAACCCATCCTCTTTCAGCAGGCCTGGTATCAGTAGTTAGGTTGGGCTGGATGGTAACAGGGAAGGATCCACTGAATAAACAGTAAATGTGGTTTGGCAGATTAGCACAGGGTCAAAAGAGCTGGTAAAAAAAAAGGCGGTCCGATCAAAGAAGTGTATATTAGTGAGCGAGTCAGAAGGACAAGCTGATCTAGGCCTCCAAGTTGTGTCACGGCAGTGGCCTTATACCAAATGAAGCCCATTTTAATACTTATTAGTGCAATAGGGCAGTAGTATGTTATAATGGTTAGGGAACTGAACTTGCAACGACGGTTGCCGGTTCGATTCCTGGGTCGCTCTGGATAAGAGGGTCTGCTAAATGCCTGTGATGTAATGTGCTGTAATATCACGTGTATATAGTGTTAAATTGTACGTACAGTAGAGTAATATATTCTGGAAAGACCGCAACGTGGCATCATGAAAACGTAAAAGCTGAAATAACGGAAGTGCTGGGTGTCGTCATGTATCCAAACGGCGTGTTCTGTGAGGTCAGGCCGTGGCCGATCCGCGGCGGGACGCGGAGTGTTTGCCATGTGCACACAAGCCCCGAGTCCGTCCTAACCAGCCCCGTATGGGCCCCGTATGGGCCCCACATGGGTCCCGTTCTGCAGGGTCCTGATGCGGAACCTGTTTGTGGGCCACTTCAACGCGCCCAAGAACCAGAGACAGGAAGTGCTGAGAATCATGGGAGGAATGCTGGGATTGGACCGGGAGGAAGTCGACAAGGTTGGTTACCGGGTTAACCCTCGTCTGCTCTTTCTCCTTTCTTTAGTTTTTTAAATTTTTTATTTAGAATCTTTTTTCTGCCCCTCCAAATTGTCCAATTTGGTGGCCATTTATACTCTGGTACGATTCAGTACCCTGTGTACTGCTGAGAATTTCCCCCCGCTGGTAGGAAGGATGCCTTTCCCCAAGGGCGTGGCCCCCTGTGGTCCTGAACGGAAGCTACACGGGGACGTTTTCCCCCCGCCGAGACCATCCAGACCTCCCCGGGAGTGGCCGTCGAATTTGCCACTCGCTCAAAGCGCCGGCCATACGTCTTTCTCCTTTCTAACCTTCCCCATCTCCTCTCACCCCTCCTCCCTCCCTCCCTCACTCCCTCCTCCTCCCTCACTCCCTCCTCTTGTGGCTCTCCTCTGGCTTTGTCCGCTTCTCATCCCTTGATCTCAGCGTTTCCGGCGCATCCTCCTTCCTTTGTTCTTCTCTCTCTCCGTCTCCTCCGTTAACTCTCTCCCTCCCTCCCTCCCTCCTTCCTTCCTGCACGGCTCTCTTCTCCCTGAGCGCTGCTCGTCAGGGTTTGTTCAGAGATCCTGGAAGGAATGGCGTCTCTGAAAGAGTGTTCCCTTATAAGAGTATGAATGTGTGGGCGGTGGGGGGGGGGGATCTGTTTTAGTCATTCTGATACACTTTCCTCTGAAGTACCTTTTGACAGGAAGCCATGATTTTATATCTTTTTAGATTTCTGTTCCTCCTCCGAATATAACGGCCGTCCTTCTCATTGCTCTCAAGTATGAACCACAGATATGCTCATTTTATCTTACAAAAGGCTTGGTAATAATATACATTTAATTATTTGTATACAGTAACACTGTTTCTTAGTTCAGAGAAAAGGAATAAAGATGTACTCTCTCCCTGTAGCTGTGGGAGAACTCGGCCTACAGTCCATTATTACGAAAACTTAACAGGTTCGACGATCTAAGCCAGGGGCAGTAATGTATAATGTAGCAGGAATGTAGTACCCTAGCTTAACGTTCTGTGGTAACGAGTCCAATACTATGACCACACTTTGGCCTGGAAAAACATTATTAGACAAGTGTGATTATTGTTCTGAGGCTCAACCAATCAGGCGCAACACCACAGTCATGTGACGGCATGAAGGGTGGTTTGGGACGGATGCATTTTGGCGCGTAATGCATAGATCGAGTGACGGAGTTTTTAAAAATAATGACATGCTTGTTTCCACAATTGAATCTGTTGAACAAGGCTGTAAACAAATGATGCTGTCGGTCCACAATTCTTCCTTTTTAAAAAAAATTTTTTTTTTTTTTTTTTGTTTAGTCAAGCAGTCTGACTCCAGAAGTTCTTTCAGTCCAACTCCTCACTGAAAGCATTTCCTTGTTTTGAGCCGTCGAGCCGAGCCAATGGGAGCCTGTCCAACTATTTCAGAGTGAATTACCCAACAGCTCTAAAGGAAACCAGATTGAAGAATGAGGGATAAATGCAATTACAATTCCTCTGGAGACCAATTTTTATTGCTCTGGAGATGCTTCTACTTTGCTATTCTTCTATTTTTCTCTTGGTCCCCCTCATTGTCGGCCCTCGGCTAGGAGCCCTCCGTCTTAGTAACCCTGCGACGTAAAATATCTCGTAGCTATCGGGTCTGTGAAGTGTGGCTCGGTACAGTGGTCCCCGCGCAATTTCTCACTTTAGTTGACTTTTTCTTCTTTTATTTTCTTTCAAATAATTAATCTCTGCATGACCTGGATTCTAAAATATTATTTGGGTCATACTGTATTTTCTTTACCTTGCCCATAGTGACCACAAATAAAAGCCCAACACCGGAAAGCTAATGCACTGAATAGTTTCTCTCTTTTTTTTTTTCTTCCCAAAGTTGACCCAGTGATATACGGTCGATATTCAAAAATATTTGATTGGTGGAAAAAGTGCCCCCTGCCCATGGTTAGCGAGTTCCTGAAATTAATCGGTTTAATCAGTTTGTTGCACAATTTCCAACCCCCCTTCCCCCAATTCAAAAATCGGCGACCTAGCCAGGAATTTTTTATTCCTGGCGATGTCCACTGTTTGTAGCCATTATATTCCCATCTCAACACTCTGGCCTCTGTGTTCCTGTCAGCTCTTGCTGGAGGAGGGGCAGCGTGGTTTGACGGGCTGGGTGTCCAGTTGGCTGGGAGACCGAGCGGTTCAGAGCGTCCCCAACACGCCGCAGAGGCCAGGAGCTTCCCAGGGGCTGAACAGCGTGAGTGTGCTCTCCTCCGCACGCCGTCCTCTTCCTCCAAGAACCTCACATTTCCAAGAACCTCACACACACTCCAGCTCTATGTAACTGTCGGAGTTTCATAACTCATAACCAATATACTGCATGATTAATCCATGATGTTCACTCATGGATGGAAAAATAGGAGCAGTTTTTTTTTTTTTTTTTGTGCCGTTTCTGAGAATTCTGAGAAATATTATTTCAGATACAAGTTTTATGCACGACATTGACGATGTGCACATGTAAGCACTGTTACACTCTCTCACACACACACACACACACACACACACACACACACACACACACACACACACACACACACACACACACACACCAATAGATGCAATCTCTCACACACACACACACACACACACACACACCAATACACACACACAAGCAGTCCAACAATTATTCAAGTATAGCTCCACCCACATGGCATCAGATAGTATGATTATGAAATCTCTTTGTAAATTAACTTGCTCCTTTATTGCTTGGAATGTTTTGTATGTAAACTCCTCCTCATTTGTGTGGGATTTGCTGTGTCCTGCTTTGCTCTCCTCCCTAGTTCTTCACCACTGAATCTCTGCCTCTGTCTCTTCCGTGCAGTCTTTCTCTCAGATGTTTGTGAATTTCATGGAGGTGGAGTCCCGGCCAGTTGGTCCTGCCCCCAAACTGCCAATCTATGACATTAAGCCCCTGAGTGCCCCGCCCCCTGGGCGGACTGCCAGCAGTGTCCCAGCACTACCTGCAGCAGGTAAGCACTTCCGCGGGTACCTGGGGCTCATACAGTATCCACACTCTCACGTGATCTATGTACCTAAAAAGTTACATTTTTACTGAAAAAAAATCACAAGTCGCCATTTGAAAGCTTTTTTTCTGAGCATCCATTTAGCCAGCAACGCTGAAAGTATTTAAATGAATTGAATGGTCATGTCCAAACTCATATACAATATGATGGTGGCTAGCTAGCTGCAACAGATGAGGGTCCATCAGTCTTGGCATATCGCTCAGCTAGCACAGCATAGTAGTATTCACTTTGTATCAATACAGTTATAACCCTTTACTCGCACGATCCAGTTCAAGATTTGACCAAACTGTTTTCAAACTTGACCTGTGACCTTTGACCCTGTGCTTCCCCAGGTGCTTCTGGATCCAGCAGTAGAGCGGGGGACTCGAACCCCTTCCTGGCGCCCCGCTCGGCAGCGGTGCCCCTGCGGAACCCGGGGGTGCCCGGCGCGGGCGGGACGGGCGCCCACATGCTCCTAAAGCCGCTTTCGGACACCCTGCCGTCCTTCATGCCTGTTCCCGTCTCCGTGGCGAGCAGCGGGGGGGCGGTGCTCAAGGATCTGCTCAAGCAGTGAAAGGACCATAGAGTGTCGCTGCAAGCACTTTAACCAGAACAGGAAGGCCAGGACACTACACAGCGATGGCAGCCAGAGCTGTGGCAATATCCATCATGGTAACCGCGTCAGAGAGAGAGAAAGAAAGCGAGAGAGAAGGAAGGAAAGAGAGAGGGAGCGAAAGAAAGAAAGCTATTTTGTGTTGTACTAAATCTCACATACTGTATTGAAAGGGTAGAAGAAGTTGAGTTACAGTAACGCAAGGAGCCTTTCAAACACACAGCCGTAGTATTCTCGGAAACCCAGCCTCAGCAGGATGCGAGCCTCACATCCTGGATGTCCCGTTCATCTACCCGGGGAGGAAAGAGGCGTGCCTATGTCTGCCACCTCTCATAATCTAGGGTTGATTAAGGGCTCAATGACTTGTAAATGTAGAAATGTAGAAGCACATTGTGTGCGCAAACCAAACTGGAATCCACTTTGCATTTTGGCCAGTTTCACCTGTTGCGTCCTCTGCGTTTGCAGCAGGTGATCATGTTTATGCACCAGCCTTTTTTTGAAGGATTATTTTTCCTCTCAAAACTTTAGGTTTTGCTGTTTTTTTTTTTTTTTTTTCATTAGTATGAATTTGTTTTCTGTCTGATTCAAGGATTTACTGTGGTGTCTGGCTCCAGAAATGTCTGAAGATTTACAAGACTCCGCATCTGTTATGTCGATACAGCCATCTCTGTGAAAGCCTCCTCCTTCAGGTCTTCAAGCAGTTGGGCCTTGATACGTATCGCAGTGTGGCTGTTACAGCTGTAGAGGCTTGAGGTCTTCAGAATGTACTTATGTATATATACGAATGCGTAGCTTATGTGCGATCACTGCGTTTTTACCATGAAAGGCATCTGAAAACTGTTCAAAGGAGGAGCCCCCAGACGGATAAAGTACATATCATCAAAGTTTTAAAGGCTTAAACATTTAAAGGTTTACTACGAGTCTACGAAAATCTTTGTACACTTTGTGGTAGGCTACCTGTAGACATGTCTATATAAGCAATCAAACATTATGTGGAATGATGTGTCATTTCTTCCAGACACCAGCCATGCCCGTGTAAATAACATTATATGAATATGGGGGAGGGGGGGGGGGGGCTATTCTTTGCCCTTGGCGATCTGCAGCATTGCCTTCTGGGATACTGCGGACTAGTATTTTTGTCTAAGGAATGCAAGTCCAATCCCTCCAGTGCAAAGCTTTTAGTATTTAATTGGTTTGCTCATCTTAGGAATTTGACAACTCCTGATCACCTTCCAACGAGATCAGTGCCTGTCGTATTTCGCGAAAAAGTATTTTGGGGAAAATAAAATGCCTTGTGTGTTACCGTTGACCTTAAAAAGCGGAATACCTCCCCATTTATTTTGCATGCAGGACAGTGGATGATTTTAGTTTTTTTTCCTAATCGTACGCTGTACGCTGTATTCGGATAATGAATTCAAATCATTTATGATAAATGTTAAAACGTGCCAAAAAACGGGCAAACTGATTAAAAGTTTCTTAGTGTTTTTATTTTTTTTGGATTTGATGTGTCCCCCTTTCTGTGTTCAGATACCTTAGTGTTATAAAATGGTAGATTAATCTCAGAGGCTTTGCTGTTACTTTGAGGGTTCAAGCTGTTACAGTTCTTTATAGGCTTTGGTGTATAATGAAGACCCTCCAAAAACCCATCTACGGTTTGAGCCGGTGCTAAGCAAACGCACAACAGTCGCTTTACAGAACCGCTTAATGTGAACTTTTCTTATTTAGAAGAGTTCAGATTGGTTGCATGAAGTACAAAGTACTCGGAACAGGGCCGTTTTATTAATATGCAGTTATGTGGAAGTGGAATATTTTCCTGTTGAGTTTTCAACAACATCCTTTGGTAAATGCGCACGTATTTGGCTTATATTTCTAAGCCGATTGGGAGGCACTGCTGTGTTATGATGTAGGGGTTTCTGAATGATTCCGTTTTCTGTCCTGCCTGTTTATTTGGCAATTTCATGTATAATATTTATATAGCAAATCATCAATCATTAGCAGATTACCCTTAAGCACATAGTTGAATTACAGGAATTTGAGGCATTTTATGATCATGAAGACTGGTAGTAACAGAATTCTTTTCTGACTCTATCATATTTCAATAAAACAAATTGCTCACATATGCTTAATTGTCTTTTTTCCCCATAATTTATATGCTGTGTGTGCTTTTCTGTGCATGCATAGGATAGATCACCGTATAATGGTTAGATCTTTCACAAGATCGGAGATGTGGGCATTTCTGAATAACGTGGGTAGGCTTGTGGACAGGCTTGTTGGAGGTTGTGTTCAATAGCAAAATTAAAAATGAAATTATCTCAACTTTTTTTCTGTGTATATTCTGTTGGAAAAACAATTGACCTGGTTGGGAGAAATGTCTTTATTTTATGGGTATGCATTGTAATAAACAACTGTGTTTACAGTCAACCTACTCATAAAAATGCTTCCTTAACAGAATTTAGTTAAGGCGAGTTAAGGCCACTAGCCTTTTGGCAGTATAACTTTGAGCCTGCTTTGACTCATTGAAGCGCTTCATTTTTAAGCCGTGTTAGTACACTGGGTTGCCTGTGTGTGTCAGGCAAATATATAGCAGATGACAGGAAATTATTTAAATGTAATAAACTTCCCATTCATTATTATTATTATTTTTTAATCGTATTTAATTCAGGTTTCAATTAATGTTATAATGTTTCATGTTGATGATATCTACTATACACAGTGATGTTATGTAAAATTTAAAAAATGAACCATGCTCAAAGCCTAAAAACATTGACCAGAACCAAGTTACCTTGTTGTAGGTCAAAGAGTGAAAAGGGTGCAGTGATGGTTTCACTTTGCACGTGGGCGGGCTCCTCCTGCTGCATGTGTTTTTTCAGTAAACTTTGAAAGGATCACGGTGTAAATCTTTCATTTTTTATGAAACCGTGGTGGGATTTTTGTTTCACGTTATAGGCCTACTATGTTGCCTAATGTTACACTGGAGTGAAAACCATACAATCATCAGTATGTTTCAGAAATCTGACTGCCTTTTATCTCAATCTGACTACTATACAGTAGTCTAATATACATTTTTGGGGGGCTGCAGCTACATTTCTTAAAGCAAAATACAGGACTTCCGAAGAGGACTCAATGTGTCACCCCTATTGCATTTTCCCGATTCAGATTGTTCTGGAGTATTTTGTAAATGATCGTGGCAGCTCTGTGAGCGCGCTGTTTCAAGGGGGTTGTCTTTCTGTGATTTAAACCAGCTGTTGTCAAGTGCTCCGGGGCCCCAGTTATTTGCATTGCTAAATAACCTAGTCTGTATAGCAGACGACGGATAAGATAATTTTTTTTTTAACTCTTTATTTTGAAAAACATTCCTCGTAGAACTGGTCAACTCTTGCGTTGCTCTATATTGACTAGACGGTGGTTAACCAAAGCCAGGTGTCGGCTTTCGCGTGAAGGCGCGCAGTCAGGGGGAGGTGAGAGCGCAAGATTGCGCAGTGGTCGAAGGGGTCTGACTACAGTAGTGCGGATCTGACAAGTTCCTCGCTGCAAAGCAATTACGGGTCGGTCGTTGGGCTATTTCATTAGGAATCACCACGGACCCATAAAAAAACATGCTGTTTGAAGGACGTTTCTCAAGTTTCTGGACGTTTGCTGGGTAAGCTGATCTTTCTGACCATGTAACGGCACGTCATATTGATGACTAACTGACAACATTTTTTATTTGGTAACTACATTAGGTATCCCCCTGACACTTTGGGGATCTGAAACTGAACAAGTAATGTAAAAGTAGACTAATCCCAACTGTTGAAACACGTTGTTGTGTTTTAAAGCATAGCAATAGCATACGTGCTGTTTAATGTTGCAATATTCAAAGACAATAGCTCATGCGTAAAAGGAAAAAGGAAAGGTCCAAATAGCCAATATCAAATGTTGTGTCTCACTTTAAATAGCGTTTTAAGCATTCCTTCTTCTTTGCAGGATGTTGACAGTTCTGATGTTGATGTTACTATGCATCCAGTCTGGCAATGCGCAGGTAAATGGCGCGATTACTCGAGCATAACCGAGGGAGACCGAGGGTCTAGGTCTGGGTCTGTGGTCCAGATGTTTTTGGAGTTAATGATTATGTTACTTGACAGTGCTTCACGAGAGATTAATATTGTTTTAACCAAGGAAGAATTTGCTTTAGTAAAAACGGTAGTGCTTCACTTTCCAATGATTACATTGGTTCACATAACGTTACTGGAGCATCTTATTATATTACTTGATAACCATCTCCAGTTATTTCCTGTAATCTCTGATCTTTTTGAACAACAGTCCTTCGGGACCATGGCGTCTCTGTTAAAGCTCTAATATGCCTTGCTTGTCTGCAATGATTCATTTGATTTAAAACAAATATTTACATTTTCCAGACGTGCACCGATGGCTTTATCTATGACCGTCGCATCAGACAGTGTGTTGGTGAGATTCGTTTTTTAATTTTTTTATTTTGGGGTATCCAATAAATAGGCCCATATGTCTTCACTTAGTCAGACCTGTTGCTATAATGTCAATGTCCTCGGGTCCATCTCCTCTCTGGTAGACGTGGACGAGTGCCGGACGCTCGCGGACCCCTGCCGAGGGGACATGCGCTGCGTGAATCAAAACGGCGGCTACCTGTGTATCCCGCGAGGCATGTACAGTCAGTCCTACGCGAGGCCCAACCCACCCCCTATTAGTGAGCAGTCCTATCCGGATACGTCTGTAGCTGTCCCCGAATCCTACCCTTCAGTCCAGCGGCCCCCTGCTTCTCCCAGCTTCCCAGTCTCTGGACGATCCACCCCCTGTGTCCTGGGATACGTTCTTGCGGAGGATGGCCTTTGCACCGGTAAGTAACTCCAGACATACATATTGTTTTGAAGATGTTCTGGAGATAAAATATCTCAAAATACAAACAATGTTGTTTTGTATAGTGTGGGTGTGTATGGGCATAATATGTATTTGTTGCCGTCCAAATTATACTATTTGGCACAAAAAGGATGGGTTACTGGGCCTAGAAGTCATTGACCCATTGAGCCATTAGTTCTATTTTTATTTGGGAAGGTTCAATGGTCCATCTACCATTGAGGAATAGCGGAGAGTTCGTGTCATTCTAGCCACCGTGTCTGTGCAACCTACCATGTGCATTTGCATTTACTTACTTTGAATTAGAATTATTTAGCTATCAAAATATATTTTTTATTAATATATGAATAAAGCTAAATGTTTATTTGTAAATTTTATTTAGTATGTTATGGTGTTTATAGAGGTCCTGTCCATCAAAGACCTCAAATCCTCAGATGTTTGTTGAGCATTGAACCTTCAATCCTGAGGGGTCATTACCAAGGCCATCAGACTGTTGGGTCATGTTGGTCCTGCAGGTCATTGGTCCAATGCTCTACGGCATTGATTGATCAAGAGTAAAGGTCATTGTACGTACCTGGCAAAAGTATGGTCAATGATTAATGATTAACGTTCATGCTATTCCTAAAGCGGGCGTATTGTGCTTTTTTTTGCCAAACTCTTTAGAAATCTGCCATTTCAACATTGCGCAGCATTTTGTTACGTATCTGAATGGTGGCCTTGTGTTTGTCAGGAAGGCTGTTTCTGCCGCCTTATCCACTGCACGTCTGGGGCCATTGTACACCTAAAGCCAATTTAATATAAAAAAATAAAGATTCAAAAGCCAAGGTAAATATTAAACTGCTGCTCTTGGCATCATGCATCTGAATGAAAAATGGAGAGATACGTTTTGTTTTTAAACTATATGAGAGGATTTTGCATTGTACTTTTAACCCAAGGAAATATGCATTTCAAAGAGGTATTCTGTATGGCTGTATTGGGGAAGATGGTGATGGCGGTGGCCCTTTTTTGGGTAATGGCACATGCAATGCAGCTTCGTCCAGAGACTCCAGAAGCACATTTAGAGAGTTAGTTTGGGATTTTGGCCAGGACACTGTTTGCAGCCTTGGGAGTTTTTAATAAACATAAAGTCGGTCAAGATCTTGACTTAATGTTTCATCCGAAAATAGTGCGCTCTTCCCGCTTAGCGTGCCCATAAGTGAAGATTTGGCTTTTAGGCCGTAGTCCAGAAGGCACAGTCTGAACAGCTCACTCAGCTTCTACTTTGATGCTTGTTTTCAGCTACTGAGCTCAAAAGGCCGTGGTACGTTATGTTATTTTTCCCACAGCTTTTTATTAAGTGACAGATTTTGACGGAATATTCTAACGCTCTGGGGTCCTGATTTGTGTTTCTTCAGGACATGTGTGTCAGACTGTCTGCAGTGTGGTTATTGTAGTGCATATCAGATGATTCCAGTGTAAGGCATTAAACTGTACATTGAGACTGCATCAAATAGCCCAATAAAACACAAAAGCCAAACTTAAGTGATGGATTGCTGGAAAACTGGTGCCAGTCTGCAAGCCAACCATAGAGCGTGTGATGTCTTTTCCAGCCTTCTGTTGATCGTATACATGTGGGGGTTTTTTTTTGTCTCGTCAGCTTTCCTTAAGTACTCTGGGAATATTTTGTTATACAGGTTGTCATCCAAAAGACTCTATTAGGCTATATTACATTTCATTCATTATAAATGGATTGTGACTCCATAATGAGTGGATAATTAACTCATATTTTACTTCGCTGGCCCACTCTTCTCCTTTTGGCATAACTGTTTATCTCAGAGCGGTTAAGGCATCCCGCACTTCAGCCATGTTTGGGTAAGCCGCAGGAATAAGGGAATTAGCGCTGGTATTTCAACCATCTGGGCACCTAGTGCCAGCAGTGAGATCATCTGTTGCTGTAGGCGAGAAGCAGGAAGTCCCTGTGGACCCGGCCGGGACACTTCAAATGCCCCGAGGCGTGGGCAGCCATGGCGACCGTTGACTGATGTGCAGTTGTGCCTGCAGCAGCCTTGCAGACTGTGACTTCCTGTCCCAGAGTGGTACAAATGGGGCTTTGTCTCGTGGGCCTGGCTGGAGGGTGTGACATCAGCGTCCCCATGGCCCCCAAGTCAAGTAGGGAAAACAAGTTAGGCCTCAGGTGATGCCATTCAAACTTTCCATTGCTTATGAACATGAGTTTTGTGCTTAGTTATTGTTGATTCTCATACCCAAGGCAGGCTAATATTTACACCGGGCAAGTTTGTCACATTCTAAAAAGCCAGCTGCATTGTGGCAGGTACAATTCAGGGGAATCGTAAATAATTATATGAATGTTATAAGTGTTTTTGAAAAGCCTGTCTTCGGGGGGCTTCTGTGTGGTGCATTCAGCACCAGTTCTCAATTCAGCAATGGACCCTATGGACTGGATTTAATCATTACACTTAGGCTTTTAGCAGGCACTCTTCCCCACAGAGACTCTGGGTATTTTACAGAAGTAATTTGGGTTAAGTGGTCTGCTGAAGGGTACAGCAGCAGTGTCCCAGCTGGGAGTCACTTGGATGGAGACCTCCTGGAAAAACTAAGTTGCTGCTGGACGTGGTGTTGGTGGGCCAGTAGGGGGGCAATCTTCCCTCTGGTCAAATAAATCCCAATGCCCTAGTGCAGTGATGGGGACACTGTGCTGTAGGAGATGCCGTCTTTCAGATGAGACGTTAAAACCGAGGTCCTGACTCACTGTGGTCATTAAAGATCCCATAACACTTATCGCGAAGAGTAGGGGTTTTCCCAGTGTCCTGGCTAAAGTCCCAACCTGGCTCTTTCATTCTGCTACCTAATCATCCCCAAGTTTAATTGGCTAAAAATTGTTTGCACCCTCTCCACCTCAGCTGATGTGTGGTGAACCTTCTGGTGCAAAATGGCTACCGTCGCATCACCCAGGTGGGTGCTAAACATTGGTGGTGGTTGAGGCGAGTTTCCCTCTCATCATTGTAAAGCGCTTTGAGTGTGAGAAAGGCACTATATAAATGCCCGGCATTATTATTATCATTATTATAAAAATGCAAGGGTAAATGCACCCAAGACACATTAGATTCAACAGATTCAAATCCGATCGCCCCAAACCACTTCAGGAGGTGGTCTGAGGCGCATTCCAGACAGATGCTGTACAAGTGTCTGTCTCCCCAAGGCGCATATGACAACCAAAGCTCTTCCCAACGTGTAATGTCACGCGACGTAGCCTTCCCCCAAAGCGGGAACACATGTAGCTTCATAATAATCACAACAATGTAGATACAAGTCACAAAAAAATAACAAGGTGTAAATGGGGCCAGGGAGTCCTATGTGGTGGCACATAACCGGCCGTAATATTGACCGGGGGGACGGGGGGAGAAGGGGCAGGGGTTTTTTTTTGGCAGGATATCATCTTGCTCGTGGCTCAGCAGCGACTCCCCTTCCCGCCCGCAGTCTCCCTGCTTCAGCTGCTTCAGCTGCTTCAGCTGCGTGAGCTGCGCAGCGCTTCAGTGTGGAAGCACAGCAGCAATGCAGCCGGTGCAGCGTGCGGTGAACGGAAGTGGCGGGTGACTGCGGCGCACGTGCCGGGGGTAAACGCACGCTGGTCGGCAGCCTCCAGAGTTGATAGTGGAATATTACAGAGATGGGATGAGCCCACAGTTATGATTGGGCCGTCCAAATTACAGGGTGGCTTTTACCTAAAGGCTTGGGGACCTCACTTTTTTGGGATGCCGCCTATCAAAGATTTGCAATTCATATCCATAATGTACCCCTAAAGTATGCAGTGAACCCTGCAACACTCAAATGACGAGTAGCTGAAGGGTTGTACGTGCCTACATCTCCCAGCATACTTAGCATAATAGTGTCATAATGCCCTGTGAGGCACCTCATGCTGTAGGGATCAATCATAAAGACACGTGCTGTTGTGATGTCTTCATGATCCAACTTACAAAATTTCCTTTTGGAACGTCTAACCTCTAAAAACATAGCTTGTGTCCTTTCTGTACAGTTATTGAAATCTGGTTTTGTTTGTGTGCATGTGTGTGCATCTGCATGTTTGTGTGTATATGTGTATGCGTGTGTGTGTGTATATACTGTATATATATATATATGTGTGTGTATCCTGTATATATGCTCTATATGTGTGTGTGTGTGTACGCATGTGTGCGTGTGTGTCTATCCTGTATATATGCTCTATATGTGTGTGTGTGTGTGTGTGTGTGTGTGTGTGTGTGTGTGTGTGTGTGTGTGTGTGTGTGTGCGCGTGTGTGTATGCGTGTGTGCGTGTGTGGATTCCAACATGCAACAGCTGGCATATGTAACCAAGAATACCCATGATTTTCACAGGGCTGTTTTTTTTTTTTTACCTGGTTTATTTCTGAAGGACCTCTTTTGCCCTGTGGCAATTATGCCATGAACACTCACACACCCCCCCCCCCCCCCCACACCCCAAAAAGTCTCAGGCCACAATCTGTCTCTCTCACAAGTTCATTGGGATCATCGGGGGGTGATTATCGCGATCCTCTTGGGAAGCTCGTAAAAGAGCCCTTATAAGGAGGCACACTGAAGCCCTCCCAGACAGGCCCGTGCAGGATTGCGGTGGGCTGGGTGGGGGCCGGGCTGTAGTACGCATGGAGCCCATATGTTCGCCCCTTGCCACACTGAAAGGGTTTAACTGCAAGCAGGTGCTGTGCTGTGTTTCTGTTGGCCTGAAGCCCCTGCCTCAGCCCACCCCAGCCAGCGCTGTGGGCCAACCGTGCGGACTTGGCACAGAGGCTGGTCATTGTCAGACATTATCGGTTATTAGACCTGCCTGTTTAAACAAGGCAATTATCTTGGGGTTAACCCTCCTCCCTCTTGCTTTTGTTTAAAAAAAAAATTGGTGACTTCATTGTATGAGAACCCCACTGATGGCAGTGGATTTTTGTTTCTGATATCCACAAAAGGAAATTGTGATTCTAGGGCAGTGCGTGAACTACAAGTTTGTGGAATTCCAGTAAATAATGAAATTCTCAAGTGCCAGGTAGTATATATTTCCTTAAAAACACTTGGAGTAGCCAGACATGAACTGATATATGACTGTATGTGGTGTGTCCTGGTTAAGCTATCATCAATTCTCTGTAAACACAAGTACAAATTGCTCACAAGCCCTCTAAAGATAAGCCCACGCTATAAATAACCAGCTGTCTGCAAGTCTGTCCAAAAGTGATACAGTACATTTTTTTCTCCCTCCCTCCCTCTCTCCCTTCCTCCCTCCCTTCCTCCCTCTCAACCTCTGTTTCATTCACCCTGTTCCCACATGTCTCAGACATCGATGAGTGTGAAACGGAGTCTCACCAGTGTAATCCTACTCAAGTGTGCATCAACACTGCTGGGGGATACACCTGTACCTGTTCAGAGGGCTACTGGCTGATTGGTGGCCAGTGTCAGGGTAAGATCTTCAGCATCTTAACAGTTACACCTGTACTTTTTAAAAATGGCAGTTTCTTTTGAAAAAAACAAACAAACAGAACAGCACTTGGAAAAGAGTACAGAGAAGGTCTCGGGTCTCGGCACTCACCCCTTTGACGCCCACTCCTTGTCTCTGCCTAGATATCGATGAGTGTCGCTATGGTTACTGCCAGCAGCTGTGCGCCAATGTTCCAGGATCTTACTCCTGTTCCTGTAACGCTGGCTTTGTCCTAAATCCAGACGGAAGGACCTGTCAAGGTAGGCGCAGGATGTGCAGACTGTTTGAAGTCCGTTTCTATTAATTCCTGCCAAACTGTGACAGTTATCAACTCCGTTTGCCATTCACTGGAGTGGCTCTTTGTCTATCAGTGGAGTATGTTATGTGTCAGTGGAGTATTCTTTTCCCATTAATGGGAAACTAATGATATCATCTAATGATGTAACTGTGTTACATCCCTCTACAGTAACCAATAAAAATGGTGGCATTGTGACATTCTTCTGACTGGCTTCAGTCTCCTGTCGTGTGACGGTGGCGTCATGAAAGCATGACTCTGCTCCTCCTTCACAGACGTGGATGAGTGTGAGGACATTCCCTGCACACACGGGTGCATCAACACCTACGGCTCCTTCATGTGCAACTGCGTTGAGGGCTTTGAGCTGGCCACCGACGGAACCACGTGTAATGGTGAGGGAGCGTTGAGCATGTGCTTCCAGTGGCGTGAGATAATGGCATTTCTGCTTCAGGCTTTGTCTGCCTCGCTGTCTGAGGAACTGCATACATCTTTTTTTTATTTTACATTGCAGGCATTTAGCAGATGCTCTTATCCAAAGCCACTTGCACAACTTTAGCGTTTTTTTTTACATAGTATCCATTTAAACGGCCGAATATACACTGAAGCAATTCAGGTTAAGGACCTTGCTCAAGGATACAACGGCAGGGTCCTAGTTGGGAATCAAACCTGCAACCTTTCAGTCCAATTCCTTAACCATTACACGACTCTGTCGACCGCACATCAAATAGTTGATTTCCAGTTTCGCTGACTTATTTCTACCACTTGTAATTTGACCCGGTGAGTAAATCCATATGTTAAACCGCCAGCATTTAGAAGCTGCCTTGGACCACACATCACTGATAATGGACTGATAATCTCATTTGCAGAATAGAAATTACAGCGTGGGTCCGTAAACTGTGATTTATGAGTGTTTGTTTTGCCTGTTAGACCTGGACGGTTGCCTGTTTTTGGGTGTTGATACAGCCCTCTTGATTGAGTCTGTGTGTGTGTGTGTGTGTGTGTGTGTGTTGTCTTTAGACCTGGACGAGTGTAGCTTCTCTGAGTTTTTGTGCCAGCATTCATGTGTAAACACACCTGGGTCCTTCACCTGCGTCTGTCCCCCTGGATACTTCATGTTTGAGGATGGGCGTAGCTGTGAAGGTATGGGGTCGGGGGTCGGAAGGCCAGCATGCTTCTGTCTCTCCTTCTTTTATTTAAAATAAATAAATAAATTGTATTATGTTTTTGGTAGCCTGATTATTTTGTAGACGTGATATTCCTAATGACCAAAAACACAATGTGTATTCAGATGTAACATTTTTACAACCACTGCAAAACTGCATTAGAGGTAAATGTAATTTTTTTTTGCCTAGATTTGTGAGCTGATTGTGTTGATGGTTTAAAGTAGGAAACGTAGTATTTTATTATTTCTGTTCTCTTTTTCTGTCATCGTGCATGATCAATATTTTTTGCTGATGTATGTTTTTGTATTGATTATGATGATGATGATGCTGATGATGTTCAAACTGACCTTTATTGTTGTGTGTTTGATTTTGAAGATATCAATGAATGTGACACTGGTAACAACACCTGTACAACAGCACAAGTATGTTTCAATTTCCAGGGGGGGTATAAATGCCTGGACCCTAATAAATGTGAGCTACCTTACATTGAGATCAGCGAGAAGTGAGTACCTTCCTCACTGGCCTTGCTTCTTCTGGGATTAACGCAGGCCTGGATTCCATTCACATTTGTCTTTACCTTTAACCCTTTATGGTGTATGATCACCAATATGTGATTAGAATGTTCTTAACTGAACATTCTAATGCTGATGTAACAATCACTACTGGTAACTGAAAGCAATGGAGTTCTAGAACACTGACTTGGAATTTTGAAAAAAACATTCGGAAAAACCCTGCTTTTCAAAGGGTTATAAATTACAGCATGCCTCATAATTGACTGCATACAAAAAGTTTCTTATTAATGAAAACATTTTGGTGAGTTTGGAAAAGACTGAAATGACCTCGCCACACTATTTTTTTTTGGGGTAAAAAAATGTTCATCCATCCATCCAATTTCTAAATCGCAGAGGGGCTGGCGCCTATCCCAGCCGACATTGGGTCAAAGGCAGGAATACACCCTGGAGAGGTCACCAATCCATTGCAGGGCCCACCCACCATTTAGTAAAAAATTGTAAAACTTTCATTTCTTTTTAGTCAAAGTTAAGGACAAATGTTGATTGAATCCCAGCCGTAATGTAGCAGTGTAATGCTAATAGTTGTTACAAACACTAAATACTCTACAGACAACTTGCTTCTCTCTTCTCTGGCCGCACTTACGTACATGTATGCGCTATATAGGTAGGTGCATACAGCAGGAATAAGGATTAAATTCCAGCTGTACTTGGAGTAGAAAGGAAGAAAGTAATGTTTGTTGTTTAACTTTGCCCGCTATGTTTCAACATACTGTACAGCCTTTGTCAGGGTTTCATCAATCAGTGGATTTGTAGTCCAGAGCTAGATGAAAACCCGATGGAGGGAGGCTGTGTGCTGAAAGTGTGTGCCAAGTTTAGCTGCTTCTCTCCTGTCTGAAGTAATACATATGTTGGGAAGCTCTGATTATATATGCCAGGATTGTAATTTACTCTGTGCTATATTTCTAAAAAACCAAAACCAAATATGTACGCTTTTAATACACAATGTCTTGATTAATTATCATAGGTGTATTGATTATTTGATTATTTAGTGATGATTCTGCTTAAACTGGAACTTGTGATTTCCATAATGATGGTTATGGGGGTGATGATTGCGACCCCCCAAGTGACATAAACAAGTCTAGCGTTCCCTTGCAATTTGGTTAATCTTAACCTCATCTCAGCTCTGTGTCTGTGTCTCTCTCTCTCTCTCCCTTTCTCTCTCTCCTGCAGTCAGTGCATGTGCTCAGCCGAAGTCCGTGCGTGCAGGGAAAAGCCCTTCACCATCCTGTACAGGCACATGGACCTGACCTCTGGGCGTGGCGTCCCCGCGGACATATTCCAGATGCAGGCCACCACGCGCTATCCTGGGGCCTTTTACATCTTTCAGATCAAGTCAGGCAACGAGGGCCGAGAGTTCAGCATGAGGGTGAGTGAGCGAGCAGGCCCTGCTTTCGCCTGCACCTCAGTTATGCCTTACAGAGGGGGGAAGAGGTCCCTTAAATTCTGTGTGATGTTAACATTTAACATGGCTACAGCCTGAGCTTAGCATAGCTCTCTGTATAGAGCATTGAGCACTGTTACCAGGTTAGAGGGTAGAATGTTGAATGTTAACAGTTTATGCTGATTCTTATTTATTTTTATTTTTTAATCTAACTGCTTCTAATTAATGATCTTTTTTGAGCTATTTGGTTCATACTGATCTCGGTTTGATATCATGTCACTGATTATATCTTTGAATTATGAATGATGTTGTTGGGGATTTATTTTTTCTGACATAAAGGATTAAAGACAACTTCATAACTACTTGACTCTATTAAGTTGCATACTAAGCAGTCTTACTCATTAGTTGAAGGGAAAAATACTGAGAAATAAGTTTTTTTTTAAAATCATAAGCACTCCACCCATGCAAAGTATTTTTTTCCACAAAGATACTAAAAAAACATACCTGTAAGTTAATATCAGATCCATATAGTTTGTCAGCTAAATCAGACACTGTGGCCCAAAGCTTGTTTTGGGACATGCTGAAATGTATCGCTATTTGGTTGAGTAGCCAGAAGGGGGCGCCACAAGCTTGTCAATGCTTGATAAAGAGGCAGTTTGTAAGTACAATAAGGAAAGAGATTAAGTGATTCCAGTTATCCATGGGAAATTCCTCACGGTGTTTACATTACCTTAAAATAAATATATATGTGCGATTTAATCAAGAGAACTCCGTGAGGTCAGAATTTCACAACATTATGTTGCATCAGGCTGTATAAACTTTGAGCACCACATCGTCCGTGGTGTTAAATTTAAAGTGAAAGTGAGTTTTTTTTTGGAAGCTGAAACAACTGATCATGTCTGGCATGTAATGGCAAAATTACAGTGCAGTGAATGTTTTTCGTGTGTGTATTTTTTTTTGGTGGAAATTGTTAAACATTTTGCCCTGTGTTCTTTCCCGGATCGGGACTGCTGGTCGCTAAGGTTTCCACGGCAACTAACAAGCTCTCCCTCTCTTCCCTCTGTCTCACAGCAAACCAGCAACGTCAGTGCCACGCTTGTGCTGACCCGACCCATCAAGGGCCCCAGAGAGATTGTCTTAGACCTGGAGATGGTCACCGTCAACCACGTCATTAACTTCAGAGGCAGCTCCATCATCCGACTCACAGTATACGTCTCGGAGTATTCCTACTGAAAGCCCCTGTTTCTGACCTCTGACCCCACTCGACCCCTGACCCCCCCAGTCCTCGACCCACGACCTCCTCCATCCGGCAGCTTGGTTTGTCTTTGATTACGCCTACACTGTACCGGGGATTCTGGGGACTCTCCTCCTTTCTGGTTTAATATCTCCTAATTCCACGCCCCCCACCCACCCACCCACCCAGCAGCCCACCAAATCCTTTTTCAGGGACACTGTATCTTAAGGCTGCCGAAAAGACCGGTTCATATTCATCCACGTGGAAGAACGTTTTTGCAGCAATGGCAATATGGGTTTGTCATTTTGATCTTGTGAATATTAAGGAACTTGTTATTCATGGGGTTCTTTTTTCCATTTAATTTTCTCTGTTGTTAGATGTCTTTTTTCTCACCTGTACTGAGATGCCACAATATTCCTGCCTGTGTTTTTCCATGCATTTATTTTTTTTGCTGGATTTCTGTTATTTTTGGTTTACTATCGTGCGCCTCCTTGTTACCTGTGAACCCTCTCAGCTTACTGTTTGCTAAACTGAGAGGGCAAAGTTACCACAACAGTGTTTTTGATAAAGTGCCATGACAGAACCTGTGTCCAGTTTTTTAAAAAATACAGAGGCGATAGGAAATAAAAACCATTAAATAAAAACAAATTCTGCCACACACTGCAATGTTCAGGAAGGATCAATTATTGAAAATGCACATTAGAGTTCCAGTCATGGTGTGCAGTACCTCATGTCAATCTATGCAGTAAATTACATACAGACACAGAGAGGGTTTCTGTTAATGTTCTGCCAGTGGTGGGGAACCTGACAGTGATCGGGAACCCAACCCAAGATCAATGCAGAGTCTAAATGCTTGCTTCACTGACAAACAATGTGTATGTTCATCATTTTCTTCTCTTTGAGTTGGATTTCATAGTTTAAGTCTTCCTGTGATAAGCCCTATCACTGCCACACCTAAGCGTTTAAAAATATGAATCCAACCGCATCTTCATCCAAGTGTTTCTCAAGGAAATGTTTGTCAGTTCTGTTGTGATGGTGCAGTAGACTCTAAAGTCTAAAGTGTTTTTTAATGCTTGTTAACTGGGCAATCGTCATTCATGTGTGCCACCTTAAAGGACTAACTCACAATGTATTCCGCAATCCAAACATCGAAATGTTTGTCTTAAAAAAAAATGTGTCTGCTAGTCATTCGCGTGTCATCTTTTATATATCTGTTTTATTAAGACCCTGTAAGTACTCTTGGTCAGTCAAATAAAGGTTTAAATCCTGATGGTCTTGAAAGGTCGTTAATGATTTCTAAGCACATCAACCATATGTAGTAGGCTACTTGGGAATATGGGGAATATGGGAAATATCTAACCTGGCAGACAATAGCAGTTATAAATAGACTGCGAGTGCATCTGGGATATTAAAAAACAACTATAAATAGTTTTATCGTGTATGCATACAGCTGAATATTGAAAAGAAAGCGCGCTCGATTGGGTTGCGAGAATCTGCCAGCTTGTCCGACACGCAAATCAAGAGGCGTGTACCTGGAAGGCGCTATGACCCCATGGCTTTAACCTACTACAATGAACATAGAGAGAGAGAGAGAGACTGTAATACACCTGTTTTCATGGACGATCGAGGTGGTAGGACTATAGACCACTTCTGCGGCGGAGCAATTGCACGGGTAAGTCCAAGCGGTCCACGTTTGTGGTTTTTGGGGGTTAATTTTTAAAAAAACTTGTCAGTCGACGTGTTGTTATACGATTCACGCTGTTGAGAACTAGTTTGAGTAGGCTAGTAACTGCTGCCAGTTGAGAGCATAGATATTTTCTGCGTTTTGCCACTAAAATGTTAGTATTTTAATAGGAAAGATTGATGCACAAAATCCATTTTAGCAAATATTTTTCCAATGTTTTTTTAAACTGATAACAATAGGAGTATGTAGGCTACCACACGAATTTAGTCCAGCGTTAAATCCGACAGTTCATGTTTTTTTTGGTGAATCATCAGGCGCAAATGTAGACAAAAAGCGGTCATTGCGGCTGTACTGAAGTTACTGTTTCCCGAGTTGGATCCAAAAGCAGCTGTACAACATGGCAACGGAGTGCATAAAGAACTGCTGCAAGAGCTTTCTGCGCAAGGAGGAGACGGAGACCCAAGGTGGGTCGTTCACGGAGATTTTAATTTTAATTTTATTTTTTTATCGGAGTCGTGGTAGCCTATATGAATTTAATATCTGTGAAGTTACCATACTATCTTTAGTTTTAGTCTCACTATGGACAATGCGTATTATCACAAGGGCAGTAATTGTACCTGGAACTTCCAACTTGACAAACACCATCAAGACTATTTCCTCAATTTGTAGTGTCACTCTTTCCTTAGATTTCCAAACTCTTATAACAGATTTTTTTTTAATGTATATGTCACCCCATATAGATAATGGTGATTATGACCCATTGATATGTTTTTGTAAGCGATTGTAATGGGTGATTTGCATTTCTCTAGTAATTAAAATGAGAGTGATGCCAGCCAGCACCACAGTCTCAGGGGTCATCTCAGAAGGTCCGAGGAGAGAGGTTGGCGTTTCGGAAGACTACCTCCTGTCCAAGCTTCCCCCCAATGGGAAAGAGGTGCCGTTTGTAGTCCCGATGTTCAAGCCCTCCTACATCCAGCCTAGTGGGTCCCAGTATCCCAATTACCAGGAGGGGTTGCAAGGTACGCTCCACACTATACTCTCTTTTCCCCGACTTCCCGCTTTTTCTCATTTTAGGAAACTTTTTCCTCTTAGGAGTCATCTTGAGTACTGCACCAAACTTACTGGCTTCCCCCTTTCAAGCAAAAAAGAAGGGTCTGTAAAATATCACGGCCCCAGCGGAGCCTCAGTTTAACGCTGTGCAGAACCTCACTCAGGCTGAGCCTTCAGCAGTCAGAGACCTGGGTGCTTTTACCCAAGTTGTTAGAATAAACTAGAAGAGCCACAAGGGAAGGGGAAGGTGGGTGTCTTTTGCTGGATAGTTTGCGTTCTGAACAGAGTGTGCTGGTTGCCATTGAATAACGTCCTCCAGGGAATTTAAAGACTGTTAAAGCCATTGCTGTCGGCCTTCACCAGAGCCTTAATTTCTGGCTCAGAACCGCAACTGTGGTATATATGCTTTGACAGATTTGCTGACTGCAGGGAAAGGAAAATTGTCAAACAGGGGCACGTGCTCTGAACAGAGAATATGTTGTTTTTGTCTAATTGATGAAAGGTTAGATTAACTCAGTATAATTTTTTTTCAGTGTGATTATATCGGGCCTGTTTCACAACCACAAATCAGGAAGTCAGGGCTGTGCCAATGTGTGCCATCATTCTAAAAATACAGCTCTTTTCTTTTTAAAGAATAATTTTGCAAAGTATATCTTTAATGTGTACAAACGAGTTTGGGCTATAGAAGTTTAAATATCCTCAGAATATCAAGGATTCCCCATTGATATTGATGAATGATGATATTTTTTCGCATCTCAAAGAATGCGTGTGTGATCTGTTTTAACTTGGTCCACTGTGTGTGCGTGTGTGTGCGTGTGTGTGTGTGTGTGTGTGCGTGCGTGCATGTGTGTTTTCTCTTGCCTCTCTGTGTTCCAGGGTCTGCAAGGTGTACCTATGTAGAACGGAAGGCAGAACTGACGGGGGCCAGTAACATTGTCTATGACCCCTACACCACCCTCCAGTCCGGCCACATTGCGGATCATATCTCCCCAGGATCTGCACGACGAGTCGCTCCGAACAGGACCGGCAGTGTGTACGGATTAGGTAGGGGAAAAAAGGAAAAGAAAATGGAAACACAACCCCTACCTTAAGATATGCAGATTATCCATATCTTTTATTTGTACTGTGTGTGTTTATCCTACTAAGAACCAGCAATTAATTCTGTCCCCTGTAGGGGACAGGAGTCTCTGGTCTTAATCTCAAGAACCATATATTATACTACGCTGAAACCTACACTACAAGGGACATTCAATAAAAATAAATAATATTTTTGAAAAATATTTTTGTCATCCGAGACACAAATTTTAATACTTTTTTTCTGCCAGGTCTCAAGATCATATTATATATTTCTGGCCTTGAGGATTTTCCTTTAAATTGACCATTTTCAGAATTTTTCAATATCTCAGGTGAAGTAATGTCCAGTGTTCATTACTATTTGACTTCATAGAGTTCACTCCAAATTCTAAATGTGGATAAACGCCATATGTTCAAACCTTTATCATTTTAGAGACAGACTGTAAGATTATCAGTGTGTTTATGGATCAACTATATTAATGTTTCCATATCTATATAGATTCTCTGAGTTTTTGGCCCAGGTACACATTTTTTGCAGCATATGAATCAGTGTTGCAAAACATTTATGACAGGGAAAAAAAAGACCTGTTAAAACGCTGTGTTTAATCTTGTTCGCGTCCTGCTGGTGTAACAATAAAAGTCCTGCTATTTTACATAGATGCACATGGGTCAAATATTTGCACATGTGATTTCTCCCAATCGCTTGCGTTTTACTGTCAGTGAATTGGCAAACTCAAGCCATGCATGTGTTTTTTTTTTTTTTCCCTCCAACATTTACGTTTTGTCGTACAGGAATTGGGGGGGGACGACATTTTAACTCTTGGGTTAACAAAAAATTGAAATGGCTCTGTCTGTGACTTGTGTTTCAGTGTGGGACCTAAAGAATGGAAAACACAGGTTGAGCAACTCCATGTTCGACCTCACACACCCCCAAGGCCACATGGAGGTAAGTGTGGTTCCACACGCACACCTGCGTCACATGACCACAAATGCACAAGTACCGTCATATTTTATTTATTTTGGAGGGGTGTCTATAAACTCAATACAAATCCCTTTACTTTGTCTTTGTTGTTATATTTCATTACACATTTAAATATCATATTTAATAAAACAGGTTATTCTGTTTAATATTGTACCTCAGAGTTTCTTTGTAGGCTTGAACGTAGCTTTGTTGATTAAGTGGCTTTTGAAACGATAACTTTATTTGGGCTTGTCCACAAACAAAAGGTGAGGTTTAGGCTGTCTTTACTCAGTCAGCTGTGCAAAGGAAATTGTATCTGCTTGGCATTAATACCCCATTAATAATGCTGAATGATAGATATTTGAAGCTATGACGATAGTTTTATTTCAAAGTTTGCCCAAAGCCATGATAAACATAACAATCCAAAAAAAAGGATCAGAGTCAGTCCCAGGATTTCATTAGTGGATTCCAGGGCCGGGCAATAAAGCAAGCATTAATATTTAACTGAGGGTGAGTTTCTTATAATAGGAAATGAGATCTCCTCTGACGTGGTCACCTGTTGCTGTTTCTGAAATAATTAAATGAATGCTTGCTATGATTGTTTTAACTTGACAGACTGGTTCACTGTAGTTTATTTAGTCCCAGGCCCTTCAATTCTTATCTCAACACTGCAGGCATTGCTTCGGCAGGGTATGACCTGTAGATGTTATATAACTTCCCACCCAGTCTCCTCTAGTTCTGCAGTCATATTTCTGCTCACATATTTGTGGTTGCAGATTATCGAAATAAAAAAATAAAAAACCCATTGTGCAAATAATTGTGGTATTCTCTTTGACACTTTGTGAAACCCCAGGGTATTTTCAAGATGGCTCAGGCTTCTTGTCCATATTTGGATATAGTTTGTGTTGTCTTTTAAATTTGTCTTTGAATTTTCCCCTCCATGCAATAATTTAATTTACGAATGTTGTCTTAAAGTCTTGATAGCTTTTGCTCTTTAACATTCGAAGAACTCCAGACACTCTTTGGCCTCAGCGGGACCAAAATTGGGGGGGGGTGGGGGGATTAGCGATGATGCATGTTATTGATGTCTTACACAGTCTCTTGTGGCTTGTTCCCAGAGGTATGAATCAGTGTCCAGTATCCAGAGCAGCGCATCGTCCATGAAAGACTCCCCCGAAAGCAGCCATAGCCTTGGTAACCATTTATATAGGGCGCCATTAACCCCCTCTCATATTCCACCCCTCACTCCAAACAAACACCCACAAGGGCCCCATTTGTGTTTTTTTTCCTGGGTTTATATTTGTTGCTTCTGCTGAGCAGGTTCATAGTTTACTTCGGGGAGACAAAGCCCTTGTCTCCCCTCTCCAGAACCTTTTGCCCTGTAAGGACCAGGATTAGCGACATTTAGATCGCTACGCGTTGTGCAACCATGAAAGGGCGGACACTGTGTTCGCTTTCTAATGCTTCATGTCCAGGCGAGGCCAGCATTCTGAGATACATTCAGAGATAGTGAGTGACGGTCTCTAAGACAAAATGTGAGACTTTTTTTCAACATCCAGACCCACATTTGTTTTCAAGTGGAAGAAATGAACTGGATTAAATTAATCTGGAGTTGAGCTGTGTGTGAGACGTAAGAGAAGAGAGACATTGCTCACACACACAGAGTGAACGTCAGCAGATTGCTGATGGTGTGTATGTGTGTGTGTGTGTGTGTGTGTGTGTTGTTCGCAGAGTCGATCACACTCTCGGGGGATGAAAGGGAGCAGGGCAAGCTGAACGTCAGGCTGAGTTACCAGGAGGCCCTCGAGCAGATCTGGATAACGGTGGTGCAGGTAACGTTACACACCTGGTCGGTTTGTTCCCAGGTGAAACGCTCCTTTGTCTGGCTCTGTCGCGACTGAATGGGACCTCTGTCTGAGTGGAGACCTGGGCCCGGCAATAGCATCCAACTCTTCCAACTTCCCACTGAACCCCCTCCCCCAATCCATCCCTCTGGGGAGAGGGAAGGGGGACCTCCTCCTGCAGTCATAATCATCCTCTTTTTTCATTTATTTTCTGAGTAAATTTTACTTAAAACATTTTTTGGTACATGTACAGTGTAGGTTGTAACCTCATGAAAGCCCTAAAAGGGATTTTATAGATGGAGAAAATCATGTCAATGAAGGGGCTATAAGGTCCTGTCTTATATGATTGCTTTCTCTTCCAGTGTAGGAGTGTGCACTTCTCCGTGGACAGTGGGGGGCTGCAGAGGATCGGGGTGAAAGGCGTCATCACCCTGTCCAAGCCGGTGCACTTCAAGACGTCTTTGAAGGCAGCCTTGCCCGTGAGTCCAACCTGGCCACCCTGAAACCTCCCAATTGGCAACCCTGAAACCGTCCAGCATTCACTGCGGTTCACGGTCAAATAAGGGCACCAGTCAGCTCGTGCATGTGGTGTGAATATTTGAAAATTACAGATTAAAATGAAATGTAGATTTTTCATCAAATGATTATGTGTATTTAAACACTGGGTTTGTCCTCAGTAGTGTTATTCTGCATGGCTCATTCTGTCAAAGTACTGTTCTAGTGCATGGATGGGCTCCACAGCCATGTTTTAAATGCAGACCATTGCAGTGCTGACATTGGCTGGCAGCCCCACAGGGAAACCTACGATTAGCTCTCGCATCACCCAGGGACGAGAGGGTTTCAGTCGGTTGAGATGACAGCGTCTCATTGTGCATCAGTGACCCCTGCTGGTCGTCTGTTGAGCTGCACGCAAAGTGTCCTCCTCCCACTCACGTCTGTGAGAAACTTGTGAACTGTGGTGTGGAAATGAGCAGCAGCTGACATCACATGCTTCTGAGGAGAGCGCTTGCTTGTCTGCTCTCCTGGATTGACAGCGGAGGAGATTGCGATGAACGTTTCAATGTGTGCCCGGTTGGACAGTCCAAATTGGGGAGAAAAATCGAAAAATAAAAAAATGTGTGATGTGATACGGGATTGAAATGGGAATTCCTTGTAAGCGCTTCCTGCTCTTCTCTCATCCAGGACCTGGAGTTCATGGAGACCTTCGTCTTTGCCCTCCACCTGCCGCAGCTGCGTACGGCCAGCCTGGTGCTCCGGCTCCAGGCGCACCTGCCCCGAAAATGCACCCTGGGCGAGTGCGTCCTCTCCCTCCGCCAGCTGGGACCCCAGGAGACGGACCACTGGCTGGACATCAACCCGCTGTCCAGAGCCCCGGTTAGTCCCCCCCCTCAATATTGGGGCGGCAGTGTAGTATAATGGTTAAGGAACTGGCCTTGTAACCGAAAGGTTGCAGGTTCGATTCCCAGGTAGGACACTGCCGTTGTACTTAACCTGAATCGCTTCAGTATATATCCAGCTGTATATATGGATAATATATAAAAAATAATAATAAAAAATGCTACAAAAAACGTTGTGTAAGTCGCTCTGGATAAGAGCGTCTGCTAAAAATGCCTGTAATGTAATGTAATATGGGCCTGCTTTGCTATTTAACTATGCAGGGGAATTTGTATTACTAACTCAACCCATCGTAACTGTACGCATTTTAAGGAAATGGCGTGATATATGTAAGGCAGTGAGGAAACCGGCAGACGCAGAAATGACAGTTATAAATGCAGTCATTCTGAAAATGATTTTATATTTCATTTCCTGCCCTCTGTCATGCCTCTCCTGCTGTTCACTCCCAGAATGCTCAGTCATTCAAATGCGTCGCTGAATCCGTCGGTTTGACGGTTTAACTGAAGCGGGTTTTGGAGGGAGTTACGGAGAAATGGGTCACTCGGAGCACTCACAAAATGGCCATTAAAACGCTAACGCCATGCTGATGCAAGGTTCCTGCTGAAACCTTCTGCTGTCTTATCCCTGTTTGCCTGTGAAACGACAGCAAAGCTCACAGAACAGGAAAGCACACGGTAATTTGGGCACTTTGTACATTTATACGCCAGCCGATGCACCGTGCTGTCCGCTTAATTTGTGTTGGCTGTTATTAAACCTCAGTGCACGGGAAGGTTTTATGTCAGCGCAGCTGTGAAAGATAAAGTTCAGCCTTTTTTTACTGGTGATACAGATATATTGGAGTACGCCTTGCAGATGACGTCACTGAATGCGACTGGCCAATAAGGAAATGTTTGCAGACCCAGAAACCCCCCAGAAACCTTCCAGTTACACTGTGTAATTAATTGTGTCTGTGGCAATAAGTGACCAGTTTACTACTTGGCCTTACGGTAAGGTAGTACTTAAGGGGCTAATACTGAACTAAACCATATTATCTTCTGTAATAACATTGGAGGAGGCCATAAAATAGTGCTGAACGCATTTTAAATTGTTTGATACAGGACAGACATGGGGCCAGGCACAATTTATTGTTGCTGGTGAGAAATGGCTTGAGTATATGAGCATCCCTGGTTAAGACCATCTCCAAGATAGAAATAAATATATTTTCAACTCCCCCGACCTACACATAGCTGAGCAAACGTACATAAAACAAAATATATAAATAAAACAACATGGATGTCTCGGTGGCGTAGCCTGTAGAGCACTATCCACACGCTCATTTGTCGCATGTCTCTCCCTCGCTCCCCATTCTTCCTGTCTCTTTACACTGTGCTGTCTAATAAACGCTGAAAAAAGCCCTATAAACAATATTTAAGAGATTCTTTCAGCAGTCATAATTATCTGTACTGCATTAAATCAACAGATCGTTCCCTTTTTTAATTTCCAGAGATTTTAAAAGTTAACAAAATCTTTGTGGCATTTTTGAAAGAGAGAAAAAGCATTGGAGAAAAGATGGGGAGCAATTTGTTGTGGAAGAAATTGGCCCTGAAAGCAATTTTTTGATGTTAAAAATAGTAAAGAGGTTAGGATGCTGGGAAACTAGGACACAATCCAAACAACGCAGACAGGCGAGACTTTACCAATAATGGGTCTGTATTTCAGGAAAAAGAGGGCACCGAACACTTACGTCCGTTCTTACCGTTTTAAAATTGGTTTGTGAATCATCGCCCGCAGCACGGACGCTTCTGTCACTCCTCTGGGGACAGAGTGACGCTTGCGTGATGAATGTTTCCACGAATACCTTTCAACATTTCTTTTCTGCCCAGGAATGCATGTTAAAATCTATATTGCCTATCTATATAATAGGGCTTTGAGTCATAATATCCCTCACTGGAGCAAAGTATATAAAATATCAAAAAATATATTGCAAGGAGAATTCAGATTTTTCTACTTGGTTAATGTTGCTTGTGATAAAGGGGCACATACTTAAAGACCAGGTTAGGTGGCTTTAACAATGAAGTCTTGGACTTTGAAAATGGCATGTTGAATTTATGTGAGTGTAGTGAGTGTAGTGAGTGTAGTGAGTGTAGTGAGTGTAGTGAGTGTAGTGAGTGTAGTGAGTGTAGTGAGTGTAGTGAGTGTAGTGAGTGTAGTGAGTGTAGTGAGTCATGAGTGAGTCAGTCAGTGAGTCAGTCATGAGTGAGTCATGAGTGAGTCATGAGTGAGTCATGAGTGAGTCATGAGTGAGTCATGAGTGAGTCATGAGTGAGTCATGAGTGAGTCATGAGTGAGTCATGAGTGAGTCATGAGTGAGTCATGAGTGAGTCATGAGTGAGTCATGAGTGAGTCATGAGTGAGTCATGAGTGAGTCATGAGTGAGTCATGAGTGAGTCATGAGTGAGTCATGAGTGAGTCAACACATGTGGAACTGACTAGGGAACCTTCTTCTTCCTGCAGGTGTGCCATGCTGAGCTTCATCTTGCCACTTGCTTCCAGCCTGTCAACGGCCGCATTCAGATCCAGGTGCTGGGAGCGCAGAACCTCCCGGCGTCTTCTGCGCCCCTTAGCCAGAGTAGGTTTCCTGACCTTTAACCTCCAAACTTCCGACACAAACCTGGGGCGTGTGGGATTCCATGCTGCGACTGCAATGTGCTTTATATTGACTGTGAAAGGAATCGCAGTAGTAGAATTAGTAGTTTCCATGTTGTCTGCAAATAAAATGGGCGATAAAACACAATTGATGAATTCAGAAAATTTCTCTCAGGTTTAATCACTGCTCATACGTTTGTCTGACACCCCTTTCTTTCTTTCTTTCTTTCTTTCTTTCCCCTCTTTCTGACTTTTTTCTTTCTGTCTCGCTTTCTCTCCCTCTCTCTCTCTCCCTCCCTCCCCTGCTCTCTCTGCCTCTGTCTCTCTCTCTCTCTGTCTCCTCTGCTGTCTCTGTCTCTCTCCTTCTCTCTCTCTCTCCTTCTCTCTCTCTCTCTCTCTCTCTCTCCCCTTCTCTCTCTCTCTCTCTCTCTCTCTCTCCCTCCCTCCCTCCCTCCCTCCCAGGTTTCTTTGTGAAAGTGGAGATGCACTCGTTCGGTCGGCTCGTGACCAAGCAGAAGACTCGGGCCCTCAGAGCCTCGGGGGGGCAAGTCAGGTGGGCGGAGACCTTCCCGTTTCCCGTGGCGATGCAAGAACAGGGCGTCCACGTCTCCGCCAAACTGTTCAGCCGCAGTTCGGTACGCAGGAAGCACTTCCTGGGCCAGGTGAGCGTGTTTTTACAGTTGGAATAATATGCTGCGTATCCCGTATCCCGTTTCCCATTAAAAAAGCACTCTCTCCCACCCTCCCATCCACCCCTTGAGCCGGGAATGTTAAAATCCAGTCTGTCTTCGCAGCTTCTAAGAGAGCGCTTTGTGAGGAAATGTCAAATATATCAGTTACATGGTGTAGTTCTTGGAGGTGTTTTACTTCCCTTTAGACTCCTATGACCATAAGGATCTTTGTACAGGTCACAGGCTCTAGAAAGATTAACCACTGTGAAGTGGTACAGTGTATGAGGGCGGCAGTGTAGTATAACGGTTAAGCAACTGAGCTTGTAACCGAAAGGTTGCAGGTTCGATTCCCAGGTAGAACGCTGCTATTGTATCCTTTAAAAAATACTTAAGCTGAATATCCAGCTGTATAAATGGATACTGCGCAAAAAGCTGTGTAAATCTGGATAAGAGCGTCTGCTAAATGCCTCTAATGTAATGTAATGTAATGTAATGTAACGCATGAGTTTGCCTGGACCTTTTGCTAAGGTGAGTCAGAGTTTGGGCAAAAGCTTCAACCACGTAAAATGGTTAAAATTTGGCTGTCCATGCGTCCCCGGACTCAGAGTACAAGTTTTTAATGTCGGTTTTATGGTTGATCTCATAAGAATACTTGAATTAGCCGAAAGAAAACAGTCAGTATACAGGATTTCAGTGATGCGGTTGGGATATAAGGATTGATTCAGTGTGTGTTTTGAAAAAAAGAGGCAGAAACGTACCAACCAACATGAAACGTAAGGACTCGGGTGAGCCAGCGTGTCATTGATAATCGTTAGCAAAGTATTTCAGGTCTAAGTTGACTCACTGAGTTTTATGTTTGTTTTGAGTTTTTTCGCACTTTTGTGCTGGTGGTGTGTTTTGAAGTGGAGTGGACTGGTGCGTCAGGCATTACAATGTGAACTGAAACGGTGCGCCCATTAATACGGACCCATGCAGTCTATTTCTGTGGCGACTGATGTGGTGTGTGTTTCTATAGAGATGAACGCAGTGTGTGCCTCAGTAGAGATGAATCCAGTATTTTGATAGATGTTAGCACAGTGTGCGTTTCGAGATAAACTGATGCAGCGTGTTTTTTTTCGACAGGTGCACCTGGGATACGAGAGCTCTTCCCCCGAGGCGGTGGAGCAATGGCGGGACACCATCGCGCTCCCAGAGAAGGTGGTGGCCGTTTGGCACAGACTGACTACCAGCTAAGGGGCGGTGGTTTGGGGGCCTCACCTGAAGACTCTGCTGAGATAAGCACGGCACCACACGCCGCCCAAAGCCTGGGGCTCCTCCACTGCCTCACATAAACACACCTGTACCTGCTCTCGCTTCAGCAGATCTCTGGGCTCAGGGGAGCAAGACGTAATGAAAAATGGAGCCTTAAGGACATTTTTATATGTTTACACTGGGGTGAAAGTGTACATTAGAGGATTTCATTGCTCAACAGAAAGTAAATGTACCCCTTTGCTCTCCCCTAAGAATGAAGTGGGCTGTATGTCATTCTGTCCGAGACATTTTTACTCTGTGACGTGAGAGGTAGTAAAATTGTGCTTTTTAAACCTGTTTTTTGTAGTGTCAAAGCAATTTTTGTTGTTGCTACGGCGACTGTTGTTGGCCTGTTTGGTTACTCAACAGTGACTTCAATGGTTACTCACTATTTACCGACCAAATTTGGGCGGTCGCTAAATAGCGCTACCTGCTCTTGTAGCGTTGAGGCGTGTTTCGTTGCTGTTGTGCGTGCTCTGGCGGGCAGAGGCGCTAATAGACATAGCATCCCGCCTGCTGGTGATTATGATTACCCTGGCCTACACTCCTGACCTGCCTCCCACGCCCTGGTCGCCAGGTTTGATGGCCTCCTCCTTGTTGGACATCCATGCTCTCGGATGATTCAACACAGAGCGAGCTCGTCAAAGAGAATCTTAAAGTGGAACAGCCAGCGACTGAACAATAGGCTTTTAGCACAGATATTTTCCTACATGTTAGTACATCGTTTATATAACTTATATAGTACAAGTTACTAGCTCTAGTTAAAATGTTGGGTTTAATTTATTAATTTATAAGCTAACATATATATTACATTTTAAAGGGCTCAATGTTGACTAAATGCTTATTTAAATAAATAATCAACAGAAACAAATGTCTTGCGGTGATTGCTGTTCAAAATACTGCCACTGTGACTTTTGTATAAAGATGTTTTTCTGTCTAGTTATAAGGCAGTAGAGTTGCACTTTGTGCATTTTACTTGACCGTGTTCTTCTCACTGTGAAGCTACTGTATGTGCAAACATATACATTTGTTAACAATGCCATGACTGCATTACGGATAATGGCAAAGGCTTGTTTTACATATTTTTGTACTTATGATTAGATCACCTCAGATCCCATATATGGGTATCTAATAATTGTTAACCAGTCCATGTAATGTAGTGCTGCTAGAGGTTTTCAAAACATATCTTTGTATCACCTTATGGCTGATTGTCTGTAATTATCAGCCCTGTTATAGTAGTTTTACTATTGATCCATTTTTAAAAATATAGAATTAGATAACTGCCTGTTACACAGGTGCCTGTAATTGTTAAATCGGTCCTGTTCGTGTAGTTCTAACCCCAAATAAAAATGTATTTTTGTGGCATACTGTATCTGTTTTGGGCGAACAAAGGCTTTTGACCAAAATGTCCCCAGTTGTTTGGTTCTAGACAGACCTCTCTGACAGCCCCATTACCACAAACAGATCTTGTACAGGAAATTAAGTTTTTAAAAATCCTGTTACGGTATTTTACTGTACTTTCTGTCCAAGTATCTCAAGCCTTGGTCATTTGATATCCAGAGCTAATAGACTGACCAGAAATCAGGCTTTCAAGCAAATGTATCTACAAAGGTGGGGCAGTGTTAAGCAGTAGTACACGGTAGGTGGAAAAAGTAGGTCAGCTCACTATGGGGCTGTTGTTAAATGGTTAAAGAGTAATTAAAACCTGTGTTTTACTGGCGGGGTTTTATTGCATATGTGGATAACTGACACTTAGACTTTACTGTCAGCTCAGAGGAACGACTGATCAAACAGGGAGGATTCTACACTTAATAGAAGACGGTGACTGTTTGATCTCGCTATGGATCAGATACCCTATTACTGTATCTGCTGAAAACATGATCCCCTCTAATGTGGCTTGTTTCATGAGCTACTTTATTATTGACAGCTTCTTCCTAATACTTCAAACTGATACGTGGTAAGAAAACAGGATTTTTTTTTTTTTCCCCCCCCACAAACCAGCCAATCCATTTTTTCAGTTCGTACCTTTTTTTCCATATGGGGCTTTCTCAACTGTAAACGGCTCCTATTTTCTGAAATGTCGAGGTCCTAACCTTGATTTAATGTTAAATGTGTTTTCAATCCCAACAACATTTTTTTTTCAATGTTAGTGCCTAGCTTTCAACTGCCACAAATTCAGCTTGTCTTGGAGGGGGGGTTGTATTTCCTCTGTTTGATTGGATAAACAATTCCATTATTTGGCAGCATGTATTTTGATTGTTGTTGGAGGAAAAAACAGCATCCAAACAGCTTCCAATTGCGTTTTACTTTTACATGAAGATGCATGTCCAGCCTTAGCTGTTAGGGTACTGGGCCAAAGATCGTCTCAACACCCTTCCTGACTGGGCCCTGAAGAGGGAGAACACTTCTTTACTCTTTCAGTTAAACAGCATCGAGGAGATGCAAGGAAAAAAAGCACAGTAATTTGCCTTCAGGTAATGACAGAGCTGATTAGTTACGTAACACTTAGCACTCAGTCTGAGTTTGATTAATGCCTGCTGATGTGAAATCAGCTGTGTGGGATTGTTTCAGACACGCCCAGGTGAATGTTTAGTACACACAGGCAGAGATTGGCTTTCCGTGTGTGTGTGTGTGTGTGTGTGTGTGTGTGTGTGTGTGTGCGTGTGTGAGGGGAGAGCCGCCGAAATCTCCGTGTGAGTTACTGTAGAGGCCGTTCTACATCCTGGCTGCTATCAGCATGAGCATTTACGTAATTGATGTTTGATCAACGTTAATGATCAGTCAGAGGGTAGGCATCTCGGCCACACCTTGAGTCTGCTCAGCTCCCTGAAGCAAGGAACGAAAGGGGCAGCGTCCTTCCTCCTGGAGTAGAAGAGGCAGGAATATTGACTCTCAAAATGGTTTGTTTTATTTCACAGCAACCCTCCCCCCCCCCCCTACGGGACTACGGGAAGGAACAGGAAAAAAATACATAAAGAATTTCTCTTTTCCTGCTCATTGGTGGTAACTCTGACATACATCTGAATTTGCCAAAATATTTTAATAAAAGGAACATTATTGCTCTATGTTAGTTGTAGTGATAAATCTATTTCAGTTATGGCTCGTTTCAGCAGTGCCTTTCGGGTCCAAAGTGGAACAGTACCTGAGTAGGAATATTGCCCACAGTTTTCCCCACAGTCTCTTCATACATGTTTGAAAGGATTGGATACCAATAAACTTACCAATAAGCAATATCATGATCAAGACTGGCTTGACACAAACACAAATAATAAATCAATTGCGTGTAATCATCAGAAAGTGCTTCACAGTGAGGGAACTAGTTGGGGTGGTTCCCCTCAGCCACCACCAAAAATAAAGATAGCATAATGATCCACAAACATCAGCTAAGGAGACTGACGAAACTACATCCTCCTAAGCCCTGCCAATTCATTATTGTCCCCTCTAGGGGAGTCTCTCGTCTTAATCTCAAGAACCATATATTCCACTATGATGAAACCTACACTGCAAGGGACATTCAATAAACATTAAATAAATTATATTTTTACAAATATTTTCACTGCAACATGTTTTTTTGTCACCCGATTTTATTTTTCACCCTTTTATTATGTCAAAAAAATTTAAATACATAAACTTTTTTCTTCCTGGGCTTTCTACAACAGTGTTTCTATCACTGCACTGGGGTGTTGATCGCTCGCTTTGGTTCAGCAGGAAGAAGCTCTTTTCCTGGCCCTACACCTCCACATCAGCAGCAAGTGAGTTTTCCAGGTCCCCTATCCAAATACGAACCACGCCCAGTCCCACTTCAGCCTACAGGCAGGGAGAATGTGCAGATATGGAATGAGTGCAGGACAATAGGAATCTCACATAACAACCTGCAGAACGCTGATGAGAGATGCAGACATATTGTGGTGTTTTAAACGGAACATATAAGATCACGTCCATATCATCGGGGGCAAAGTGGTTTGGGTGGTCTGTGTGATTTTGGGAGTTGGGAGAGGCCTGACAGACACTCCCGTGCTTACTCTGTCCCTTTAGCGCCCCCCTCCTCCCCCCTCCTCCCCGCACCGCATTGTGTAGTCCAGCTCACCTCTCCATTCATTGGTCACAGCTGTTCCGAAGGCTGCTGTTTGTCCGCGGCTCTTTTTTTTAATCAAGAGTGGATCGCCGCCTATTGTTCCCTGTTTGAGCTTCCCGGTTGCCAACGCGTCTCCAGGATCCGCATTCTTTAACACGCTTCAAATAACGGGGAACAGAGATGACCTGAGGGGAGCAGCAAACAAAAAAAAATAATTTAAAGTCAATATTATATATAATATATTATAATATAATAAGGAAGTGCATTTAAGTGCATATAGGTGCATTAACAGGATGTGTGGCCTGGTCATGGGATTACACAGTAAAATGTCCAGTGTTTCAACTCTAACAGTGTACATACACTGCCTGGTCAAAAAAAAAGTCGCAGTTGCACCAGTCATGCATAGTGCCCACTGTACAAGCCTCTGGAGGCAGTGTTATGATCTGGAGTTGCTTCAATTGCTCAGGTCTAGGCTCAGCAACGTTATGCAGCAATAAAATGAAGTCAGCTGAGTACCTGAATGTACTGAATGACCAAGTTATCCCATCAATGGGCATATTCCAGGACGACAATGCCAAGATTAATCGGGCTCAAATTGTGAAAGAGTGGTTCAGGGAGCATGAGGAATCATTTTCACACATGAATTGGCCACCAGAGTCCTGACCTTAACCCCATTGAAAGTCTTTGGGATGTGCTGGAGAACACTTTACGGAGTGGTTCGACTCTTCCGTCGTCAATACAAGATCTCAGCCAAAAATGAATGCAAGTCTGGACGGAAATAAATGTTGTGACGTTGCATAAGGTTGTCGAAACAATGCCACGACGAATGCGCGCCATAATCAAAGCTAAAGGCGGTCCAACAAACCACGGTCCACCTTGGTTTTCCCTCATTTTCAATCAGCTGTAAATGAACCCGAAATAGTGAACAAACTGCTTGCCAGAGAGGTCGAAAAGGGTTATATGATTGGCCCGTTCACCTAGCCTATATCACAATAGCTCGCCATTTCTAATATTCCGCATCAATCTTATAGGAGCAGCCACACGTAAATTTTCAGAAAAAAGCGCCTAATCGACTTATCCGCCCCTCATAATAACTACGCCCAAGCTATTAACAGTATCATCCCCCCGCAACCATTTTCCCTGTTTTACGCAACCGCTCGACCACGCGATTCAATTTATCAAACATGCCGGTAAAGGAGCTTGGCTCGGTAAAAAGTCGACATAACTGATGCATTTAAAAAAAAAATCATGCCTCTCCATCCATCCCAATGGCATTTGTCGGCGTCACGTGGGTAATAAAAAATGTAGGCCTACTTTTTCTGTCAGGCTTACTTTTGGTTGTCGTAGGCTAGCAGTCCCCCTATTTTCGATACATTATCGGAAGACTTCTGAAGACTGGATTCTCCTTAACTGCAATTGCCCTGTCTTACACTTGCTAGACGACGTCCTAGTGGTAGAATTTCCATACTCCCAGGCGGATCGTCGCGTTACACCGTTTAAAATAAATAAATAAATAAATAAACACGTTTAATGAAATGGGCGTTCCTCTATCCGAGGAAACTTTTAAATGGCCTAGTGTTATCGAGTTTCTGGGCATTATTTTAGATAATCGTGCAGGCTCTCAGCCGTCGGATAAATTGGCCCGCATTCGCGAAGCTATCAAATATATCGAGAACGCAGAATCTCTTTAAAAAAAAAAGATGCTCTCCCTATTGGGTAATTTCAACTTGCTATGCGAATCATCCCTCAGGGATGTTCTAAGACCAATCATAGGTCAAAATATCGCTAACTTTGGCCAATCTTCAAAAACCGGAAATGCTACTGAATGAAGAGCCAGCTCTTGTTGGTGAGCTGAGCAAATGATCTGACTCACTGAAGAGAGCCAGAATGCCCATCTCTAAACGGCATCTCGTTTTTCATAACGACTACGTCGAAACATCTGCTACTTTAAAATTCTTTACCGACGCAGCACTTCTATTGCTTTTGGGGGTTTTATAATAATCAGTGGTTTGCAGAAACATGGCCTAAAGAGCTGCAAACTGCCTCGCAATATTCAATTTATAGCTTTGCTCGAACCATACCCAATCGTCGTTGCTCGCATCCTATGGGGAAACAGCTGGCCAAGGATACAATTTTGGCCTATTGCGACAATTAAGCCACTGTCAACATCTTTAACAAAGGACGCTCATCTGTCCTTTTATCAATAGGCTAGTAGACGCCTGGACTGGATTTGCGTTATGCATAATTGGATTTGGACTTGCGTTATGCATAAATTTACGCTTCACGCTGTTTATTTACTTGGGCTCGACAATAAAAAATTGCTGATGCCTCGTCCCGATTTAAATTCCAGCAATTCCAAAACCGTGCGCCGATGCAGCCCCTGCTGCAAACCTGTCTTGCCCAGCATTCGACCAAACCATTTTAGATTAACTGGATTGAAAAAATCTACATTAAAAAACGTACGACTCGGCATGGTCTCTTTTCCTACCCGTTAACATTCCAATCGTTTGCGTCCTTATAGTCCACTGGTTCGAGTCAAGGAAAATGCAACCTCCTTCTCTTAAGGCACTCATTGCAGGCATACAATTCCACTTAAGATGCAGGGATCCCTCAGTCGGTAGCCTGTTCAGGAATCCATCCCTCCATCTGCTTTTAAACGGCTTAAAAAGAAAACCTACAAAGCAAAGATAAAGGCCTTCCCCTCACTTTAAAAAAAAATTAGTTCACAAAACTGGTCTCGTTTGAGACACGGGTGTTTTAATTCATTCACACCGATAAGGGTAGCCTAGAAGTTTCTATTTCCCTTAAATGGTTAATTTAGCTTCGGAAATTGCCTTTAGGTGGGTGGTACATATACATATACTACAAATACAACTTCAGTAGTTAGAATGGCCCTAGGCATACGGGCGCCATGAAGCCAATATTATGCACAGCATCTTCTCTAGGGAGAAGACCAACAGGCGTTGGTATGGTATTAATTGGCATGGACCTGAAGGGATGAAGAGCTTCTCCCCCATAGGCATGTCAGGCTTCATCCGTAGCCAAAAGGTCACACATAGTTATTCATCACTACACATAGAACTCCCCTGATTAGTTTTGCTCCCATGGAAGTCCAACAGGCATTGGTACACATAGCCACTGATCCACGTTATGTTAGAAGGACCGAGAGCTGGAAGGTCACACATAGTTCTTCATCACTACACATAGAACTCCCCTGATTAGTTGTTTCCCATGGAAGTCCAACAGGCGTTGGTACACATAGCCACTGTTTCATGTAATGTTAAAAAGGGCCTTGAGTTGAAGGATAGGTTGGCTACATCGGTAGCTGTAAGGTCACACACAGTTCTTTCACTACACATAAAACTCCCCTGATTAGTTATTTCCCATGGAAGTCCAACAGGCGTTGGTACACATAGTACTGACCCACGTAAATGTTAAAGGGGCCTTCAGTTGAAGGACAGGACGGCTACATCGGTAGCCGAAAGGTCACACATTGTTCTTCACCACTACACATAGAATTTCCCTGGTTAAATGAATGTTCCGGCTCCCAGGGGAAGTCCAACATGCGTTGGTACACATAGCCACTGATCCATGTAATGTTAGAAGGACCTTGAGCTGACAGACAGGATGGCTTCATTGGTAGCTGGAAGGTCAAACACATTGTTCTTCATCACTACACATATAACTTCCTGGAGTTAGGTTACACTACATCTGGCACACAGGGGGGTCCAACAAGCGTTGGTACACATAGCCACTGATCCATGTAATGTAGAAGGACCTTGAGCTGACAGACAGGATGGCTTCATTGGTAGCTGGAAGGTCACACATTGTTCTTCATCACTACATATAGAACTTCCTGGGGTTAGGTACACTACATCTGGCACACAGGGGGGTCCAACAAGCGTTGGTACACATAGCCACTGATTCCATGTAATATTAGAAGGGCCTCGAGCTGATGGACAGAATGACTTCCTCCGGAAGCGAAAGGCGTTACACATAGTCATCACATAAGCACAACACTAGCAGCACTTTGGCGTATGGTTGTTTTTGGGGGTTGTTGATGCTGCCCTCGCCGCCATACCCATGCACAACACTAGCAGCACTTTGGCGTATGGTTGTTTTTGGGGGTTGTTGCTGCTGCCCTCGCCGCCATACCCATGCTTGTTCGCGTGGATGGGCGGGAGGGCTTAGTGAACAGAACCATACCGCCAAACCTAAAATGTATTGTTTTTATAAAAGTTTTATTTGAACAACAGTGGCCTGACTGAAATCGAGCATAGCGTCAGTTCAGGCAGGTCACGAAAGTGAAACCCGGCATAGGTAATCAGCTGACAGCTCAGCTGAGTAGTGACGCTACTTGAATGGATTGATTGGTGAATCAAGGCGGTCTATTTAACAGCCTCGCCCTAACATGGTGGATCCTCTGATGCACGCCTGCTGCAAACAAAACCCCCCCCCCTCCACCCCAGTTCCCCTTTGCGCACTGACACCTAGCCTATATCGCTCCTGCATGGCTCACTATTATGTTTGAGTGTCTACTGATTTCTTTCCTCTCTCCTTCCCTCTTCGGCAACCGCCGGAGCGGTAGCTATAGATCAACAAACATCGTTCTCCAGAAGCAGCCGGTCAGCTCCAGCTCCACGCCGTCCCCACCTGATGATGCCACCTGCTGGCCTTTAATCCGCCTTCCACCACCAGCTCATTATATATTGACATTTTCATATGTTCTGTCTTGCTTTTTTAAAATTCTGTAATCAGCCATTCAGTCAGCGGCGGATGGACTCCCCCCTCAGAGTCAGGTTCTGCCCAAGGTTTCTTCCTGCTAACAGCAGGGAGTTTTTCCTTGCCACGGTCGCCCTAGGCATGCTCTACAGGGGTTCAGGCCCGGTTCCTCGTAAATTGTTGTGATAATGACACTTAAAAGTGCCATATACATACAACTGATTGAATGGAATCTGTAAAAAAAAACATTCTCAGTGCCGCCGGTTCTGTTCTAAGTGCAACCCTATTTGGGGGTTGTTGCTGCTGCCCTCGCCGCCATACCCATGCTTGCTCGCGTGGATGGGTGGGAGGGCTTAGTGAACAGAACTATACCGCCAAACCTAAAATGTATTGTTTTTATAATGTCAATAAAGTTTTATTTGAACAACAGTGGCCTGACTGAAATGATTTAAGTAATATAGTGTTTTCACTTGTCTTAATAATAACCTTCTTGTTATTTTTGAGTTTCCAAGCATGAAGGAATGTTAAACTAGATACTCTACAACCAAAACATAGACGTAAAATCCTTAAAGTTGGAGCGTGAACAGTGCATCCATTAAAAGTAGGCAGATGGGTTTCTGTAGCTGTTAAAAACTTGTGTTTGTGTCTCTTGTGTTTTGCGGTGTACTTTTCCCACACAAAGAATCTGCTTGTTTGTCACTTGAGTTTCAGGGTGCTGGACGAATCCTTTCATGTATGGATGCTTCACTCTACACTCAGAAAGAGCCCATGTAGTAGATGGTTTAATCGACCTTGGGGCCACGCCTACTCAGAATAAGAAGGTAGTATTTTCTCATCTCTAGCACAAACTACATCCACCGGTTAAGAAGTTGGAGAATGACTTCCATAAATATCAAACTAAACCAGGGCTGTAATTCCAATTGCCCATAAATTATTTCCCCTTCTCTTCTCTCTATTGCTGTTATCCAAACCCTAAGCCCACAGTGCCCTCCAGTGGCCAGTATTGCATTTTGTCATGTCAAATAACACTTTTCACTATCCGCCAGTAGATGGCAGCACCACAGTCAGAGGCGAATCTTCTAAACAGGCAAGGCAGGCAACTGTCTGGGCCCCGAGCATCGGGTGGCCCCGGAGGGCTGAGTTTTAGGAGTTTAGGGTAACATGATGACAGCGGAAGTCAGTCAAAAGGGCCCCATGGGATTTTCTGTTTAGATATTTTTATGATCATGAAAATTGGCACAGATTAATGTGAATCTTTAAAAAAAAAATCTTATTTATAATTAGGTGAAAAGAGAAATTAATACACAGAACTTGACTGTAGTGGTCCATTTCGCATGATAATTATCTCTGACATGCCCACCACACATAGGCATGACCAGATCTGTTCTTTTTGAATAGGGCACCATCGTGATATGACCCAACAGAAGTAATAAAGAGCATATTATCAAAGAACACTTTGTATTAAAATGTGCAGCTCATATAGCAGTGATGTCATCACAAACTTTAACTCCGGCTGTTTAGCGATCACGTGGCAATACATAAACAAAACATTATTCCCCCCATATTAGTGAGATATCAGCTCTGGTGTAACTCTGTGCTCTGCAGGGCTAAATAGCCTAATGTTGATGATAGTATCACATTAGGTAATCAATCATTCACCAGGGATGATTTTTGAGAACCTGTATTTTGCAGTAAAACCTAGGCTACATTATGTCACCTGACCTAACTGTCTGACAAGAATTATAGTTACATATACATGTAACTAATCATCTTACTTTTGAATTTCATTGTTTGTTTCAGTTTCCTGGGTTGCATCAGTCTTTCACAAGAAATACCACAGAACTGAAATACACACATGAGTTTCTCTTCCTTATCATTTTGAATGAGTTTAAAAAATGTTTTTTCCTTGGACCATTTTTTCTTATGAATGTACAGTTTCACGTACATTGTTAATTAATTGGTCAGAAATGCTCTATCCCTATCTACTTCCATATCATTGCCATAATACAGTAGAATGTTAATTTAATTTAATTTTGCCCTTAAGTTTGTTTTCCTAAATAGAAATGGCTCCATAAAAAGTTTGGCATGAACACATTCATAAAATAAGTGAGTTTTTGTCTCAGTTTCACAAAAAACAAAATTGTCTTCAACATTCTTTCATGATGACAGGAATACCATACTTTTACAGAAATTCTGAGTAGCTAGTAGTTTGATCTTGGCATACATCGGCAGAACCGATAGCGTCCTCTGGGACTCAACTAGAAGGGCGTGGCCTGTGAGAAAATTTGTGAAGCTCGCAGGTGGGAATTTCACCTGCCCACAAATAACAGTCGACGTCGAGTGTACAGATTAGACGTGCTACTTTTACAAGATGGATAAACAGCAGAACAACCAAATCCTAAGAGAAGGCTTCCTAGTGAAGCGGGTAAGGTGGACATTCACAGTAAATAATTTATCGAACGTAGTACCATTGTGAGACAAAGTTTATTTAACGTCTTTTTTGCGTTTACGTCAGCGTTGATTAATTATATAGCAGCCTAAAGTGAATTTATAAACCACGTGTGTTATGGAAGATTTCGAGGGAAATTTGCTAAAATGTACGAAACCACTGTCACTGTATTCTGTCTCCAAAGGGTCACGTCGTTCACAACTGGAAGGCTCGCTGGTTTGTGTTGCACCCGGACAAGCTGCTTTACTACAAGTATGAGGGGAGCAAGAAAGACTCCTGTCAGCGCGGGAAGATCCTTTTGGAAAATTGCGTCGTCATCTGTCCCTATGTGGACTATGACAACCGACCGGTACGGAGACAAAGGCCATGTGCCTCTTTCTTATATAGCTTACTGAGTGTCTGAAAAAAAAAACATGTAGCCTAACTGCCTGGTCATTAGGTCTATTTCAATTGCTGTTATCACTGTTTTTAACGAATGGGTTACCCTATCAATATCTTGAATGATATCTTTTGATAGACTTGCTCTTTTCTGCAAACATGAGTACTTTGTAAAAGATGGCGTGTCTTTGTTCATTCAATTTATGGGCTGAAGTTGTTCCAGATACCTTTGCACCAGGGTGTGCCACTTTCGATCTGTTCAGACAGATCATAGCCTAGGGTTATACTTGTTCTGATCTCTAAAATTACAAATTGGCTATGGAGTACACAACTGTGCACACAGTTAGGTCTCCTCAGGTGCCACTTTTGTAACACCATTTTACTTGGTTCTTAAAACCTATCCCTGGATTTATGGAGGCCTCTGCTATCCCAGCTACTCTGTAAATAGTTAGGCCTGTGTGTATAGTGTGTTGGCAGGGTTACTTTTCAGGCACATAACATTGTACCTTTGTGGGTATCTTTGGTGAGCCTGACCAGGGGGTTATTTCACAAAGCAGGATTACTGAGTTAGCAGGATAACTGCACTGAGTAAATCTGGAATGCTCCCAAATCTGGAACATGGACTGAAGTAAAAAGAGCTGTTCTGGGTTTTTACTCAGTGCAGTTATCCAGCTAACTCACTAATCCTGCTTCATGAAATACCCCCGGTTGACAATGTGATGTCAGATTAGTCTGCCCACATTCTGGGAATGTGCTTTGCTAATAGGTCAATGGTCAGTTACTTCTTCTGATGAATAATTCATGATCTAGTGTAGGTGGGGCTCCAAACAGAGACGGCAATTCAAGCCATAACCCTGGTTGTGAAAACTTGCCCTAACCAATCCGATTGCAGGACATTTTCTGTTTCCGTAGACACAAGAGAGCATCTGGGGTTGAGAGTGTATGTTTGTAATCGTTGGGAATCAGACTCTTCTCTGTGGAATGTTCTAGCTGGTCCTCAAGCTCAAGACGCAGCGTTCGGCGGAGCACTTCCTGGAGGCGTGTTCTCGGGAGGAACGTGACGAGTGGGCCGCGGACATCGCCGCCGCCGTGCAGAGACTCCAACCGGCCAACAGTCAGACCGCCCCGTCTGAACCCAAGCAGCTACAGCTCCACAATGTCAGCCTGAAGTGAGTAGTCTTCGGTTCAGGCGATACCCTACGTAGCGCACCGCTTAACTTAATACTCAGTGCGTGACCTGCTTCGCTAAATGCTACCGATCAGTTTGAGGAACGCTGGCTGTGCTGCATCAATCTGACTGATGCTATGGCACCCCCCTGTCTTCACCAATGGCCCTTTCAAGCTCAGTCTAATTTGGATGTTTATGGTTGTAAATTATTTGTTTATTTCAGCTTTGGAGTTACTGTACATTTATGGTCCCCTCATATTGACTTAAAGGCCGTAATATACTTCACGCTAAGTACGTGTACGCATACGCAGGATGGCTGCCGCACGTATCCTGCGTTCGTTTGGTGCGTCCTTCGTGCACGTCTCCCTAGGCCTTGAGTGTACGCATACGCAAGGTGCAATACCAACAGAAATCGTGGGGCAGTATACCAAAGATCCTCTGACGAGGAGATGGAAACAGGAAACAGCGAAGAAGTAGTAGTACACAATGGCGGTGAATTTTTGTCGCTGACCTGCCTCCTAGTGGACATAACTTTTAAACAACCATTTAGACATAAAGTACGCAGTGGAGTATGTGAACAATGACGCTTGCGTAGCGTTCGCGTACGTACATATGTACACGTACGAAACCGGAGTATATCGAGGCCCTTAGGGTTTGTCACCGTAGAACCTGGTTGTACGACGACCTGGTTTGACCCCCCTCATCGTTCTCTATGGCATTCTGTGTTTTTTTGCGCTCTATACTGTTGTGTGAGTGTGTGTGTGTGTGTGCGCGCGTGTGTGTGTGACCCAGCTCTTTGTGTGTCCCCAGTCAGGTGGTAGACTCCATGTATGACGTTCACAGTGGAATCAAGCTGACTCTCCACATGGAGCAGGGTAGCTGCTTCACCAACTGCTTTTCAGGTACGTCTCTCCACCTCTGCCTGTGGCCCAGCCACAGAGCCCCTCACAAGCTATTAGAACTACAACATCAGGGACGTGAGAGTTTAAGATGGTACTGTTATCGTGATTTAACATTTGAAGACTCATAATCATGGAGATCAATGATAATGGTGATGGTAGTGAAGTTGACGATTTTGATGGTGGTGGTAATTGATTATGATGAAGAAGATGATTTTGATGATGATGATGGTGGTGGTTATGTTGATGATGATGATTATGATTGTGGGGGTACTAGCAATGATAATGATGTTTATAATTATGATGATGACGATGGTAACGATGAAGATGATGGTTGTGGTGGTAATGGCGGTGATGGTGTTAATAATGTTGATGATGATGATTATGGGATAATTATGACGATGATGGTAACAAAGATGATGAAGATTATTGTGGTTGTAATGGTGATAATGATTCTGGTATTAATGATGATGATGATGATGGTGGTAATGATTGAGGGGGTACTGCCAGTGATAATGATGTTAATACGTATGATGATGATGATGGTAACGCTGAAGAATGAAGAAGATGATCATGGTAGCAATGGCAGCGATGGTGTTAATAATGTTGATGATGATGATGATGATGATGGCACGGTGCTGATTGGTCCGCAGGCTCGGCTGTGGTCGACTGGCTGGTGTCCATGCAGTTGGTTCTGACGCGGGTGGAGGCTGTGACGTTGACGTCGGCCCTGCTGGAGGAGGGCTTCGTGCGTCCCGTTGGCGTGAAGAGCGTGGACGCCATGCGTTGGGCGGGGCTTAGCGAGCAGTTCCTGGACGACTCCACAGCCCTCTACAGCTTTGTGAGTCTCTTGTTCCTCCCCCCGCCTTTTCCCAGTTTGCCACACCCTTCTTTCTCTTCCAATCTGATACACAGCCCTTCACTGGAATCAGGCATTTGCACCGACCTGCAAATATGTGCTGCCATATCGTGGACATTCTGCATGATACAAAAAAAATATGACCGATGAACTATTCATTAATTTGCACGTCCTGCCCCCCATTAAAGTCAGATAATTTTAAGAAGAGGGGGAGTGTGAAGGCAGAGACGACCCTGGCCGCAGTGGAGCTGAGTGGGTCAGTGGTGAAGAGGGGCTACCTGCTCAAACAGGTGAGTTCAGGCTCCGCCTGTGCCACGCGGCATTAAGAGCCTAAAGGTGTCTCCCTTCACTTTGAATGTGTTTTCCTGTTTTGGCATCTCCAGGGACACAAGAGAAAGAACTGGAAGGTGCGACTGTTTGTGCTCCGCTCAGAGCCAGGTTACCTGCACTACTATGATCCAAGCAAGGTGAGGGAGTGCCCGCACCGGGCGTGTCACTTTAAACTCTCCTTCATCTCTGCCAACCTGCCGAGCTTGTGAGCTCCCAGCTCCGTGAGCTGTTTGTGAGCTGACTCCTGTTTGCTCCCCAGGATGACATCAGTCCCGTGGGCGGCTTTTCTCTGCGCGGCTGCCTGGTGTCAGCGCTGAAAGACAACGGCGTTCCCTCAGGTGAGTCACACCTGTGGCTGAGGTGTGGTGCCGGTGGTCGATGAGCACAGTACAGGCCCTGGCTTAAGTTTTTTTTATTTTTTATTTTTTTCTTACAGAACAACAAATTTGTCCATGCTGACACGTTCCTGTTTTTCCCCACAGGGGTGAAGGGCAAAGTGCAGGGGAATCTGTTCAAGATCATCACCGTGGAAGAGACACACTACTTCATCCAGGCCCCCACTCACCAGGAGAAGATGGACTGGATTCAGGTCATCAAGCAGCACACATGAGGCAAGGCCAAGGTAGCAACACAGCCAAGAGGCTTTAGAGGGCGTGTGGATAATGGGAGATTCTAATGGTGGTCGTACCCAAAGGGGAGAGAGGAGGGTTGTCCTGAACACAGATAAATTCAGTGTCCAAATACTGCGCCACGTCAAATTGTAGCCCAGAAACAGAAGAATAATGTCCCTCCCCCAAAGTGTATCACCCAGGCTCCAGTGCTGCCCTTACAAGGCCAGTGTGCAGGTGTCTGTCTTTCTAGAGGATTTGTATACCTTTTGTGTATACCTGTGCTAGCCTGATAGCCTGTGCTATCTATGGTATTTTGAACTTCCTGTCACACTAGACACACTGAGATCTTTAGGCCCTGAATAATCATTCTTAAGACTGCAGTGTACATTCTGTGAATGTTCCTGTGAAATATTTAATGAGAGGAATGTCTCCGGTCCCTTGCTTAAAAAAAAGTCACAAATTCCCATTCTGTGTGAGTCAAACGTGCTCATGAATCTCGATAGAATTTCCTCTGAAGTTCAGTAATGTCAGTTCAATATTTGAAGAGACAGAAGGGAGACTGTTCAAGTGCAAACAGGCATCAAAGCGGGAGACGGCGGTTAAGTTAGACAAGACCAAGTCCGGACGTGCCCCTCGGTGGTTAAGGAGCATTCAAAGGAGATGAACGCATGAATGCTGGTCAGGTGATCCGGCTCACCTTGACACCAGCGGCATCTGGAGACTGAGAGGTTACTAATCTTTCTCCCGGTCCTAAAGCCAGTGGTGAGGAAACTACCCTGTCTGAGTCCATAAACACTTTGCTCTCACGGAGCCATCGTGGCCAGTATCCCAAGTGCAACACGGTATTATTATTATTATTATTATTATAAAATCTACAACTTGAAAAAAAACAAAAAAAAAACCTCCAAACATTTGTACCGTTCTCTACTATCACTGTTCTTTGTTAATTAAAACACAATTTTTTGTTACCCCATTTGTTGAAAAAAGGCACCTTTTTATATATGATGCTCTGAAACCTTCTTTAGTTTTATATCGACGTGTTCTGCTATTGTTTTTTTAAATAAAAGTGTGTTTATAAGATTCTGTCTTTACATTATTTTGCACGGATGTCATCCAGAATGACATACAATGTAAAAGAGCATACGTGCAACATTCTCAGACTGTCCGGGCCAACAATATTCCCAGACCAGTGAGTGTATATGTTACATAGGTACCAACTGTAAATGACCGATGCCAATCTAGAACCATAATACAGACAGAATACATGCATATGACATCTGTAATAAGCCGTAAACACCAAGCCCGTTCAGAAAATGGCATAATAACCTGAATTAATTCATAACATATGAGTGCTGGGGTGTGTGATGGAAGCCAAAATAAGGTTTGAAGAGGTGGGTCTTTAGTCTGTGTTGGCTTATGGAAATATATAGGGGGCCTGTACAAGGGGCCAACACTTGGGGGCAATGCATACAGACATCTCATGCATAGCCTCGACTGCCTTGGTGAGCTCACCTGACCGTACACATACAGCACGCACACACACACACACGCATGCAGACACACCCTCCACTCTCCCTTTCAATGTCTTGTGAAGACATGACAAGGTCTGTACCAGGCAGTGTTATGGAAAAAGATCCTGATGCATTTATTACATCACAACCACAAGTACTCATTTTTATGCCAGGCTCTGACAAGAAAGCACAAGTAGGAATGAGGTATAAGAACTAGGAAGAAACAATCCTTGCTGAAATGAATGCATTGATGCTGGAGCCTGAGGCAGTGTACTAGGTTTACTAGTTAGCTGACAGTACTACAGGGAAGGCACAACTGAATCGACTACCACAATCAGCCAAACATCTAATATTTGTAATGTATTTAATGATTCAAACTTGATATGAAACACAGTAAATTGTCTTGAGCATATTTACTAAGCATAAATAGTGGTATCAACATAGTTTCATGATGGACATGGATGGGCATTTTTAACACATGGTAGCCATGGTGCATTGGTACATTGATCAGGGGGTCAAGCACTGGTGGTACAAGGGCAACTTAGAGCCATTTCTTAATTTATGGTTATTACTATTATTGTCTGCTATGATTATTATGCCTTGCAATTTTTCATTGTTTTCAATTTTTCATTCTCTATATTTCTGGTTGATTGTGACATCACAATAAGGTGCCTACACCACTGGGGATTGAACAACTAGTAACATTTTAATGATGTCACAATGACCACATTTTATTGTGGTAGCACTGTTGCAATCATTCTTCTAACACTATATTCTAATTACATTCTGTACACATTCCAATTGCCATTCTATCTAATATAATCATAACAAATTTTTTTATAACATTCTAATGACATTCGAATCTCCAATCTAGAATATTATTACATTCTAGTCATATTCTTATCAAATTCTGATCACTAGTCTATTCACACTAATCACGTATTTCTAGTTGTTACTAGAAATGTTACTATCACATAAAAAACAATAGAGTGCTTATGCACATATAACACATTCATTAGGAAATTTACTAAGCTTTAAAAACAGTTCATTTCCATATCTTCACAATTTTAAGGTTTTTTGTGTAGCATCCCATGTACCATGTACTCCGAAATTCAAATTTGGAACTTTTAAAGTCTGATAAGCAGTTACAATCGAAATGCAGAAAAATATCCTATGATTCCAATAGATAGTTATACCAATTGTCTAAAATACACAAGTTTACATAATTAAGGACTTTGCAAACTTGTTCTTACAAATTGCTGAAAAAGTATCAGCATTTGCTAAATCTTTGAGCGAATTACAAATATCATTATACAAATAAATTCCTAGATGAAAACAGAATAGATGAGTAACATACAGTACTATTTTTTTTTTTCATAATGGAAACTACATTTAAAAGGCCATATTGCTGGAAGTCCATACAGTGATTTATGGACAAAGTAGATTTTTTTTGTTGGGTTTTTTTTTTCTGATGGAAGTGCGTTGATCCACCCGCATGTACTGAGAATCTGTTATCACACACAAAACAGGATGGAAAATGTATTAACTTGATGCCCTTAACTTGGTTCTTGTGTTAATGCAAGAAAGAGATGTGAACCAAAATTCATTGCATCATGAGCAGTCAATTGATGAGTTGAGAGTAATTTATCCATGGATCTTCTACTCCATATGAGAGCAAGAGCAATTTATACTTCTTGGTCTTAGGATTGCAACTCCACTAAAGAAGGCACATTTCACATTGTGAGACAATGAGCTGTATTGGCCTAAGAATCCAAAGTGCATAAACAGGAAGTGACCCGCAGGAAGTAGATGTCATAGAAGAGGATCATCCTGAAATTCTCTCTGTTGGATCAGTTAAGGTTTCTCTATCATTTCTGCTCTCCATGCTAATGTTATGTTACAGGAGTCCTCTGTCCCTCCTTTGTCTCTTGCTCCCCACCCCTCCCCCACCGTGCTCCTCGGGCCACCTTGGTAAGCAGCAGGTCACCATAGATATCAGGCCACCTTTGTAAGCTGCAGGTCACCATAGATATGCAGGGCAGTGAGAGACGCAAGCTGGGTTACTCGGTGAGTGAAGCCACATAGAGGCTGACCATCGACCAAGATCCGAAACTGCTGGTGCTCGCATACAATCTCCATCTGAGAGAGAGAGAGAAAGAGAGAGAAAGAAAAAAAGAGTGAGGGCTAATTTATTCTCCGGTGGACCACTTAAGATCGCCACAAAACATTTTTTGAATGTTGACATATGCTATTCATACACTTAATGAGCACAAACAAAGCTAGCAACACACAGTGGTAATAATGCAATTTTCATACACTGCCTGGCCAAAAAAAAAGTCGCTGCTGCACCGGTCATGCATAGTACCCACTGTACAAGCCTCTGGAGGCAGTGTTATGATCTGGGGTTGCTTCAATTGGTCAGGTCTAGGCAGCAATAAAATGAAGTCAGCTGAGTACCTGAATGTACTGAATGACCAGGTTATCCTATCAATGGGCATATTCCCGGACGACAATGCCAAGATTCATCGGGCTCAAATTGTGAAAGAGTGGTTCAGGGAGCATGAGGAATCATTTTCACACATGAATTGGCCACCAGAGTCCTGACCTTAACCCCACTGAATGTCTTTGGGATGTGCTTGAGAAGACTTTACGGAGTGGTTCGACTCTCCCATCGTCAATACAAGATCTCGGCCAAAAATGAATGCAACTCTGGATGGAAATAAATGTTGTGACGTTGCATAAGGTTGTCGAAACAATGCTACGACAAATTTGTGCCGTAATCAAAGCTAAAGGCGGTCCAATGAAATATTAGAGTGCGACTTTTTTTTTTGGCCAGGCAGTGTATATTGTAACTTCACCCACGGTGAGCCAATGCCAAATGTAATGTAGGGGGACTACCTTGAAGGGCTCCCCGGCAGCGAAGGGGAAGTAGGAGAGGGCGTTCTCCGAGGCGCCCCACTTTCCTCCCAAACGGGCATTGCGCAGGACGGCTCGGTCTTGGAAGCTGACCGTCACCTGCAGGCCCACATCGCTTTCGGAGTCGTCCTCAGGATGGCAGACCACAGCCACCACCATGCTGCGGGGACACGAGACAGGTAAAGGACTTCTGAAAGGTGTAGGTGGCCAGGAAGCCAATCACAAGTCACCATCTTTGTAACGTAAGTTAACAGATAACAAACAACAGTTTATAAACAGTTTTCAGTCGACAATGCTGTTTTGTGATGCTTCAATGGCAGCCTGCGTGTTTTGATGTTATGAAAAAGAAAACCGCTTTATACCCTTTGCAATTTTTTTTTAAACCAAGCCCCATCACTGTTGCTGTAAAGCACATACAAGCACACATTATCCTCCTCTCTCTGCCAGCTCCCCCTCCTTTTCCCTGCCGACCACGATCTGAACTGCACCGGAGAGGTCAACTTCATGCGCAGCCAGAGCAGGCAATCAGTGGAGGTCTCATCAACCCGGGCGGCAGTGCAGTATAATGGTTAAGGAACTGGGCCTGTGACCAAAGGATTGCAGGTTCGGTTCCCAGGTATGTCACTGCCACTGTACACTTGAGCAAGGTACTTAACCTGAATTGTTCAGTATATGTGTAAGGGGATACTATGTATAAGTGGATACTGTTTATAAAAAAAAGGAAAAAAAAGTGAAAAGCCGTGTAAGTTGCTGGATTAGAGTGTCAGCTAAATGGCTGTAATGTAATGAGTTCTTGTGCATTGGGTGTGGTGATGGCGTCCAATCCGATCGGGCTAAATTTCACTTCTCGGCAGCCGAGTAGGTAGGTAGTGCAAAGTTTGTGACGTTATTAAAGTCAACATTTGCAGGTAACTTGCTTTAGTGATGTTGCATCGTTACTCATTAGTCTGGGAATGTTCTAAGCCAGGTCAGGCACTATACGATCGCTCATACACTGCCTGGCCAAAAAAAAAGTCACCGTTGCACCTGTCATGCATAGTGCCCATTGTACAAGCCTCTGGAGGCAGTGTTATGATCTGGGGTTGCTTCAATTGGTCAGGTCTAGGCTCAGCAACGTTATGCAGCAATAAAATGAAGTCAGTTGAGTACCTGAATGTACTGAATGACCAGGTTATCCCATCAATGGGCATATTCCAGGACGACAATGCCAAGATTCATTGGGCTCAAATTGTGAAAGAGTGGTTCAGGGATCATGAGGAATCATGTTCACACATGAATTGGCCACCAGAGTCCTGACCTTAACCCCATTGAAAGTCTTTGGGATGTCCTGGAGAAGACTTGATGGAGTGGTTCGACTCTCCCGTTGTCAATACAAGATCTCGACCAAAAATGAATGCAACTCTGGATGGAAATGAATGTTGTGATGTTGCATAAGGTTGTCGAAACAATGGCACGACGAATGCGCGCCGTAATCAAAGCTAAAGGCGGTCCAACGAAATATTAGAGTGTGCGACTTTTTTTTTGGCCAGGCAGTGTATATTGTAACTTCACCCACGGTGAGTTCAATGACAAATGTAATGTAGGGGGACTACCAGGCAGTGTATTAATCAGAGGAATGCACTTATATTTCTCATTTTGTAAGTCTCTCTGGATAAAAGTGTCTGCTAAATGAATGCAATGTAGCGTTATGGGACAAGTATAGTCACCAGCCTCCCTCCCTGGGTGGATTATGTACTGCACTGTGGGGACCACAGCTGGCACATACAGGATAAGGACCCAAAACCATACTGTGGACCAGTGGTCCCCAACCCTATTCCTGGAGATCTACCGTCCTGTAGGTTTTCATTTCAACCCTAATTCGGTGCACCTGATTCTGCTAATTAGCAGCTCAACAAAATCTCGGGATGTTCAAATCAAATCAATATTTATTTATACAGCGCATTTCACAACCAATTGTCACAATACGCTTCACAGAAAACCCTGGCCTAAACCCCCACAAGAGCAAGCCAAAGGCAACAGCGCCAAGGAAAAACTCCCCGGTGGTATATAGGAAGAAACCTTGGGAGGAACCAGACTCAAGGGGGGAACCCATCCTCTTCTGGTCAACTCAGGGTCTAGGTTTTAATGACCGACATGGTCAATTGGCCATACTTTGTTAGGGCTGGATTGAAAACCTACAGGACAGTAGATCACAGGAACAGGATTGGGGACCACAGCTGTAGACTGCAGGACTATGACTATTGGACCGTATCACCTGCCCGAGTAATGAAAGCCAGTTTCTCAGGCACTATCTTAGACAAAGATCATAAGGTTGTTTTGGCAGAAATCTACAACATTGCTCTTATGTTTCATCTCAGATATTATTATCATCTACGCTGATGTTGCAGTTTCACCCTGAGGAAAAATCCTTTTGTTCACGTTTACTTTGACTTTGGCCCAGTCTATGTGCACGCAGTCACCCAAACACATTAAATAATGAAACACTGACATCTGCAGGCTGGTAATGTTCCCATCCACTCCATCCTCAGGAACATCACTGAAGTGCAACACAGTTTACAGTATAAGAACCCAGAAGCTCCATAGTGCAGGCATTTCTTACCTACTGTAAATTTGTAAAGGTATTCAAACGAATAAGCAGCGTGGCATAGGCATATCAAAACCAAACAATTGGAGTGGGAACTTTTTTGAATTCCTTTAATGAAAGCACAATGTGCATATGTCCCATTTAGTCCATTAGCTATCCATATACTGTATAGCTAATATGTATGATACAATACGTGCACACACACACACACACACACACACACACACACACACACACACACACACACACACACACACACACACACACACACACACACACACACAATATACACTGGTCTACCACAGAAACAAACTGTTCCAAAATGTTTTTATTTTTTTAATTCCCACTATGGGAAAATGGCAAGACAGAAATATTCCCCTTAATCTCTAAAATCCTTTTTCACATAGCAACATGTTTGTTTTACATTTTATAAAATAAACACCCTGTTTAGCGCTCCTAATGATCTGATTATGATAGCATCGCATAGTTTCCAACAATACATCATGGGATTTGTTATTTTCCCACATTTATGGTTCTAACAGGTCAATGGGAAATGTTGTGTGCTGCCTCTGTCTTAACACGTAGTGAAAGGCTAAGGGTAAGGTCTATTTTTTTACCGAAATATCGCATGCGATATAAATATAAATACATATAAAAAGTATCACAACAACCGTGCGGGTATAGGCTATTGCTCGTATTAGCGTTTATTCCTGTTTTTATACGGCTATACGCGGTCCTATCGTCGTGATATTTTGGGGTGCGGTGCCTCACTCCTTAGAGAGGGGTCGATATTCACTATGCCGGGATCCCTCCAGTTGATCTTAAGCTAGACACGCCTCACGGAGCCGCACAATCCCCACATTGTGTTTCAGTGCCTGCTGACTTCCAGCTGCAAACACGGTCCAGATACTTAGCAAAGCAGTCACCCCCTTCAGAAAACGGTGCGATCGGCCTCGAGGAACGCTGTACAATCTCCAACAACCGTGTTTGATATGGATATCTTATAATTCACAGATGTGTCAGCTCACCTTTTTGGTTGCTGCTTGACAATACCCACGACGACCAGCCTCATGGACGGTCTAAGCCCACCTTTGATCTCCCCGATATACATTTCCTCCTGGAAGAAATAATGTCGCCCACATGAAGCGGTATTATTAAAAGACATTTACACTTATATGAACATAATAGGCCTATAGACTTGTCACAGACGTAGGCTATACATATTTAGCCAAGACACTACTAGAAATGTATAATACAGACACGATGCATTGCATTTTATTGAGAATGTAATAATTTTATTTCTTCATTTTTTCTGCCAACGTTTAGTTGCGCGTGGGAAACCATAGCCTGTGTTGTTCTCTACCATATATGGCAAGGGAAGACTTGCAACCGAGACTACCTTATTAGTTTTTTATTTTATTTTTTTACATTATAACAGTTTTGTATGCTGTATTATATGTTATTGCTTTATAGACCATTTCATAGTTTAACATTTATTATTCATTTATTTTTCTATGGTATTTATTCTATCAGCATAACCATACATAATATGATAGTTACTTATGGGAAAAATGCAGCCTACATTTAATAAAATTGAAATAAAGGACAAGGTTCATAATGTTTTAGTTAGATGGACGAACCTTCTCAGTCCCTAATACGCTCCTAATAAACATTACTTACGTTTTTAATCTTGTCATTTTCTGCCATCGTCCTCTGGACCGTAGTTATTGCTGGTGTAAAGCGTTGGGATAGAGTTTCTGTGCAACGATGACAATGACCGTCATACAAAAAAAAAAACCCTTTATCATCATTAAACACAAGCGGAGCGGGTAGATAGAGGCTCCGCCTCAATCGCTACATGGCAGCTTGTAGCCATGGAAACAGGTCAGGACAAACTGCGCTGAAGCACCTTTTATTTTTAGTGCATTAAAACCACTTGGTCGATGAGTGATGAGCGAGACCAGCACTGCAGTACGTCATAGACGAGTGTGGATTTTCGGCATAACGTGAGGAATAAAGTAGCCTCATTTTAAAGATGCATATTGGAGTCGGGAAAGACCACGCCTCATAAAACTGAATCCCAATAGGTGCCAGCAGGTGTGTGTAGCACAAAGCAAGCTCCTCACAGGAATAGCCTAGGCTAAATGCCTAGTTAAGTGTAGGGATATCCCTCTTCACCTAAGATATGGCCTGCTTTGTCAAACTGACTCACATTAATGCGCTACACAGTTTAAGTAAATATTAAGTACATTTTATCTCCCTCCAAAATATATCGTTTAACATTTACTAATGTACTAGCCTAATTTAGAATAATTATGCCTGGCCTAGCTACTTCTCCAGAGGCTCCTGTAGGCTATTCCCAGGGTGGCTACATATGCCTGTGAAAGATAAACACACTCGCCCATCTTCGTATCCTCCCTAACACTTAGCCTCTATTATATAGACTACCTGACTAAAGCCTATATGTTTAATCACAAAGACACACGTGACCATTAACAGACATATAATCTGGACATTTCAATCAATTAAATGCGTTGACCATAATTGTCACCCTGGCCTGACATATACATTGGCAAGCAAAGAAATTGTGAGTTTGTTGTTTGTTTTACAGCCACCTGTCACATAAATTATGTAAATCATTCTGATTCATCCTGTTTTTTTTAAGCAAACGATAACATTTTATTTTGAATGAAAGTATGTCATGTATAAATATTGTTCTGGAGACACAGCCTGTCTGTTCTGTACACTCACTTCTTATTTTAGACTGTAATAACTCAATTTTTATGATAAATGAAGGTTCCTGTGAAACCAGATTTCAATTCAATGACCAAACTACACTCTGACTGCTACAAAATCAATGTGAGGACAACCAAGTCACATGAGCGCATATACAGCTAAACAGGATATATAAGAAATAACTGGAATCTCTGATAGACTAGTCATGTAGCCAATTGTAATATATACAACCAATTACAACCAAAATAAATGAAGAACATTAAGATATAGAATAGAATAACTTTTATTTTCCCTTTCGAGTTGTAGTCACGTAGGCTATATATAGGCCTAATTGGTCGCTAGGCTATTCAATATGTTACCATTCATGAACAAACTAATGCTTGCCTTGCCTCACTTGTCCTACATCAACACAACCAAATTAAAACACAATATTTCATAAAGAAATACAATTTTCTAGCTCGGGTTAACTTTGTTTATTTTTATAACGCTGTCGGCTAATACAAACACACATGCGCGATTTTGGGCCGTCAGCTAGACGTTTGGATATTAATTTCCCGATGAACGGCTACACGACAAAAACTTTCCCATTTCGAAATAACCTTGGTGAAAAGTCTGCAATTTTCCATGCGACGGTGTGCTAATCGCACACATGACAGCGCATGCAGTCTTCTGGTGACAACAAATTTTGGTTTATGTTGATATTGTTTAACTTAAACAGTGTGAGCTCCAGTTAAACATTTACAATAAATTCTGATAGAGAACTTCAAAGTGGCGCAGAGACCCAGACATCTTTGTTACTGTGCAGCAGCATTTGCTAGCATATTGTGTAGAATTGACGAGGTAGGAGGGACCGTTATAAAATGCCTGGGGACTGAAGACGAGGAAGTGTTGAAAGCAGCTTGCACTGCGCATATGCCAGTTGTGCTCAATCTGTGAGAAACGCGCTGCTTTGAAAATGTAACACCTTTATCAATAGGCAATTACTGTATTACTGTAGCAGTGAGGCAAACTTCACCTAGGCCTACCGGGTATTTGCATCTTTCTTCAGAATCTATCATCTGAATAGTGCCCTCTATTTTCTAATACTATTGATGTTCTGCACTTTCGGCCAACGTTTAGCTGAGGAAGTTGAAATAAATGGTGCTTTGTCTAGCTAACCCATTGCATATTAAGTTTGCAATAAACGCTGTTAATAGCACATTATAGAAAAATAGCAAAGTAATACATTGTGGTACATATTATCTGTCTGGATAAAACATTAAACATGAGATTTATTCATTCAGTTTTGCAGTAGAGACAGCAATAGTGGTGCAAGCTATGTAGTATTTAATCAAAACATATTAATTTAGCTATTATTCAAAACATCAGTAAAACAGTATCAGTTTATTATTACAGTTATCTAAGATTTTACTATAGGTTACCTGTCTAGAGTTATCTAGTTAAAACATTCTAATTTATTGCTTAGCCTACTAGGTAGCGAGTTGATGAAGCTAGTAAGCCTCAAGCTATTTAGGAAGACATTACCTCAGATGTGTCGGTTTTCTATTTTTCTAAGATAACTGTACAAATGGAAAGTCCAGTTTTGTCCCTGAGTTACTTTCAATTATTATTTCAATTGGGTAAATTGTATGCTGCACATGTAAGCATTTTCTCAACATGTTGAATTAAGCTGCACAAAACAATATAAAAAGACCATTTTTTACACCAGATAAAATGTACATAATTGGAGAACATGAGTTTGCAGAGCTTTTGAAATTTAGGCATAGCTACAGTAGGCTATGCTTACATTCATGCTTTAGAGTTCAGTATTATTTACATTATGGGATGAAATGTAGCATATTTACGAGAACATCAGAGAAAAAGACAAGCTTTACAAATGCAGCTCTACATTAGAAAGGATCTGATCATAAGGCGAAATGTAGGCTAAATGTAAGACGCGTGTCGTCAAAGCAGCTCAACAGGCCAACTTCTCTAATTTCTAACTTCTCATCGTGGTTTGGGCATAGACTGTATAAAAATTTGTTTGGGGCACAATGCAGACACACATGCGCAGTAAAGGCTCCTATTTACTTCCTGGCTTCAATTCCTTCGGTTCGCGTAGAGCATTATAGCAGAGACCGTCTTATATATCAGTCTCTCTCTCTCTAAGGTCTCTGATTATAGCCTATTTATAGACAGTTTGACTGATAGTACCGCTCTCTGTTTTCTTATTAATGTGGTGGCCATTGGTGTAGCGCAACCCTTGACCTATAATATGTAAATACTGCCCAATCAGCTGATGCTGTCACATGACTACTCCGGCATGGCCACCGTAGATTAACAGTTCGGAAGCAAACTGGTGAGAAACTGGCACGCAGAGCAGATTAATGAGGTTTTAACACTCAATGCGCACTGGAGAGAACAGTAAGTAATTTCGCAAAGTAGCCTACAATAATATGCGTACTTCCAAGAACCGGCATTTACCAAAATTGGTGTTTGGAAAATTGTTCCTTAGATTAGCTGGGCGGGCTACGTATCGATACCGTGATGCGTCTTGGTAGTTGCCTGTAGTCAGCGAGAAACATAATGTAAATTTACCGCAAGCTAACTTTTCTCCACTTGTTACTTTGCTTATCTAGGTACAAAATAATACCAAAACTCGCGCGAATATTAGTTAATTAGTCTGTCAATTTTGCCCATTGATGTCTAGCAAGGTGGGCAGCGAGCTGTCACGCAGACTATATCACAAATAGTAAGGTGGTTGCGTGCGGTAACGTTCAATTTTCACCCTCCCAAACTGGACTTTAGTAGCTACATGCCAGACGGGTGTGTGTTCTTTTTGTGTTGTTTGTTTTTATGTTATACAATTCTTATACAATGTCGATGTCATAACAAGTGTTTTAGCTAGGGCATGCTTTGTACTTGGATTTTAAACTTTCAGTTTCTCCGAATTCAGACTGTATCTGTCATTTGGCAGCGATCTCGCTAATAGAGAGACTTTCCCTCCTCTGGTGTTGGCTGCTCTGAACATTGTCCCTGCTTTCTTTTTTTAGATGTAGCATGGTCGTGGTTGGTTCCACCTCTGTGCTCTCTAGTGAAGGGGTCGAGCCCTCCACAGAATCCAGTGATCAGGGGGTAAGGTGGTCTGAGTCATGCATCCATTCGGCCGCGAGGAAGAGAACTCTCTGCAGCAGCTCTTTGATTTCTTCACACTATGCGCGAGGTGCGGGGAGTGGGAGCTAGCTCGCGCCTGTGTGCCTCAGCTGAGGGACGCCGCGGACGGGTCGTCACAGCGTCTACAGGACATACTGAGGGCCCTGGTCACCTGTCCATACCTGCTTCGGTGAGTCACGGCGAGGGTGTGTCTTTGTATCTGGTTTCATAATCGAAACACTGTTAGCAAGAGACGCTTGAAGCAAGTTTAGAGACGTGGTTAATGTCCACTATATTGAGACGCATTTATGGAATATGGAGAAGCAGTTTTCACTTTGAGTTATGGTGCTGTCTCACTTAGGTGGGAAACAGTGGGCAGCCCCCACCGACTGGCCTGGTTCTGGCTGCAGGTCTTGGAAAGATGGTCTCCGGAGCAGGTAGGCTACAAACTGTAACCTCTCAATGCTTTTCTCATATTTAATTTAATTTCTATAGCCGATCACATGTCTCTTTCTGATCACCTGTCATTTCATGCTCATGAACATCCATCCCTGACATCCAACATGTGCACTGGTCTGCAGGTTGCTGCGTCGGTCCGCAGAGAGCTGGAGTTCCTGCTGGTTTTGGAAGAGCTTGGTGATGAGGTCCCACAGACAGTGCTCCAGGTTTTCTTTCATTTTCCTTTTTTAAAATTATTATTTTTTTAAACTTTTCTACTAATGGAAGACTCATGTGGTTATAATTAAAATTAAAAAAATTCCTTGGAGTAATTCATTTGGGGAATGTGTGTGTGTGTGTGTGTGTGTGTGTGTGTGTGTGTGGGTGGGGTAAAAGCTCATTCTTCAGAGCAAATATTTTGATCTACATTATTGTTTTGACCTTTTGCCTCTGTGGTCGTTGGCCGATTTGAAGTAACAGAGAGCATCTTAATCACATGATATAGATTTTTGGAGATCTTGTTGTGCCTTCCTGGTGTCGCGAGACTGAATAGTTTTCTCCCTGCAGGAGCTGCACCAGGCTTTCCTGGACTCCCAGCCTGAGGGTAAGGGCCCAGCGGGGGCGGAGCCCGGGTTCAGTGCAGAGGCGGAGTCCTGCCTCCGGTCCCTGCTGGAGACGGGCCGTCCGCGACTCGCCCAGGCTCTCACCGGCTTCCTGCGGGGCCGTGGCGGGCCCGGGGCCGGCGATGACACCGGAGAGAGGGGCCACGCCCTGCAGGACACCTTCACCGACTTCCTGCTGGAGAGAGTGGGCCAGCTGGGGCCCGAGGACGCAGAGAGGGCGGAGCAGCTGTGCTCCGCGCTGGCCGTGATGCCCTGGGACCCCGAGCGTGCGGCGGGTGGCGGCCGGCGGCTGGCGCTGTGCGAGGCTCTGTGGGGCGCTAAGGGGCGTGGCCTGCGCGAGGAGAAGGTGCTGAGCTCCTTGCTCCGCCCCGGGAGCCACGCCCTCCTCTCCCTCTACTGCTCCACTGCCCTGCGGCTGCAGAGGGACCAGCTGCTGGGGGACTCCACCACCGCACAGGGTAGGGGACCTACATCCGGGGGTCGATTTGTGGGGCGATGCAAGGGGATCCCCTGTTTAAAAAAAATTGACAAAACCACCCCCTTTGTAAAACTGCCATCCCCTTTGTTTTAATGGTTTTCTGTGATATGACAGACCCCAACATCCCCCTTGAAACATTTTTACAAAATGACCACTGCCTACATCCCATTACTCCCTATTCCCCTGTACTTTATTACAACTACAGTCAAAATGGCACAGGCATGAGTTGTAAGTGGCACTGCGGTGTAAACTACACAGAAGAAGTGAGCAAACTGCGTTGGGTGAAACGAGTAGGCCCTGTGTTTATTATTAGGAGCTGCTTGTCAACTGCGCTGTCAGCGCTCTGTACTCGGGAGGTATTTTAAAACTCGGGTAATGCAAAGGAATACTGTGCATGTTGAGACAGCGTTCTGCCGTATGCACTCAGAGTCACAATTCACTATGTTTTCCAAGTGTGGGTCACGCCAGGAACATGCCCCATTGCTGATATGCTGCTGTATATGCAGGTTTTTGTTCCAACCAGTTATTCTGGTTAATTTTCAAAAATGGCTGCACACAGCAGTGCTGATTCTCTCCTTTATGAGGCCGCAGTTAAAGAGATACTGCAGAGCCTTTTCTAAGGCCTTTTTTACCGCTTCAGTTCGTGAGTAGGTGTGGTCATATGATGACGATGCCACCTAGTCATATTATGAATATTCATACAATCAAGGAGTGAAAGGGTGTGTCGATAAAAGTCGTAATATTAATGTTAGCAGTAATACAAAGCAATTCGCATTTGAACTTGAACTAGCTAGTTAGCAGTACAAGGGTCTCAGTCTCAAAGAGGAAGAAAAAAAAAGAAAAGAAAAAAAAAACCTTGGTCTCTGCTTTTATACCACGTGCCCAGCCGAGACCACCCTAGGATCACCTCAACTCCACCCATTTTTATGTTAAGGATCTTGTGACGTCACAAACCCCCAGAAACCAGTGTACTTGTAAGCCTATGCAGAAACTCAGAAAACACCCATTTTTACTAAACATGAGATTTTCGGACAAAAACAGTTGTGTGATCATAATCTAACCCAAAACATAGGTTTTCAACGGGAAAAGTCAGTTTTTGACTGCAGTATCACTTTAAACATTTTCAGAAAGAATGTACGAGCAGTGTGCAGTGCCATCATTGGTCATGACTTTATCAAAAACATCAGATAAACCCTTACGAAACTGGATAGTTTTACTGCAAACTTGCAGCTAATATGTAGCGCATTTGCCACAAACTAAACTCTGGCAACTGTTTTCCACAAAATGTTGCCAGAGGTTTGCCAGACTTTGCCAGTAGTGGTGAAATTCTGGTGAACTTCTTGCAACAATGGCAGTTCCCACAAAGGTCATTTTCATGTGAAAATATGAGCTTGCCGCATACCTGCCAAAGGTTTGACGCAAATTTGCCAGAAGGCCGATATTTTTGTAAGGGAAATAAATGGTTGGGATAATTCAATAGTTTAGAGCAGAATTTGGCATGAAACCCTGAAGCAGATAAGCCCTTGTTGTGAAGCCCTGAGTTACTGTTTTCATTTTCCTTGGGGAAATCTTATTTTGAATAATGCTTATAAGTGAACTTTATGGTTTCGTTGTTTGTAGAGGAGTAGGAGGGACGTTGAGTAGGCCTTCACGTGTCCATGTGGGAGTTTACCGCTGCTCCAGTGACGACACTCGGCTGTATTCTCTAACACTTCTGCTTCTGTGGTTGCTATGATTTAATCATTAGGAGGAAGTCTACATGTGACAGTCTTGTCTCCAGTTTTTGCCTTTACAGCTCTTTTCTTGTCACAAGAGTGTTTAGTGCACTTTAGTGTCAGTTAATCACTTTAATGGGGACATAAACATAAATGACACTGGCAGATTTACAGTAATGTGAATTATTTTGAATGATCACACCCTCCGTCCTCTCTGCACCCTGCTCCCCCAACCCCCCCCCCCCCCCTTCCAGTGGACTTACCTGAGGCTGAGAGGCTGATGCTGAGGCTATGTTGTCATGGTGACCGTGAAAACCGCTTGGAAGGCCATCTACTTTGAAAGTCTGAGCAGCAGCAAACACTTCCTGGAGCTGGTTCTGGTATGTCTGTCTGTCTGTCAGTCAGTACAGGATATAATTTGGTGTTGATGTGTTTCATGTACCCCAATATCACAATTATCTTCCGTGTGTTGTTTTTGTCGTTGTTTGGTGTGCGCAAATCCGTCGTTTGTGGACGCACTTGCATTGGAAAAACTGAAGTGGAAATGAAGTAGTTTCCTCAGTTCTGTTTTGCTGTTAACTCAGGTGCTGAGAGTGCTTAAGCAGGTTTTTATGCGCCCTTGTGTTTGAAAGCTCTTACGTTTCCGTGGCGTATGCTCCCCAGGTGACTGCTCTGGACCTGGCCAGGAAGGAGGAGTTTGGCAGTTTGGAGATTCTGCTGAAGGGGGAATTCCGCCCATTGTCCCGCCTGTTACTGCTGTTGGGCTGGACACAATGTCAGAGCATGAGCTCGGCCCAAACACTGCTGCACACCTTGCACCACAGCCAGGTGAGTTAATGAACCACAGACAGGTGAGTCTTACTGCAGCCAGGTGAGTTAATGAACCGCAGACATGTGAGTTAATGAACCGCAGACAGGTGAGTCTTACTGCAGCCAGGTGAGTTAATGAACCGCAGACGTGTGAGTTAATGAACCGCAGACAGGTGAGTCTTACTGCAGCCAGTTCAGTGTGTTCTAATTCATTACAGCCAGGTAAGTCTGTCCTTATGTACCTGTACCAGGTGAGTATATTATAATTTGTCCTAATGCACTATTGTTTACTTGCTCTGTCCTACAGGTGTCTCCCTAGTTTCTCTCTAACTGTACTGCCCCTCTGCTCACAGGCTCTGACCAATGACTCTAGTCTCTCTCTAACTGTACTGCCCCTCTGCTCACAGGCTCTGGCCAATGACTCTGTGCTGAAGGAGTTTGGTGATGGTCTGTCCTCCCAGCTTGGGGTGTTAGAGTGGTGTGCCAAGAACCACCCGTGAGTTAAAACCCTGTCTCTCTTTAATCCACCATTGCTCTCCACTTTATACCAATTACACGTTTTCACACAGAGCTTGTGCTATTTTTCTGTGTGTGTGGTGTGGGACGTGTCAATGTATATGTGTATCTTTGTATCTTTGTGTGTGTACGTGTGTATCTTCGTCTGTGTCTGTGTGTGTGTATGTGTATCTTTGTGTGTGTGTGTGTGTGTGTGTGTGTGTGTATGTGCATGTTTGTCTTTGTGTGTGCGTGCGTGCGTGCGTGCGTATCTGTGTGTGTGTGTATGTTTGTCTTTGTGTGTGCGTGCGTGTCTTCGTCTTTGTGTGTGTGTGTGTGTGTGTGTGTGCATGCATATCTTTGTGTGTGTGTGTGTGTGTGTGTGTGTATGTGCATGTTTGTCTTTGTGTGTGCGTGCATATCTTTGTGTGTGTGTGTGTGTGTGTGTGTGTGCATATCTTTGTGTGTGTGTGTGTGTGTGTGTGTGTGCATGCATATCTTTGTGTGTGTGTGTGTGTGTATGTGCATGTTTGTCTTTGTGTGTGCGTGCGTGCATATCTTTGTGTGTGTGTGTGTGTGTGTGTGTGTGCGCGCATATCTTTGTGTGTGTGTGTGTGTGTGTGTATGAGAGAGTAGGGGGATCCCAAATGAGGCCTTGTTGAGACAGCTACACACTCTGGACAGTCATTCTGCTCTGTACATCCTGCACTCGCTCACCCCCCTGGCCCAGCTGGACGAGCACCAGGTCCTCGGCCTCCTGCAGGCGCTGCCCCACCCCCCCGGATTCGGTCAGACACCTCTACACCTTCACTCCTCCTTTCTGTCTTTTAAAAAAAATCCTTCTTCTGTACTCTGTGTGTTTGTGCGTCTGTCCGTTTCCCTACACTTTTTATGTCATTAAATCTCTGTGTGTTTTTCTCCTTTTTATGTCATTACATGTTACACGCGTGTGCCATTACAAACACGTCAGCATTTTATTTCGCTCCTGTATGTGTATTAGTCTAGCCTACCACCATCAGTATCTTAAATTAGTCTTTTTACCACCTGCATTATTTTAACTTCTTCAGATAATGCGGGTGGTAAGAACTTCCCTGCCACAGCATTTTCATACTTTTATTTTATGTTCTTTTATATGGAAATGACTTAGAACAGCATGTAAGAAAAGCCTATTATAAATAATGTTCATTATTAATATTTTTCCTTGCCTTGGCCACGTTTGGAATGGCTCCCTGTCCGCTTTATAGCGCTCTATTTAGGGAATCGGCCATTTTGTAGGATCTCAGAATTCTCAGTGTTCTCAATTGAGAATTCGGAAACAATCAAAATGGCCGATCCCCTAAACAGTGCACGATACAGCGCATGGGGAAACATTCCCAATGCAGCCCTTGTCTGGTAGTACTAAACAATGTTTGGGTCCAGTGTAGGGGATTACACAGTGTTTTACTCCAGTGTAGCGGATTACACAGTGTTTTACTCCAGTGTAGGGGATTACACAGTGTTTTACTCCAGTGTAGGAGATTACACAGTGTTTTACTCCAGTGTAGGAGATTACACAGTGTTTTACTCCTGTGTAGGAGATTACACAGTGTTTTACTCCAGTGTAGGGGATTACACAGTGTTTTACTCCTGTGTAGGAGATTACACAGTGTTTTACTCCTGTGTAGGAGATTACACAGTGTTTTACTCCAGTGTAGGAGATTACACAGTGTTTTACTCCAGTGTAGGGGATTACACAGTGTTTTACTCCAGTGTAGGAGATTACACAGTGTTTTACTCCTGTGTAGGAGATTACACAGTGTTTTACTCCAGTGTAGGAGATTACACAGTGTTTTACTCCAGTGTAGGGGATTACACATTGTTTTACTCCTGTGTAGGAGATTACACAGTGTTTTACTCCAGTGTAGGAGATTACACAGTGTTTTACTCCTGTGTAGGAGATTACACAGTGTTTTACTCCAGTGTAGGAGATTACACAGTGTTTTACTCCAGTGTAGGGGATTACACAGTGTTTTACTCCAGTGTAGGAGATTACACAGTGTTTTACTCCTGTGTAGGAGATTACACAGTGTTTTACTCCAGTGTAGGAGATTACACAGTGTTTTACTCCAGTGTAGGGGATTACACAGTGTTTTACTCCAGTGTAGGAGATTACACAGTGTTTTACTCCTGTGTAGGAGATTACACAGTGTTTTACTCCAGTGTAGGAGATTACACAGTGTTTTACTCCTGTGTAGGAGATTACACAGTGTTTTACTCCAGTGTAGGAGATTACACAGTGTTTTACTCCAGTGTAGGGGATTACACAGTGTTTTACTCCAGTGTAGGAGATTACACAGTGTTTTACTCCTGTGTAGGAGATTACACAGTGTTTTACTCCAGTGTAGGAGATTACACAGTGTTTTACTCCAGTGTAGGGGATTACACAGTGTTTTACTCCAGTGTAGGAGATTACACAGTGTTTTACTCCTGTGTAGGAGATTACACAGTGTTTTACTCCAGTGTAGGAGATTACACAGTGTTTTACTCCTGTGTAGGAGATTACACAGTGTTTTACTCCAGTGTAGGAGATTACACAGTGTTTTACTCCAGTGTAGGGGATTACACAGTGTTTTACTCCAGTGTAGGAGATTACACAGTGTTTTACTCCTGTGTAGGAGATTACACAGTGTTTTACTCCAGTGTAGGAGATTAAACTCTCTTCTGCTCCTGTGTAGGGGATTCTGACCTGGTGGACGCGCCCAGCCAGTCTGTGCAGAGGAACGTGGTTCTGTTCCAGGGGTTCTGTGCCATGAAGTACGCCCTGTACGCCCTGTGTGCCAACGCCCATGCATATTCGGGCTGCGGGGACTGCAGGGTCACGAAAGAGCCCCGTCAGGGAGAGGCAGGGGTGCAGCGGGACCCCGACTCCGCCCTCTCGCAAGGTACACCAGCGTACACGTTTTGGGCTCTCTATTTACGAAAGGCCTGTTTTTTTTAGTGCATGCGAGCACAGCTCTAGTCTTTCGGCTGCAGTAGGTGAGATTGTCGACCGGGGGGGTGGGGGACAGAATGCGAACTGGGGGTCCACCCCTTCATTTCGTGCCTCGGTTACCGCCCTTGTCGCCTATGCCTTGTCGCCAGAACCGTCTCTGAGTGCATGTTTACGTTTAGCAGACGATACTATCCAGTGTGACTAACGCAGATTACAGTTTTTAAAATAATAAAAAAAGACAATCCATTTATGCAGCTGTATATTTTTTACTGAAGTGATTACGGTTCAGTATCTTACTCAAGGGTACAATAGCAGAGCCCCAACTGAGAATCAAACCCGCAGCCTTTTGCATAGCAAGCCCACTTCCCTACCCGTTATACTGCATCAATCAAAATGAACACCTTCTGAGTGTCCTCCCGTCCTCCCGTTCCACACCCCGCCTTCCCAGAATGCCCTGCGCTGTTCCAGCAGTACCTGTCGGAGTGTCAGCTGTACCTGGAGGCGGTGCCCGCCGTGTTCCGGCTGGAACTCCTGGAGAACATCTTCTCTCTGCTCTTCCTGTCGAACGACGACTTCGTCCGCCAGGGGGCAGAGGTCGCGCCCCACCAGGCGCGCGCGGAAAAGAGCGACGTCGCCGTTAACCGTGCGTGCGCTGGAGAGGAGGAAGAGGAGGAAGAGGAGGAGCCCGAAGAAGCCGAGGCGGATGGAGGGAAAGAGTGGAAAAGGCAGCAGCAGCAGCAGCAGCAGCAGCCCGGCTCTCGCACCCAAGCCCACAGTAACCATCAGGACCTGGGCCGCTTGATCCAGGGGTGTAAGGGCTTCCTGGTGGACGTGGGGGCCATGGAGGGCTTCCTCAGGCTGCTGAGGGAGAGCCTGGAGGGGGTGTGCGTGGTGGGCCAGCGGGCGGGGCAGGAGGAGGGGCGGGCCCTGCCCGGCGAGGCGGAGACGGCGGAGAGCCTGGGCTGTTCGGTGGCGGCGGAGGCGTTCGGCGCGCGGCTGCAGAGGCTGTCCAAGCGCACCGCCGAGGCGCAGTGGAGACTGCAGATCATCACCAGTAACCATGGCAGCGGCACCGGCGGCGGTGAGTCGCGTGGCTGAATATGCGTGTGTACGTTTGTGTGTGTGTGTGCGTGCATGTACGTGCGTGCAGACGGGCGGTTGGGCGTCTCTGTGTGCGTGAGCCTATGGACACGTGTGTGTGTGTGTGTGTGTGTGTGTGTGTCTGTGTGTGTGTGTGTGTGTGTGTGTGTGTGTTAGTGGTGTAACGGAACGTAGTTGATCCGTGATCCGTACGGATCGCCCCCCACGGTTCGGCACGCATGTGAACCGCGGATTAATTGCTAAATTTAACCATCATAGTGAATTACAGTTTTACTGCCGCTGGTACTTTTAAAAGTATTATACCATGGCTTGGATAAATACTCGATTCTGATTGGCTGGAGGGTGGGCATTTATTTCGTTAAACCGCCCGGCAATGAAGTAGCGCTGGCAACATTTTAATCACCGTTCTAAATTAATACGCCGTCTACGTTATCTGCTGCCAGCGCCATTAGAGTCGACCCTTATATGAATGGTATCCATAGCAACACCAACAGCTGATTAATAAAGCCGGCAAATAACGCTAAATCCACTGATTTGAAAAGTTTGTCTTCGCCAAATATCTTAGTTACAACAACTTTAATCGAGCAAAGACGTTTTGTGGTTAGAGGTGCAGTATTTATTCAGTTTGGAAATATGAACGTAACATAGTAGGGCTTTACCTAATGTAAGGTAACGCTGACGTGAGCAACGCTGGTTGCGAATGCGAACAAGTTACTTCACAAACCACATTAATCTGTATATTAAAAAAAACATTTTATCCAGCGAAATGTCTTAGATATGACACGTTACATCTAACAGTAACAAACTCTGTATCTACAGTAGGCTATTTTTTTCAGATGTTCCCATCTCATGATGCAGATCGTGAAATGCAATTTCCTTAGCCTGGGCTGTTTAAAATAGGCTGCGTGACCAAAGCATTTTTAAAACGCAAGACGGAGAGAGATGGGTAAATTGAGTTGCGGTTTCATGCAATTTTCTTAAATAATCTAACTAATGACAAAAATAACCAAAATTGGTGCCAATTTTATGGTATAAAGTTGAGAAGGAACTATTTGCTTCCATATAGAATCAATTGTTTTCAGAACTACCAACGAGAGGTTTTTGCATAACTACGGACAAAATAGAACTAGTAACGAGAAATAGAATTGAATGTTGTTTTCATTTAAGACCATGGGCAAAAGTTCCTTGCTTTAAGTGTTTTACAGAATAAATGGAAAGCAAAGATATACTTGTCTCCCTTTTTTTTTTTTTGCTGATCCGAAAAATGATCCGATCCGTGACTCAAAACCGTGATACGATCCGAACCGTGAGTTTTGTGATCCGTTGCACCCCTAGTGTGTGTGTGTGTGTGCTTGTGGTTTGTGTTCATAGCGCAATTAGTACACTCGTTGTTTAATGTCATGGTAGTGCTAGTAGCGCTGTGTTATTTCTGCACATACTGTCCTTTCATTCACTTGTGTAGTGTCTCAGTCTTACTTTTTTTTATTCGTGCTTGGCATTGTGGGCCGTCACTTTGGACTAATTTTATGCCAAATGTATGTATTCCAACACTGTAACGTGTGCGTATGCGTGCGTGTGACGTGCGTGTTTGACCGTGCCAGAGACTGCAGTCAGTTACATTGTGCATTTTTTGTGCAGAAGGGTTGTGATACAGCAGATGAGCAGTGGTGACTGTTTGTTTCCCTCTGGGGCAGATTTAAATCCCCAGACCCCTGCGGTGCCCAGCCCCGCCCTACCGCTGAGGCGCAGCAGCAGCGCAGGGATGAGGAAGAGGAGGAAGAGGGCGACGAAACACCGGCTGGAGCGCCGTGTATCCGCAGAGAAGCAGAACGGGGAGGTCAGCACCAGCACATCAGGTACAGTGGAGCTGGGAGTGGGCTCATTTATTTAAATTAACAATAAGATTAATCATAACCGTAACAGCAATAGTAACCGTTTCCGTAACAACCGACTTAAATTATGGAACAGCTAGTCTTCCTTGCTCTCTTTCGTGGGATCCAGAGCCACTGTCTGAGTTAGTTATTCTACCTGCCAGCCACAGTAAAATATTATATAGCCGTTGAATGGGCTCTTTGTCTTGTCTAAAAGTTCCCCTTGCAGTGACCACTTCCCCTTTCTGTTATTAATAAAAGCCTGGATGACACAAATTGAAAGTAATTGATGTGTTATGTGCTATGTTCATGTTGTCTCTCTGCTCTGCTGAAATGAAGGAGTATAAATAGTTTTCTGTTCTGGCAGATGGAGGGGGCGGGGCTGGGGGCGGGCAGGCGGAGCGGGAGGCGTGTCCCTGTGGCGGTCCCCACAGCTGGTTGGTCCCTGCCATGCTGTCCCCACCGCCGTCCCTCCTCATGTCCTGCATCCGCAGGGGGAATTTTGTGGAGGCGCACCAGGTGAGCGTGATTGGCGGGTGAGGGGGCGGGGCCTGGTGTGTGAAGGGGCATGGTCTGGCGGGTGAGGGGGCAGGGCCTGGAAGGTGATGCGGTGGGGGGGGGCCTGTTGCATGAGGGGGCGTGGTCTGGCAGGTGAGGGGGCGGGGTCTGTTACATGATGGGGTGGGGTCTGTTACATGATGGGGTGTGGTCTGGCGGGTGATGGGGCGGGGCCTGGCAGGTAGAGTATGAGCGCCGGTGTGTCTGTAGGGCTCACGGCTCGGTGGCTCTGCCCTGCAGGTATCTCTGATGTTCGGGCTGGAGGGCTCGGCGTGCTGTGGGGAGCTAGTGTTCATGGAGAGGTACCGCGAGGTCCTGCTGGAGCTGGCCGCCGTGGAGCAGAAGATCGAGAGCCAGTCGTCGGAGGCGCCGGGCGTGTCGGGGCCTGGTAGGAACCGGCTCGGCAGCAACGGCCGCGCCTCCACCCTGCAGGCCATCGAGAGTGCGGCCGCCGCGGGTATGACGCCACTGTTTAAAATATATACCCTTTAAACGGCTGATTATTAACGGGGCAGCAGTGTAGTATAATGGTTAAGGAATTGGTCTTGTAACCTAAAGGTTGCAGGTAGAAATCCCAGGGACGACACTGCCGTTCTGCACTTGAGCAAGTTACCCTTGTGCTCTTGCAAAAACTGCGTAAGTCGCTCTGCATAAGAGAGTCTACTACATGCAAGTAATGTAATATCATGTAATTTAATTATCCTTATTCTCTTTTTTTGTCTGTGGACATTGCAAGCGTCCAGTAGTTTGTGAATGGCTCTCCCATTCCTTAAACATGCTCCTGCTGCTTCAGGATGGCGCAGACTACCACTCGCAGAGTCAGAAGCCATTAGCAGCCATTGGTTCAATCACCACCTGAAGTGCACCGTCTGACACATTTCACACAACTGCTGCAGGCAGACTGCCAGGGACCAATCAGCTAGAGGAGAAGCCATTGCATAATGAGGTGGGAGAGAGGCCTGCTAAAGGAAACCTCCCCCTTAGAGCAACACCACAGCTGCTTGTCAGTCACCCCGAGAGACTCCTGTTGGGCTCCAGCGTGGTGTGAATCTGATACTAAACTGTGAGACTCGTCACTGCACGGAGCCGAAGGGGTCTGGCTGGCTATGCCTCCCGAAAGTGCTGACGTCATCGCCTTTTGGGCCTGATTTACTAAGAACTAATAATTGGTTGTGTTATTAGTTTTGCGTGTGCTGAAACGTTTCGCACTGGCTTAAGGTCTTAGTAAATCAGGCCCTTAGTGTAGATACAGTTTTGCTGCAAAAACAAAGACTGATGTCCATGTGTTCTTCCCATCTCCACAGGCATGGCCTTCTACTCCATCTCAGACGTGGCCGACCGGCTCCTCAGCACCCCCGGGCACCCCGTCCCCTCACTGGAGGAGGGGTACTGGCTGAGCCAGGGGGTCCCCGATCCCGCGGGCCCCCTGCGGCCCGTGCTGGAGGAGCTGAGCCCATCTGGCATGGCGACCTTTGACCTGGCCTGCTGTCACTGCCAGCTGTGGAAGACCTCCCGCCAGCTCCTGGAGACCGCTGAACGCCGGCTGAACATCTCTTTGGAGGGACGAGGTGGGGACCGCCCCCCCTGATTTAAACATTTAAATATTTAAACAAACCGTTATTCTCCCTGGTATTGCTCATTTTTATTGCTTCCTTCTCCTAGTTCCTTTCACTTCCAATTTAAATGCGATTTATTGCCATTATTGCCCTGAAAAAAACATACATTTGAATGATCTGTTACAGTAGTATTTGTCCCATGCTACAGTTCCTCTGTCCATCCTCTCCCAGCAGAACACCATAAGGACAGGGCCTTTGTATGGGAAACCCTATATTTAAACATGTCCACTGTGCTGAAAGCCTCCTCATGTTGGAGTTGCCCTGGTAACTAACCTGCAGCCTTTCATCTTTTATGTCACCCCCCCCCCCCCAGGGCTGAGATTAGACTCTAAGGTTCGTCACTGCGACGGGATCCGGGGATTCCCCGCCGTGCTGCAGGGGATCAGCAAGATCCTGAACCACACGGTCACAGGGAAGGGATCGGCTAAGACAGGTGCGGCTCCGCGTTATTCTCTTAATGGAAATCGATGAGCGTCAGTGAGTCATCGGATTGTGTGGAGTGTGATTTCCATAGACATTTCCGGTATAATTATTTAGAGAAACATAACATAAGTCACTGCTCATTTATTTGTCTGTCATCCCTTCTCCCCCCCCCCTCTTTCCTCGCTCGCTTCCCCCCCCCCCCCCCCCCCTCTCTCTCTCCTCCCCCCCCCGTACAGAGGTGTTTAGTGATGAGCAGGCCGGTTTAGGAGCAGGTCCGTTCGGCTGCAGTGTGCAGGAGGTGTTGCTCTGCTGCCAGCCCATGCTGAGCGAGGAGGGCATGAGTGCACGTCTCGGCCTGGCCCAGCGCCTGGAGCTCACGCTGCACACGCTCGGCACCGCCACCGACGCCGCAGGTCAGCCCAGGGGGTAGGGTAGGCGGGCGGGGAGGGAAGGTGGCGGGCTGTAGAGCAGGGCTGTTCAACTGTTTCCTCATGAGGACATATTCTTAAAAACTGGTAAATATTGGTGTTGGTAGGAGTGATGCATACTGGCATTTGACAATGTCTAATATTTCAACATATTTTTTTATAAATGCATTTGTGTAATGCTTTTTCTTAATGATACAGAGGGCCAATATTATGTGTCAATGAGGACTTGGTTTAGAGGCGAGGTTGAGTATGAATAATGTGTGTGTGTGTGTGTCTGGCTGTTTCTGTGTGTCTTGTCTGTCTGTCTGTCTGCGTGCGTGCGTGTGTCTGTCTCTGTGCGTGCGTGCGTGCGTGCGCGCGCGCCTCTGTGCTTGTCCACGCTGCAGCAGACGCCCGGGCGGGTGGTGGGCTCCTGTCCGCCCTGCTGGAACAGGCCAGCCTGAAGCCCTCGGAGCTGGACTCGCACCCCGTGCGCTCCCACATGAAGCATCTCCTCCGCTCCCTGGACCACCTCTGTCCCTTCGAGCCCGACAGCACCTCCTGCAGGCCCGACTACGTGCGCAGCTTCCTGGACTACGTGAACACTCTGGCCTCAGTGCTGGTGCGGAGCGTAGCCTCAGAGGGTAAGGATGTGCTACGCTTTCTGATGGAAGTTTGGCTAAGATTAGCCCTGTCGCTAACCCCCTCCCCCCTCCCCCCTGTCCCTCCACATTGGTCTCCCCTAGACCAGGCCAGTGAGGTGAAGTTGGGGAACCCCCTTCTGGTGCTCTTACAGCCCCCTTCACAGCTGCTGTCCCATCTGCTGTTTGATCGACAGGTGTCACCTGACAGGTAGGCCACGCCTCCCTCTCATTTCTCATACCATCCCTGCTCAGCATTCATTCTCTCTATTCTTATATTTCAATTAATTTATATCTTGGTTATTTTGAGTTTTGTTTAGTTTTTAGTATGTAATTGTGTGTCTATACTGGCAGTCATCCTTGCGTCTCTAATAAATTGGATTGAATTGTGTGGAGGTCGGAGGTCAGATTTGTGAGTGATGTTGAATGTGAGTGATGTTGGTGTCTGAGTGATGTTGGTGTCTGGTTGGTATCTGAGTGATGTTGGGACTGAGTGATGTTGGTGTCTGAGTGATGTTGGTGTCTGAGTGATGTTGGTGTCTGAGTGATGTTGGTGTCTGAGTGATGTTGGTGTCTGAGTGATGTTGGTGACTGAGTGATGTTGGTGCCTGAGTGATGTTGGTGTCTGAGTGATGTTGGTGTCTGAGTGATGTTGGTGTTTGAATGATGTTGGTGTCTGAGTGATGTTGGTGTCTGAGTGATGTTGGTGTCTGGTTGGTATCTGAGTGATGTTGGGTCTGAGTGATGTTGGTGTCTGAGTGATGTTGGTGTCTGAGTGATGTTGGTGTCTGAGTGATGTTGGTGTCTGAGTGATGTTGGTGTCTGAGTGATGTTGGTGTCTGAGTGATGTTGGTGACTGAGTGATGTTGGTGTCTGAGTGATGTTGGTGTCTGAGTGATGTTGGTGTCTGAGTGATGTTGGTGACTGAGTGATGTTGGGTCTGACTGCATTAGTCTCTCCACCGTGTGCCTCTCCTCAGGGTGTCCTCTCTGCTGCGGCAGGAGGATTTGGGGCTGAGTGTGCAGCAGGTGATCGTTCAGCGCTGCTGCGAGCTCCTCCCGGTGTGGCACGCTGGTGTTAAAGCAGGGCGGGAGTGTGGGGGACGGTCCCAGGGGCGGAGCGGGGACGGCTTATTCGGGCTGCCCAGCCTTACAGCCCTGCTCCAGCAGCACGCCCAGGAGCACGTCTCCGTCCTGGGGCTCTCCGACCCCGCCCCTGAACCTCGCTCCGATTCGGAGGCCCCTCCGGAAGAGACCGCCGCCATGCCCCTCACGCCCACCTCCCCGTCATCTCCTCCGCCTTCCTCCGCTACGTCCTCCTTCCTGATCACGCCCTCCGCTCTCTCCTTCCTGAAGTCGCGCTCCCCCTCTCCTGGCGGCCTTAGCCTGCCTGAGCGCCTGTCGGAGCGGGGTCGCCCGGGCCATCTCCGGCTGGTCGGGGCTCCCCTCCTACTTCCGGGGGGGCCGGAAGGAGGCGGCGCTGGACGGCGAGCAGGTGACCCGTGAGGGCGAGGCCTTGGTCAGGGAGTTCCCCGTCCTGCAGGCCTACCTGCAGGCCATGGCCGAGCCCGTGCTGGGGCCCTCAGGGGGCCCCGAGGAGGGAGCGGCGGGTCTGGGTGCGGTCCTGTGCGGGAAGCCCCTGCTGGGCCTGCTGCTCTCGGGGCTGTACCGGCCCTCCACCCAGGCGCTGGCGGCCGACGCCTTCCAGCAGGCACTGGCCTCCCAGGACCTGGGCCGGGCTCTGAGACTCCTGGAGCTCTACGGACAGACCTGCAGCCAGGAGGGGGCGCTGCGGGACCGTCTGCTGGCCTGCGCTGCTCTGGAAGGTGAGGGAGGAGCTCGGCCAGGTGTGTGCTGGGTGCCACAGGTGATAGATAATGGGGGTTCACAGAGTCTTTCGAATGAGGGGTTAAACCAAGGTCCTGACTCACTGGTCATTAAAGATCCCGTGACACTTATCGTAAAGACTAGGGGGTTTTCCGGTGTCCTGGCTAAATTCCCAATCTGGCTATCTCACCCTGCCACCTAATCATCCCCCACTATAATTGACTAAAAATCGTTCCCTCCCTCTCCACCTCATATGAGCGTTACTCATTGGTGGTAGTTCAGGAGCGTTTTGAGGATGAGGAAAGTGCTCTATAAATGGAAGACATTGTTAGTTTATTGTCTTGTCTATAGAGGGTGGGGGATGTCGGTGGTATTAGTCACTGGGGTGTAAAAGGTTATGTATGCTGTGAGCGTGTTGTGTGTGTGTCAGAATGACCTCACCCCGTGATCACTATCCGAGCAACACTCACACCCCCCCCCCCCCTCTCCTCTCGTACCCAGACGGGGAGGGCCACATGGAGCAGCTGTTTCGGGTGCGGGACGCTGACCTGCGCGCTCGGGTGGCCATGCAGGGCCTGGAGCGCTGGCCCCTGGGGGCCTGTCTGGAGCTGCTGCAGTACTGCCTGAGTGACCCCCAAACAGAGACGGGCCCCAGGGCCGAGCTGGAGCTCAGGAGGCAGGAGCTGGAGATCTACAACCAGGTAACCTGCGCATTTAATTCCGTCCTGCGCGTTTAATTTCATTTTGTGCATTTAATTCCGTCCTGTATATTTAATTCAATCCTGCGCTTTTAATTCCATCCTGTGCTTTTCATTCCACCCTGCATATTTAATTCAATCCCAGGGCATTTTGTTCTGTCCTATGCTATTAATTTGATCCTGTACAATTCATTCTATCCTGTACTTCCATATTCTCAGCTCACATGTGAACCATGTGACGTTTATGTGAACCTCAGTGTTTTTCAGCATGGCGTTTGGTTTGTGGTCTTATCCCCACACACTTTTTTCTGCTCCGCTTCCCTCCCACTGTATGGGCTCTCTCAGATGCTGAACATGGAAATACCGTTGCCCTGGACAACGTGGCAGGAGGTGAGGGAGGATTCTAGGAGTGACAGCGAGACCGTTTTCTCCATGATGCTGGAAGCCAGTGTGAGTCCCCTGCACACCACTGTACAGCACTTTAAAACGCTTAAAACGAAGAGCACTTCATGAATAAAATGTATTATTAATAATAATAATAATAATAATAATAATAATAAATATAGCTGCGAGCAGCGATTTCCGGGGACCGTGCGGCATTAGCGGCATTTGTCAAACGCAGAAGCCGCAAAATGGTAGACAGCTCTAGACAGGGTTGACCCAAAATACAAATATTTGTTTCTAATCATGGCTTTTGCCATTGCTGATGGTATCTTAACCCGATCCGGTAAGGGATTGCGTATTAAGTCTTTTAAGTACAAGTGAAACAGTGAACAGTTAATACTGTTAAATTTCTTAACTTTTGCAATGAAAAGGTGTTTCTTAATGTGAAAACAATATTAAAAGAAGCATAGCATTTGCACAATAGTTTTGGCAAACATTAACCTAGCCATTGGTACCAATTTGAAATTGAACCGCTGACCACATACATGGAAAGCCAATACTGAATCCGCTAGGCCAAAGCAGGTTAACAGAAATGAGGAGGCCAAATAAGACTTGTGTGTTGCGGTATCAGATTGTTTTGGCTTACTGACTTCATAATTCATACAGATAACAGGTAATATTGTGAAATTTCCTAGCCTTTGCAATAAAAAGAACATTCTTACAATGACATGCACATTGTGTGCCTCAAAAAAAACTCGGGAACAGGTGGGGATCGAACCACCAACCTACTACACGGCAGTCAAATGCCTTAACCACTAAGCTACAGGAACTTTCACAGTTGGTATAGTAGGTAGACGGCCTGTTAAGCAGAGATAGTGTACTTGGCGGATGGCATACCTGCCATCCCAACATTTGTATTTCTTTAGTGCCACCACGCAGATTGATTGGGTTAACACTGCAGGGCTCGAGTCTTGATCTAACTCTCAATCAACCCACCAAGTTTCAGAACTTTATATCAAATGGTTTTAGAAGTACTAGCATTTGTGCGATAAGCCACGCCCAATGCAAAATCCATTGGCTTCTCATTCGGCCAATATTTGACATACGCCTTAGTAAAGTAATACGTGTATGTAGGGAAGCGTGTTCAGTACCTTGAACAGGTTTGGTGCAAATTGGTCAAATTTTATAGGAGGAGTAGCATTTTAAGTGTTTTACAAGTAATGCTAATTAGCGGAAAATCCAATGGGGCTAACTTGATGATTCCTCGAGGCAAATTTGTTCAGTATGAGCAGACGGACCTCTATCCCACATTTTGTGACTCTAGATAAAACGGGGCGTATGCAGTGGGCGTGTCAATGATTTTTAGTGAATTTTTAAATATTTTCTTATATTTGAATCTATATAGCGCCACCACGTGGCTCAATTGGGTTGAAACTGTAGAGGTCAATTCCACATGTTACTCTTAATAGATCTACCAGGTTTCATAACTTTCTGTCAAATTATTTTGGAATTATCAGCATTTTTGTGATAAGTCACGCCCATTGAAAATTAATTGGCTCGTCATTCGGCCATCTTTTAAAATATCACAATTTTGAATATAAATTTTATGAAGCATGGTCTAATGAGTTCTTGTCCCACGTTTCATGTAAATTGACCAAATTTTGTAGGAGGAGTAGTATTTTAAGTGTTTTACAAGTAATGCTAATTAGCGGAAAATCCAATAGGGCTAACTTGATGGTTCCTTGAGGAAAATTTGTTCAGTATGAGCAGCCGGACCTCTATCCCACATTTTGTGACTCTAGATAAAACGGGGCGTATGCAGTGGGCGTGTCAATGATTTTTAGTGAATTTTTAAATATTTTCTTATATTTGGATTGATATAGCGCCACCACGTGGCTCGATTGGGTTAAAACTGTAGGGGTCTATTCCTCATGTTACTCTTAATAGATCTACCAGGTTTCATAACTTTCTATGAAATGATTTTGGAATTATCAGCATTTTTGTGATAAGTCACGCCCATTGAAAATTAATTGGCTCGTCATTCGGTCATCTTTTAAAATATCAAAATTCTGAATATAATTTTTATGAAGCATGGTCTAACGAGTTTGTGTACCTCGTTTCATGTAAATTGGCCAAATTTTGTAGGAGGAGTAGCATTTTAAGTGTTATACAAAAAATGCTAATTAGCGGAAAATCCAATATGGCTGACTTCATGGATCCTTGAGGTAAATCTGTTCAGCATGAGCAGAGAGACCTGTCCACCACATTTTGTGACTCTAGGTCAAACGGGGCGTCGCCAGTGGGCGTGTCAATGTCACAATATTAACACGTACACTACAGCGCCACCAACTGGCCTATCGCCACGAAATTCGGTGTGAGCTTGTATGATGACAACTTCTAACTACTTGCCAAGTTTCATGCTAATGAGCCAAGCGGTTAAGGAAAACCTCAAAGAAGTAATAAATGAGTACATTTAAGCCAAAATGTCGGCAAATTCAAGATGGCGCCCACCAAATTAGTAAAGTTCTATGATCCAAATCCGGCTCTTTGTCACTGTAGCAAGTTATACATCTCTGCAAAGGAACTGTGATTTTTAGTGAATTTTTTTATATTTCTTTATATTTGGAACTCTATAGCGCCACCACATGGATAGAATGGGATAAAACTGTACATGTCTAGTCCTAATGGGACTCTTAAAAGACCTACCAAGTTTCATAGCTTTCTGTCAAATCGTTTTGGAATTATTAGCATTTTTGTGATAAGCCACGCCCAGTGAAATTTCATTGGCTCGTCATTCGGCCATATTTGAAAATATCAAAATTCCAAATATAACTTTTATGAGACATGGTCTAAGGAGTATGTAAACCAAGTTTCATCTCAATTGGTCAAATTTTGTAGGAGGAGTAGCATTTTAAGCGTTTTACAAAAAATGCTAATTAGCAAAAAATCCAATATGGCGGACTTTATGGGTCCTTGAGGCAAATTTGTTCAGAATGAGCAAATGGACATGCATACCAAATTTTGTGACTCTAGGTGAAATGGGGCGTCGGCAGTGGGCGTGTCAATGTCAAAAATTTGTCACGTGCACTACAGCGCCACCAGGTGTTCAATCTGCGTCATAATATAGAGGATTCAAGAGTTTGGGAATCCCAACAAGCGTGCCAAGTCTGGTGATTCTAGGACAAACCAGCTCATGGGAATTTTAGGTGAAAGGGGAGAAAAAATAAAATAAAATAAAAAATAATAATAAAAAGAATCAGAACAAAAACAATAGGGTACCTGCAGCTTCGCTGCACGGTCCCCTAATAATAATAATAAGTCTTATATCTTAAAATGTAGTATTATTATTATTAAGTATTCCCTTGTGCACAGAAACTGGAGGGCTTCACTTGCTCTGTGGTTTCTAATGTGTAGCGTGTGTCTTGCGTCTGCGCAGGAGTTTGAGCTGTGTGCGCAGTGGGAGCGGCTGTACCCGGTGTCTGCGCAGCTGAGACTGCGACTGCAGACTGAACACCTGCTTCACCTGCTGGAGAAGGGCCAGACAGAGGAGGCCTTCCAGGTGTGTGTGTGTGTGTGTGTGTGTGTGTGCACCTGCAGCGCGTGGCGCGAGGGTGCTCCTTCAGCAGCGCGTATTACCAGCTATCAGTTGACCTCGAAGTCACCGTCGACCTTTATTTTACTAGCAGATCACACGAGATTCACACTGAGATCACAAAGACCTTTTTACGATTGAGACTTGGCTGAAACGATAAATACAAATGAGGCAGCGTGAAAACGTGTACATAAAACAACGAGGAAGACTACGCTACATTACGTTGCAGTGCAGTTACTTAGGAAACGCGTCTTATTCAGAAGTGGAGAACATCAGTGTTGGTCTCAGGAATACAAAAGTGCGATATCAGCAAGAAGGCACAGAAGGCCCATTTATAAAGCATGTGTATAAAGTTAACCAAAGACACCAACAATTAGTACTGTAAACAAAACGAAGTACGATACATATAACCTATTTTTACACGGCTGTATAACCCTTATGGAAAAAGAATATACTGCAGTATATTGTAAATATATCAAAATTATCGTCACAATATATTTAAAATATATTGCCGTGTATTACATTTTCATAAGGGTATCTGTAATGATATTACAGGAAGTTTTTGTCATCTTTATGTACCCACTCCACTTTAAATTGCTCGTATTCTCCTGCGCCCTCAGTTACTGGAGAACCTTCCGGACTCTGCTGTCGGCCTGGAGGTGTGTGAGCGCGCTCTTGACCGCCGCCCCGGTCTGGCAGCGTGTCACTTCCTGGCCGACTACCTCACCCTGCATTTCCAGAGCCGTGTGTCACCCACCCGGCGACAGCACATTCACGCCCTGCACCTCGGCTCCAAGGTAACGGCCATCGCTGTGTCCTCACTGGGTCTCTCTCTCTCTCTCTCTCTCTCTCTCTCTCAGACTCCATCTCTAGCTCTCTCTCTGTCACACCTTCTTTGACTTTGCACTCACCTTGTGAAATATTCACTATATTAAAAAATACTGCAGTTCAGAATATGAATATAAGAACACACTGCAGAAGGGGCACATTAAAGACACATTAAAGGGGCACATCCAACGTCTGTAATCCGCAGGAAGGCAAAAGAACGACCAGTTTATGACCAACCGGCGCATTTCATTGCTAATCCTAATTCTTTAATCGGCGGAGAGAATTCCAGTGCCGGAATGTTGAAATGGTGTCGGAGGCAGTCGGAGGGGGGGAGATTTTAGAGGTGACACTAAAAGTAGGTTTGGAGGAGGAGGGCCAATCAGAATTGTTTGAAGTGGTCAGGTGGCATTGGCAAGGAGGCCTGTTAGGAAAGGGAGTTGCAGTGATGTACATAGTACACAATGTCCTATGCCGTTGTAATGGCGGTGCTGTGTGTAACTGCGGGGGCTGGTTGTAGTGGCAATGCTGAGTGTAACAGCGGTGCTGTGTATGACGGTGGGACTGTGTTTGAAACGGTGGTGCTGTGTGTAACGGTGAGGCTGTGTATGAAACGGTGAGGGGGACTCTGACCTCGTCTCCCCAGGTGCTGCTGACGTTGCCCCCGGGCGCGCGGCTGGATTACTTCCCGCTGCTCTCGAACCCGCTGCTGATGCTGGAGCAGCTGCTGATGAACCTGAAGGTGGACTGGGTGGGCGTGGCCATACAGACCCTGCGTAGCCTGCTCTCGGGGCAGGAGGCCAGCTTCGGCGGCGGCGACATCGACGCCCTGCTGTCCAGCTACGCCCGCAAGGCCCTCGACTTCCCCTACGCCCCCAGGGAGAGCAGCCGCTCAGGTCGGTAATCACGCACGCGTGTGTACACGCGTAACCGTAATAATAAATCTTCACTTATTAAAAAAAAAAAAAAAAAAAATAACATTGAATATAAAATCAAGATAAAAAGATAGAGCAAAATAAAATACAGACTCATAAAAAGATGCGTGCGCACATTCACTAATGAGATTAGACATCTGGCTCTTTACTTTTACATGTACATGTTTATTACTGTTAGTGTGGTTTAGAGTTGTATTACTGTTCAGAGGGGTTTGGTTTGGTTGTTACGCTGCATAATCGGTTCGTTTTACAGCAAAGTCTTGTGGTCACATGACCTCCTGACTCCTGTCCTCCCTTCATCTCTCTCCAGACTCTGTGATCAGTCTGCAGGACATCCTGGTGCAGTGTCCCGCTCAGCAGTGCTGCCCCCCCTCCCCCCAAGGGGAGACGCCGCCCCCTAGCGCAAGTAAGAAACAGACAAGCCTACACACACACACACACACACACACACACACACACACACACACACACACACACACACACACACACACACACACACACACACACACACAGACAGCTCTGACATTAGAGTTGTGATTTGTGTCCCCCTCGAGCAGGCAGCACCCCCCCAGCACACCCCGTCCGTTGCCTCGGGCTCAGCTGGCCGCAGGGCCCGGTCTCCTGCCCAGTACATCCCCCCCGAGAAACCCCCCCGACGCAAGGACTGGATCCCCGACCAGCAGCAGCCTGCATGCATGGTCTGCCTGCGGGAACGATTTAGTATGGTGAGAGAGGGACTGATGATTAAAAATAATTGCCAATAATTATATTGCAAATAATAATAAGCAAATAATTTAAAATGATTGAGTGTTGATCTCAAATATGTTATTTTAAATATTTATGCAACACACCAGTACAGATAAGATTACCTTCATTTTAAGATTGCGATGAGAAAATAGCTTTCTTCGTTTTATTTCTGACCATTATATATTGTGAATTCTACTTAAGTTTTGCTTATCTTATTTTATGATGCGACATATTGTACTTTTCTGTAATATGTGTTTGATTTGGGGAATAGAAATATATGTTTGATGTCTCAGTACGGCAAATTTAAAATAGAAATTTAGAGGAGAGAAGCGTAAACCGTTTCTCTTTACATTCAGTTGACTTGAGCGCAGTCTTGTTCTCACACATTTAGTTTATTCCACCCGATTCTGTTACCATCACCGATAACAATGGAGAAAGTCCAAGGTCCATCACGCGACACTTATTGGCACAGATTATAATCTTGTACTCTAGAGTATTACCATCAACGAGCACTATTGACTGACGCGGAATTCCCCCATAATGCAACGTCCCACAGCCTATGACGATTAATGCATTTTACTATCTTAACAGTTCGGGCATGAGCCCGAGTTACATGAACTCCTGTGAGGTTATGTTTAGGGGTTGGGGGTGGGGTACGGGAATCACGAACTGTCATAAAATGTCTTATCTTACCGTAAAAAATCTCCGACTTGATTAAAAACACAAAAAGTCGCGGGAAATTTTATGACAACGTTACGTAAATCAGTTGCATGATGGGGGAATTCCCCATCAGTCAATAGTGCTCGTTGATGGTAATACTCTAGAGTACAAGATTATAATCTGTGCCAATAAGTGTCGCATGATGGACCTTGGACTTTCTCCATTGTTATCGGTGATGGTAACAGAATCGGCTCTTTATTCTCTGTTCTCCGCCGGCCCCTCCCTCTGCAGTTCAACAGACGGCACCACTGCCGTCGCTGCGGGCGTCTAGTGTGCAATGCCTGTTCTGAACACCGGATGGCAGTAGAGGAGTGCACTGAGGAGGCAGCGCGTGTGTGCGACCAGTGTTACAGCTACTTCCATCAAGAGTAAGTCACACACACACACACACACACACACACACACACACACACACACACACACACACACACACACACACACACACACACACACACACACACACACACACACACACACACACACACACACACACACACACACACACACACACACACACCTGTGCTCTGGACCTGATTTTTAATTTGTAAATAATTGATGAAGCCACTATTCAAGAATTTATGGTTCGCTAACGGTCGTGTGAATTGATTTTCATTCATTTGTTTTTCTTTTTATGACTGCGACAGTGCTGAGGGAGACCTGGAACAGGGAGAAGGTAAAAGCTGGCCTACTCTTTAGGCGACAAGCGCTCGTCTCTGGCTCAGTTTTACTGTAAAATGGAAGTTCAGTTGATATATGAACCCACTTCCTCACTCTCTCTCTCTCTCTCTCTCTCTCTCTGTATTTCCCCCTGTATTCTCTCTTCCTCCTCTTCCTCCCTCTTCTCTGTGCAGTGGCTGGCAGCCCATCGGTCACTGAGGGGGCTTTTGGGGCGGTTTTGTGTCTCCCGGAGGCGCCCCAGCACCAGTACAGGCTCACCATGAATCCAGCCGAAAACCAACAGCTGTTGTCCGAGTTCTACTACGAGCAGGTCCTCCTCTTTCTCTGTCCTGCAATCCACTGCACTCGTATGACAACCGATTCATAACAGTGTGATGGTTTTTGCAGTTAACCTCTCATTACGTTGCATTACATTATATTACGGGACTTAAACAACTGTTGCATAGTACCCATTTATACAACTGGATATAATTGAAGAAATTCCGGTTAAGTTGCTACAACCTTTTGGTCACAAGACCAGTTCTCTATCCATTACACCACACTGCCGCCTTTTAATGTAGCCATGTGAATATTGCAATAATATACAGTCAAGCGTGTGGTTTTTTTGTTGTTGTTGCGTGTAATTAAATGTTTCTAATTTTGAATGTGGGAAGAACATTTCTCAGGAACAGTTTGAACGTTGTGAAAGAGAAGACGGGAGGGTAAATAAATGGTGTTATGCTCCTACTCAGGCCCCCAGCGCGTCCCTCTGCGTCGCCATCCTGTCTCTGCACAGCGATCACACGGCCTGTGGGCGCCAGCTTATCTCCCACTGCCGCACTCTCTCGCGCGGCCTCACTAATCCCGAGGTCGACGCCCGCCTCCTCACCGACATCATGCGCCAGCTGCTCTTCAGCGCCAAGCTCATGTTCGTCAAGGTGGGCCGGAGCCAGGACCTGGCGCTGTGCGACAGGTGAGGAGAGGGCGGAGTCAAAAGGGGGGGGGGGGGGCGGGGCGGGGCGGGATCAAAGGCGGCACGGCCTTCTCAGGTGATACTCCGCGCTTTGGTGATACTGGTGATACTTGGTGATATATTGTGATACTTGGTGATACTTCTCAGGTGATACTCCACCCGTACATCGCCTTTGTCATTGTCATTGTCGGGCATGCCCTCCTGCAGGCTCACCCTGTTTCATAGTGGATGGAACTCTCGGTTATGCGCGGACTCCCCGATTTGAGCCAATCACAGTGCCTTGCTATAGAGTCCCGAGTCTTTTGATTGGTTAGAACGTGCAACACTTTCCCCTCTCCGCTTCGCCCGCAGCTACATCAGCAAGGTGGACGTGCTGAAGATCCTGGTGATGGCCAACTACAAGTACATCCCCTCTCTGGACGATATTCTGGAGCCTGCGGCGGTGACACGTCTCCGGAATCAGCTGCTGGAGGCAGAGTATTACCAGCTGGCTGTGGAGGTGAAGGACGGGTGGGCCGGGGGGGGTGGGGGAGGCCGGGGGGGGGGGGGGGGGGGTGGGCCTGTGACCCTGTCGGGTTTCTGAACATGCTGTTCTGCAGGGTTACATAAATGTGACATGCAAACACATGTCCCGTTCACATGCCAGAGTCGAGAGATTTATCATTTTCGCTTTAGCTTGTCGCGTGTTCCAAATCCACAGCTTAGGCAAATTGTCTCCAACACTTAAGAAGCGATTCCGTGCAGCCAATAACTACCATAAATACCATAAAAACCAACACACAAGGAGATAGAAGTTCAGTTTGAAGAGTTAAACCTTCTTGCTACTCATTTCTTTGGTGGAGGATGTTTTAAATTCCTTTGAAATGAGTAAAAAGGCATTCAGATGCACGTAATCGTGAAGTTATTTTGTGCATAAATTAATATAAATTTTACGTGTGTATTTTTGCATGTGACTGTACATTTGTGCTCCTCTCTCTGTGCCCAGGTTTCGACTAAGAGCGGTCTGGACCCTGGAGGGGTGTGGCAGGCGTGGGGCGTGGCCTCCTTGAAGGCTGGGAACCTCAGCGTGGCGCGGGAGAAATTTACCCGCTGTCTGAAAGCCCCTGTGGACCGGAACCAGCTGAACCTGGGCCCACGCCTCCTGCAGGAAGTCATCCAGTACCTGGAGTCCACGGTCCGGCCCACGCTTTCGCCGGTAATACTACAGAACTGCAAAAAAAAGCCCTGCACACTCCTTTAACAGTCCTTCAGAAAATCTAAGGTCTCAAGTGGTCAAATTTCACACTTTAAAAAAATAAAAACATTACTTTTTTCCTTTTACACCAAAGGAAATGCATCCATGATTCTTACCAGCTTTGTGTAAGTTTCTGTTGAGTGTGCTATCTCTTACCCATATGAAGTGCTCACCGATGCATAAAATACTAATTATTCTTGAATACATTTGACCTTAAAAAAAAAAAAAAATGCATCCGTCCCATTTTTCTGACCTTGTCCTAGAAGTGTACAGTATAAATCTGATCTTGGTTCGACAACTATCGGGTGTTTAATTTTATTTGTCCTTTGGGTGGTCCGTCAGAACGCTGAGGAGGACATCCTGGCCTCCCTGAGGGAGCTAGAGGAGGCCCTCTCGGACCCGGGGCCGGCAGAACGGCCCGAGGGCCGGATCCAGCAGAGCTCCCACTACCAGGAGTGCCTGTACTACCTGCTGAACTACGGCACTCACCTGGCCCTCGTCAGCTTCTACATGCGACACGACAGCATGAAGGAGGCTCTGTGCCACCTGTTCAGCAAGGTGAGCCTAAGGGTCAGAGGTCACGCGGTGCAGCTCTGGCATTTATGTAGCTGCACGCCACGCGTGGAGCGCGGCACGTCTGATGGCCGGTGGTGTTCATTTCATTATACCTCAGCACGATTTGCCTTATATGGTGTCCTTATGAAATGTAACCTTCGGTGGTACCATGCTTTGACCTACTCCAGTGTAATGTGTTACAGTTCCAAACAGAACAGTAAAGAGCATTCAGCATTATTAAATGCAATATTCAAACAATAACAATGATTACACGGCAGTTGTATAACTGATTACAGTCCTGATTACTCTGTGGTTATTTTCTCAGATAGGTGGCAGGTAACATACTGTCTCTGTTTGTTGATAATTGATAAGATAATTACTATTATCTTATGTGGCCAATCTGTTTATAGTTCAAATATTATGGCGCATTTGTTATTGAAGGTTATGGAAGTTTTTTTCGCATGGTTGTGAAAGCGCCGAGTTTGTGGTTGTGGCTGCAGGAGTGTCCAGAGGAGGTGTTCCTGGAGGGGGTGCTGCAGCCCAGCCTGGAGCAGGGCAGACTGGGGGCGCTGCAGGGCCTGCTGGAGGGGTTGGACCCGGGGCTGGAGGGGTGGAGCCGTTACCTCATAGCCTCCTGCCAGCTGCTGCAGCGCCGTGGGCACTTCCACACCCTGTACCAGCTGCAGCAGTTCATGATGGTGGGCACTCTCTGACCTTTAACCTCTGACCTCCTCTCTGCTGGATCTCATGGCTTTATAGTTTCTTTCACCTTTTTATTTTTTGGAGAATCTTTTGTACGTGCTGGTTTTTTTCTTTGTTGATATATGCTCTTTACAGTGGTGTTTTGATTGTGGAGTGTGCATTTTAATATGTTAGCAAAGGAAAAGGGGAAAATTCCCCTGCAAAGGTTTTAACCATCTGATGTGAGGTTTTCTCTCATTTGGAAAGTGGTGTGATGTATGTAAGTGCGTATGGCAGGGGTGTCAAACTCATTCCATCAAGGGCCGAGTGTATGCAAGTTTTTGTTCTAACCATGATCTACACCAGCTGATTCCACTAATTAGTTCACCTCCTTGGTTGAAGAGCTGAGCTAATTAGTGAAATCAGCTGGTGTAGGGCACGGTTGGAACAAAAACCTGCATACACTCGGCCCTCGATGGAATGAGTTTGACACCCCTGGCGTATGGTTTTAAAAGGAATTCTTTTATTGCAAAACAATTTGTAAAAACCAATAAAAGATACAGTTTACAGCAAACACTTTAAAGATCCTGTGCAGTCAAAGTAAGATTTTCTTACAAGTTATATTACACACGAAGAACTAAAGAATACAAATCCTGTGATATTAAGCCTGTTTTATTCAGTTGAGACTTTTAACAGTTATTTTTTTATCCTGCAAGCAAATCCTGAAAGTTATCATACTATACCGCCCACTAAAGCAGGCTTTGCAGATCAGCAGTGGGAACATGTACTCGGAAGTGAAATTGAAATTGGAATTTCCCAATCGGAAGTGAAATTGAAGTCAATGCAGAATTCACACGTATTTCAGACCTCCAGCTCTCATGTTTAGAAATAACATACATGGAAGCAAAATTCAATTACTGTTTTCCTGTTTACATTCGGGGAATGTAAACGCACTTATCGTGAGACTTCATGAACACTATAAATGCAAGAGATGAAGGGCAATAGTGTCTTTAAAAAAGTCCCAGTGCTGAAAGTCCAGTGCATTCAAATATGCAGTTACAGCTAGAGATCAGTAAAGCTGCGGTAAACCGTCGCCACCATCTTAGATATGCGTGCCTCAAGACAATGGGGAAGATAAAGTATATTTTATTGGTTTTTTAAATTTCTTTCCGATTAAAAGCATTTTCTTTAAAAACATTCACATACATAAGGATTGTACCATCACTTCACATTTTTTAAAACCGTACAATTTACAGGGGGGGGGAATTTTCTATTTTTCCTCCCCTTCAGTTTTCATTTCTTTCCTTTAAAATACACACAACAGTCAAGACACCACATTAACTGACATCACATACAAAAACATAAATAAAAATAAAATCTCCAAAAAGGAAAAAAAGGGGGTAATTCAAAAGACATTAAAGTGACAATGATAAAAAAAAATTTTTAAAAAAGTCAATGGGAAGATAAAGAGAGAGGAATGTTAATCTTCCCTCCTCACCCCCACAGGACCACGTGCGTGGCGGCCATGACGTGCATCCGGTTTCTTCACACACAGCGCCCAGTCGTACCTGCAGCTGGGTGAGCAGCAGCGCTGGCTGGTGAGGGCCAAGGAGCACCTGAGGACCTACCTGCAGGAGCAGCAGGGGCGTGGCGCCGGACGCAAGAGGTCCCCCAGCTCCTTCCGCAAAAAGATGTCCTCCAGCGACGTGTCCCGGTGAGCGCCGCCGCTTTTTTACGGTTGTCTTTTGCGGTATTTCTAGAGTAAAACATTAGTATTCATCAAACTACGGTCTCACATTACTTTCATTAAGAGAATGTTTTTTTTTTTTTTTAATCCAAAGTAGCATACACTGTTGAAGAACACTGTGTGTTCACCTGATGTACTATAATAAAGTCATACTTAGCTAACACTATTCCTAAACCATCCAGTATAAATGTAACCTCACTAAAGCACTAATGCAAATTAACTATGCTGAATTTAACCACGTGGTCTGCATCTGTATCTTTTTTTATTGTTTGATGATAGATTTGTTGGCGGACCTCGCGTGTAAATGGAATGATATCCGAAGGGCTCATTGGTGTGCAAATTTGCCCTCTTTGGTAATGTTCTGGAATTTGAATGCCTTAAAGTCCCTGTGCTTTTCACACTATTTTCAGTGCAATTTGTATTCAGATACGGCCATTTGAGTGTAGACAATGTGAGAGGGGGTGCCCCCTGAGGAGATAAAGGGGATTCAGAGGCATTGGAGCCCTGCTGGGATTATACATTTACTGTGAGTGTCGGGTGAGACGGTGCGTCGGGTGAGACGGTGCGAGTCTATCTGACTGGTCAGCTGACCAGATGTTGCGCTCCATCGCCTCTAGTCGTTATTCAACAGCCGATCTCCCTCACTTGTCACGTGACAAAGGGATACGGAACCGTGGTGTGAGACTGGCCACTGCCTCCTGCTGTCCTTCAGTTTCCCTACTTTTACAGCGCGTCTCGGTGGCGTAGCCTGAGGGAGCACTGTCCACATGCTCGTCGCGAGCCGCGATGTCGGCGGTTTGAATCCGGCCGCGCGACCTTTGACGCTTGTCTCTCCCTCGCTACCCATTCTTCCTGTCACTCTACACTGTGCTGTCCAATAAAACCCTAAAATATAACTTACAATTTTGTCATTTGGCAGACATGTTTAGCCAAAGTGACTTACAAAAAGTGCATTTAACACGGCAAGGAAACTGCATTAGAGATTACACTCTGGGTTATACTCCTCGTACTTATGCTCCAAGCAACTCTCCTCTCTTCCCACGTAGGATTTCTGTCAGACTGCTTCTGTGAACGACCTCAGGCTAGCACCGGGAGGGTCATTGACCGTTAGTGTTATGTAACCGACCCTTAATCTGCCTAAATCCGGCCCTCATTCTCGAGTTCCACAGGGACCTCTCTTTGAGGTCTCAAAACCGCCGCTGCTTTTGTGCGGTGGCTTTGCTTTCCCAGGGGGTTAGCGGACTGACGACACCGGTCTCCTTACTTCCTTGACACGTCTGCAGCGCAGGGCTGGCCCAGCGCACATCTGCATATGTTTATCTGTGCATTCTAAGCAGTCACTGCTCTCCCGAGTCCCTCGTTAAATGTGGATCCAATCTCCTGGGGCCGCCCAATGATTATCAGCCTCTTAGCATGCGTTCTGCTTTCACTATATTCAGGGCGCTTCTTGCAGCTCTTGTTAGATTTCCTGCATTGAGAAATGTACGTTTGTGGAACATTTTAACAGTAAAATAAAAGGAATGATTGGTTGGTAAACTCTCTGCGGCACATTCCTGCATGTCTGAAGGGACAGTCACGTTCCACCTTTGGTTGACACCTCAGGGTGTCTCGATCCTTTGTGTAACCTGGCCGGTTGTGTTTTTGGAGGCAGCGTACTGTAACAGAGTAGGTTCCCACATTCTCTCTCTTTCTCTTTCTCTCTCTCTCTCTTTCTCTTTCTCTTTCTCTCCCCCCCTCGCTCACACACACACACACTCTCGTTCACTCTCCCTCTCTCTCTCTCCCTCCCTCCGTCCCCTCAGGCACATCAACACCATCGAGCTGCAGCTGGAGGTCACCCGCTTCCTGCAGCGCTGCGAAAGCTCCGCCCCCTCCCGTGCCTCCACCGCCACCCGCGCTTCCGGCCGGCGCAACGTCCCCGCCCCCGACCCTGTTCGGGGCCGGCCCCATGAAGATCAACGTGGCCTGCAAGGTGAGAGGAGGTGGAGCCACAGTGCCGCCGCCCCTCTTCAGAGGCAGACTCAAGACGTCGGGGTGATTCTCACGTGAATTTCTTGGATTTCAGGTCATGCTTGGGGGGAAGAATATTGAGGAGGGATTTGGCATTGCGTACAGAGTTATACAGGTAAGGAAATTCCACAATTTTCTTCATCCTGTGTACAAGTTGAGGGCCAGTTGCATTTCAATTCTCAAATTATTTCAAATTCTATTCTTTAATGGAAAAATCCTCAAAGAACACTATAGGAGTTTTTCCAATTCATTAAATTAATTTCCATTTGAGTGGTGAACTCTTACAGCTCCCTCCCTCTCTCTCTCCCTCTATCTCTCCCTCTCTTCTCTCTCTCCCTTCTTCTCTCTCTCCCTTCTTCTCCCTCTCTCCCCCCCTCTCTCCCTTCTTCTCCCTCTCTCTCCCTCTTCCCTCTCTCTCTCCCTCCCTCTCACTCTCCCCCTCTCTCCTTCCTTCTCTCCCCCTCCCTCTCCCCTCCCTCTCTTCCCTCTCACTCTCCCTCTCCCCCTCCCTCCCCCCCCTCTCTCCCCCCTCTCCCCCTCTCTCCCCCCTCCCTCCCCCCTCTCCCCCTCCCTCCCTCTCCCCCTCCCTCCCCCCCTCCCTCCCCCCTCCCCCTCCCTCCCCCCTCTCTCCCCCTCCCTCTATCTCTCCCCCTCCCTCTCTCCCCCCCCCCTCCCCTCTCTCTCCAGGACTTCCAGCTGGAGGCTCTCTCTGTGTACACGCGCGTGGGTCAGAGGCTGGTGAGGCAGAGGCAGTTTGGGGCGGTGCGGCAGCTGCTGAAGTGTGTGGGGGAGTCGGGCGCCGCCACCAAGAGCGACTGTGACAGCATCGTGTTGAGCTGCGTCTCCATCGCCGACAAGGGCCCCTCCGACGTAAGGGCCAAACGCCGTCCCCGACGACCGAACGCCGAGTCCGGCGATACATTCGTACATTCTCTTCCTATCCACCCCCACCCCCCCCCCCACCCACTGTGGAGGATGGGGGGGGGGTTTAAAAATAAGGATCTTTACCTGGGTGTGAGGAAGAGTATGGTGAAGCAGACAAAGGGGAACCCCCCCTCCTCCAGACACCCCAAAGTCTAGGTTGGTTGTAATTGGATTTATTAAATGCACCTGGACCATAGAGACTCTCCCTGCCTGTTGGCTAACTGAGAGCCCTGTTTACTGTGACTGCGAGACGCCTTTGCTTAAATACAGTGCCTGGCCAAAAAAAGTCGCCATTGCACCCGTCATGCATAGTGCCCACTGTACAAGCCTCTGGAGGCAGTGTTATGATCTGGGGTTGCTTCAATTGGTCAGGTCTAGGCTCAGCAACGTTATGCAGCAATAAAATGAAGTCAGCTGAGTACCTGAATTTACTGAATGACCAGGTTATCCCATCTATGGCCATATTCCAGGACGACAATGCCAAGATTCATCGGGCTCAAATTGTGGAAGAGTGGTTCAGGGAGCATGAGGAATCATTTTCACACATGAATTGGTCACCAGAGTTCTGACCTTAACCCCATTGAAAGTCTTTGGGATGTGCTGGAGGAGACTTTATGGAGTGGCTCGACTCTCCTGTTGTCAATACAAGATCTTGGCCAAAAATTAATGCAACTCTGGACGGAAATAAATGTTGTGATGTTGCATATGGTTGTTGAAACAATGCCACGACGAATGCGCGCCGTAATCAAAGCTGAAGGCGGTCCAACAAAATATTAGTGTGTGCGACTTTTTTTTATGGCCAGGCAGTGTAGTTGAAATGTTTGAAATCATGATTCTCCTGTTATTCCCCGTCTCTCAGGCCAAAGAGCTGGAGGGTCTGATTCTGGAGTCGAAAAGCACAGACACGAAGGTGAGGGCTTCACTGTTTCTTTCTCTCTCTTCTTCCCCCGCAATCTCCTTTCCAAGGTTTGTGGTCAGCTCCACAGTATCCTATTGTACTGTACACAATCTTTATTTTTATTAAATGGGTTTTAATTATTATTAAATGCAGCTTATTCATTGTAAATTCTTGAATTTTGAGTGACGTTTGAAGTCACTGCAGCACCTTAAAAGGATACTGAAGCACTCACCCAAGGCGTCCAATGGGAAGAGAGGGAGTGAAAGTGGAACTCTGTCTGCGGAGGAAGGAGAGAAGGTGGGGAAGAGCAGCAAAGAGGAGGAGGAGATGAAGGAGGTGGCCCTGGGATCTATAATTACATTCCAGTTAAATTTCAGGCTAGAAAAATGCCATTGGTCATGTGACTGATGTCCGGGCACGCAGGAAACCAATAAAGAACCAGAGGCTGCGTTCCGAATGGCTCCCTATACGCTTTATAGTGCACTATTTAGGGGATTGGTCATTTTGATGGTTTCCGAATTCTGAATTGAGAACACTGAGAATTAGTACATCCTACAAAATGGCTGATTCCCTAAATAGTGCACTATAAAACGCATAGGGAGCCATTCGGAACGCAGCCTCTGGTTCTTTATTGGTTTCCTGCGTGCCCGGACATCAGTCACATGACCAATGGCATTTTTCTAGCCTGAAATTTAACTGGAATGTAATTATAGATCCCAGAGCCACCTCCTTCATCTCCTCCTCCTCTCTGCTGCTCTTCCTCACCTTCTCTCCTTCCTCCTCCTGGGCAGTCTTCCTCTGTCCTTCTACCACTTTCCATATCTCTAGGGCCATCACTGAGTATGATCCCTGTTCCCTGCCCCCTGTCTCCTGTCCACTCAGACCCCTGTTTATGTGCCCTCTCCCCTCACTTTGTAAGCAGTGTGCGAAAGAAATCCTTAGATCGTAATATGTCCCGCTCTTGTACTACAAGTTCTAGATTTACTTCCGGTTTAATTCCTAAAATTGTCAGATGAGTGTGCTACAAAACCCCGGAAATAAGGGTTTCATCAAGGGATTTTAAGTGCCCCCATTTGTGAGAAAAAGTCGCCCACTCAAAAAACTTTTTGACGAAGTTGACTGAAATAATCACCAAAATGCACCCTCAAAGGGGTGAAGGGATCATATTCTGTCATGACCTAGATCTCCTCTCTGCTGCTGTTGTCTACTTCCTCTTCCTCATCCTCCTCTTCCTCCAGTCCTGACCACCGTCCCCTTGCCTCTCCCTTCCCCGTTCCTTTCTCTGTGGGCCTCCTGAAGGCTGTGAGGCCAAAACGCGTCCTAGAGACTGCTGCTATTAAAATTTACATCGCAGAGTGCTGGCTGTTTTGCTGGCTGTTTCCTTGTCTTATTGTCCTGCTGAGAGCTGACTGCGTTCTCCCTCCAGATTAAGGCCTACCTGCAGTGCAGTAAGCTCCGCGCAGCCTACCTGCTAGCGGTGAAGCTGGAGCCGGGCCGGGCGGGGCCCCTGGTGCAGGAGATCCTGCGGGCGGCCGAGGGCACGGGCGACTCCGTCATGCAGGACATCTGCCGCCAGTGGCTGTCCGAGCACCAGGACCGGGCGTCACGGCAACGGCAGGGGCGCGGCAACGTCAGATAGCGGCAGATTTGGACGATGGGACCCTGCGCCGCAGCGGACATGTTGTCATGGCAGGGTGGGAGGCGGGGGAATAAGCGTGCGCGCGCATCACCGCGACGACACTGCTGCTCGCCTGTGGGACATGGGGGGGGGGGAGGGGCCTCCCCGCTGAGATTCAAACACCGCCGTGCCATCACCTGTCACCTGTGCAAACCGCTGCAGGTGCAAACACTGTGTCACCTCTCAGGACAGCACTGGCACACCTGTGAGTGCTTCCTGTCCTTTCTTTCACAGATCTAGAGGGTGGTAATTCTCACACAATTGCTCTATTTGTTATGTTTTTTTTTCTCTTCACCACCCCTTTCCCAGCTTCTTCTGCTACCTCAAGGAAAAAGGGATACTTACATTGCCACTTTCACCCCTTGAAAACGAGTCGTATCTGCAGTATGTTATTGCGTGGAATAGTTCGACATGGTTTTTGAATCGCCTGACTGCCTACGTACCTGCAGTCTGTTTTATTTCTAAAGAGTTTCACTCCCAGAAGTAAAACAGTACTGTTTCGAATACAAGGATTTTGACTGAAACTGGGTTATTGGGTAAAGATGGTAAAAAAAAAAAAAAAGGTTAAAAAATTTGTAATGTTAAAGGGGTTTTATGTCTTGGAGATGTGTAGTATTATATATATCGTTCATCTTTACCTGTTAGTTTGCCAATGTTCTGTTCCTAACATCCTGTCCTGTAATTTTCACTGATTGCTCTCTGAAAGGGAAGCACTGTGGCTTTGCTGTATAACGAGGGCAAAGACGCTGAGAAATATGACTTAAAAATAATAAAGTATAACCATATAAAATGGATGTAATAAGGGATACCAGCCCCGACTTGTGAGCTGAGTGTAATTTATTTTTAAATTGCTCGCAGGAGTCACAGGAGCTTGAAAATGTAAAACCCCATCTTCTACATGCCAGATCATTGAATTTGCAGTCACCTGGGATATCTGTGGTTTGTGTTTGTTTGGGGGTTCCACTAGACTACCTGTGTAATACTGACCAGTCAGGGTACACGTGCATTTTCTTTATTTCATCACTTCCTGTCTGTGATTCCAAATTTCCTTTGTGTTTGGTTTCTTTATTCGCACCATTTCAGCTTCATGTCTTACCTGCTGTCCGCTGACTTTCTGGCATGTTCCATTTTACCCGTTTTTAAATTTTTGTCACGTAGATATTATGCCTTAATGATCAGTTGAGGGGGTTGTTCATCACTTTCGGGGATATGCTTTAGCCAGTGGTCCATGTTGTCATTACTGACAAGATTTGTATAATCACTAAAGTTATTTGCACATTGTGGATACTAATATTATGGTGGATTCATTAAGGTCAATGTGAAGACTAATGTGTGATTTGTATTTTGATGATATTTTTTAAACTTTAAGAAAAGGGCGAATGTGCAGGACAGATTTTCGTAAAATGCATTAGCAAGTTTGTAGATCATAGGCAAGCTAACTGAAAATGTCAGCTTTCGGTGGATCTTGACGACTATCACATTTCAGGGTTTGTATATGGTAAATCGCACATTACTATGATGCCTTACTTCCATATTTGAGTTTTCTGTTATGTTCTGTTTTCAGACGAAAGAGCGATTTCCTGTTTCACACGCGGAACAAATGCATTTTTGTTCAATCTGTTATTGTGATGTCATAGTACGTTATTGTGATGTCACAGTACCTTCTAAAGAGCGGCACTCATCTGGGTCACGTTCACTTCTGCGCTGTTAAATTGCTGTCACTGCTGCACCTTTTAACTGTCCTGAATATCACCACAGGATACTCGCTGTGGGCTGACGGCCAAGTCCAGGTCTCAATATTCACATCTTCCTCATTGTCACACGTGGATGCTGTAATGGCACTTTAATGCATAACATAACAATAATCATTATGATTATATCAACAGTCTAATATGTGGACGATGTAATGGCACTTTAATGCATAACATAACAATAATCATTATGATTATAGCAACAGTCTATGCGACTTTTCAGGGGGAGTTGTGGAATGTACAGAGCTGCTCTTGGTCCGAAGCTCTCAGAGCAGTGTCGACATGGTCAGTATAACTGTGAGAACCTTCAGTTAAAATCTTTAAAATTACGAACAAAACTGTATGGTTGGTTGTCAGGATTGTTATCTGAAATGTATTGTCTGTTTGTAATTGTTTGGGGAGGGGGGGAGGGGGGTGGGGGGTGTTTGACCATAGTTATGAAATGTAAAGCAAAATCCTATGATGCTATTTTCTCTGTGTAACATTTATACAGTATGTCATGAATGACGGTGTCCAATAACAAGTAAAAGAGCTATAATTTGTCATGTATTCGTCAAAATATTCAGCTGTCAACAAGAACACAAATGTAGCAAAAGACTTGTTCACGTCTATGTAAAACACATTTCAGAAAAATCCACAAATTGTAAGAAAGTTGAGCTGGAGGGGGAATAAAATGGAATGAGGTAATATACTGTACAAAAACATAAGCAATAACAAAATCTGAGAAATTTCAGCTTCAGAATGGTCCCGATGACACGGCATAGAAAACAATGAATACAGGGTCACTGCAGAAATTAGAGAGAAGGAACTCCCTTGAAGGCCATTCCCTACTGGGGCTTCTCGCATGACTGACTTCCTGTTGGCTCAAATGTACAAACACCATTTTTTTTTTACAAAAGCATCAGAGGAGAAGCTTGGAATGAAACTCTTTTCAAAAGGCTCTTTTTTTTGCGATTTTTTTTTTTTTGAGCACGTAGAGAAAAAAGGGAGCATGTTGGCACGTGTGGAATGCGGGCGGACGACGTGGAGAGCCTCAGTCCCACTCGACGCCCAGCAGCTCGCCGCTGACGTCCCACAGCGTCTTGGCCGTCTTGTCGCTCCTGGCCTGGGGAGCCACGAAGGCTGGGGAGCAGTCGCTGTGCGGAAGAGCAGGAGAGACGGCTGTCAGCACGGCCCGCCAAAAACGACAAAAAAAAAAACCTGCCCTTCAACTCAACTCAACCCTCAAATGAGATGCAGGCTGTTTGACTTCAATTCTTTACTCCCATATCTCAGAGCGAACTCGTCAAGTTTGTTTCTTCTTCCAAATCATCCACCTGTCTTCTTGACCCCGTACGCACAAAGCTACTGAAGGAGCTATTGCCTGTTCTTGGCAAACCAATTCTGCACATAATTAATTCATCGTTGTTGTCAGGCCATGTTCCTACGTCTTTAAGATGGCAGAAATCAAGCCACTACTCAAGAAATTTAAATTGGATCCTACTGACCTGGCTAATTATAGACCTATTTCAATCCACCCATTTCTATCAAAGATCCTTGAGATGTGTAGCTCAACAGCTTTCTTCATTTTTACAGGCTAATAATGTGTATGAGTCTGAGAGGGTTCAATCTGGGTTTAGGAAGTACCATAGCACTGAGACTGCCCTTGCCTTAGTAATGAATGGTTTGTTTCTATTTCTGGGTTGTGGCTGTATTTCTATTCTTGTCTTACTTGACCTAAGTGCAGCCTTCATACTATATAGACCACCATATTCTCCTCCGCAGATAAGAAAACTGAGTTGGTCTCACTGGGCAAGCTCTTATGTGTTTTAAATCCTATCTCATAGATCTCAGTTTGTTTGGGTAAACAAAAAGTCCTCGAGTTTTCTATGGTAAATTTTGGAGTACTACTGGGATCAGTTGTGGGTCCTTATTTTCTCTGTACATGCTCCCCCTTGGGGACATTATAAGCAGACATGCTGTTAACTACCACTGCTATGCAGATGTCACGCAACTTTATCAGTCAAATCAGGTGAAGCTGACCACCTAGCCAAACTAGAGGCCTGTCTTAAAGATGTAAAGGCCTGGGTGACCTCTTATTGGAAATCATCTTACTGGAAAATTCCTTCTTATTGAATTCAGAAGACAGATATTAGTAGTAGGTCCCAAATCTCTTCGAGATAAATCCTTAGTTTTTGAGAAATTTATGTGGCTTCTCTGTCTCCGCCAATGTCTCCTAATTCTATAGTGCCTAACCTCCTCCTCTTTCTTTTCCCTGGGGCTTCTGCCCTTCCCTCGCCCTGAGTTTGTGAATTGCTCCAGCCCTGTCCCCTGGTTCAAGCTTATGCCTTCATGCAACCTGGAGCCCTAGATGTATCACCCCGCCCCTCTGAATTGCATATTATACATATTTTAATTTGTATTTTGTACTTACCAGTTAGTTTAATATCTCAGACTGTAACCTGGTCAACCCATTTAATTATTTACTGTGATAGATCCCTTATTACATTTTCTGTTACCATCCATTCCACCTTTAGTTTAAACCTGGCCGGCCAGCGGAGGATGGGCTCCCCCTCTCTAGCCAGGTTACTCCTGAGATTTCTTCCCATTGGGGAGTTTTTTCTCGCCTCTGTTTGAGTGTTTGTCTTCTCACTGGGGAGTTTTTACCTTGTTTGCTTTTTGGAGGTTCAGGCCTGGTTTTTGTCCAATTATCCTTCTGTTTCTCTGTAAAGTGTCTTTGTGACAGTTCTCTGTAAAAAGCGCTATACAAATAAAATTTAATTGAATTGTCCGGTTGCTAAGAACTCCAGCCTCTGTTGCTGGGCCTCCCTGGAGTTTTATTACTGACCCATATACAGGATATAAAAATCATCGTGGAAATGAGCTAAGTTATTAACCGTGCCTCCCTGCCTTATAACCAAATGGATAAAAAGGTAGGATATATTTTCTGACAGTGGTATGTTTTAAATGTATATTTTTAAAATATATCCCGTAAATCAGTGGTTCCCAAACCTCCCCTCGGGTAACACCAGCCAGATCCAGGTGTTTGATGTGTTCCGCCTCAAACACACCCGATACAACTAATCGCGCCCTTGATTTTGGGAACCACTGCCGTAAGTGGAAATGACGCGCGTAATTTTACAGCCTTCCGCCAACCTAAGGGAAGATGACCGTTGCTTTGTCGCCGGGTTACCTGAAGTGCTTCCCGGATACGGAGTGAAGCTCCTCGGCAACGGCGCAGTACACGGACGTCTGCGCCCCCTCCCGCGGCGTCTTCAGGAAGACGGAGAAGAGCGTGAAGAGCAGAGACATCACGGTGGAGTGCCGGACCAGCTCCGACTTCACTGACCCCGGGTGGACTGAATTCACAGTTACTCCACTACCTAAGCAGAAATGGGGGGTGGGGGTGGAGGGGAAGAGGGGTGCAGGGCAGTCAGTGCGGAGGCAGATTCACTTAACATTACATTACAGTCATTTAGCAGACGCTTTTATCCAAAGCGACATACAATAAGAATAAGTGCATACAGAAACGTCATCGAAGTAACTACAGAACAGATGAGACAAAGCACATCCTTCCCATAATGTAACGGCTATCCCTAGTAATGAACATTGAACGTAGTTCACAGTAAGCTGTGGGTAAATCAGCTATACTACAATTCTATTCTAAATACTATTATAAACTATAACAAACAGACAAGAAAACACAGGGAACAAGTATCACGAGAGGTCCTAGATTAGTACATCAGTCAAGGTGGAGTCTGAAGAGGTGTGTCTTCAGGCCACGACGGAATGCAGGCACCTTCTTAACCACCTTCTTGTGACGTCAGACGTGTGTTTTGGCGCCAGAAGCCAAAAGAAATTGTGACTGAGCTCGTCACCTTGGTACCCAGTTAATTGCAACTGGTCCACACTGTCCAGAAACACAGAAAAACGGACCGACCCCTGGTTACCTTCAAGCCTGCGGGCAAGTTCGCGCGTGAACAGCACGTTGGCCAGTTTGCTCTGGCAGTAGGCGAGGCCGCTGTTATAGCTGCCCAGGCTCTGCAGGTCGTGAAAGCGGATCCACCCGAAGTTGTGCGCCAGAGACGAGACGACGACGATGCGCGCGGGCGCGCTGCGCTTCAGCAGACCAATCAGGAGATTCGTCAACAGGAAGTGGCCTTAAACGGACAGAGGGTAGACCCAATCAGAAAAGCTGAACATGGTGCAGGTGAAAACCAAGCCAAACACCTTGCGCTTGTAGCTTTCTCACCCAGGTGATTGACACCGATCTGCATCTCAAAGCCGTCTGTGGTCTTCATGTAGGGGCACATCATCACTCCAGCATTGTTGATGAGAATATGCAATTGGTTCACCTCTGTGGAGGAAGCCAGATGAGAAATGTGTTAACATATTGATTTCCTATTTAAGGGAATGCGATGGGAACAGTCGAGAAAGCCGGAGCGACCTTTGAGAAATCTTTGTGCGAAGGCCCGTATGGAGCAGGTGTCTGCCAGGTCGAGCTCCCGCACCTCAACCTGCGCCCCGCTGACTTTGGAGCGAATCTCGAACGCCGCCTCTTGCCCCTTCTCCACATTCCGACATGCCAGGATCACCCGTGCCCCTGGAAAAAACGGAAACCATGGGTCTGGTGCTTATTGCATTTTCCCTCTCACTCTCCCCCGCATTAATGCACATGTCACCGAAATGACTGACTGCACCTTTATTTCTCATTCAGTGCAATACTTATTATTTAGCAACAAGTATTTGGGCAGGTAGGCTACAAGAAGGCCTTATGCATGTACTGGGATGTTTTTCCAGTTTTAATACCGGCATTCACTGGTATTTGATCTTCCTTGATCTTCTGGTCCACACAAGGTTCCAGCTGCAATCAGAATGGACTGCTAATCTGCCACTTGTCTAGTTTGGCAATGCGCTGTCGTGCAACAGCAGGGTGCTGAGAGAGCATTGGCTCACCACGAGCTGCGAGATCCCACGCAGTTTCCTTTCCAATCCCAGTATTTGCTCCGGTGATCAGCACGGTCTTCCCATCTAGCCGAGTCTTAGACAGGCAGACTCCCCCAGAAGAATATCTCCTGCAAGGAAGAAACCCACAAAATTCATATATTTACTAACTTACTGGTACCTCTGTTGTTTGTCGAGACACGTTTGGGAACTTTGTTGGACCATATTTTATTCATTTATATTTCTATGTATGTATATTTTATTTAATTCGAATATGAAAAAAACCAAAAACAAATGCGCGCGTGCACGTGTCGCCAGCTTCATACCGTGGGGGTCATCATTACCCCTTTGACGAGATTCTATTTAGAACTGACAAGACTTCCTTACCAAAACAGCTCAATAATACAAGAGGCTACACCGCTTTCATCCAAGAAAGGCGTTACTATCTCACCGCAAGACACGACGAGCCACTTACGCAACCAATGAAAGGTCCACATTTTGCAACCCCGCCCATGAACAGATCGCATAAGTTGAATATTGAGTCCCCGCTACAACGGAATGGTGATGGTGCTCAGTATTTGACATTATTTCGAATGAAAGGGAATTTTTCAGGTATCTGAATTCGACCCGTAGGCCCTACCTGTACATTTTTAATATGTAGGTATTTAACATGACCTAAATGTGCACAAATGGCTTGCATACATGCGCCCCAAATTCACAGAGATCGAGATCGTGCTTATTTTCAAATAGGCTACTCCCACACTACAGTTTTCAACCTGAAGCTGTAAGTCTACGCTAGAGAAATAACTGCAGCGGTTATGCTATTTAATACAGTACATACGGAAATATACGTCAAATTATTTATTCAGGAATGGATAGCCTGCTTCCCGTGTCATTACTGATTCCATTCATTTCATTCGACCATGAAAGCGTCGATAATGCGAGCTTCCTATATTTCACAAGCAAGGTAGCCGACTGCTGGATGTTAACATACCTGATGTGAGGAGTGAACAGGACGAATAAGGCAGCAACCACCCCAATGCCCGCTATTAATAATAAGAGCATGGCCGCAGGGTTTACCCTCGCAACGCTGCTGAATATACAGCTCTATACTGTACAGTACAAGGACTCAGCCGCTCGATGTGCAGCTGTTATATGTATCTAGAGCGGAACTCTGGGATTGTAGTTTTTCATCATTATGGAATCGAAAAGGTTATAAACGCTTATGCTTGTTCCCTATCAGGGTTTCATTTTACCATAAATGCATTCCAAAGCATTCCAAAGATGCATTGTTGTTCGAATGAATAAAACTAAAAATCATTGGCGAAAACCATTTGGCAAAGCAGATGGGGGAAATATAGACTAGGTCGTATTTGTACTAACTATGAATGAACCAATGCTTACTTTTCCCTTATATTTAGTGCAATACATGTACACACATTTTGTTTAGGGGTTTAATGTGATTTAATGTCCATTCAGGTTGATAACTTTTTGACTGTTCTAAATATTGCGTGTTATTGTGATTGTATACTGTCAAGAATTGCTGGATGACAAATATTAATATTCACTTGTGTGATCTGTGACTATGTATCGCATTTCCACCTCGCTAACGTTACACACTGATAAAATCATATGATTCCTCACGCGCAACTACTAACCGCGTACATAACTACATTGACCATAATGCATCATTTGGACGTTCTTGCAACAGTGCCTAAATAAAAACAATGAAAAAGTACCAACATAGCAAATTGTTTATATATATAGTTACATAATAAAATTTACAGACACCACTGATATAGGGTACAAGCAATCATAATGAGTTTTATAGCAACTGAAAAGAATACAGGCGCGACAATTCGGTGATGTTTTCAGGCTGAGAAGGGGAAATCTATAATCGCGAGGTCCTCTAAGAGGAAGCGTTTTTTTTTTTGTCGCGAGGATCTTATTAGCTCATTAGCTATGTTTTCATATATCTAGTGTCTGATATTTTGCTGTCCGCTCTTTCGGTTTTTATGGGTAATTGGGTTCTTGATAATACACCGTGTAGCGAAAACAAAGTATAGCTCAAACTAAATAAAACCAAGACACAATGTCATCAGAGGAGTTTGAAAAGTTGCATGAGGTGTATACATCTCTGTATGACGAACTGAAACTGATGCCGGATCGGGCTTCAGGATGTCATGGAGGTAAATAAGCCAAAGTTGTTGGCTAGCTATTTAACCAAGCCGAAATGACAAGGTTGTGTATGCTGTGTATATCGCATCTGTCGTACATTATACTGTATATTGTAATTCTGGGTAGGGTAATATTGACGAAAATGTAATTGTTAGCTAGTGGTACGCACACATACGTGTGCATGTCTGTGTATCTGTTTCGGTGTCAAATAAAATTAAATCTCTGAAACGTAAAATAGTTGGCTACTGTAGGTGATCTAAGTCTAAGAAGGATCCAGGTCTTACCACTGTAAAAATCAGGCCTAGATCGGTTCGTTAGCTTAATCGGCAGCTAACTTCAGTCCCAACTGGTCATAACTTACCTTATTAACTGGCTTTATCTTCCCTGACCCTTTGCCACAGAGGAAAAGAAACGATTGGTGAGAGACTTTGATGAGAGATTTGGAGAGGCAGAAGAAGTGGTAAGATACGACTGCTGCTATTGATCAGTCTTGTATGTACAGTTGAAGTCGAAAGTTTACATACACCGTAGCCAAATCCATTTAAACTCAGTTTTTCACAATTCCTGACATTTAATCCTAGTAAACATTCCCTGTTTTAGGTAAGTTAGGATCATGACTTTATTTTAAGAATGTGAAATGTCAGAATAATAGTAGAGAGAACTATTTATTTCAGCTTTTATTTCTTTCATCACATTCCCAGTGGCTCAGAAGTTTACATACACTCTGTTAGTATTTGGTAGCATTGCCTTTAAATTGTTTAACTTGGGTCAAACGTTTCGGGTAGCCTTCCACAAGCTTCTCACAATAAGTTGCTGGAATTTTGGCCCATTCCTCCTGACAGAACTGGTGTAACTGAGTCAGGTTTGTAGGCCTCCTTGCTCACGCACGCCTTTTCAGTTCTGCCCACAAAGTTTCGATTGGATTGAGGTCAGGACTTTGTGATGGCCGCTCCAATACCTTGACTTTGTTGTCCTTAAGCCATTTTGCCACAACTTTGGAAGTATGCTTTGGGTCATTGTCCATTTGGAAGAGCTATTTGCGACTAAGCTTTAACTTCCTGGCTGATGTCTTGAGATGTTCCTTCCTCATGATGCCATCTATTTTATGAAGTGCACCAGTCCCTCCTGCAGCAAAGCACCCCCACAACATGATGCTGCCACCCCCGTCCTTCACGGTTGGGATGGTGTTCTTCGGCTTACAAGCATCACCCTTTTTCCTCCAAACATAATGATGGTCATTATGGCCAAACAGTTAAATTTTTGTTTCATCACACCAGAGGACATTTCTCCAAAAAGTTTGATCTTTGTCCCCATGTGCAATTGCAAACTGTAGTCTGGCTTTTTTATGGCGGTTTTGGAGTAGTGGCTTCTTCCTTGCAGAGCAGCCTTTCAGGTTATGTCGATATGGGACTTGTTTTACTGTGGATATAGATACTTTTGTACCTGTTCCCTCCAGCATCTTCACAAGGTCCTTTGCTGATTTGCACACTTCGCACCAAAGCACGTTCATCTCTAGGAGACAGAACGCGTCTCCTTCTTGAGTGGTATGACGGCTACGTGGTCCCATGGTGTTTATACTTGCGTACTATTGTTTGTACAGACGAACGTGGTACCTTCAGGCGTTTGGAAATTGCTCCCAAGGATGAACCAGACTTGTGGAGGTTCACAATTTTCTTTCTGAGGTCTTGGTTGATTTCTCTTTTCCCATGATGTCAAGCAAAGAGGCACTGAGTTTGAAGGTTAGAATACATCCACAGGTACACCTCCAATTGACTCAAATAATGTCAATTAGCCTATCAGAAGTTTCTAAAGCCGTGACATCATTTTCTGGAATTTTTCAAGCTGTTTAAAGGCATAGTCAACTTAGTGTATGTAAACTTCTGACCCACTGGAATTGTGATATAGTGAATTAAAAGTGAAATAATCTGTCTGTAAACAATTTTTGGAAAAATCATGCACAGTAGATGTCCTAACTGACTTGCCAACACTATAGTTTGCTAACATGAAATCTGTGGAGTCGTTAAAAATGAGTTTTAATGACTTCAACTTAAGTGTATGTAAACTTCCGACTTCAACTGTAGGTAACCAGTTAACTTACACCTTTAAGGTTGGCTGTGGTGTTGATTGCAGTGGGCGCTATGATAGGCCATGACTTCTACTCACTTCACTCCAGCTGCAGGGGATGGATAAAGAGTTGCAGAGTGCTCCCTCGTCCTTCCGAAATCCAATGTCCACAAAACTGCGCCTTTACCGCAGGGACTTGGGCAAGTTGCAGCGGGACATGAAGAGCTCCGACCTGGGTTTGGGCTTCGCCGGGCGAGCAGGAGACGGCAGGCACAGTGTCTATGGGTCCCAGAACGAGCAGAGCGTAAGCCTGCGGTCCACTTCTCTGTTTAACCGTGCACGTGCAGTCGTTTGTGTTCTTTATATCTCTGTCTGTGTGAGGACGCAAAACTCTTATCTCAGTGTATAAAACTTTTATCTGGGATATTTGGTACACTTGTCTCTGTGTCATTAGATTGACCAGAGACAATCTCTCTAGATCTTGCTTTTGCTTGTGACTGTGAGCTGCTCACTAGTGTCAATTTAAATTAGGTAACATTCGATTACATTACAATAATTTCACAGACTGTCCTATCCGGAATTAGTCTACTGTTCTGGCGAACGTATTCAATGTATTCAACTAATCAATACTAATCAATATACCCAGTATTATATCCAACATATCCAGGTCACCAGTGTAGTACAACGGTTAGGGAACTGGGCTCACTACCCAGAGTCTGCAGATTAATTTCCCAGGAATGTCACTGCTGTTGCACCTTTGAGCAAGATGCACCACCTAAATTGATTCAGTATTTATCCAACTATTAAAAGATGATTGTTGTGAATGCCACTCTGTGGTAAGAATGCTTGCTAAAGGCCTAAACTGTAAAAAGTCAGTGCAAATGTTAGGGATTGGGTTTGCTGGGTTGTCGCTGAGTTAAGGTACTGTTATAGTGCATAGATGGGCTGCATGGTTTGTTATCGAATGTGGACCGTGTCAGCCTGCGGGGCCACGCACAGTTGTCTATAGCTTCATCCTGGAATTGAGGGTGTTTAGTCGGCTGAGATTTGCCGGAAAGTTTGCTTGTTGAGCTGCACATGAAGTGTCTTCCTCACACTCATGTCTGTGAGAGCCTGACTTGCAAACTGCGGTAGGATAAGAAGCAGCGGCTGACATGCTTCAGGAGAGCGCACGTGTTTTGTCTGCACTCTCCTGAATCAATGGCGGGGGCTGGATATTGAGCGTTGCATCATGAGCATGATTGGGCATTCAACATTTGTGAGAAAAACGTCAGAAAAATGAGTGAAAACGTCAAACGCCCCCCCCCCCCCCAATATTATCATGTTGTGTGGTTCTGTTAGTGCCCCCCCCCCCCCCCCAAAAAATAAAATAAAATAAACATAAGAGACTGTGTGAAATGATGCACTGGCCTGTACCTTTCCGACCTTGATATCCCCATGTTGGTGTCCACCTTTGCAGACGCAGATGCAGTCACAGCGAGCCCTGCTGCTCCAGGGCACAGATTCCCTGAACAACGCTACGCGGAGCATTGAGCGGAGCCAACGCATCGCCGCGGAGACGGACCACGTCGGCAGGGACATAATCGAGGAGCTTGGAGAACAGAGGGAGCAGCTGGATCGAACCCGGGATCGGGTGAGCGGAAGGGGGCTGATGAGATATGATGGATTTGGAAGGAGGAAATTAAAGGACCGACCGTACTTTAAAAAAAAGTAACTAGTAATAAGTCAAGTAACGCCCCGAACTGTGGTTGTGACTGACCTTTAGCAAAACGCAGCAAAACGCATCGATTGGTTAAAGGCTACGTCCTGTATTTACATTTTGTCTTCTTGCCTTGCTCATCCAACGAACACTTCTATGTGATGATTGATGCTGTTCCCTAGCAACAAAATTCCAGTTTGAAAAAAGAAAAATACCCTACTCGAAGTTAGCCAGGTTAGTATTCATATCAATCTGCGCTTTAAAATGCGGTTTTATTGAACGATAAATTAACTTAATTCTGATGTCATTTTTATGATAATGGATTATCTAAAGCAACTTTCAAGTTTTAGTAAATCAGACCGTTGAGGTGCAGATTAACAGGCAGATTTACGGACGCCTAAACCCAATCCAGGCTGACTGATGGGAATGATGATGATGGTTGTGTTGGCAATTTGAGTCGTGCTTGTATCTGTTCTGTTTGTGTCCCTGTTCACCGGTAACATCTCATCTCTTCTGGTGTATGATCGCCCAGCCTTATTTAACATTCGAACAATAATCGAAGATTTGGGCAATGTAAAATTTGGGGGGGGGGGATTCCTACCACCCTCCTTTACTTTTGCCAGCACCTACTGGCATTTGCCGCCTGCCCTGCACTCTCCACCGAGGGAAGCTTCGCGGAAGATGGGGGGGAAACGAGGAGGCGTCTTGGTGACGATCAGGGTGTATCTTCGGTCTCATGACTGCTCTCTGCTCCCCACGGATGGGCTCAGGCTTGGACGTAACTGCTTTATCTCTCGGTGCTACTTGATAACTGAGATATGCCTCTCTCTGACCTGCACCCAAAGTTATTTTTAACACAATTTATTCAGTAATAAATAAATTGTGAAAAAAAAAAAAAAAAAAAAAAAGTGTGTCCTTTTGTGGCTACTTTTTTCAACCAAAGAAATGTATTGCTAAGATTGAGAACATCTCTTCCTGCACATGATCCCTCCAGCTTTCTTATGCACACTGCTGTCTTCAACCAATTGGAGCCAGTCTCTCTTTCTGTCTTGATAGATACAGTGTCTCACATGAAGCCTACAACCTGCCCTTTTGACACTATCCCTTCACACCTTCCTGAAATGCTTTTAGATGTAATTGGTCCGAGTATCTTATCTGTTATTAACCGTTGTTTGGTCTCAGGCATTGTTCCATCCTATTTTAAAGACGACATGGTTGAGCCTATTCTAAAAAAGCCAAATCTTGACCCCACAATATGAAATTATTTCCCATCCCATCTCCAATTTGCCATTTCTGCCAAGTCCTGGAAAGAATTTCTCTCTCCCAACTGTTGTCTTTTTAAAACCAAAATGCCATTCCAGTCTGGTTTCAGAACTCCCCACAGCACAGAATCTGCCCTTCTCAAAGTGTCAAATGACTTGCTATGGACGGTTGACTCTGGGGATTGTTCTGTGTTAATTCTGTTGAACCTTGGCCCAGCCTTCGATACGGTCAAACAATACCATCTTACTCGACTGGATTAAGCATCTGCCCTCATGTGGTTTACATCATACTTGAAAAATAGAACTTTCTCTGTAAATTTTAAGAGCTCTTCATCCTCCTCAGCCCCATTCCCTGTGGGGTCCCCCAGGGATAAATTTTAGGGCCGATTCTGTTCTCCCTATACATGCTCCCCCTGGGTTCCATTATTCTACTCTTACGCGGATGACACAGGGCTGTACCTCCTACTGAAAGTTAACAACAAGCGTTCTCTTAAGAACCTGTCAGATTGCCTTGCTGACGTCAAAGGCTGGATGGCTAAGAATTTCCTCCAGCTAAATGAAACCAAGACTGAGGTAATTTTATTCGGCCAACCTGACTATCAGAGGTTTCTCCAAAGATCTAGGACCTCTGTCCTGCCTTGTCAAACCCCATGTCAAAAACCTTGGTGTCATTTTTGGCTCAGGTCTAAAATTTGACAGTCAGATAAACTCAGTTGTTAAAGCCAGTTTTGTCCACCTCCAAACCCTTCCTATCGTTTCACAACCTGGAAATAGCTTAGATTGCATTTTTTCTCACTTGCTTTTAATCCCACGTGAGATCTGTCATTGTTTTTGTGTATTCTGTGTATTTATTGCCTTGTTTTTGTGTATTCTGTGTATTTATTGCCTTGTTTTTGTGTCTTGTTTTAAAAGTTTTATCCTTTGTCATTGTTATCCATCTATTTATTAATTGTACAGCACTTTGGTTGATGTTAGTCTTTTTAAATGTGCTTTAGAAATAAAATTGACTTGACTTGACTCTCATTCCTGGGCAACACTCCAGCCAACTGTTGTTGGACCGGATTCAATACCTGACTGTGGGTCATGCCCATGCACTAGAACGTGTTTGCGTGCGAACACACACATGTTTTAGTTGGGCACTGTGTTGGGAGATTTGCACATTTGAAGTGTTTTGGTCTTTAATAGGCCTTCCGCCAATTTACTTGTGTCCCGACACTCATCCGTTTGTTTTTTTATTTATTCGTTTTTTTTAAATGTGAGAACTTCTGTCGTCTCCTGTGTGTGACCCTGATGTCTTATATATTTTGTGTCCTACAGTTGGAAAACACTGGAGAGAACCTGAGTCGCAGCCGCAGGATCCTACGTTCCATGTCCCGCAGGTAAGTGGCCCTGTCTCACTGTGGCATAGGGTTTAACGTTAGGGCCTTATCTGCACGATTAGACTCGACCATACTCATTCAGAGCTTCCCTGCAGTTAATATAGTAACAACTAAAATAAAAACGTTACTGGAGATTCACTGTGACCCAGATGTAATGCAGACGCTTGTGGAGCAGTGCCTTTAAACAGTGGTAGTGTAACTATTTAAAGATAATTGTTCTGTATAAGTAGAGAACAAAAAAGCCCTCGAAACAGGACTGAAGTATTTATATTCAGAGATAGAATCACTATCTGCACTGTTTGTGCTTGAAATCTGGGATGAAATGTATCTATGAACTTGGAGACAGCACCCAGCCAAGAGATCCACATAAATTTCACTCCAGAAAAGGATTATTGTGAAGTTCAGAGGAGTGTCGTCATCTAATGGTAGATCAATGGATTTATTGGTAGATTGCAGGTCTTCACATTTTCCAGTGAGTTAGTGGGTTAGTGGGTTAGTTGGTTAGATAGATAGATAGATAGATGTCAGTAGCAAAGTGAAAACACAACAGTAAGGTACATAACTACTGTTATTATGCTTCCTGCTCTGAAGTCATGCACCCTGGAATTCTTTTGTAGCTCCGCCTCTGGGAAAAGAGTTGATAACAAGAGTTAGAACTCCTCCCCCCTCTGTTCACCCCCAGTGACATCACAAACAGAGAATGCATGGTATGTGTGCAGTCCTCACTTGCGCTACAGTGAGCGGGTGGAGGTTGGGCTGTCGCACAATGGGCACGCCATGTGCAGCTCTTTCTCACACGAACCTTGACACCAGCAGAGGTGGAAAGTCCGGGGGTCAGACATTAGAAGTGCTGCCATGTGTTTCTTCCACCCATGAACAAGGTAGTTCTACGTCCTTGCTGAACAATTGAGCTAATTAGCAAATCCAGGTGATTGGAACAAAATACTGGGGAGGGTAGACGGTATATGAATGATTTCAGTGGAGTGGAGGAATCGTTTAATAGCTTGCAGTAAAAGCAAACATTCTACCTATTTTTAACCCCCTGCAAAATCTTGTATCCTGGTCACAGCATAATCAGTACGGTTACTAAGAAACACAGGTGACGGTTGTGACCCCTTTTTTTTTTTTTTTTCTTGCCAATTGTGTCGTAGCCAGGCAATGCTTTTCTCTTCAAGACACAAAAGGTGAACCATCAGAACTGATTAATATGGGGCCCTTGTCCCCTCCTATTGTTATTCAAACTGCTCTTTCAGAATGGAAATTGACTTTCAAGGGAGAGACTGAGAGAATGTCTGGGAAAGCCGTGGAGTGAATGGGTAGGCATAGTGGAAACAATGAAACACTCCAGGTGGTAACTGAAGAGGGAAGCGTGGGGGAGGGCTTAAGGCTCGGCTCTTTCCTTGTCCACACTTCCAAGGACACGTCGTTTCCTTCTTTGTGCTCTGTCTCTCTTTCACTCTTTACTGCTACAGTTAGCAACCCGGCCCCTTCTCAGCGCGTGTTCTTTGCGACACATACCATCATCTTTCTTAGTTAAGAACTCATCATACGTCTTTTGACAAATTCCCCTTCATTACCAAAACATTATTTTAACGTAAAACAAAGCATTCAACCCCTTGAACTGTTTCACATTTTGTTTTGTTGCCTATGGCAACTATGCCCTTGAGTCGACTCTGTTTTGTATCTGAGCTTTTCACATTCGGATTTGAGAATTTTTGGAATTATAGAGTGAATTATGCAAGTTGAGTTGAATATTATTTCATTTAAATCTATTTTAATTTGACTTGCACTATGCGCTTTGCTTCAGCATATATTTTTCAACATTTATCCCACACAGGAATAAGAGCTGCTAATTGTAGTTGTATTGTAAACCCCCGCCCCCCCCCCGCGCAGGTATCAGCAAAAGGACTGCATGTTTATTCACCCGCCATAATGGTGCACCAAAGTAAAATAGCAGTTCCAGCATTAATGAAATGAGTCACGATAACTGTATGTCAACAACTGAATCAACACACTCTTTTGTAATGCTGCCAGCCTTTTATGGCAGCTAAACTTAGGCGGAAACTTTTATTGGATGCCTAATAAGACCTTAAAGGGCACTGGTCCAACTATAGATCTGTCCTAATCATCTAACTGGTTTGAAAATCTGTCATGCAAAAGTTATGTAAGGTGAAATTAGTTTATGTTTAATATAAGTTAATATGTGTCTAAACAATTGAGAAACTTTAAAAGCGGTGGCGTGTCATGCCGTCTGTGGTTCATTGCCCTACAAATTGTATATAACGTTAGCGTGTTATCTTCGCGGCAATCTAGCAGCTTCTCTTGTTCAGACAACCAGGGATTATCTGGTATTTTACGGTGTCTATCGCATTCACATGACAGGGAAAGTAACTGTTGTCTTAAACAAACCTTAAAAAGGTATGATCTTTTGTAAACTATATGACATGTATCTGTGACAGCGAAAGTGTGTACTATGTAGCTAGTTAGTAAGACAGGCTATCATTTCAGCAGTAGTAAGAAACAACATAGCTTGATGGATGTGTTATTGGAACAAGTCAAATATATATTTTTTTTTTTTTGCATGTTTGTTTCGGTAACGTTACGGTTTTGTTCACACTAACTTTGAAATGGAACATTTCCATAAACGACGCGGACTTGAGCCAGCAAATCACCGGGGCAACCAGAATGCCTACTCCGGTTTTCATTCACACACGGCTTCCAAAGGGTAAAGTTCCGGTCTAATGCCGGATAAGTCTGCATATATGTGAAAAGGGCTAGAGCTGTCTCTGTCTCTCTCTCACTCCTCTCTCTCCCTCCCCTTTTAGGGTGATGACAAATAAACTACTGCTCTCTGTGATCATCCTGATGGAGCTGGGCATTCTGGGTGCTGTGGTTTACCTCAAGTTCTTCAATAAGTAGAGAGAGGACCACGCCAGCCAGTGAGGCAACAACGTACTCCAGCCCTGATCTCCCATACCCCCCCCCCCCCCCATGCTTGCCAGCATATGACTCTGAGGCGGTCCAGACTGGAAGTTCTGAAGCCCAACCACATTAAGTAATACCAGCAAGCTGCACAGGAACCAAGGACGAAAAACCCAAAATTGACGATGTTTACTCTTGAGCCTGGGGCTCTTTGAAGCCCTGCACGTGGCCGGTAAGGCCAGAACCTTTAGGTTTGGGGTGCCAATGACGGCTTCTGAAGGTGACCGATCTAAACCGTCAGCCTGGACCGATTTTGAGGGGCTCTTTCTCGCGTTGTTCTCCCAAACGGCGCAGCGTTGGAATGCTGTGCGGAGCTCATACTGTAGGACTAAATGTATTCCCTTCCACTGAAGCCTGTTACCAACTTTGCTGAGCCCAATCCCGCATGGGCTACACCTGATACGGTCTGTGCCGCTTGCCACACTCGCTGCGTTACTTTTCATCCCTTCCCTGTAAACAGACTGCATCCCCCAGAACTGGCGGAAAATGTATTATATTTAAATAATGAACTAAGTTAAATGTATTGTATGCTGATTTGAATGTGATTTTTTGTTTTGTTTTTAACTGAATGGTGAACCAGAACAATACCTGTGACTTAAGATATAGCACATGCATTTTGTTACTAAGATGCTACTACTACAACTAATAATAATATAAACCCAAATTCTTTGTCCCTTCGTTCTCCCTTTGAGGTGTCCTGTGATTGTTGTTGGTTTAGCTGTGTGTTGGGAATGAGCTGGAGTGTTCAGACTGTCGCTGGGTGCGTCCCAATACTCAAAAAATGCATGCTCCTTTCCTCCACTACCGCCTCCTCTCCTCCTTGCCCCGGAAACAGATCTTTGTGTTTTAATCGAATGTTGCTGATTTGGCTACATATTACTTACAAATAGTTACAAATTAATTAATTTGTATTAATTTCTCGATGCAAACCGCAATGTCAAGTACAATGTATACTGTACGTGCAACTACTTGTACTCAAAACGTTCAGGCTGTTTTGCATACTTTGGGGTAGGAGACGAGTGGTAGTGGGGGTGTTGAGGAAAGGAGGTGGCGAATGAAGAATATTGGGACACAGTGTCCGAAGCACCCTTCCATACTATTGAGTCGAGTACACTGGACGAGAAAGTAGTTAAGTTGGCAACATTTTCTCTCAACGTAGTGTGCTTAGAATCCGCGGATGATATACTCACTTCCGGGGTTTCACTGAGTATATTCGGGAGCATATTTTTCAAGAAATTAACATTTTGATCACGCAGCTTCGCTTTAAAAACGAGGCACAGCTTTGCTTTTGTTTTCCTTGAGCAACAACAAAAACAACAAGTGGCATGGCAGGTCAAGGGCGGGGGACGTCTTACAACACTTCCACTGCATGGTTGAAAATAGTATGGTGGATATTTTTAGCATACTGCACGTTGCGTACTGAACAGTATCCAGTACACAGCTGCTGGTACACCGTACACAGGAAACAGGACGCAGTAGATGGGGCTCTGATTCTGACAGTGGGTGCGTCCCAATATTCTTCACTCCCCACCTCCCTTCCTCCACTCCCCCACTACCACTCCTCTCCTACCCGGAAGTATGCAAAACTGTCTCAACGTTTTGAGTACAATTATTTACATGTACAGTATACAATGTACTTGACATTGCGGTTTGCGTCGAGACATTAATTAATATGTAACAATTAATACGTAATTAAGATGTAATCAGCGACATTAGATTAAAACACAAAGATCCGTTTCTTGGGCACGGAGTAGAGGAGGTGGTAGTGCCAGTCTTGTTACCGGGTTTATGGAAAAAACGATGGATTCTGAGGGGAAAATTTTATCAACACTGCTACGTGGCCTGTTACAGCAAAACAAAGTTAACCGTAATATTTAATCAACACAGTATCACGAGTGCACATGCTTATCAAAGGAGTGTTGGCATTCCTGGTACGATTACACAATCTGCCCCACTGGCTCAAGTTTCACTGGAGTTTTTTTTTTGTCAGTATTGCATGACTGTTGCACTAGACTACTCAACTATGAAAACTAATGCTGGGGGGTGTGTGTGTGGGCGGAGGGGCTTGTCGGGGGGCGTAACCGTTGGAGCGCTATGGACATTGGCAGTAACCAAGGACGAGGCTTTAAAATAACTGGAGGCCCCCACCTGTCGTTGCTTTTTAAGTTCTTAGTTTCATTTTATTATACACACACACACAGACAGACACACATGCGCACACACACATACACTGGTAAAAATAATTCTAGGCCTGTTGACTATAATTCCATTGCACTACTCTGAACTAGACTGGACACATACAGCAGTTTGGGGGAGGGGGAAATATGGTACAAAATATTTTTTGTTCAGGCAGGCAGATGGGAGGTTTTTTCACACTACAGTCGTATATTTTTGATTAAATTAAAGGCAAGTAATTATCCAATAGCAATTTTACACACTGATACACACACTCGTACATAAACACACACACACACATACAATTTAAAAAAGAAATGCATTAAAATTACTATTACTATACAAAAGAAATGTTTTGGACATTAAATAAAAACCATATCTGGTCCTAAGTGCAAACGCCTCCAAGGACTACAGAGGCCTAAATCTCACAGAGGCCTAAGTCACACAGCTGCCGATTTGGTGGCTGCTTACGTTTCTAACAATACTGAACACATTTTTATATTCTAACATTTCTGCAGCTCTTCGGCTCCTCCCATGGAAACTCATTTGTCTCTTTACTGGGACGTAATTTGAAAACACTGTGCGCTTCGAGGTCGAGGCTTGGTCAAGGCCTCCCGAAAACCTCATCGACGTTGAGAAGTTATTTTGACTAGGGTTCAGTCTGGTGCCCATGCAAGCCTCTTTTTACTGGGGGGGAAAGTGTCTGGAATGCAGTGATGAGTTATCTCTACGAGGTCCTCAGTCTTGGCAGTCTCCAGTTGTGGGGTGTGTGTTGGGGGGTAGCTATAGGTCTAAAGCCGCAGCTGCTCAGTGTCTTGCTTGGGAGAGGGCGTTTCCTGGAAGGCCATGTTGGCTCCTTCGCGCGATTGGCCCAGCGACGATGCAATCACATCCACCGCCAGTCCTGCTGTGGCTTCCACTGCCTCACTGCTTGCGCCCAGAACAGGGTTCACTTCCACCAGGTCCATCACAGATAGGAGCCCTGCATCACATACAGTTCTGTCAGGGAACATAGTTACACTCCCCTTCCAGAGTTCGCAAACATACATCACTTATGTAACCGCCCCCCCCACAATTATTTTTTATTATTAAACCTTTATATAACCAGGCAGGTCACTTAAGAACAAATCTTATTTACAAGGACGGCCTGATGGGAGGCAATCCATACATTCAGCCAGCATTCAAACACATATTTTGACAAGATATCGGAATTTAGAACGGTTTATTACTGACAGTAAAGGAAATGCATACCGTGTCATTTTTGTACCCATGTGATTTCCTGTACCTTTAACATCTACATTATATGTTACTTTGTGTCCATTTGTGAGATGAACTTCCTGTTGGCCCTTACCGGTGTTATGTATCTCCTCTGCGATGTAGATGCCCTCTCTGTAAGTCAGACCCCCATTCACAGGGGTTCCAGTAGCCGGGGCCAGAGAGGGGTCAAAGGAATCGATGTCAAAACTCAGGTGAATCGGTCGCTGCTTCCTATTGCAGACAAAACAACAGGGTTTGTTTATTTATTGGCAAAGCGACACATAGGTTATTGAAAGAGAAGTGCTGTACATTATCAATTGCGACTCATTTTACCCGTTATTATTTTGTTACATTTCTCAACCTATGACATGTTTCCAACGGAGTAAGCAGACAGCCTAGAGCAGTGGTCCCCAACCCTGTTCCTGGAGATCTACCGCCCTGTAGGTTTTCACTCCAACCCTAACAAAGCACACCTCATTCAACAGCTAGAGATCTCGTTGAGCTGCTAATTAGTAGAATCGGGTGTGCCAAAATAGGGTTGAAATGAAAACCTACAGGACGGTAGATCTCCAGGAACAGGGTTGGGGACCACTGGAGTAGAGACTGTTCCTTTTGACAGGTTTGTGTTCCCTATTCTTTAGGTTTCAGTGCAGCTGATATTTTTAATTAATTTAACAAATTCCCTTAATGACCTTATTCTGCCATGTACATGCACTGAATGGTATGCACCATTGACTCCTCAAAATGTATGATGGCACCTTTCCGTTATTTTCAAATAGCTATACCTCTCATCACAGTTAATATTTGTGCTTACTTTTATTGACATAGTACAGATGTGATGCAGCAAATTGTCATTTAATAATTTTTTGCCACCCTGACAACTCCTGATTGATTTACCACTTCTCCTTTTAGGATGAGCAGTTGACAAAAAAAAAACCTATATTATTTCTTGGATGAAAACACCTGTGTCAACTAGTTTCTTCTTACCTGGCCAACAGGTGGTCAAGGGTAACCTCCATGACCCTCTGAATACCCATTCTGTCAATGTCTCTCATGGTGAAGTACTGGATCCCCAAGTCCTTCAGGATATAGCTGCAAGAGATGGACAGGAGATAAGCATGGCACCTGATATCAGTCAATGGCAAACTACACTGCGTCAGACGGAAACAAAATGGCTTACATGCAGGGTATGAAATTAACTGTTTCACCCATTGGCCAGAGTGGCGTGTGGACTCTAAAAATCACCAGCCATTCTCAACATTTTACCAGCCACATTACCCTTTACAATATAACACAACCTGGTTGGTTACCAGCCAAAGTGGCTGCTAGAGTAAAATTTTTGCCAGCCACGATCAAACTTTTACCAGCTTTTGGCTTGTGGCTGGTGTCAATTTCACACCCTGCTTACTTGCACTTTTCACAGTTAAATATATACCTAGATTTTTGAAAAATGCAAAATAGTACAGGTTATTCCAGGCTATTCCAGGCTATTCCAGAACGTCAGCCTATATTGCCTGTGGACAATCCACTTTTACGACTGTTCTTTATTTGCATTGCTCTCCGCATAATTAAAATGATAGAGAGCTTCCCCAATGGGCCTTTCATCTGGATACTTTAGCACGTCACATGATCATACCAAGTGCGTGCATGTTGGCATAGACCAGGGGTGCGTCCCAATACTCAAAAATTGCACCCTCCTTTCCTCCACTACCACCTCCTCTGTGCCCCGGAAACGGACCTTTGCGTTTTAATCTAATGTTGCTGATTACATCTTAATTACGTATTAATGGTTACGTATTAATTAAGGTCTCGACGCAAACCGCAATGTCAGGTACATTGTATACTGTACATGCAAATACTTTCACTCGAAATGTTCAGGCAGTTTTGCCTACTTCTGGGTAGGAGAGGAGTGGTAGTGGGGGAGTGGAGGAAAGGAGGTGGGGAGTGAAGAATATTGGGACGCGCCCCAGGGGGTTTCAACTTTTTCTGATCCAGGGGCCCCCACCCAGGCTCAAAAGCATCCAGGGAACCCCCGTCATAAGATAAAGAGTTATATTTAAGAATGAATTCCCTAATCTATATTTTGTCATTGCATATCAAGTCTGGCCAGGGACCCCCTACAGTATCCAGGGCATAATAACCCAGATTATGTTGAGCTGTACATACTGCTCTCCAGGGTCCACGTCTCGCAGGCCGATGTACACCAGATCTGAAGAGGACAGGAAGGGCTTCATCCAGGAGAACCCTGGGACTTTAGGCATCTGGGGGACATCGAAGAGCAGTGAGTGCCAAAGTAATGAAAATCACCCAGAATTCCTTTTCATTATACAATGCCAAATACATAAAAACCCAAACATTTTTTCCACAAATGCTTGTCATGACTTTTTTGCATTCAATGCATGTCGATACTATATATGCATTTTGGACTACTGAACTGTGTATGGAATGGTCAATAATGTAAGGTTATTAATATTATTGCTGTACTCTCAACTGACAATATGAGAGTAATCTTCCGAAGCAAGTCGACAGACATAGTGCATCACCGTAAGTATTTACAACGAGGTTATCCGCTCATCCAAGGAATTTGCATTGTCTGAATTCTTTACCCAAGGCCAGTATGTTGTGGAAAGCTTACCTTGTCCTGCAGTTCTTTAAGCAGGAAGGCAACAGATTGGCCATGCAGGTTTCCTGAGGGCGAGGTCAGTGGTGTGTTGATATCTGCATGGGCATCGACCCAGATCAGACACAAGTCTGGACACTGCTGGGAATGGCCCTCCACTGAGCCAATGGCGAGACTGAGAGGGTAGGAGAAGGGTGAACACAATGCATTGAGCTTTATCATTCGCCGATACTGTAGCTCGTAGATATTCAAATCTGGACCTCGGATCCAAATCCGGCCCTGCTTTTCTTTCTCCCAGGTAATTAACCGAACAATTGGTGCTACCGATTGGCCAGACTGCCTTCACACCTGACTCCCAGGTAAAGAGAGGGTGGGGAAAACCAGAAGTTCTTGGAACTGGAGGGCCCGTGATTTGAATACCAGGGCGTGTAGCTGATGAAACAAAATTGTGCTGCGTCTGTGCAAAACCATTGAACACTTTGTCTCTCCCTCACCTGTGGTCTCCCCCCAGCATGACGCAGGTATGCCCAGCTCCGACTGCACTGTTTACCGCAGTGGACAGGAGCTGGTTGGCACGGCCGACCGTCCTTGGGAATGGCACTTGCATGAAATGCTCATCCTTGTCCAGGCGTGGGAAGCTCAGGTCTCCGAAATCATGCACAGAGTAGTCTGGAGGGGAGAAGGAACAGAACTGAATAACATTTTTTTTTTTTTTTTAACAATGAAGCACAGGGTGAAACTGGATAAAGCTCTCCTCCCCGCATACTGCCCTTCTGCACCGCCTCACAGTCGCTATTAAACTATTCCCACTTGACTAATCTTGCTAAAACCCCAGTGAAGCACATCAGAAGAAATCCAACTGCAGTCCATATGATGCTTGTCATTCAATCAGTCGATCAATTGATGCTTGTCATCTACCCTTCCTGGGTTAGACCCACTTTACCTTGACCAATGCCTGCAATAATGTAGTAAACAGGAAGGATTTTATTTTATTATTTCTTGAATTTTGTCTGCGCTTTTGTCTGGCACCTTCACCAAATCCAAATTGGGTCATGAAATAGCACGGAGTAAACAAGAAATTAGACCTCCTGTCAGGCTACATTGCAGCTGGCAGGCTCTTGCGTATCTATGCTGATCTAGACTGACCAATGGAACATCCCTTTACCCGCTATTGACACCATTACAGGAATAGCACCATCTCTCCACAAGTTATTCCCCTTGGATTTTTACTGTGGTTTTGTTTTTCTGGATTTCTTATATGCATGTTGCACTTAAGCTACAAATATATAAAAAAAAGTGCAACCAAGAAAACTGACTTGTAATTTGAGTTAATAATCAGTGCCTATGAATGACAATTCATTAATTATGCAACTGAAGTCGCCTACATACAGTGCATCCGGAAAGTATTCACAGCGCTTCACTTTTTCCGTATTTTTAAAGTATCATATTTCATATTTGGTCGCATATCCTTTACATGCTGTTACTTCCTGAAGTCTGTGACCATCAACATCAAAAAACTGTCGATATCTTATTTTCAGGTACTGTTACAAGCGATACTATAACCTCTCTGCATTTGAATGGATCTCTATGGAAATTGGGGGGTGAGACTAGATTCAGCTGTAAATTACACTGGTACAGTATGGAACACATGGCTGGCTAAATAGCTGTAAGTTATCAAGGGTCTGAGCTATCAAACGAGCCCCAAACCATCACTCTGTTGCCAGATATGGAGTAGATGTGGATGGATCACTGCAAGGGTTAAAAATACGTTAAAGCAAAGGGTATGAATACTTATGTAAATGAGAGATTTTCGTTTTTTATTTTTAATAAATTTGCAAAAATCTCAAAAAAACTTTTTTCACATTGTCATTATGGGGTGTTGTGTGTAGAATTTTGAGGGAAAAAATTAATTTAATCAATTTTGGAATAAGGCTGTAACAGAACAAAATGTGAAAAAAGTGAAGCGCTGTGAATACTTGCCGGATGCACTGTAGCTTTCGAGTGGTGTGTCCGAGTTGTATGTGGCAATAGACAAGTCTCTTGAAGTCATTCTATTTTTTTAGGAAAACGCACACTGTTCATGAATAGCTATATTAATGTAGGCTACATTATTATTTCTGCAAAATGTTGACTTTCAGATTGTTTATTTGCTTGAAAAGCTGCAGGCCTGTAACACACAAAAGATGCTAGAAGTCCCTTCCGACTTCGGAAAATTCACAAGCTAAAGATAGCTTTCTCATTTTACATGCTGAGAGAGGGACAGACCGTCTGCTTACGTGACCGTTGAATGGCTAAGCACTTTGGTGGTAGGCTACAATGTTTATCTCCTCACAGCAGAGATCGAATTTCTTGAAATGACTTGCACATTTCAAAGCTCTTGATAGGGATCCTTCAATAATTTACAATCATAAACATTTGGCCGTTTTTGGCCAAACTAGGCCTACTCATCCGTTTAGAAAATGATCTCAAAATTTCAGCAACTTAAAACTGACCATAAGATTTTTTTCTGGATTTAACCTGCATGTTTTCTGTATTGTCTTCCTTTTTGCGTCTTCCAGGCTACCACATTGAATGTGTCCGTTTTAAAAAAAAAAATCTGTTTTTATTTTGTTTGTAACTATTGATTTGTTTCGTAAATTGTAAACCAACTAGGCTACCTTATTTAACTTTTTAAAGCTACCTTGTTTAGCTTTTTTAAGGCCACGCAACTGTGGTTCAGTTTTGCCCTCTATTCACTAAATCGCTCAATTTGACTAATTTTACTACCCTATGGGTGTTTTACAACATTTGCATTTCGTTGTTCTAGCCTACACACTGGGATTAAAGGAGCACACAAAACGCCTAAAATGCGTGGTGTTAATTATTTTCACTTTCATTATTAGGCCTATATCGGATCATGTCCTTTCAGCGTCTGGCAATAACAGTGTGTTTTTGGGGCATTTTAATAGAAATATCCACATGTTTTCATTGCGAGTGGAGAGCCTTAATTTCAATTGAAACCATTAAGATTTCCATTTCGCTGCACTCCACGGAGGAAAGGAAGATTACACAGGCATTTGCTGACGCAAACTCTCGTCACATTTCACAATGTCCAGCAGCCGCTGTTAACCGCGTTAGCGTGGTAAGAAAAAATCCAGCTATGCAGACTATTCATTTTCTCGATGTGGCATTTCTGGAGCCTTGCCTAGTCTAAAAATCGAAGTCATTAGCCTACATTTCGATCAAAGCTTTCCATTTCGTACTTGAAACCAATGCGGTGAGCGGGCTTGGGTGGTAAATAATGGATTTCTGCCCGTTTCACAACCAATTTCACGGTCGTAGTTTTTGAACATTACATAGCCGAAGCCTCAAGGAAATCATGCGTTGGCTAATCATGGGAGGAGTAACGACGGGATGTCTGGTAGCGGGATATCTTGTAGTCCGCCCATGTGCTTGGAACAAATCAGTCACTTTATTATTCTATTAATAATACATTTTGAAATGTTCACACCGAGCGTATTTGTTCACATAGTGATTAGCCTAGTCCACCCTAATATTTCGAATAGATTAGCCTACCCATTCTCTCTTAACACGAGTAACCAGGAAATTTCATCTCAGAATAGAACAGGTCGCTTCATCTCAGAGTTTTAGCAGATTATATGTAAAGAATGAACATTATAGGCTACGTGAAATCTGTATCGTGTCGCTGGATTAGGCTACTTACCTAAATTTGAAAGCCTATCGACCAGACCCGCATCTCTGATCGCTTTTGGTCCATGCTCCACTCCTCGTCTTTTCTAAAAATCAAATTTCATGTTGTGTCATGTTTAAAATTTACATTTTATCAGCAGTCTTTTGTGTGAAGAAATAGATAGCCTAATAGTCACGGGTATTGTTTTATTTTGCGAATTTTATATTTTAGACATTCTAAGAATAAATATTACCACTGTATTTTAGTAGCCTACAATCATTATGTATGTTCTTACCTGTCCTTTGGAGAATGGAGCGCCCAAAATTGCGACAGAATGTGCCCGGTTTTGATTCAGACAAGCGTTGTTCAGCTGTGTTCTGAAGAAACGAAGCAGAGAACCCCTCAAAGCCATTCCAGTTGTTCTTATGTAAAATCTAATATAATCGTTTAAATTCCGCTTCGACACGAGTAAGTGTAGGCTACCAGTCCGTTCCTGGGTACAAATCAACCGATGTGATCTAGTCTTGTTCGGTTGGATGCTATTTCTAAGTGAGCTGGGACGTTTAGTCTTATGTCCCTCGATCTAATTCATATTCATGAGGTGATGGACGAACAGGAGCATAAAGCCGAACAAGCAGCTGCACTCGCATGTAAAACGTCCAGTGACACCAACATTGTGAAGTTCTAAGATAATAAAGCACACAAGTCTGTCCGAGGAAGTGTGAAAAAATAAAAGCTATTGCCTATTTTTTCTTTTTTTAATTTTTTAATTTTGTATTTATTTTTATTGTAGCTATTGCCTATTAGTTCCATTGGTTGAATCCCCTACTACGTCATTTTCTATATACCACACCTCCGTATAAGCCAATGATTAATACCCTAAAAGAAGGTTTGTTTCGGGGGCGTGTCTTAGCGACAGGAACTGCGACCTCATCGTGTCTCACGTTCTCCCCAGCGGAAATTTCCATCCGTAATCATGTATGGCATGCTAGTTCAGTAATGGCACTAATGCCAGAGAAGATCTCGTTTAAAATCTTTGCTGATGCGCCTCTTTGTCGCCCCCAAGCGTTGAAACGACATGATTACCTCAAGTCCTGCACCTCCAAGTTAGCATTGATATCCCATATTGCAACGCGACATAAACGGCGGAAAAATCACTCTAGTTACTGTGGCTCTATTGTTTCTTTTTGGGGTCGGGTGAGATAGCAGGTGCTAGTAGGGCTCACTGAAAGCGAAGGCTAAATCTAACTTGTTACCTGGTTTCTTTTCATTAAAGATAACTTTAATAAATCCGACTGGTTTCGGGTAAGTAAAACCCATTCAAATGTGACTGTGCTTTGTGGTTAGCTACACTGCATAGTTAGCTAACGTTCGCTTCGACGCGACTGTCTAGCGTTAGTTTGCTAGCGAGTTAGCTAGGTGTTCCGCGAGGAGGAAAAATGGAGCCTCCATATTTATTCAGTGGCGGACATGGCGAAATTCAAAAAGTGTGGCTAACAAACGCAAATCGATTGTCTGTCTGATTAACTATCTCACTCAGCCGCCTGCGCGATTTGATCTGACGTAACTAGTAAATTTGGCTGGATAACAGTAACGTTAGCTAGGTATAGTTAACTAAAGTATGAGCAGCGGTTGTTGCTAGCAAATGTTGGCTAAATATGCACAGCTATATAGCTAGCTGTTTAGCAATGGACTAGTTCTAATTGTGGATTTGAATAAACTATTAGCATATCATTCACGTTTAACTAAGCGTCAAAGCGAGGTTGGTATGCTTAATGTGTGGCTAGTTAACTACAGTGGGGATGTTAATGCTAGCTATGTAATGTTAATGTATGCGAATGATTGGCTAGCTAATTTAATTGTGCCGTAAAGACAAGGTGACGTTAGTCGGCGCTACTTGGGCACTGCTAGTTAGCTACGTCGTATTTTGACTAACGTTACAACTAACCACAGCTGCGTTAGATATAACGTTAATTGATTGGTTATCTTTGGTTAAAAATGGTCGCTTAAGTTTCATTTTATGGACCTGGCGAGGTAAGCTCGGCCGATGCATTGCCATTGTGTAACGTTAGGCCTCGAGTACCGCGCGGCCTGTGATAACCAAAGCGCCGGTCACGTTGTTACCATTTAGCTGGTTGCTACTAGTAGCCTTATGCGCACCCAGTTCACTTAATTTGTTGCTGATACCAGGGTTGTCTGTTTTTGATGAAGCATTTCATGTAATGTGATACAGTTTATGAAATGTGACAATGTAATTCTAGTATACTTTTTACGCATTGGTCTGTTTGTGTGAGCCGCTCGACTAATCAGCATGTAAAGCTTCCTTGTGCAGTTTGCACTTCGCCATTAAGGTTAATATGGACATGGGACATTTAAGAAGTTAACTGGACTGCAGATAGATTTTTAACACATGATATGGATTCAAATCAAGCTTGATGCTTTGCTGTGACTTGTGTTAACTAATTTTTTCGAGTTTGTTCATATTCCCCAATAATTGCAAGAAATTATAATGGGTTTCAACATACGTTGCATCTTTTCTAGATGTCCCAGTACCTGCTGGCCAATGGAAAGTGTTATAGACTGTCAGAGTACTCAGAATTGTACAATCTTGGCGAGAAAAATTCCTTCAGTTTCATTCATCTACCCTGTTGCATTTGATCAGTCATTTCTCAAGGACCCCATTGGCAGGACTTGTAGGCTTGGTCATTAAAACCCATTCATTGTTTTCTAGCATGTAATTCTTCTGTGAATTGACGAACAGCAGTCAAACAATTCGGAATGATACACATATAGGGGATATTTCTTAGCCAGTATGATGTTTGAGAAGTATAAACAAACAGTTTTTACATGAGAACACCTAACAATACAAATCATTGTCGTCATCATGGTTGCACTTGGCTTCAGTTATTTAATTCATGTAAGTTGTGCTCAACAACAGGATCTTCTGTGTCATATGTAAACATAATGGAGTCATGGTTCAATTTGGGCAAAAAAAAGGTGGTTTCCCATTTACATTTTGGCCTTTTCGAAAACACGGTGACCGTTAATCTTGTACATGTACTAATGTAACGGACAGTATAAATGCAATGGTGCACATTTAGCAGAAGGTCTTTTCCAGAGCAATTTACAGATTACATTTTACTTGCAATGCATTTATACCACTGGATATTTACTGAAGTAATTCAGGTGAAGTCCCTGGCTGAAAGGGTGCAATGACAGTGCCACAGCAGGGAGTTGAACCTGCAACCTTTGAGTCACCAGTCCCGTTCCTGTTCCACTGGTGTTTTTAATGCTCATTTTTATAATTAAAAAAAATGTTTCTCCTAATTTGAAATGCTCGCAAATCATTTTTGTAAGCACTCACAATCACCCTGTGACATTTCCTACCACAACATAATGTTGGCACATGGCTTGGCTATTTGCCCCACCCAGGAGGCCTGTTTCCTACCAATTTAAAATCTGACAGTGTAGTGTGGTGTTGATTTTAAAAAGCTCTTTTAGAAGTGTCGTGATGCACGTGTGCCACGTTGCAGGTCGGTGCTGCACGCAAGATGTCGTACCCTCCGCACCTCAATCGGCAGCAGATTGGGATCCCCCAGCTTCCCCCTGGCATCCCCCCCCCTCAGTTTGCTGGTTTCCCCCCAACGGTACCACCAGGTGAGTGAGCTGCAGGCATAGTAATGTTATCCATATAGATTAGGGATGCACGATAGAAACTGAACGTGTCATCAATGTAAAAATGATACAGTGAAAAATAAGTGGATCAAATGTAGTTACGGATAAACTTACATGTGACTTGTTTGTTACCGATGGATATCTTACTGCATATAAAATTAAGAACTGGTGAATAGAACTCCCAGTATGAATCGAGAATTTTTTTAAGCTTTATTGTTTTAACAATATATTAAACTGACAATTCATATTTTACACCAATTTTTTTTTGTCTTGTGACTAGTGTTGCACGGTACATCGAAACTTCGGTACTTTTTCGATACTTAAAAAAAAAAAAAAACGGTTCGGTATTAGAATTTTCCGACGTTCGGTACTTTTAGGTCAAATGTGTGCTCTGCTGTTATGTGTCTGCATTACTGATTGAGAGGATGAAAGGTGAACGTTAGCTAACAATACTACGAGTCTGATTCTCTCACACGCGCGATATTGTTTTTGGCCGGCAGAGCTATATAGGCTACTTTACGTTACCTACTAAACTAACGCCTTACTTCCACGGAGAATTTAGGTGAGCACAAAGTAAAGGATTTAACGATAGTTTGACTTGAAAAATGATGGTATAATCACTGAAAATAACCCTGATAGACTGTCGTCGTATTTTATCATGTCACGTATAGAAACAATAATATTTTTTTAAAACGTTGTACAAATGAGTATTCGCCGTTTTCCCCTTGCTTACTGTAGTAGGCCTACTATATACAGTAGGCTACCTGATGCACTTTCGGTTTAGAAGACACCTCATTTTTTTTCTCCAAAATCTCTCGTATAAATATGTTTAAGAAACCAAGTACTTACCAGTATATTCAGCTACAGCTGTTTTCTGATGAACCCTGAAGAGTTTATCTTGTTATATTTCGCCAAAGTCCCGTACAGTCGACATTTCCGCAGTCACCACCCCTCACGTAGGGCTGAAATACGTTGCTGTACCTACTTGTGTGAATACACACGCGCTTTCGTACGTTCTTTTTTAAACGTATTTAAATACATTAGGCGACGTATGTTATGGTTAATATATATATACTGTATGTGACTATTCTGAAATAAATGTATTCTCTAGCACATTTCTGAATGATACAGCTTCTTCTTCAGTTCGAACTTAAAACCATGGATGTGCAGGGAATATTTTTTTAGATATTGACATTTAAATAAAACTAGTAGAAACCAGGAGGAAATTGCCTCTGAAGGGCCAAAGTAAATAGGGTTAAGGTCATTTCAGTAGAGGGTACCGAGTATCGAATCAGTATCGTTTCAGTTTCAAGTACCGTTTCAGTATCGAGTATCATGATACTAAACCTGGTATCGGTATCGAAGTCAAAATTTTGGTATCGTGACAACACTACTTGTGACTAAAAACAATAGTCAAGCCAGCGTTGGGCCAAAAAGAGACTAGCTTGTACTGCGCTTTCATCTAAATGGTTTTAAAGCAATTTTTTGTACTCGCTTATCTGTGATTTGGTCTTGGTACTGTCCGGCTGAGTCATGTCTGTTCAAAATATGGCCTGTTAGTTGGTTTTGCTGCAGGGGCTTGAAGACTATTTGAAGCAATATTTTTTATTCATCACCTTTCAGCATCTTTGTGTAACTAGAGAAACCCTCTTGAATTGGATGTGCTCTAACCAGCCCCCTTCTTTCAGGGACCCCTATGATCCCAGTGCACATGGGCCTCATGGCGCCAGCCCCCACGGTAAACAACTGTTACTCTTATAGGATGACATAGCACTCTTATTTCATTCACATGTTTCCTATTACTTCAGTGCTTGTGTATTTGTTCCTTTCTTGCATGCCTAACTCACAAATCACTAAAAATAAATTACATAACTAAATAGTTTGCTGTCTTTATCCTATTGGTGATAATACATCTTTCCCTGTGATGTGTGTGTGAAATACGGCATTTGAAATCGCATGCACCTGGGGAGCGTGTCCTTTGAGTTCAGTCGTTCGTACATATCCCTTATAATACAAAATCGTTTTGCACACCGTGAAGGTCTTGTAAGTTGCTAATCTGTAAAATGAATAGTTTATTTTTCATTTATTGATGTGTATATTTATGATGGTCATGTGACCCATTGTTGAATGGCTGTTTTTCTTTGATGGGGTGAGGTACAGGTTGTGGTATCCACCTCGTAGTGATGTGACAAATGGTTGAATGGCTGTTTTCCTTTTGGGGGGGGTGGTGGGACAGGTTCTGGTACCAACCTCCATGTCGATGGTGTCGAAACCCATGGGTCCGCGAAAGGACATCGCCGGGGTGAGAGCCAAGGAGGCGGAGGACAGTGGCGGACCCACCACCACGGTGTTTGTGGGCAACATCTCGGAGAAGGCATCGGACATGCTGGTCAGACAACTGCTTGCAGTAAGTGGCCTTGTGTGTCCTTGCAGGGATTTTATTAGCATGTGCTAATCCAGACAGACATCAGTTCATGGAGAGGTTTTCGTTACATTACATTACAGGCATTTAGCAGACACTCTTGTCCAGCGCGTCTTGCACAACTTTTCGTATTTTTACGTCCATTTATACAGTTGGATATGTACTGAAGCAACTCAGGTTAAGTACCTTGCTCAAGGGTTATGAACCCAGTTCCCTGACTGTTATACTACACTGTAATCACGTTGAGCCTTGGGACTTCCTTTTAGTAGATGATCAACCTGTAAATGAACTGCCTACCTGGTCTGTTTTCTTCACCTTTATATGCCTGTGCAGTGTTTCCCCTAGATTTTTTTTCAGGCCGGGTGGTAGGCCCCTCGAAACTACCAGTGTTGTTGCACGTACACGGTGTCATCAAACGCGCGTGCGGGGCCGAGGTAGTATCATCGCGCAGGTCGGGGGGTACGGAGAGTTGTCGCACACATGGGGAGGGTGTTGGTAACAAAGTGGTGCATTTCTCCATTCTGAGCTAAAATAACATTTGCTCACAAAGGCTTATGGTAAATAAATATTATTTATTTATAATATTAATAAACTTAAAACAGAACTTATATACAATAAACTGCCCTTAGCTTCACAAATGATATTCAGAACTATACAACTTAAACACAGGACAAGGAGTTTGTTTCTACCGGTTTTTAAGGACTGTTTCTGGATCAGCTTTCTTTTCAGCACTGTAGAGCTGCTTTTGAGACTCCTCCATAGTGCTGATCCATAATCAGTCCTTAAAAACAGGTAGAATCAAACTCCTGCCTCTGCAGTATCAGTGGCGGATACAGAAAGTGGCTGATGGGTAGGCCTGAGTGAAGCTCATCACCGCACGTTTTCTTCAACAGGCTTAGATATTTACAATACAATGTGGGGACCCCAACAATTGATCTGATTTTTATTTTGCACAATGATGACGCAAAAAAGCAAAGATAAAGAAAATAACAACAAAAAGAGAGGTGCAAGGTAGGCAAGAAACCCAAAAGGGCTTATACGAGGCCTCTACCTATATTATACAGAATTCACAAAATGAATTTAAAAACAAGTAACTATAAACTGGAAAAAAATTATAAATTAAAAATTAAATAAAGTATAATAATATAATAATAATAAAAAAAGAAAGAACGAGAAGTGTGTGTGTATCTCTAAAGACACACACTATGAAGCAAATGACAATGAAAGATGAAAGTTTGTATCCAAATCTGTATTCAGCCAGGCAGCACTTAATTTTAGCAACAAATGTAGCAGAATTGTTTCAACAAAAGTAACAGAAACAGAAGCGGCGCTTCCACTTCTGAAAATAGGAGTTTGATTTTGGTCACGCAGAAAAATGAATTCTGTTGCTTATTTGAAAAATGAAAATGAAATAATCTCTGCAGTTGCAGGCAGTTGTAGCATAGATGATTAGGAAACGTCAAGGAAAGAGTTGATCGTGGCATTTACACTGCTGTAATAATTATAATTTTAAAATCACAACGCCAATTGGCATCGACGATGGCGCTTCTAGTGTTAACAATAATACAGCCACGACTGTCACCAAAATACATCACCAGAGATCACATAGGCCTATCTATGAGCCAGCCAGATGAATGGCTAGCTAGCTACAGAACAGGTGCGATAATAACAAATATTGCATAACCCTCATTAGTGCACTGACAGGAATACAACCACAAATTAAATAACCAAATAGCCTAGAATTTGTCACAATTCAGAACTCTGCCTCGCTCACAGAGGCTGCAGTCATCCATGCCACGGCGGGTACCAGTCAGAGAAACATCACAAATTAAACAACCAATATACAATAACTTACAATTTGTCACAGAACTCCCTGCCTCGCTCACAGAGGCTGTAATCATAACCATGCCCCAGAGTAAATTTTAAAAAAAATGAACCCGTATAGGACTACCTTAAGGTCCCTTCAGGAGTGGAGGGGGCTGTGGAGCCTGCATGTCCACGTTAGCATGCAGGCTAGCATGACACTCACGGGATGTCGTTGCTGTGGCCGTTTCTCCTTCATTGCCAGGGCCCGCAAACGTCTCACGACGATCCTGCGAGTGCGATTCCTCTTCGTTGGACAAGTCCTGGTCCAAACTTTTTTCATCTTCCACTTCCAGACGTGGTTTTTTAAGAAAATGGGTCAATGATAGCTGTTTAGCCATAGTTGGCTCATACTAGGCTGCTACTGTACATGAAACTCAGACAGAATTGGCGCGCGAGTTCGTAATGTAGCCTAAACAAACGTAAGAGAACTTCTGCTATGAAAGTGCCGTGTCATCACATAGTAAAGAACATAGCAACGGGCCGATGGAGACAAACAATCACGTCCAGCGTTTTCTCCAGTTGGTTTCTATGGCATCTCCACACTTTTTAGAGATTATTAATACATAACGATTCCCCAAGACAAAACAATTCACATTTAAGGTAATTATGAATCTGAATGGGTGGGCAAGCTGTCAATCCCACCCAGGCCCACCCATAGATCCGCGACTGTGCAGTATTAGCTTTTACTTCTGGTCAGATAGCGAAACGGACGAAAGTGCGCCATTTTGCGTAGAGGCGGAAACTATAATTACACCCTCATAATATCAGCGCTGCCATCGAAAATTTTAATTAGGCCTAACGGGAAACCGAAGCTGTTTTGGCAAGGGTTTTTCCAGATGCTATTTTGATCATTCCAGCATTCTGCGGTAAGGGAAATATTGCAGCTACATAAAAAAAGAAAAAAAAAAGATTATATATTAAAAAAAAGAATAATATAATTTTTTTTTTTTTTTTAATTAAAATTATTTATTTTCCCTTTTGTCCAAGCCGGGCGGCACGTGAGTTTGGCCGGGCGGGCCGCCCGGCCAAGATAATGGTAGGGGAAACACTGCTGTGAAGGTTGGGGAGTGTGCTTGTAGCGGTAATCCTTCATATTGTTCCAATGAAGTGATGATAAAACTGCGAATGTTAGGATTTAGCTGAGGTATTTGTCCAGAATTGCAGACACTTCTGCTCCACATTATAAGGAAGAACACTATTGGGCACAAAAGAGAAATTGGTCACTGTAAACATTCCGAAAAGGTAAGGGCATAGATGACTGAGGCAGAAGTAAATGACGCAGTGACAGTGGAGGTCATTACAATGGAGCTGGCGCTTCATCGAAAACAAACGGGTGTGAAAACTGTTGAAAATGGTAAAATGATAACAATAGTACTATAAAACTGTGCCACTAGGTTTAGACTGTTTGGTTTTGGGTTGTCCAGTGTTTGCATTCAGTTGTATGAATAAATTAAAGATTTTCATAATTTAAATTATGTACAGCTGGAAAGAGCCACTCAAGTTGTGGAAGCTGTATAATTAGTCATCATGAAGTTGCCAGCACTGGATTCTGAATTCATCAAGTAGCCATTCGGGTTTGAAGAGAGTCAGGGTTTAGGTCTGGATAGGCACTGCCATGGTCCAGATTTGATCCTCGACCATGTAGCCTTTCCATACATTGGAACAGTGCCTTAACAGAGTGGTCCACCCATCAGCAAAACCAACGTGGGAATCTTAATATGGAATTGGGAATTAATATGGAATTGATGTGCGCCTTCATGCTGAACTGGTAATGATGAACTGCAAACTGGTTATTGGTGGCTAACACTGAATGTAAGACTTGTGACTGCAGTCAAGTGGCACACAATACATACTGCCAGATAGCCAAAAGTTCAGATGCTTAAACTTTATAGTGGTTGCTGTGGTGGTGGTGGTCTGCTGAATCAATTACTGCCATACCGAGAAGCATCTCGTTACTTTATTGATTACCTACTTTGACACAAAACAAGGTAAATGTGGTTATTCTTGGAGAATTGTCTGCTGCTCTGTTGATCTCCATTTCAACACATTCATTTTGGTTTATCCCTAAGTTGGCTAACTGAAAAACAACCATGTTTCATGTCACAATCGTAACAGTGTTTTGTCCTAGCAAGCTGGCTTTTATATGAAAGGAATTATAATGCAGTTGACTTGGAAGGCTTTGATAACCTGGTTAGATTGTGGCCTGGAGTTAATGTACAGCAGTACATTGTGTGCTACTGTAGTATCCAGACTTCATTACACATTGAGGAAATTGTTGCCATCATTCCAGTAAGTGTTGCGCACAACCCAAATGAGTAATTTCTGTATGTTGACATTTAAATATTGCAACATAGAACATGAGCATAATAATGTAATGCTATTTGAAATCCAAAATCAACTGAATGGCTGTGTAGTGGGTCTGCTTTAGATATAGGGTCCAAGTAAGTTGCTAGATTGAAGAGTCTTGCCTTGAAAAGAGCCAAATTGTGTTAGATAGGAGACCCTTTGTGTTTACTGTTGGGTTTTTATATTTTTGTTTGTTTTTTTGGTGATAACCTGTGAAGTGCTGTTCACCTGCAATTGTCTCCATTGCTTGTAAAACTCCACAGATATTGTTGGGGTAATGTTAATGGTTTGGAAGTTTTTAAGCCGACATCCAAACCTCCAGGTGCGAAAACGGCGCCCTTTTGCTTTATTAAATGACTATGTTGATTATGTTTTTCTCTTACCCCCCCCCCCCCTCTCCCAGAAATGTGGTTTGGTCCTCAGTTGGAAAAGAGTCCAGGGAGCCTCTGGAAAACTTCAAGGTAAAAACAAAACAGGTACAATGCTTCTAAAATATTCTACCACCCCTTAAAGTAAATACGTCACCATATTTTAAGAGGAGCATTTGACCATTCTTATGTGTTCAATCTGCTTTGGGTGTCTGGTTTACCTCGCAGGGGTTCGGCAGGCTGGAAGACGTGCATGCTATGTTAGCTCCGGTTTGAGACAAAGGGGGGTATGACCGGTTCCTGTGGAATCCTGTCAGGAGCTTATTGCTCTACAAGCTGTGTGTTCATGACACATTTTGGGTGGAAAAAATGGTCCCTTGTTTGAATTTGTGACTCATTAGCAGTGTGCCAGGTCTGTTTATTCAGGCAGGTCTCTATAGGAACACGTATCTATTTTGGCCTTTATTTGTTCTTGGTGGGGTGGGGGGGGGGGATGGCGGTAATGGAGTGAGGCACCACATAAACTCTTTAATGGACCCTGAGTGATGACCCGTGCCACCTCTCCCTCCAAGCCTTTGGCTTCTGTGAGTATAAGGAGCCCGAGTCCACGCTGCGGGCCCTGCGGCTGCTGCACGAGCTGCAGATCGGCGACAAGAAGCTGCTTGTCAAGGTGGACGCCAAGACCAAGGCCCAGCTGGATGAGTGGAAGGCCAAGAAGAGGAGTGCCAATGGGGTGTGTAAATCTTACTTCACACGTTCCGTCCAGAGCCAATCGCAGAGCTTTAATTTACATACAGGACCAATGTATACAGCTGGGTATTTACTGATGCGATTCAGGTGATGCTCCACCTGGGAATAGAGAAAGATGGAGTGTACGCAGGTCCAACTGGCTAGGCCAGGTGCAGGGAAAAAATAAAGAATACCCGCACCTTTACATTACAGGCATTTAGCAAACGCTCTTATCCAGAGCGACTTACACAACTTTTTTTGAGATATTATCCATTTATACAGCTGGATATATATACTGAAGCGATTCAGGTTAAGTACCTTGCTCAGGGGTACAACGGCAGTGTCCTAGGAGTCGAACCTGCAACCTTTCGGTAACAAGGCCAGTTCCTTAACCATTATACTACACTGCCGCCCCACTTCAGCAAAGGCTCCCTTGCGGTTTATTCAGCATGCAACGTTTCGACCAAAGCAGTCTTCAGGCATACCATAGGGTAGCACCGGTGTACGGATGGGGTATACCATATGGTACACCTGACGAAGACCTCTTTGGTCGAAACTTTGCATGCTGTATAAAACACAAGGGAGCATTTGCTAGTGCCGCCTGGGAATTGAACCTGTAACCTCAGTATCAGTTCATCTCATGCGACAAGCCTAGTTCCGTTATACTACAGTGCCACCGCTACACCTGGTGCCATGATGCATACACTGCCACCTCTACACCTGGTGCCATGATACATACACTGCCACCTCTACACCTGGTGCCATGATACATACACTGCCACCTCTACACCTGGTGCCATGATACATACACTGCCACCTCTACACCTGGTGCCATGATACATACACTGCCACCTCTACACCTGGTGCCATGATACATACACTACCACCCCTACACCTGGTGCCATGATAAATACACTGCCACCCCTACACCTGGCACCTGGTGCCATGATACATACACTGCCACCTCTACACCTGGTGTTGCTTCTTGTGTTAACATCGTTCTGGAACGCTCTCCCAACAGACTGCAAAGACGGGAGGGACAGTGCCAAGGAAGAGGAAGAGGAGGAGGTCCTGGACGAGGAGACGAAGCGTCGGGATCAGATCGTGAAAGGGGCTATCGAGGGCCTCATCCGAGAGTACTCCAGCGAGCTCAACGCTCCCTCGCAGGACGCCGACACGCACCATCGCAAGAAAAAGGAAGGAGAAGAAAGAGGAGGTGTGTATTGGGACTGTCTGTTAACTTTCTGTTTCCACAACAGTCTACTAACTCTACAGAGCCTGTGCGGACTTCTGGGGAGTGCTGGGAATTGTTGCTATTACCAACAAGTTCATTAGTGCCCAATTAAATTTGTTTCACTTTTCAACTTTAGCTTGCTGCTCAGACATATTTTGTGTTTCCCAGTATTTTTCTAGAACGTTCATCTCACAGGAAAATGGGAGTTTTAGACTGACAGCTACCGTATGGGCCAAGAATGGAATTTAAAAGTGGGAAATCATTTTGAGACATTTTGAGTCAAGAATGGTTCAATAGCTTGATTGCGTTTCCCCCCCCCCCCCCGACTACAATGCGTCAAATTCCCAGTAATTTGTAATGTCTCACATGCAAGTTGTGCAATTTCCCCAGGGAAATATTAAGCAAATGACTGTTCAGAAAATAGTCGCTGCGTTGTCAGCAGTGACACATGATACAGTTTGACGTATCGGCATACCCTCCAAATGCAGAATTTTATGTTTAGTGTCACTACACCATGTAACCATTTTGTTGTCATTCCTATTCTCTGCCCCATCTTGCTGTGGGCCATGGTTAAGTAATACATAACACCACCCTTTCTTTGATAAATCTTGCAAACCTATAAACTATCCAGTTGGGTCTGTATCTGATTTTTGCTGTATCCTCACAAAAAAAAAAAGATCTCTGTATGAAACCTAACATTTCTGCTTTGCTTCTTGATCTTTTTAAACCAGGAGGATATAAATGCAATCGAGATGGAGGAGGATAAGAGAGACCTTATTTCGCGGGAGATCAGTAAATTCAGAGACACGCACAAGGTAAACCATGCACCTGTTTATTTCACATAGCTTATACCTTTGGAAGGAATCTGACCAAATCTAGTTTACAGATTACTATAATCCCAAGATCTCAAACCTTCAGTTCAGTGAATTCTTTCCATTTACATTTGATTTGGACACATTTTTGGCATTTTGCACACTTGTCAGAAAGAACATTCCTGGTAGTTGCTACCTATTACATATTTTACAAAATATCAGTGAAATTTGAAATTCTGGGTGGGGGGCGGGGGGGGGGGGGGGGGGGGTAAAAACAAAACAACAGAAATGGAAGCTACATTAGCTTTGTTTGGATAATGTTGAAAACCTTTGAACAGACATGCTCACTTAAGAATTGCGTATTGGTTGGAGCCCAATTTGATTATCAAGCAAGTGTTTCAATTTTAATACAGAAACAAGTTTTTTGTCTCGGAGTCCCTTTTAAATGGAAAAAGAAAAGTGAGATTCAGTTTGTGATTCTGTAGGGGGTGGTGGTGGGGGGGGCTAAATTAAAAAATTTGGAGGACAGGGTTCATTCATCACACATAAAATGCATGGACATAATGTTAAATTCCCTTAAAGCTAATCTATTCATTAAACCCCACCATTATGATAGAGATCATATGGTGACTAAAGCAAGATGAATCTCAGAGCTTTGGGAAAAGTTACGAGGATAGGATGTAAGTATGAGCTTTAATTTCTTTTTTACACATCTTGGGCGCCCCCTCCTGGAGGACTTTCAAAGGGGCAACTGGCTCTGAGGCTCTGCTGCCATTGGCTAGTGCTGGCACCACACAAGTGACTAGATTACGAGTCTGGAGTCTTGGCCAGCGCTTAAGGAGATATTGGTTCCCACTGTAGCCACGGTGTCGCGTATCCCCCCCCCCCCCCTGTGACCTGTCCGTGTGGATCGGGGTGGTGCCTTGCGTCCGTCAGCCGGAGAGCTCAGTGAACCTGCGGGAGTCCTGCTGTGATAAATAGTGTGTGTGAAAAACGCAGACTCAATAACCACTGCAGTGATTTTGGCTGCAGCCAGTAAAATAGCAGGGGGGCGCCCCTCCACAGCACGCTGCGCTCTGAAGACTCTTCAGGTAAGACCCCCTCTTCTCTGTCGGCTGGTGCCCTTTCCTCTGCCATCTATTTCTCTTTCTGCTCCCTCTCTTCTTGTGTTCGGCTCAGTACTCCATCTTCATCTCCATTCACCCCCCCCCCCCTCCCCCTCTAGATTTTTTTGTAGTCCAGCCTTTTTTTCCCCCCTGTAGTACGGTTGTTGAACTTGCTGTATTTTGTAGTTCTGAGGCACTTTATATTCTGAATGTTAAGCGGAAATTCCTAAACTCTTTGTAATACTGAAAATGGAGTGCAGTGGTTATTTGAGTTAATGTGAATAATGCTCAAGTCTTATTTGTGAATTTTATAGTACTACTGTGCACTACTGAAGGCTGAGGTCACTCATTTTAGCCTGTTGGGTAAAATGAACGAACCATCCATACCAGGAGATCAAAAGACCATCAGGATGAGCAGAAAAAAAACGTGCTGTGTGCATAGTGGGGGGGGTGGTTTATTCAGAACTCATATCAGAGACGAACTGATATTGTACACTCATTGAACTAAACAAAAACCCAGATGAGTTGTGATTTACACAACTCAGATTTTGTACTGTCTTTAAGTACTGTGAATTTTAGTTGTGCAGCAGTCAACAGGGCCTCGGTGAAAATAAGATAAGGTGTAATTTAGCATCGACAATGCAGTACGGACCTTAACAATGATGAAAAAATAGCCTTGTCCGCTCAGTTGTAACACTAGAAGCACCGGAAACCAAAGCCCGCTCTAGTGTGCCTAAAAACTTTACTCAAACAATCTCCATTGGAGCATTCGCACGGAGGTAAGTCTACAGAGAACTTGAGAGATCGTTCTGAGGTTACTTTGTGAACGTGGAACTTATTATAATTATTGTCACTATCACAACCCTCTTAACAACCCAGCAAATTGTCGTTGTCGTCCCCTCCTTCCCTTCTCAAAGCTTGACCTCCATGCCCCCTTCGTCTTAAACTGTCCTTTAATCTTCACTCTCCTTCCCTTTGTGTAATCGCTGTCTTCCGCAGCATGACACCTGCAGTTCTTGCCCCCTTCCCATGAATCCCATCAGACTACATTAATTTTGAATGAGCCTGGGAATCTGTTGATTCCAGAGGGTGATTTTTCACATTACCGCACAGTGCTGTCTGTACGTGACGACCGCTGTTGCGGCAGCTTGTTGCTCGTGTCTTAAAACTCGAGCGTTTGGCTCGTGTGCTTTGAACTGCATGTGTCATGCTGGCTGGGGGGGGAGTTGTCATTACCGCTTACTGATTAGAACGAGCCGTGGAGGACCATCAGAAGACTGCATCTGGGTAAGATTGCTTCTACGATTTCATTTATTTTTTTTTGCAAAAAAAAAAAAATGTTGTACAATGTCTTACCTCATGCGTGAAAAAGAAATTGTATCCATGATGTGTTTTGCATTTAGGGATTACTGTTTTTTTTTTGTGTGGATGACTTGCAAAAGAATGGATTACTGGTACAAGGGATCGCAGAGATTTTTTTTTTTTTTGCTTTTTCTCCACTTTATTTTTTATTTTATGTCTATGAAACCATTTGACCTGTTTTCCTCCCAGGCCTAGCTTAGGCTTGTAGGGGCAGTGAAGCGCTGAATCCATAGTTCAACACCTGTAAGTCACAAACGACTAGTTTCACAAGGATCCATCTGTTCTTTTCAAAATGAGATACAATCTGGAAACTGTTTTGCATTTAAATGGATCTCTCCAAACAAGTCTGTACCCGAGTATGTAAGTATTTTGAAGAACAGAGTCCAACAGCGAAAATGCAGAATTATTTTTTGAGTTGCATTTGAAATGTTGAACAGACGGTCATTTGTTTGTTTTGTTTTATTTTTGAGAATTTTCTGAAGTGGTTTCCAGTATCTGTCTGGCCGGCCTGGTGTGGTGCAGGTGTAGCGTGCATGTGCAAGATGCAGGCTCTGGCATTTCTCCGTTTACGCAAGGCCGCTCTTTCATAACTGGGCTTTAAGTGGTCTTTTTTGCTTGGTGGCCCACGTATTGCTTATATGTCCATAAACAGGATTCTAGATTCTAGGTTATTTGGGGAAAGCATAGAGCTCCCTGCTGTAGCTACTACTGTGCTCAAATGGGCTTCCGTGTTCCGTTGGAAAAAAACATCCAGATCGGTATCAAGACTACTTTACTCCTTCCTACAAGTTGCTTTTGCATAGTTTCTTTTGGTGATTTATATCTTGTGCGTAACCAAACAATGATCTTGGATGTGTTTTTTAAAAATCCAAAAGTGAAATTAATCTCTCCTATTTTTTTAAATTATTATTTATGTCCAAATTCTAAGCTGTTGTCTAATACGGAGTCTAAATGTCTGGTAATGTTTGGGTTAAGAAAATTCTGACTTGGATACTTGCTGAAAGCTTAGTCCACTACAGAATGGTGTGTGGCATTAATGGTACTGTTTTTTCTTGGAAATAACTTCTCTGTCCAGGGTCCACTTTGGCTCTACTCCTGTCCGCCAAACCTACTCCCTGAACGAAGTAACTTGTAATTATATATCCTTAGTAATTAGCTAGTGATATGACCTATTTGACAAATCTGCCTGGAAAGGTGAGCAAATGTAATGCAGTTGATCTTAATGGAGAGAAGTAGCCCTCCCAGATAGTTGTGTGTTAACAGTAAATGCTGAAAATACTTTTCAAAATTGTGTGCATTTGTCATTCTTTGAGTGTTAAAAGTAAGTTTACAGCAAATTGTAAGCTAAATGCCCCTAACATTCCAAGTCGAAAAATCAGATGAAGTGTCTTAGATCTTGATGTTTTTGCATGACCCTGTAGTCACCGAACATCTAACAGATTAGTGTATAAAATGTATGTTGGTCACTGCACTGCAAACTGTTTTGTACACTAAACCAAGTTGAGGTTCCCTGGGAGTTCACTGCCTGAGTAGTTTGTGATGAGGCTGGCCCGTAATGCATGCGTGTACCAACTGGCCTGTTTACATACGCCCTGTAGACCTGGTCAAGGATCACGTTCATCTTGTTGCCGAGTTGATTGGGTTTAGGGATGAAAGTTTGATTAACTAACCCTGGATCTGTGCTTGAGGTGTACCGTCTGTGCAGAGCTGCTCGGGGGCTGGTGGGCAGCTCCAGGGGTGAAGATCACGCCTGTCGAGCCCCTTCATCAGCAGTAGAGATGAGTTCAGTGTTGAGTGTTGAGCGACTGTGGCCCAGAGACTGTAAACCACTTGTGACGTGTTTTATTTTTCATGAAAAAATAATAAAATTGTGCACGTTTTAGAAAATGTAAATCCTTCCTGTGGTCTCCGTTTGTGCCTCTATTGCCATGGAAACCTTCTCCCAGCTCAGTGGAGTGATCACCTCTTTGGTATTTTTTTTTTCCCCCCTTTTCCTGGACTTTGCAGAAACTGGAGGAAGAGAAGGGGAAAAAAGAGAAAGAGCGGCAGGAGATTGAGAGGGAAAGGAGGGAGAGAGACAAAGAGAGAGAGCGGGAGAGAGAGCGACGGGACCGGGAGAGGGAGAAGGAACGGGAGAGGGAGAGAGAGGAGAGGGAGAAGGAGCGGGAGAGAGAGAGGGAGAGAGACCGGGACCGCGAGAGGACGAAGGACAAAGAGAGGGAGCGAGAGAGAGAGCGGGAGAAGGAGAGGAGCCGGGACCGGAGCAAAGATCGCAGCAGGTCCAGGTGAGTGAGAGAGAGAGCAACGGGATGCGTCCGTCAAACCCTACGGTCCCACAGCGCCCTCGTGAGGCCTGCGACAGATCTGCGGGTGAACGCAAAATAAAAACGTGTCTCCTGCAGAGAGAAGAGCAGGGATGAGAAGAAACGAGACCGCGAGGAAGACGAGGAGGAAGCGTACGAGCGCAGAAAACTGGAGAGGAAGCTGAGGGAGAAGGAAGCCGCCTACCAGGAGGTAAACGAGCACCGAAAACGGTGCCCTGCGCTTTTCTAAGTAATATGAAAGTGGTTGCTTTCCACTTTTGTTAAAAGTATGTTTTCAGACCGTCTGTTGTGCTGGTGAAGGTTTGTAGAGGTGTCTGATTTTGTTTTTAATGTTTTTCAAAGCGTCTGAAAAACTGGGAGATCAGGGAGAGGAAGAAAGCTCGCGACTACGCCAAGGAATCGGAGAGGGAAGAAGAACGCCGGCGAGAAATGGTAGGGACCAATCAGAACTCAGTTTGGTCAGCATTAGCCGTGATGCACCACTGGCCCTCTAAATGCCATCATACTTGTGTGTCCTTCAGGCGAAAGAAGCTAAACGGCTGAAAGAGTTCCTCGAGGACTATGACGATGACAGAGATGACCCCAAATACTACAGGTGTCAATTAAATTTGTGTCTGTGTAGATTGCAAACGCGAGTCATCCCGTGTGGTTTGTAGTACGGACCTGCAGGAGACGGAGCTGATGAGATCGGTCTACATTGGATTCGGTTTCTTTGAACGGCTGATGTTGGTGTTGTGTAACGATGCCCTTTCTCTCAGGGGAAGTGCACTGCAGAAACGCCTGAGGGACAGGGAGAAGGAAATGGAGGTGGACGACCGCGACAGGAAGAGGGAGAAGGAGGAGCTGGAGGAGATCAGACAGAGGCTGCTGGCCGAGGGTCACCCAGACCCTGACGCAGAGCTGCAGAGGGTATGTGTCCGTTTGAACCTGAGCCAGACAGCTCTCGTTTTCTCTTGTGCTCTCTCGCTTTCTCTCTCTCTCTCTCTCACACACTCACTCACTCACTCACTCACTCACTCACTCACTCACTCACTCACTCACTCACTCACTCACTCACTCACTCACTCACTCACTCACTCACTCACTCACTCACTCACTCACTCACTCACTCTCCCTCTCGCTCCCTCTTGCCTTTGAAGACACTCAAGGACTCTTACAATGGTGATGGGGAAACTCGCCTCAACCACCAATGTGGAGCACCCACCTGGGTGATGCACGGCAGCCATTTTGAGCCAGAATGCTCACCACCCATCATTTGAGGTGCAGAGGGAGACAACATTTTTTTATGAATCGGGATGATTAGGTGGCAGGTTGAGAGAGCCAAGGTGGGAATTTAGCCAGGACACCGGGGAACCCCCTACCCTTTGCCAAGATTGTCATGGGATCTTTAATGACCACTGAGTCGGCACCTCGGTTTTAACGTCTCATCCGAAAGACGGCCTCTCCTACAGCACAGTGCCCCCATCACTGCACTGGGGCATTGGGATTTATTTGACCAGAGGGAAGATCGCCCCCTACTGGCCCACCAAAACAGCTTCCAGCCTCAACTTAGTTTTCCCAGGTGGTCTCCCATCCAAGTACTAACCAAGCCCACGCCTGCTTAGCCTCAGCCATTTAGCCCAGGAGCAGAGTGCATGGTAGTATAGTTGCTGCACTCAAGCTTGCTCTCTCGTGCTCTCTCTCGCTCTGCCAAGCTGAGTATGTGCTGCACACTGTCTGAATCTGTGCTTCCCCCCCCGTCCTTCAGATGGAGCAGGAGGCCGAGAGACGTCGGCAACCTCCAGTGAAGCAGGAGCCTGAGTCTGAGGAGGAGACGGACAAGATCCAGAAAGAGGAGCGTGAGCGTGAGCGTGAGCGGGAAAGGGACCGCGACCGCGACAGAGACCGAGAACGGGACCGCGACAGAGACCGTGACCGTGAACGGGACCGGGACCGTGACCGTGAACGGGACCGTGACCGCGACCGCGACCGGAGGGGCGGACCCACGGCCGGGGTGGAGGCCTTGGAGCCGGAGCCTCAGTCAGAGGACGAGGTGGAGGAGGGCGAGGAAGAGGATGGGGAGGAAGATGACGAGCTGCCCGAGGCCAAGCCGTGCCTGAAGCCCACGCTGAGGCCCATCACCTCCGCCCCTTCGGTGTCGTCCGCCAGCGGGAACGCCTCGCCCAACACTCCCGGGGACGAGTCCCCCTGTGGCATCATCATCCCACACGAGAACTCTCCAGAGGCTCCGCCCCCTGAGGAGCTCCGCCCTAAAATAGGCCTCAGTCTCAAACTGGGTGAGTTTCCACCTGTGAACTTTTTTTTTTTTACTAGTCATATGAATTTATGAACTTGTACAACTAATTTAGATTGAATCATTTAAAATCTGTCTGTGGCCATACTTGTGTACATCATCACTATCATTGTCTGCCATGCTCTGCCTCTGCTCTGAGCGACCGCTTTAACCGCGTGCTTTTCCCTCAGCGACCGCTTTAACCACCTGCGTCTTCCTCCCTCAGGCTCAACGGGGAGCCCCAGCCAGCCCAACGCCGTGAAGCGCAAGAAGCTGGCGGTGGACAGCGTCTTCAACAAGTTCGACGACGAAGAGGCGGACGAGCTGCCCCGCAAGAGGAAGCTGGTGCCGCTGGACTACGGCGAGGACGAGAAGGGCGGCCTGGGGCTGGACGGCGCGGAGGTCGCCGGCGCCAAGGGCAGCGTCAACACCGAGGAGAAACGCAAACACATCAAGAGCCTCATCGAGAAGATCCCCACGGCCAAGCCCGAGCTCTTCTCCTACCCGCTGGACTGGGCCATCGTGGACACGGTGAGGAGGAGGCGCACAGTGTCTGCCAGGGCGTTGGTCTGGGCCCTCTCCCCTAGACTAATTCTCTGCATCAGATTGCTGGTGTTCTTATCCATTCCTGTTCAATTACTGTTGCCCTTGGTTAAAAAAAAAATCTTCCTCTTCCTCTGGGTGCTGAGGGTGCCGTTGGCTACATTGACTGAACCTGCCTGTTTTTTTGTTTTTTTTCTTCTTTCCTCCTTCGTAGACGCTGATGGAGCGCAGGATCCGACCGTGGATTAATAAGAAGATCATAGAGTACATTGGCGAGGAGGAGGCGACGCTAGTTGACTTTGTCTGTTCAAAGGTGTGTGAGTGACACTGCAGCCTCATAACTTGTTTCAGGATTGGTGATGTGTTGAAGCTTGTCAGGGGAAAAAATGTAACGCTAACAGCATAAATAATGAGACTTCCCTTGACTCCAGTGTTAGGCAGGGAGGATTATGGCCACCTTGTATTTTCAGGCTGTTATCTTAACCATAGTCATGCCACCCAGTCCTAATCATCCCAGTGGAACAGCGGTTGTTGGGAACTGTGGTTGTTTATCCTGTGTATCAGGAGCTGAAGCTAGTTTTTGGCTGCTTTTGTCTGGTGTGTGTTAGTGCATTGTCATGTGACCTGTCCTGTACTCTGCTTAACCTACCACCTCTTCCTTTTAGGTTATGGCACACAGCACACCCCAAGGCATCCTGGATGATGTTGCCATGGTGAGTAATTTGTTTGCAAGACCAATCCACTGCCATAGGTTGGATAGATGTCCCTAATTGAGCCAAATGTTAAAATGAATATGAATCCCTGTTCACTAAAATGAACCCCCTGACCTTTTTTCCCCACTCCTGTCTGGTAGGTTTTGGATGAAGAGGCAGAAGTCTTCATCGTGAAAATGTGGAGGTTGTTAATTTATGAAACCGAAGCCAAGAAAATTGGACTTGTGAAATAAAAGGAGCACTGAATGGGGACAAACTCCTACCCCCCCCCCCCCCCCCCCGCCCCCCAGATTACTCATCATTTGTACCAACCAAGAGACTTCTCATATTCCCCGACATTACTGAAATAGCCCAAAAGTAGAACTTGTGGGGAGGGTGGGTAGAGAGGGGTTGCTGGGTAAACGACAGCAAGAACAAGACGGGCATTTGGCCTCCAGCCGACCTGACTCTCGGCCTGAACTGCGGCTACTGCTTCTGTGGTGCGCGTGCGTGAGGAATAGCATGTCTGTATGTGATTTATTGCATTTGTGAGCGTGTGTGAGGGAGAGTGCACTTACTGCATGGCCAAACTGTTAATTTTCTGAATCTTGTCGCCCTGCGGTTCGGTACCGGTGAGGGACTGAGACGGACAATAAGGAACGGTAAGACGGTGAAGATTTTTACACGGGTGAGCCCTGTCTGCCTCTCGCTGGCACGCCATAAAAGGCCACTTGGTTGCACATCTCGTGCTCTGGCTCTTTAGTTATGTTGACCGTTGGCGCAGCTGCAGGGCTATGTAAAGTTCAAACATGCTTTTTCTTATGGATAACCTCTACATGCCATCCACTAATCGTTTCCCCCCTGTGTTTAACTGTTTGAGTGATTGGATGTCATTTCAAGTGGTTGGGGGCTGCCCAGAGTTTTCCCCATGTCCATGTTTTATGATGTTTTTTTGTTTTTTTTCCCCCTTGAGTTTCTGGGAAGGTCACTGAGAAATGGATGGGGGAATGGATGGTCTTCTGGATCCTGAAATGTTTCTGTGCTTGGAGAGCCCATCAACCCACTTTAAACCTTTGCCCCCCCCCCCCCCCCCCCCCCCCCTTTGTCTTGTAGACTTTGAAAAAATTAAAATGATTTCTTTTTTTACAAAACACAAAAGGAAGTAGTATTTCTGTGAATTCTGCTGTGTGGAATGATCAAGTGATTTTATTTTACTGATATTTTTTGCAGCAGCAGCAGCAGTTCTATGATTTCACGTGTACTGTTCCAGTTGCTAACTGCTCGTTTTCCCCCTCAAAGCAACGGTGATTCGTTGGTTGTGACTCGCTACAGGTTTGGTCGTGTAACTGAGCATCTAGCTTTGAAGGGCATGGTCTATCAGGTTAATTTGCACATACATTGATCTTGTTTTTATTCAGATGTTTTTGCTGTGAATAAAGGATTGTAAAGTACACCCCTGGTTACTTATCTTAGTTTAAGGGTTTTGATTATTCCCCAAATGTCTGATGGGTTTTTCACATATTGTAAGGATTAAACATAAGAATGAAATGGCCAGAATAAGGTTGTCAGAACTACTAGATTATTGACGTATCTCCTCAAGGCCATGCTCCTCAATTGTCACGAGCTTGCATTGTTTTTACTTCCAAATTTTTTTGAGGTGAAACGTATCCTTAAAAATCACTTATTTGCTTACCAGAAACATACTTGGTAACGGTCTAGCTGGCGTATCTTCAGTTGAGATTTTTCAACTGTAGGCATGGATAAAATGCATTTGCTACGGTGTTCACTCATCCAGTGTATAAAAATTATATTTTTAAATGCATTTTGACTTTGTTCGGGGAAAAGCAATAAATGGAACAACCTCAGTTAGCAGATAAGCGGGTGCACTACTTCAGCACTTTTTTCAGCTCCCAACCTGGCGATAATTTTTATAACTAATAAAATGCTAACTCAAACATGTCGAAAACCTTGGATTCCATATATTACAAAACTGATGCTCTTAAATCCTTAAAAAGAGTGCTTGTAACTGACGTAAATCTTGCCATTTACTAAAAAAAAACAAAACGCATATATATAAACTGCACTCATACTCGATGTTCTTGGGTTCTGTAAACCTAACTTCCAAATATGTGCAGCTGCAGACCAGACTGCTTAATTGCGGGTCTGTTGCTTGGCGATGGGCGTGAGGTTGGACTTTAAAATACTAATTATGCAGGCCGACTTCAACATTCAGTAATTTAAAAAATAAAATTTTCAACAGTGTTTTCCCACATTTATACAGATGGCTAAAGTTGTATGCAACTAAGTTTAGTATTAAACGTACTGTCCCAAATATACTTACCGTTAACATTACTGAAATGGTTACATTCTGAAATGTATATAAAATGTATTTGGATTAAATCTGCATATACAAAATGTTCTAAAACACTACCTGATTGGAGTTTTGTAATGGGTGAATGGAGCCTTGAATATCCTGAACATAACGTTTGTTTTACACATTCTGTTCACGTCTGATTTTAACACAAGTGCATGTACGCTACTTGGAGATGTTAGAGGGAAAAAAACAATGTGAGAACTATAGGAGGTGTCGGCTTGGTGAATTGCGTTGAAACTATTTGACGCTCAATGCACAGGCGCATCATGATTAAAGAGGTTTGTCTAAAAATGCGACAAACCTCGAGTTTGTTCAGATTTGCACGCAGTTGATAAAAGAAAACTCAAATACTGTCCGATAAAAGTATATTTTTTAAATGCAGTTGTGCAGTATTTTGAACATATGTAATGGGTTAGTGTTCTGAGCTCCAAATGGCGATTTGTGGCATTGTTAGGCAATAAAATATTGTGGCGAAAACTACCTGGGAAATGCTGCTGACAAAGTCTTTACGTGGCATCAACTTGCGTCCTTCGCAGGTCAACCGGAAGTATGTTTTTTTTCGTCGGAACTTGTTCACAGCCACTGACTGCACCATGGGCATGTAGCTGGCTGTGCAGGGGAACCACCATATAGTTAATGCCTCGGTACCATTTATTAATTCGACAGTGTGATGCTGTTTGTTTAGCAACCAGGGACTCTATGCTTAGTCATATAAGCATACAAATACATCTCGAGACTAAAAAACTAATACTGGCTAGCTAGTGCTAGCTAGCTAATATTGTGGCTGCTGCTGGCTGTGGGTAGGGGTAGCTAGGAAGCCAGCTAGCTGCATCCCGGAGGGACTTTATTTCACAACATCTAAACTGTCAAACAGTTTAAATCGCGTGCCAATATTGATGTATATTTAACTGAAGGTCCAAGTTGTGATCGTGTTTGTGTTTCGAACAAATGTCGCTCGCCATAACATTGCCTACTAGATAGCTAGCGACGTTAGCTTATAAAAGAACAATCAACGCCATTTTCGCTTGCTCGTCGTTTGTTTGTATTGCTTGCCAGCTAACTTGCTAGTCTATAAAACTAACGTGGCACTTGTTGCTGAATTTTGACCTAGTTATTCAGTATTTGTCTGAATTTAGCTTGCAAATTAACTAGTAAACAGATATTTCGCGAGCTACCTATTCAACAACTCTAGGGCGGAAATATGGACGATTTCAGTTCGATCAGTCTGCTTTCTCTGGCAATGTTGGTGGGATGTTATGTGGCTGGAACCATTCCTTTGGCTGTCAATTTTTCAGAGGTAAGTGATGTAGACGGATCATTTTTGCTAGTTTGTGTGTAATGGGGCATTCAGTGAATCTCCTGTTTTTTTACTCTCGATTGTATTCATTTTGCGTCTACATTTGTGATACTCTCCCTGTTGTAATATCAGCCGAAAATTCATGCCATCCTGAACAATTTCTGTCAACAAATTCTTAATTTTCCACCTCAAAAGGACTGTGGCTTTCGACATGTATAGATGAACTCTTCAAAAATCTGACTTGTCCCTACACCGTGGATATTAGCCATCACAGCTTTGTGTTTACTTTGAAGATGTCACGTAGAACTTATGCAGATGGACAGATGGACACTGTGCAGGTAGACTGCTTAGCACGGAGTTTTATTTCGTAAACTTCATTAATGGATTCACATCGCCTGGAATTGCCATGTGCTCTTGCATTTAGGCGTTTACGCTGCCATTGACGGCACGCTTTAAAATGAGTCATGTGTTATTTGGATTTAACAAAAGCAGACCTCAGAAGCCGTTGCCTTTCTTCTTAGGACAAGCTGAAGCTGGTGACCGTGCTTGGCGCAGGGTTGCTGTGTGGCACAGCACTGGCCGTCATTATTCCAGAGGGAGTCCATTCACTTTATGAAGAGGTGCTAGAGGGTGAGTTCGTGTTTGTGGAGCTATTAAATGGTGTTTTTGTTTGAGCGGGTATTGGAAGATGGGTGAGCAGGTGTAGGAAGGAGTGTTTATGAACGAGGATGTGTTGCAGTAGGTGTGTGATGGTGCGCGTGTGTAGGTAGTGGAGACAAATGGGTGTGTGTGTGTATATGACATGTTACAGGGTAATTGTTTGTGTGTATATATGACATGTTACAGGGTAATTGTGTGTATGACATGGAACAGGGTAATTGTGTACATGGTGAGGTATAGGTGTGTGTCTGTATACACCGATCAGCCACAACATTAAAACCACTGACAGGTGAAGTGAATAACATTGATTATCTCATTGTTATTTTGGTTATGTACTCTAGCACTTTGATTTTGAAAGGAAACAATGACAATGAGGTTGAAGTGCAGACTGTCAGCTCTAATTTGAGGGTATTTTCATCCATATCGGATGAACCATTTAGAAATTATAGAACCTTTTGTACATAGTCCCCCCTATTTTTGGGCATCAAAAATATTGGACAGTTTAACATAATGTAGAATAAAGTAATAATTTTTAATATTTGGTCACATATCCTTTGCATGCCATGACTTCCTGATGTCTGTGACCCAACAACATCAAAAGACTCTTGATATCTTATTTTCTGGTACTCATACAAGCGATACTATAACGTCTCTGCATTTGAATGGATCTCTATGGGAATTCGGGGGTGGGTCTAGATTTAGCTGTAAATTATGCTGGAACAGTATGGAATACATGGTTGGTAAAATGGCTATGAGTCATCAAGGGTCTGAGGTATCAAACGAGCCTGAAATCATCACTGCTGCCAGGTATGCAGTAGATATGGATGAATCACTTTAAGGGTTGTTTCTCCTGACTTATTTTCCCATAGAATTCAATAGGAAAATTTGTCAGGAGAAACAACCCTTAAAGTGATTCATCCATATCTACTGCATACCTGGCAGCAGAGTGATGATTTCAGGCTCGTTTGATACCTCAGACCCTTGATGACTCATAGCCATTTTACCAACCATGTATTCCATACTGTTCCAGCATAATTTACAGCTAAATCTAGACCCACCCCCGAATTCTCATAGAGATCCATTCAAATGCAGAGAGGTTAAGGAGTACCAGAAAATAAGATATCAAGAGTCTTTTGATATTGTTGGGTCACATACATCAGGAAGTCATGGCATGCAATGGATATGCGACCAAATATAAAAAAAATCATTACTTCATTCTATTTTATGTTAAACTGTCCAATATTTTTTGATGCCCAAAAATGGGGGGAGGGGGGGACTATGTACAAAAGGTTCTATAATTTCTAAACGGTTCATCCGATATGGATGAAAATACCCTCAAATTAAAACTGACAGTCTGCACTTCAACCTCATTGTCATTGTATCCTTTCAAACTCAAAGTTCTAGAGTACAGAACCAAAATAAAAACGAGATAATGTTATTCATTTCACCTGTCAGTGGTTTTAATGTTGTGGCTGATCGGTGTATATATGACATGTTACAGGGTAATTGTGTGTATGTGTATGACATGGTATAGGGTAATTGTGTATATGGTGAGGTATAGGAGTGTGTGTAGGTATGCGTTTGATGAATTGCTCTATGGGGGCTGTGTGTAATCCTGTTTAGACTGTTAATCCAGTGTTCTTCTTCATGGGACTGCATACATGTTAAACTCAGACGGCCGTACTTCGTCTCTGCATGTGCAGGGGGGCACCAGGCCCACACGCTGAGCGAGAAGGCCGGCGGCCTGGATCAGAAGGCCGTTGTGGACGAGTCGGTGGTCGCCGGCGCCGAGCACGGCCACAGTCACGAGCAGCTGCACGCCTACATCGGGGTGTCGCTCGTTCTGGGGTTCGTCTTCATGCTGCTAGTAGACCAGATCGGGAGCTCCCATGTGCACAGTACTGAAGGTCAGTTTATCAGTTTTGTTGTGTTCAGTACTGGTCATTGGTGGCATTTTCTGTCCAACCTAAAGAGCTAAACTTACACAAGAATGGAAAAACACAGAAGCACTGAGAATTGTGCAATAAAGTGTTGTATTTCTTAAGGCCATGTACTTGTATGTGTACTTCTAAGTGAGCTTAATTATAATCGTGATGGGTCAGCTGTGGGTATTAAAAAAACAAAATGGCTGCCCACTCTTATTGCTTATTAAGAGGTCCCTTGATTAACGCGGAGGAACAGTGTACAGGTCTCCAGAACAGTGGGGACGTTTGAGTCTTCATTGAGCCAAAGGGTCTGCCGAATACTGTAATACCTTGTTTTCTGAAGTGGATACACATTGAGCCTTTCCAGTGAAGCGGTGTGTACATAATGTCAAAGTCTAAGCAGCGCTCTAGATTAACTTCTCCATTGGTGGAGAACTTTCTCAGTTGTTCACACCCCACCCCCATTTTTCTTTCTTCCCATGGGTACGGCATGGTATTGGTCGATGAACTTGCATGCTGATGAAAAGCTGTCTTAATTTGCATACCCTGGTTTTACATTTATGTAAAGATTGACGGTGATTCGAGACTTGATGTAATTAGCAAAATGTTTTTATGTGAATATTAACTTGCTGTCAGCTGTCGTACGGTCTCCTCTTCCCGCTTCTCATTTCTCCTGTTAAAATAGTCGGCTAGCGACTATTTTTGGAAAATAATAGGCTAAATGGATTGTTTCAGTTAGCAACTTTTGGTGTCCTTGTGTTAGGTTTATTACTCTTACGTTCACAGGTAGTTTTAAGCTACTCCAATCAGGGAGCAGGCCTAATGGAAATAGTTTACCGTAAATGACTGCACATCTTTGTTAATGAATTTTTTTTTTTTTTACTCATTAGCACAAATATGAGTCAAAAAAAAAAAAAAAAAGTCAAATATTTACTCGCACTTCCTATTACAAGGGTTAAATATGCGAAGGTTTTGATCGCAGTCTGGATTCTGCTATGTCAAGTAAAAGCTGCAGCGCTGCCCAGATGTTCCCACGTACTACATACACTACTCACAAAAAGTTAGGGATATTTGGCTTTCGGGTGAAATTTATGGAAAATGTAAGTTCACGCTACAGTGATATTATACGTATCATGAAAGTAGGGCATTTAAGTAGAAGCATGCAATGGTGATTTCCTCATCTCAAACAATTTATTGAAACAAAAGCCAACAACAGTGGTGGGTATACCACAACAAAAATGTCAATGTCTCAATAACTTGTCATGTGCCCTTGAGCATCAATTACAGCTTGACAACGACGTCTCATGCTGTTCACAAGTCGACTTATTGTCTGCTGAGGCATGGCATCCCACTCTTCTTGAAGGGCGGCCCTCAGGTCATTGAGGTTCTGGGGTACAGAATTACGAGCCTCTACACGGTGAGTCAGCTGATCCCATAGGTTTTCTATGGGATTCAGGTCTGGAGAAAGTGCAGGCCACTCCATTTGAGGTACCCCAGTCTCCAGCAGCCTTTCCCTAATGATGTGACCTCGATGAGCTGGAGCATTTTCGTCCATGAAGATGAAATTAGGCCTGTGTTGTTCATGCAGGGGCACAATGACTGGATTAATGATGTTATTCAGGTAGTATGGGCTTGTCACTGTACCATTCACAAAGTGTAGGGCAGTTCTGTATTGACTAGACACACCTGCCCACACTGTAACACCGCCACCACCAAAGGGTCGTCTGGTGACAACAGTGGCTGATGCATAGCGCTCTCCTTGACGTCTCCAACATCGTTGGCGGCCATCATTTCTGCTCAACGTGAATCGACTTTCATCAGAGAACAGCACTGAGGCCCACTGGTCCCTCGTCCAGCGTAAATGCTCCCTGGCCCATGCAAGACGATGACGCCTGTGCCTGGTGGTGTGGTCAGGTACCCTTGCAGGTCGTCTAGCACGCAGACCACGCTGATGTAAACGGTTTCGAATGGTCTGACGTGACACTTGGGTGACTCTCACCTCCCTTAAATGTGCCTGGAGTTGAGTGGCATTCATCATCCGGTTCCGCAGGGCACTGTTCACAATGAAGCGGTCATCAGTGTGGGATGTGGCCAAAGGACGTCCACTTCTATGCCTTTCTGTGACTCTTCCAGTCTCTCTGTATCTCTGTTGCAACCTGCTGATGACACTCTGTGACACTCTAAGCTCAGTGGCCACTTCCCTCTGAGAACATCCTGTTTGAAGCCTCGCAATGGCGAGGTACTGTTGATCAATTGTTAGGTGTCGTCTTGGTCTCATGATGTCAAAATGTGAACAGCATGATGAAGAGGACTGTTTAAATACCAATTCTAATTGAACCAGGAAATTTATTGGTCGATTCATGGATCAAACACCTGTTGTGAATTTTGCCGTTCAGCTCCTTGTTAGAGAACAGCAAGTTGTGCAAAAAGTACTGAAACATTGAATAGTTGGACATGTGCATTCAAAAGTTTAGAGAAGGTCAAATTAATTTCACCTGTAAAGGTTATAGTGCATTTTAGGTTCATCCTGAAATTTCACCCGAAAGCCGAATATCCCTAACTTTTTGTGAGTAGTGTATGTCTGCCCATTAAAAACAGTGCTTTACCATTTTTTTGATATGTGAAAATTGTCTGCAGTTGTTTGTTAAGGGGAACAGGAGTAAAAACATTTATTACTATCCTAATACTTCAAAATGTCAATAGTGTGAAAAGCATGGAATATAACATGCTGTAAAATGTGTTTTTTAACAATGTCAATGTATCTCTTGGGTCAGAAAAATTATTCTTATTTTGTTATTTAATGGTGATTTATTGTTATTTTGTTCCCCTATTAAGATCCTGAGTCTGGGAGGGCAGGAACCTCAAAGATAACCACCACCCTTGGCCTGGTGGTCCACGCTGCTGGTAAAAGTGGAGAGGGGTGGGGTGGGGTGGGGTATAGGTTAAGGTACAGGGATAGAGGGGTATACTGTTTGAGAGAAAGGAACAGGGTTTACTGATGAGCATCATCAATGATATTGGCTCAGTTAGTAAGGCTCTGTACTGTGCCCCTATGCTATTGGCTCAGTGATTAAGGCTCTGTACTGTGTGCCCCTATGCTATTGGCTCAGTCATTAAGGCTCTGCTCTGTGCTGTGATGCTATTGGCTCAGTGATTAAGGCTCTGTACTCTGTGCCCCTATGCTATTGGCTCAGTCATTAAGGCTCTGCTCTGTGCTGTGATGCTATTGGCTCAGTGATTAAGGCTCTGTACTCTGTGCTGTAATGCTATTGGCTCAGTGATTAAGGCTCTGCTCTGTACTGTAATGCTATTGGCTCAGTGATTAAGGCTCTGTACTGTGCTGTAATGCTATTGGCTCAGTGATTACAGCTCTGCTATGTGCTGTAATGCTATTGGCTCAGTGATTAAGGCTCTGCTCTGTGCTGTAATGCGATTGGCTCAGTGATTAAGGCTCTGCTCTTTTCTGTAATGCTATTGGCTCAGTGATTAAGGTTCTGCTCTGTGCTGTAATGCTATTGGCTCAGTATTAAGGTTCTGCTCTGTGCTGTAATGCAATTGGCTCAGTGATTAAGGCTCTACTCTGTGCTGTAATGCTATTGGGTCAGTGATTAAGGCTCTGCTCTGTGCTGTAATGCTATTGGCTCAGTGATTAAGGCTCTGCTCTGTGCTGTAATGCTATTGCCTCAGTGATTAAGGCTCTGCTCTGTGCTTTAATGCTATTGGTTCAGTGATTAAGGCTCTGCTCTGTGCTGTAATGCTATTGGCTCAGTGATTAAAGCTTTGAACTCTATGCCCACAGCTGATGGAGTGGCACTCGGTGCTGCAGCCTCTACTTCCCAAACCAGCGTCCAGCTCATCGTCTTTGTGGCCATCATGTTGCACAAGGTACAGGAAGCAGGAAGGGTTGTTTGTTGCCATCCCTCTAGTTCTCTTACAGTTTTTCTGCTTTGCTTGTTGATATTTGTCTACATGGTCTACATTTTCTCTGTTAAGGAATCGGCTATTATCAGGATCTCTGTGAAAGTGTCCTCCTCCTTTCCTTTCCAGGACCTTGCCGTCCACTGTTAAAAAAAATTCAGAATCGTAAAATTGCATTACAGCTCTCAAAAGGATTTATTTCCTTATAGTAGTCTGCCAAATGTTTGCAGACGTATATAGTCTGAAAGATATTATGAATAGAAGTCTGTTCTATCGTAGGATCGTAGAAGGGGTTTGTTCACCAATAACCACAAGGCATTGGAGGTATTTTTACACCCTTTCTAACCTGTGTTTCCTCGTCTGTCCTAGGCCCCAGCAGCATTCGGTCTGGTCTCTTTCCTGATGCATGCTGGGTTGGAGAGGAATCGTATCCGTAAACACCTGCTGGTGTTTGCCCTGGCCGCGCCCGCCCTCGCCATGCTCACCTTCCTGGGCCTCAGTCAGGTATGTCCCTGCCCCACCTGTGCCAGCTGCGCTTCAGGTGTTTTAGAATGAAAAGCCGGCCCGGACTGGTCGCAGCTGGCAAAGACTGGCCTCAGGACCTGAAGCTCACTTTCACTGCTTGACAGTGGCAGGTAGATATTGGGTAGAAATTGGACATTGACATTCTGCCATAGAGGTGACATCATTGTGGGCCATGCTGTTCAGTGATGAGTCAGCACACTGTTGCACAAGTATATTCAAGTTTAATTATACACTGAGGTGTAGAGCTGGTCTGATTTCATCCTGTGGCTGTTGGTAGCTGTGTTTCTACCTGCCTGTAAAGTCTACTGCTTCTGCCTGGCACCTCTCCTCACCACGCCCTCCTGTCTCCTCCCCCTACAGAGCAGTAAGGAGGCCCTGTCCGAGGTCAACGCCACGGGAGTGGCCATGCTCTTCTCTGCCGGGACCTTCCTGTACGTGGCCACGGTCCACGTCCTGCCGGAGGTGGGCGGGACGGGTCACAGCCACGCCGCCAGCGGAGGAAGCGGCGGGAAGGGACTGAGCAAGGTGGAGGTGGGGGCGTTGGTGCTGGGCTGCCTCATCCCGCTGGTGCTCTCTGTCGGACACCAACACTAGAGCGCACTCCGGAGCCGGTAGTGATAGCAAGGGGTTTCTCAAGATGGCGGCAAAAAAAGAAAAAAAAAACTCAAACCACACAGAAATTTTGAACATTGTTACTCCTCGGTGGGATCACCTGATTTGTTGATGTCCTCATGGTTCTGGGACCGTGATTGGATGACTGGAACAGAAATCCCCCGCCCCCCGCCTCAAAACAGTGGAGCGAGGGGTGAGAGGTGAGAGGGGGGGTGGGGACAGCAGAGTTCGGAGGGAGGGGTTTGTTTCAGTGTGTGAATAAAGACCCACTCATATGCGGACACGGTTGACATGAGGGAGTGTTTTTCTCTTCTCGAGGAGGGACGGGTAACTGCTTTTACTTTTAAACTTTAATGAAATGCTTTCAAGGGGAAACTGGGGTTTGGTTTCTGGAGTGTCAGTGGTGTTAATGCCTCTTCTTTTATGGTTTGAGGATCATGGTTATATCAGTGAAAGTTTTTGGATTCTCAAAAAAACCTAAAATGTTTTCATGTTAATAGCAAATGAATAAAAAACAGAGGGAACGCCAACAATGGCAAGATAATCACAGAAAATGGCAGAGATCCCATTTAATTTAGCAGCCGTAGTGTTTTTTGTTTTTTTTAGTGGCACCGAGCTTGGGATTAACGAATTACAGAGATTTCTGTACAACTGAAGCGCCACCCAACAGGTGCAAACGCATTTCTCAAGGTTTGATTGAGGTTTCTTTAAAAACAAAACTGTAGAGTGTAAATTACAGTACCTCGCCTGTAACTGGTTGTACCATTTTTAAAAATCCAAACATCATTTCTGATCAAGTCCGATTTCCAAATATTGTGTTCCTTAGGATACATATCACTTTTCACATCTCTGCATCTTGCAGCTGTGGACTTTGGCCTGTCAACTTAAAGATATGCTTCCTATGCTTAACATACCGTGTAATCATTTTAGCTTTATCTTCTTTCAAAGATCCAGAGTTGCCAAAATGTTGCCCATTTTTCTGATCAGGGAGCCATATCTGACCCTCAATCCAGTTCTCCATCACACAAAAAAAGGAGATCTGATGTAGTTAACTATAGACTGACATGAAATAACTAGACTTTAACCAGTATGTTGAAGTACTAATGTATTTAGAAAAAATTATGTTTGTAGCGAACAGAAGGGAGGACGTTAATTTGAATTCTTTAACATTTGTTGATTTGAGGGACCAGTACAGGGATGTTTTAAGACTTAAAATAAGAGTTGGTACCTGCAGGTCCACAGAATTTTGATCTACGGGAGCCTTTGATTCCTCGGAGAAACGATGGGTGTTACTGGACACTGTTGCACACTGAGGCTGTGCGATGGACGATGGTTTATTGAAGATGCGGACTTAAAAATGGTCCTATTCAGCCTTGGAACCAGCGAGTGCAGTCGCAAATGGTTTCATGCTGACGGATTCCGGGGTTTTGTCCTATTAATATATTATTATATTAGTTGTTCATTTTTTTTTCCCTTGTCAAATGTAAGCAATAATCTTGTAACAATTACAGCACAGTTGAGTCTGTGAAACTGCAGTGAAGTAGTCTTTAATGTCCAAGGCTAAACCGGCTAATGGCTCTGTGTTGTTCAGTGAGGGTTGTGGATAGTCAGTGTGTATGGGCCTGCTTTGCGCAGAGCTGATGTGTATTCTGTACATAGCGGATCTTTTTTCCCACAATCCAGTGCTCTCAGCTCGTTGCCTGTCGGAGTCCCTCTCTGAAGTGGCGCGTGAGGATTTAATCTCGTTCTGACGGAGCCGGAATGGAGCGCAAAAGCGGCGGACGTATGTCGAGGGGACGGGAGAAACTGTGATTTAACAGTAACTTTTATTCTTAATCGTGCAAAAGGCCAGTGTTGTACGGGAGTAGTGTTTATTTTCACGACGATACCTTTAATTTTTACACGACGACCATTAATTTTAAGCCCTTTTCTTCAGACGAGACTGACGCCCTCTTCCCTCCTGACTCCTCCCCCCCGTTCGCCATCCATCGTCTCCAGCGGGAATGTTTCTCTTACCTGTAACGCCGAATCCATTTACCGTGATTTCCTGCCTCCGCTGTGGCCTGCATTAATGGAGGCATTCCTCACCTGATTTAATTAACGGCCCTCCAGTGTCTCACCAGAGCAAAGTCTGTTAGCTTTGCACCCGCTCTTTGAGAGCCCAGATCGCTCATTTTAGACCCTGCACAGACACTGTAGGGTTGGAGGTAAGGGGGTGGTGGGGGTTAATCCAGTATTGTCATTGGGCGAGAGTGTGAGGGGGGGGGGGGGGTAATGGTGCAGTTGTTATGCATCTCTTACTTTTATTATTAATTTTATTAAACGCCGTAATGCTCTGTTAAAGGGAAAAGACCTCCCCTCTTTTGCTCACGCCTGTCACCGTCAATAGTAGGTTATCTAACCTCCACCCCCTGATCTAGGCTATGATGTGGGGTGGGGCGGGGCCCAGGTCGGGTGTCAGTTCTTTTGGTTTACATGCGATCATTCCACAGGGAGTCTGCCTTATTATTATTGTTTTTTTTTTTTTCTTTGGATTGTGAAAACTTAACAGTTGTTGCGGAACTATGTGTTTTATGATGATTTAAATAAAGTTTTTTAAATAGGTGCAATCTGAAAAATGGTGTTTCTCGAGTTCTTAAATATTCTTAAACGAGGGTGGTGGGGGGGGGGGCAGCACATTTTATGAACATGATTAAGTACAAAACATGAGATGAACCTTATTTAGCTGTACATTTGAGGATTATATAATGGCCACCACTCACTACTCACGTTTAAAATTCCCATTGATGTATCTGTGTGTGCAATTAGCACTGGAGTTTGTTACTCCCTCTGAGTAGTAGAGCATATAGCATCGTATCGATGGATACGATGCTATATGGATACGATGACTCATATCTGACTAAGTGTTATACACAAATCCACACAGCTCTCACTGTAGAGGGAAGTGCCCATATGTAAAAACCCCCCACTCCATGCATTAGACATGAATCTACATTAGTGGATTCACGCTCTGTAAATGCGTCCATATGTTATTGAGAAATGTCCTGTACATTGCCTTGCATTTCCCTTTAAGGGCTTAAATGCATTGTGGAAGGGGGGAGGGGTGAGGGTGGTGGGTGCTACCTCTATAACCTCCATTCCTTTAAAATGACCCTGGTGCCTGACTGGTTAATGTAATGGGGTAACTTGTGGGACAGAAATTGAGGATCAACTCACAAACAGGTCTGTAGGCTGGCGGTTGAGTCACCGAGCCCATAGTTTGGCTCGTGAAATAAATTAAACATTTAATGAGGTGGGTACGATGAGGGAGAGGAATTGGAGGATTTTATTGAAACTCCCGTGTAAACTGGATCTGTACAACAAGCAGGCTTGTCCTTGCCAAGCGATCGAAGAATGTCTTCAATATAGTGATGGTTACCTTTACAACTGTCTTCTGTTTTACACCTGTCTAAAAATCTATCTGACCGTTACAGTCTTTATTTAGTTCTCCACTAAAGTGCTCATTTGTCCTGAGGAGCAGGAAGACTGTTGACTGTCCACCACTAGTCAGAATTATGAGAAGGAGACCTATGAGAGTCAGACCTTACTTTTGATTCCTACACCAGAGGATTTGTGTGTATGTGTTGGGGGGCCATGGGTTACTGCCTTGCTGCCTTGGCTGATGAACCTTAAACTGCCACCGTTTTTATTCCTAGATTTCAGAATGCCTTCTGTGTGTAAAGATTTCATACCAATGTCCATTTGCATGTGTTAGTTACACGCAGGGTGTAAAATGAGTGTGTGTGTGTGTGTGTGTGTGTGCGCGCGCGCGCGCCTACGCCTACCTGGTACCACTACAAGTCAAGGGCTTAATGGTCCTGCAGGAACATTCATCTTAATAACCACTTTTTACTGGCGGCAAGCATGACTTGTATATATTGACAGATTTAGTCTCCCCCTGCATGCCCCCCCCCCCTCTCTCTCCCTCTCCCTCCCTCCCTCCCTCTCTCTTTCCCTCTCTCTCCCTCTCTTGGGTTTTATATCCTCTCAGTTCGCCTCCGGCTGATGGTGGTATTGGCAGGCGTATCGTTCCGGCTCGCTGGTTTATCGGACTTGGTTTGATTTCCTTCTTGTTTCTTCCTGTTCTATTTTTGTCGTCCCCCCGGATTGTTCCTCCTCTCCTCCGTGGAGCTCAGAGGCTATGTTCTCCTCCAGGCCCTCCTCATTGCTGCACTGGACCTCCATGGAGCAGGCTGACTCGGACGTGCTGGACATCAGCACCAAGGTGCAGCTGCACGGGGTGCTGTGGAAGAAGTCCTTCGGACGGCCCTCCGCCAAGTGGGCCCGCAGGTACGACCGCCTCCCGTTGCCCGGAAACGCAAGCCAGCATTCAAATTCAAACCCAGCACAGTTAAATATAATGCATTAGAGTTCACTGTTTCTTGCTACTCTTTATCCATTTACTAATAGCTTGAGAGGCGCACTCTGGAATAAACCATTGTATTGTTTTATATGCATCCAATCTATTACATTATAGAGCAGCATTTTATAATAACTGAGCACGTAAATAATAAAAAGGTACAATATTGTATGATTCAACACGGTTTCTTAATAATTTCTAGGCCTCAGAAATTTCCTTGGCCAACATATAAATTGTGTGTATACATGTGTGCATCTGTGTACAGTATGTGTGTATCCTAGACTCAGGTGAATAGACTCATGGCTACGGATAGCTGCTACTTTATGATAGAATTGTACTTTATCAGACCTGCTTGTAGTCGTTTCAATGACCTTGGGTGTGTGCTTATTGTACATTGCTTTGGATAAAAGCGTCTGCCAAGTTAATGTAATGTAATGTATCCTCTATATGTGTCTTTAGTTTCACTCTTAAAATGTTCTCTGCTTCTCTCTGATTGGCCGTTTCTCAGATTCTTCATGATTAAAGACAGCTTCCTTCTGTACTATGCAGAGAATGAGAAGAAGAACTTTGATACCAACAGATATTTCAACATCCACCCCAAAGTGAGTGCCTTTTTCCTGGTACAGTCCTGTTGGTTTGAAAATATCTGAATGATGTGAGAGAGATGTACTTTGATGCTGAGTTTCCTGTCACCTGTAGGGAAGGGTCCCGTGGAGTTTTAGAATGGGATATAAAAAATGTAGCTGGTGGAAAAAAACTGTGTTATATGTGTATTATCTGTGACTTATTAACCCATTTTAAAGGGTAAGAGTAAGTGTAGATTGGAAATAAGTATTACGTGCATATTCAGTGTGGTCTAGTATTCATCCATTTTGAAAGAGTAAGTGTAGACTGTAAATAAGTAGTATGTGCATATTCAGTGTGGTCTGTTGTTAAGCCATTTTGCAAGAGTAAGTGTAGACTGAACCCTCCTCTCATCAAAGAAAATTCCACCTCTTTTTGAAACTGCCTGGGTTCAACACGGTTAGTCAAACCTCCCTGTGCGTAAATTACTAAAGAAAAGACCTCCAGGCTGCTCCTGTCGTCAGAATATGAGGGTGATTTCTCATGCTGAGGACAAAGGAGGAAAAAAATCAATGTGCAAAACTGTATGAAACAAAATGGGTCTGAGAGCATCACCTCTGCTGCCGCCGGGGGGAACAGCGTAGCAGGACAGCAGCTGGAGGACCGCCCGTTTCCTGAAAATAGCTGGAAGCAAGATGACTCTGCAAGTGTCAGCAGTGATGATGTTGCTGTAGAAACATGGTGACTCAGGATGCTGTTAATGTACTGACCTGATAGCACCCTGCGTGGAGAATTCTTCTGTGTAGAATTATGATGACACTAGAGTGTGCTAATTATACAGTCTGACACAAATAATATTAGTGGTTGCTATTTTTCTGTAGTAATTTTATAGTTATTATTACATGTGCTTACAGATTTGTACAACCGTGAAGGCCAGTGTGCAGAGACAGTAACACCCCAAAAAAAACCCTTCCAAATGGCTCAGTTGGGGGAAATTTGGCATGCTGGTTAAAACAATGCTTGAGAAATTAAACTGTCCCTTAAGAAAGTAATAAAATGTGATTGCCGGAGGTGTGTAAGTACTAAAACAAATCTAGGTTTTATATAAAAGGGGGAAATGACTTGATTACTGCTTAACACAGAAGGAGAACATCCCCAAAAAGAGAAAACAAATACCAAGATTTTAGTTTAGAAAAGATTACAATAAACTGCTTTCTATTGCTAAAAAAATACCCGTGACCAATTCAACATGCTGCATACACTCAACAAAATGCCTCAGTCAGATTAGATTAAAAATGGATTTAAGTAGATCAGATTTAAAAAATGAATCTGTGGTTCTGCCTAGATCCAATGAGGTCATCTACTATTTTAACTTAATGCTGTTTTAGTGGAATTAATAAATAGCCATTTTGAGCAGACAAGCTTGGTAAGTGTAGCCTCCCCTCCTTTCTTGGCAGTGTTTGTGTCTCTTTGATAGAGGATAGAACTTCAATTTGTTTCAGCTTTCTAAAGCAAAAAAAAAGAAAAAAAAAAAGAATTTCTCTCAAGATTTAGTGGCTAGATTTGTTCTTCAAGTGGTGCTTGAATCTCTCTCCTTCTCTTTGGGACACTACAGGGAGTCATTCCCCTGGGAGGGTGTGTGGTCATCGCAAAAGAGGAGCAGGGAATGCCTTTTTCCATGACCGTCACTCAGGAGGACTTCACTGTGAGTTCTGTACCGTAATGACACGGGTGTCCGTAGCGCTGTTAGCATCTGTGTTTACAATATAATCACTATCACTGTTACCCTTTGGCTCAGTAACATCGGTATTAATGACACGGGTGTCCGTAGTGCTGTTAGCATCTGTGTTTACAATATAATCACTATCACTGTTACCCTTTGGCTCAGTAACATCGGTATTAATGTCACGGGTGTCCGTAGTGCTGTTAGCATCTGTGTTTACAATATAATCACTATCACTGTTACCCTTTGGCTCAGTAACATCGGTATTAATGACACGGGTGTCCGTAGCGCTGTTAGCATCTGTGTTTACAATATAATCACTATCACTGTTACCCTTTGGCTCAGTAACATCGGTATTAATGACACGGGTGTCCGTAGCGCTGTTAGCATCTGTGTTTACAATATAATCACTATCACTGTTACCCTTTGGCTCAGTAACATCGGTATTAATGACACGGGTGTCCATAGTGCTGTTAGCATCTGTGTTTACAATATAATCACTATCACTGTTACCCTTTGGCTCAGTAACATCGGTATTAATGACACGGGTGTCCATAGCGCTGTTAGCATCTGTGTTTACAATATAATCACTATCACTGTTACCCTTTGGCTCAGTAACATCGGTATTAATGACACGGGTGTCCGTAGTGCTGTTAGCATCTGTGTTTACAATATAATCACTATCACTGTTACCCTTTGGCTCAGTAACATCGGTATTAATGACACGGGTGTCCATAGTGCTGTTAGCATCTGTGTTTACAATATAATCACTATCACTGTTACCCTTTGGCTCAGTAACATCGGTATTAACACAGTGCTTCTGATGATGATGATGATGATGATGATGATGATGACGGTAACAGATTTGCCATCATCAGGTGACAGAGGTTCTTCTCCATCTGTTCCTCTCCGTCCCTTTCTGGGTTTTCTGTCTCTAGGGCGACGTTGTCCTAGCGGCTGACTCCGAGGCGGAGCAAGCCCAGTGGGTGGAGCTTCTGCAGGAGTCGGGCAAAGTGTGAGCTATTACATCTGTGTCCGTAACAACGCCCTTCTATACTATTGAGAATGATAGCTTAGTACACTGGATGAGAAAGTTTTTAAGTAGGCAAAATGTTCTCTAAATGTAGTGTACTTAAAATCCCTGGATAATCTACTTATTTCCAGGTTTTCGCTGATATTAGTATGGAGGATATTTTTTGCATACTTCATGTCACTAAACAGTATGTAGTAAGCGGTGTACAGTATGCTAGTACACAGTACACAGGACACATTAGATGGGGCTCTGATTCGGACACAGCCCTCGAGAGCATGAATGTGAATGACAGTGGCCTCTCTAGTCTTTAGCTCTGACCTCTCAGATTTACATTGCTCTGGTCCTTTCCGTTTTCTCTCACAGCACCTGGAAAAACTCCCAGCTCGGAGAGGCCATGATTGAGAGTCTGGAGGCACAGGGGCTGCAGCTGGCCAAGGAGAAGCAGGAATACTTAGGTAGGATGAGGCTACGGTATAGTGCCTGCAATGGAAGAGTTATGAGTACATATGGTGATACTGGTGTACAGCACCCACAGTAGTAGTGTGATGTAGGGCTGGACGATATACTGCAATGATAATTATCGAATGCAATAACAGTCATCGCCACTATGTGGGTTATTGCCTTTATTTTCAGCTGTTTGTGTTTAATTATACCTGATGCGGTAGTAAAAACCCAAACTTCAGAGGCTGTGAAATGGTTCCGGGGAAAACAGTCACCACTGTTATCTATTGGATGTTGATAAGATGGCCAATCAGCTGCAAGGTGTTGCAACTTCCATGCGATTGACAAAAACACATCACGCGATCACATGGAAGCTGTACGAACTTGCTGCTGATTGGCCATCTTATCAACACCCAATAGATTGGTCTTATGAACACCCAAAAGATATCAATGGTGAATGTTCTTTTTCCGGAAGCATTTCACGCGGCCTCTGAAGTTTGAATGTTTACTACCACATCAGGCAAGAAAAAAAGACTAAAAGAAAGGCAATACACCTCACATGGTGGCGACGGCTGTTATTGCATTCGATAATTACCGTTGCGGTATATTGCCCAGCGATATAGGGTAAGACCCCTCACTGTGTAGAGCATGAACACATATGCTCTGCATGTTATTGGGAGGCTTCTTTCTGCAAGTCAGGATTATGTATGTACTGTGTTATCAGGCAGCTAATTTGTGTGGAACACGTCAGAACACCTATGTGCCTTATTTTCTAAGTTGCGAGCTACGGCGTCGGTGGTTTCGAATCCGGCCGCGTGACTTTTTGCGTGACCTCTCACTCCCCATTCTTCTTGTCTCTCTACACCATGCTGTCCAATAAAACAGCCATAAAAATATAACTGAAAAAAATATTCAAATTTTCACTCCACCACATCGGCTGAGAACAGTAGGAGGAGCACCCGCAGGTCTGTTTGTTGATGCTCTTTGTCATGACTGAGGGAATTGGGAGGTGAAGAATCGGGAGGTGAAGCATGGGGAGGTGAAGTCCTGCCATTTCTCTCCTCCCAGATAAACTAATGGAGGAGACAGAGGAGCTGTGCCTGCAGAGGGAGCAGAAGGAGGTGCACTTTAATGCCGTCGCCCACACGCTCAGTCTCAACAGTCAAACTGTGCAAAAGACCAAGCCCTTTATTCATTTATTCACTCGTCTTCCAAAGAGTTAAAGATGGACTTTGGCATGCTCTGTGTCCGTGTGTGTGTGTTTATTGAAGCTGTCAAGTTTGTGTATTTTGTGTGTGTTGTAACTGTGTGCGTACAATATGTGCCTGGGCCTAGGTGTTACATGCGTGTTGTGAAAGTATTGTGTGTTGGATGTGTATTATAACTGCGTGTGTTGTTTGTGAGTATGGCATGTGTGTTTAGGACTTTTTCTGTTGTGTGTAATGTGGGTTGTGGCTCTTGTGTGTTTTGTACTGAGTGAATATATCTCTTGTGTGTATTGTGATTGTGTGTGTGTTGTGACTGCCTTGTGACTGTGTGTGTGTGTGTGTGTGTGTATATGTTGTAACTGTGTGTGTTGTGACTGCATGTTGTATCTGTGTGTGTTGTGACGTTCTGTGTGTTATGTCTCTGTGTGTTGTGACTCTTTGCTGTGTAGGAGCTGGAGAGGCTGAATCAGGTGCTGGAGGAGGAGAAGCAGAGGTTTGAGGAGGTGGTATCAGAACTGCAGACGGAGCAGGAGCAGATAAAAGTGTAAGAGAAACTCGCCCATAATGGCTGCTGCTGCGACTCTCAGGGTTATGTGATATTAGTGTGTAAACCATGACCATAACAGTTAACAAATGCCCAGGGCCAGCGGGAATGTGTGTAATAAATACTTTGTCCTGACTACTGTACACTTTCTGAATTCAGCACATCTTCAGATACTCTGTAAATAATAATTTCTCTTAATCATACCTCTGCTCTGCTACTTTTAAATCAAAATCAGAAAATTGTTATAATGTATTTTACATGCATTCTCCTGAATTATCTATTGTTGTTTTTGCCTTGAATGTACTGTATGTCTTTTTAATGCGGCCAAAGACACATTTCCCCAGAAGTGGATGATAAAGCCTAATGTAATCTAATCTAATCTTGTCTAATATAATCTAATGACAGGCTGTGGTTCTTATGTGGAAATTATGGAATCATAATGGAGTGGGTTTGATTTGGCCTCAAACCAAAGTGGTTTACTTTGAAACAATGCACCTCAGAGTGATGTATTCCACTTATACCGTGGGCACTCACCACAGGAATTTAGTTAGAGACAAAAAAAAAAAAAAAAACTTCTAAGAGTATTCCGAAAGAAAAAATGGGTATAGTCTATTATTCGCTCTCCAAAAGCATTGTACTGTAGATTCCTCTTGTAATGGAACGTCTATATGCATCGCTAGCTATCTAAAATCACACAAGTCCCAATATTGACTTTTAAATAACAAGCAAGTTCCGTGAGAAAGCTGTTGCTTTCTTTGCTAGTTCATTAATTCACTCATTTGAGTGGCGGCCATCTTTAAAAAACAATCAAAATACACACATCTGCTCGTGTAAATTTAACAGCATAACTCCCTTTTTAGAGAAATTAAGCAATGAGAAAGAAGAATTATTCCAGGCTCTGGAATACAATGCTGTCCATTGTCAGGGAGTTTTTGTGTGTAACATGAACATATACAGTGCCCTCCACTATTATTGGCACCCCTGGTAAAGATGAGTAAAAAGGGTTATAAAAAATTCACTGTTTGGTGAATTGGCTTAATCTCACACTGAAAAAATTAGAAAAATCCAACCTTTAATTGAAGTAAATTATTATTATGAGCATGTATGTGCTCTGTATTGTCAGGCTGCAGGTGTATGTATTGAACATATTAGCATGTATGTGCTTTATATTGTCAGGCAGCAGGTGTCTGTATTGAACATATTAGCATGTATGTGCTCTATATTGTCAGGCAGCAGGTGTCTGTATTGAACATATTAGCATGTATGTGCTCTATACTGTCAGGCTGCAGGTGTCTGTATTGAACATATTAGCATGTATGTGCTCTATACTGTCAGGCTGCAGGTGTATGTATTGAACATATTAGCATGTATGTGCTCTATACTGTCAGGCTGCAGGTGTCTGTATTGAACATATTAGCATGTATGTGTTGCATGTTCACAGGGAACTGGATGGAACAGCCCACTCTCTGAAAGGAGTGGAGACAGAGAAGAAGGAGCTCCACAGCCTGACCACCCTGCTGCAAAAATCTCTGGAGGTATTCTTAAAACACTGTAAACACGCATTCTCTCTAATTCACACTCATACTGTGTGTACACACACACACACACACACACACACACACACACGCGCACGCGCCCTCACTTGTCTACATGCACATGCTCACACACATGCACATACACACTCTCTATCATCCGCATACACACACACACACACACACACTTCCTTTTACTTGCCTACATGCGCACGCACGCACGCACACACACACACACACATTCTCTCTTACCTGCCTACATGCACGCGCACACACACACACACACACACACACACACACACACTCTATCTTATTTGCCTACATGCACGCACACACACACGCATGCGCACACACACACGCATGCGCACACACACACGCATGCGCACACACACACGCATGCGCACACGCACGCACACACACACACACACACACACACACACACACACACACACACACACACACACACACACACACACACACACACACACACACACACACAGATACGGTTGTTACTGTGTGCACTCAGGAGCTCTCCCAGGAGAAGAAGCACACCCTGGAGCTGCTGCATATTAAGGAGCAGGACCGGCTGCAGGAGCTGGAGGAGCAGGAGGAGCCCAGCCTCCTGAAGGGGAATCTGCAGCAGATTGAGGAGCAGATGAGGAGGCTGCTGAGAGAGAAGGGACAAGCAGAGGAGAGGTTAGTGGTGTCGTACACACACACACACACACACACACACACACACACACACACACACACACACACACACACACACACACACACACACACACACACACACACACACACACACACACACACAAACACACACACACACACACACACACAGACACAAACACAAACACACACACACACACACACACACACGCGCGCAAACACACACAAACACACACACACAGACACAAACGCAAACACACACACAGACACAGACACAAACACACACACACACACACACACACACACACACACACACACACAACGCGCATACAAACGCACATACACATACTCGCATGTGCGCGCGCACACACGCACACATGCACATGCACACGCTCACGCTCACACGTGCACACACACACACACACACGCGCGCGCAAACACACACAAACGCGCATACACACGCACATACACATACTCGCATGTGCGCGCGCACACACGCACACATGCACATGCACACGCTCACGCTCACACGTACACACACACACACACACACACACACACACACACACGCAAACACACACAAACACACACACAAACACGCACACACGCACGTGCACAGAGTTACATTACATTACATTACATTTATTTAGCAGACGCTTTTATCCAAAGCGACGTACAGTAAGTGCGTACAGAGACATCATCATCATTACAGAACAGACAAGGCAAGGCACATCCTTTGCATAATGTAGCAGCTATCCCTAGCAATGAACGTTGACTGTAGTTCACAGTAAGCTGTGGGCAAATCAGCAACACCACACTTTCATTCCAAATACTATTATAAACTATACTATTATAAACCATTCCAAATACTATTATAAACTATGCTATTATAAACCATTCCAAATACTATTATAAACTATACTATTATAAATCATTCCAAATACCATTATAAACTGCTATTATAAACCATTCCAAATACTATTATAAACTATAATAAACAGACAGGAAAACACAGGGAACAGGGAACTGATATTCCTAGGTGAGGATATCAGTCAAGGTGGAGTCTGAAGAGGTGTGTCTTCAGGCCTCGACGGAATGCAGGCAGGGTTGGAGTAGAACGTAGGGGAATGGGAAGTTCATTCCACCACTGAGGTGTTAATGTGGAAAAACTCCGCAGTCGGGACAAGCGAGAGCCTTTGACACGGAGGGGGGGAAGTGCCAGTCGCCCTGCTGTAGAAGAGCGAAGTGGTCGAGCAGGAACATAGTTCTGGATTAAGTCCTGCAGGTAGGCGGGGCCTGTCCTATTTGCTGCAGTGTAGGCCAGGGTCAGAACTTTGAACCTGATCCTGGCTGCAACTGGCAGCCAGTGGAGAGACCTCAGCAGGGGGGTTACGTGGGAAAATTTCGGGAGGTTGAACACAAGCCGGGCAGCTGCATTCTGGATGAGTTGAAGAGGCAGAATGGCGCAGGCCGGTAGGCTTGCGAGCAGGGAGTTGCAGTAGTCCAGGCGTGAGGTGACCATGGTCTGGACAAGAAGCTGGGTGGAGTAGGTGGTCAGGTACGGTCGAATCCTCCTGATGTTGTACAGGAGGAACCTGCAGGACCGTGCCGTCGCCCTGATGTGCTCTTTGAAGTCCAGCCGGTCGTCCAGGACCACCCCCAGGTTCCTTGCAGAGCGGGAGGCAGCCACCACGGTCCCATCAACGGTGATGGAGAGGTCATGTAGTGGGGAGGTCTTGTACGGCATGAAGAGGAGCTCTGTCTTGTCAAGGTTGAGCTTCAGGTGATGGGTAGCCATCCACTCAGAGATGTCAGTCAGACAAGCAGATATCCTCTCCTTAACCTGTGGGGTAGAGGGAGGGAAAGAGAGGAAGAGTTGAGTATCGTCAGCATAGCTATGGTATGAGAAGCCATGTGAATGGATTACTGAGCCAAGAGACTTAGTATACATAGAGAACAGCAGAGGACCCAGTACAGATCCCTGCGGGACTCCTGTAGACAGGGGACGGGGAGCAGAGACGGAACCCTTCCAGGAGACTTGGTAGGATCTATCAGTGAGGTACGATACAAACCAAGAGAGGGCAGTTCCAGAAATGCCCATCTCAGCGAGTGTGGAGATCAGGAGTTTGTGGTTGACCGTGTCGAATGCCGCAGACAGGTCAAGGAGAATCAGAACAGAGGAGAGGGAGGAGGCTCTAGCAGCAGCGAGTGCCTCAGTCACAGCCAGGAGAGCAGTTTCGGTGGAATGGCCGGTTCTGAAGCCAGACTGATGCGGGTCAAGCAGGTTGTTCTGGTGGAGAAAAACAGACAGTTGGTTAAGGACAGCACGTTCAAGTGTTTTGGACAGGAAGGGCAAGAGAGATACAGGACGGTAGTTCCTGACATCAGCGGGATCTAAGCTAGGTTTTTTAAGGAGTGGGGTTACACGGGCAGTTTTAAAGGCAGCAGGAACATGGCCACAGATTAGGGAGGTGTTAATAACAGAGGACAGATATGGAAGGAGCTCAGCAGATATAGACTGGAGGACTGCTGAAGGTATGGGGTCTAGTGGACAGGTGGTTGCGCGCTGGCGCGTCACCAGCTCGAGCACATCGGAGTCCTTCAGAGTCTTGAAGGACGACAGTGTAGCGATGGGTTCAGTATGGGGGATGTGGGGTGTCACCGGATGCGTGAAGGAGTTCCGGATCGCAGCCACCGGAATGGTCAGTACAAGTACAAGTACAGTACAGTACAAGTGCTCGATAAACACAAATGTGCTCATGGTAGAGCTAGTTAGCTGTGAGTCACTATCAATCACTGAGATCAACTGCAGATCTCCTGATATAATTACAGCTCAGTGCTGTGGGTCTCCCAGGGCTTTGGAAGTGGAGATGATGTCTATTACAAACTCCACACTTGTTCTGCACTTACTCAAGACCTTTAGAACAAGACATCTGAGATTAAAATAACAGACACCATTCAGAAATAACAATTTTGTACGTCTCACAGTACATTTTTTTCCTTTAAGTTTATTTATTTTTTTAATTGTACTTGAGCTGTGTTGATTGTATGAAAATATCCATTGTTAGACTGTGGCAAAGAATGACAGTGTTTTTGCATTTAGGGTAAGGGAATTATAAGTAATTTGGATGGATACCCAGAATGTGGACTTATTAAGCAATACTGGGAGATTGTACGAGCGTGCTTTCTAGCAACACGACCAGGACTGTGAGGACAGGGCAGTATTGGACTTTAAAGTGGGGAAAAATGTATTGATCCGTAAACAGGCCTGTACATTGATCAGAAATGACTGAATGTGGTGACTGACCACAATGATTAACTGGAAGGCAGAAATGACCTTCAGGGCAAACACAGAGCAGGATGAAAGGGCAGGTTTTTATCTGGATTTTCTGAGCTCAGATTGGTCCCTTTTCAATGTGCTTTATGTAACACAATGTTACTGGAACTTTTGTGAGAAAGCCACCAGCCATTAAAATCTATCTGTACAGCACTGGCCTTATTTAAATCAATCTACCAATTTAGCATCCAACAATGCTTTTAAAACTGAAAAACGTGATCTGTAAACGTGTCTGTATGTGTGTGTGTGTGCGCTTCTGTGTGCGTGTGTGTCTGTGCATGCATGTGCTTGTGTGTGTGTATATGTGTGTGCGTGTGCGTATCTGTGTGCATGTATGTGCATGTCTGTGTGCATGTTTGTGCTTGTGTGTGTGTGTCTCCCCCTGCAGGCTGAAGGAGAATGAGCAGCGGGCTCGGGTTCTACAGCAGGAGAGGGAGTATTACTCCACACAGGCCTGGACTCTGCAGACGTCTCTGTCTGAGCTGACTGTCGACAAGCAGCAGACCGAGGCCGAGCTCAAGGTAAAAATCAAGGAATCAACCGGATTGAGCTCCAGGAACGCTGTGAAATTCCCATTCCTGCCTCTTCCCACTGCATCCCAGCTTCCTCTCCCTGTCTCTGCTTTTTCCTTTCTTACTACCGCTCCTCCTTCCTCCTCTGGTCCTGACTCCTCCAGGCGGAGATCCAGGCGCGGATAGAGCTGGAGCAGAGGCTGAAGCAGGCGGAGGAGGCGTTGAGGAGTCTGGAGCAGGGGCTGAACTCCCTGGAGTGCCCCAAGGAGAAGGAGGAGAGGATGAAGGGGGATGTCAGCCAGCTGAAGAGTGAGTGTGGACACGCCCTGTATCGGCACTCTCATGTATACATGTGATGTCATGTCTGCTGTCTGCAGGAAGTGCATGTAAACATCCAGAGAAAAGGTCATGGTTAACATGTTATCTGTGCAAAGTACTATATCAATAATGTTGTTGTTGATCTTCATCTTCATCTTCTTCATCTTATTCTTATTCTTATTTATCTTCATCAGTTTCATCTTCATCTTCATTTAAAACCGACCTTTGGAACATTTGTGTGTGCTTTCCTGTCATTCAGCTGCAAATGTAGTTTAAATCTGTGTGTTTTGTGCCTTGATGGTTTCCCAGAGTTCTTTGAGGAATGCATCTGCGCAGCTGAGATTGAGGCCAAGCTGCCGGCCATCATGAAGAACGCCGTGTACATCCACAAGGCTGCCGCGCGACGCATCAAGAGCTGCCGCGTGCAGCGGAAGGCCTCCCGACACCACTGGGCCCAGTGTAAGCTCCGCAGCAGCGCTGCCTGCCTGCGCATCACGCACACGCACACACACGCACACACACACACACGCACACACACGCACACACGCACACACACACACACACAACTGCCATTTTACTTAATTTTACTCCATTTCTGTTCAAGAACAGTGTTTAGTATAGGTAAGAAAATTTTTAAAGTGCATGCATTATAAATCAGTGATAATGTAGCCCGGGAGCCAAATGTGGCCAACCGTAGACTTACTTGTGACTTTCTGTTGAGAAATATCTTTTAAAAAATATAAATATTGTTGTGGGGTGACTGTATCTGTACTGTGGCAGCATGCATTACATTTTAGGCATTTAGCAGATTAGAGCTCTTATCCAGAGGGACTTAAACGGCTCAAATTTTTAAAATCTAAGCTGGAGCCACAAATTCAGGTTAAGTACCTTGCTCAAGGCCACAACTGCAATGTCTTGCCTGAGAATCGAAGCTACAACCTCTAGGTTGTAAGCCTAGTTCCCTAACCCCTAACCCCTAACCACACAGCTACATACCTTCTACCGGTGAAAGAATTGGCAAACAGTTTTACAAAGTAAATTTTTTTTTTTTTAACCTATATGCATTATTATTATTATTATTATTATTATTTAGCCCTGAAGTAGTTGAAGAACCCTGGTATTATCTCTGCATAATTAGGTCCTGTCATATGTATACTGAGAGGATGAACTAGTTTATTGTTATTGACTCCGATAATGTTTAAATGGATCATTCCATGTTGTTTGTATTGCTATGTCAGTCCCCTATTCACTTTGCAGTCTGCTCCAAAGACACTTTGTAACTGCAGCATAGAACAATGTGCATTTCCCATGACCATACAATAGAAATTTTAACAGATACAATTATTGTCAACCCCCATACTTATCTATGTATGCTGGACGTCCACTTCAGCAGATATGATTTGACGTGTCCCCAACTGGTTCACTTACATTACCTTGCTCTTTCCCTCTCCTTGAGTTTGGGAATGTGAAATGGGGTTTAAAACACCCCCGCAGGCACTTTGTGTTTATGTATGTTTCCCATAAAGCACTTTGAATTGCATTCACTTGTACGAAAAGTGCTATACAAATAAAATTTGAAATCTGATTGGTTGCTTGATTGAGTGTTTTAGGAGAGAAGAATAGGAAATTGGGAGTTTTCGCACACGTCTCCCAGGCAACTGTATTGCTCGTCTGTCTGCCTTGAATGTTTTAGCCAGTAGTCTGCTGTTTACTGTAATAAATTAAGTGTTTCTCTATTCCTGACCATTGTCATTTCAGACAGCAGATGGATGGATTACATTTTTTGATGGTGGACAAATATAATCCTTACAGACCTAATATTTTCTCTCTCTCCTTCTCCCTCTCTCTCTCTCTCTCTCTCTCTCACACACACACACACACACACACACCAGTGAAGCACTCAAAGTCTGTTATTCTCTCCCCTGATGAGGAGCCCTCTCTGGAGGACCTAAAGGAGACCGCCCGTCGCTACACCTGCGACAGCTCTTTCCGAGAGAAGGTGTACAAGATCATCTCCCACAAAGGCGCTGGGAAGGCCGAAGGATGAGAACGCGTAAAGCAGTAAGCCTGTCTCTGTGGACCCCACCGAACTCCCAAGTTTAACACACTTTTTCCAGTTTGGACCATCTTTAGATTTTTACCACCATCTTGAAGGCTTAGTACACAGCTCTCAACTGAGTGAAGCTTAGACGGGGAAATTGGGAATGGAATTTACAGGTGAATTATATTTAACTCATATATATATATATACATTAAACTTTTCATGATTTATGTTCCAACTTGCCTTTGTAAGTGCTTCTCCTGCCACCAGCTGTGGTTATTAGGTGGATATACATTTGTTTTTGTACTAGAGGGGATATACCAGATGATTGATGGAACACTGAAAGAATAATCAAAAATAAGCTTAAGAAATATAATACTGCAACAAAATGAAAGATAAAAATACGTCATGTCAAGTCATAATTGAATACCATGTTATTCAATTACAACTTGATACTTTCTAAGGACTTGAAAAATAGAAATGTACAGGACTCCAATTTGCCAATCTATGCAATTATAAGTGATCATACATGTATCATACAAATAAATATTCAACAGACAAATTCAATTATTCTGTGGTTTTCTGTGTCTTTCTTTAATTTGTTGCCAATCCATTAATGTATCGCATCTTTGAAGGCAGGGCGTATACTTAGACTGCTTTTGGCACGTTCTGACTGAAAAACTAGATTTTTCCCCCCCAAAGATATTTCAGAAGAGAAAGTAGAGCACGCTAAATTTGACTTTGACTCCGAAGAATCCGCTGCGTGCAGCTGTAAAATTTAATGCATGTTCTAGAACCCACCGTCTGCCTCTGTTATGACGTGCAACACATATGCACAATACTTGTTGACAGTCCCTCTTTTGACACTGTCAACAAGTATTGGGCATATGTTTCTGAAACTGGTTGCTGGTGTTTGTGTGAAGTACACCCACAGATGAGTCACATTAAGAGGCATAGCCAATGTAGCTAAACAATGAAAAACATTTTATTTGCATCCTTTTTTTGTTGTTGATACATGTCATTTATAGTTTGACTCCTAAAAATATTCTAATTGTGTTAATAATGCAAATGACAGACCGTACTGTACAGCCCAGACATGCCCAACGGGGAATCTCAATCACTGCACCCAGATGCATTATGGGAATCTCAATCACTGTATCCAGATATGCATTATGGGAATCTCAATCACTGCACCCAGATATGCATTATGGGAATCTCAATCACTGCACCCAGATATGCATTATGGGAATCTCAATCACTGTACCACAATGCATTCTGGGAATCTCAATCACTGCACCACAATGCATTCTGGGAACCTCAATCACTTCACCCAGATATGCATTATGGGAATCTCAATCACTGTACCACAATGCATTCTGGGAATCTCAATCACTGCACCACAATGCATTCTGGGAAACTTAATCACTGCACCACAATGCATTCTGGTCAGTCTCTGGACATGAACACATGGGAAGTCTTGATAATGACAACGCTGAACATAATGGAACAGAATGGTGATTTTTGCATGTCTCACGGCAAAGCGGGCCCGTTTGGAGATCAACTGAACAAGTGTTGATGCTGCAGTAATTCATTTAACCAGTTTATTTCACGTTAAATTAATGTCCACTACACATCTGGATCATCTACACTATTTATTTTTTGCCTGCAAAAGAACGGTTGAGCTGTAGAACCGTAGCTGTAGCAGAATTCCGTCGGCTGCAGAGCACTCCGGAGCACATGGAACAGAAGTAGAAGCTTCTTCTCCCAAGTACTATGGCATGCTGAGAATAGAGAGATGGGTCATGAGAACATGTACCACAAAGCCATGTTCAAAAAGACTTGACATACTTTAAGCTATGAATTAGAATATTTGTCCTTTTTTCCCCCTGTTAATTTAATTTCCCATTTTCACACACACTGGTCTTGAACCATTACCCCCCCCCCCCCCCCCCCCCCCCCAATTTCTAAAATAATATATACATTTAAAATATTTATATGACTGATAAGTTCTTTGCACTGAGCTTTCCTGTCTTTTTAAATACAAGGGCCAGACAGACTCACATATTTGGAAATATTTGATAAGAGCTGGGTTATGTCCTGGAATGTTTATAAAGCATTAGGGCGGATCTGTTACACTCAGGATTCTCATTTGATCATAGACAGGCTTTTAAGATGCTCATCTGAGCTTGCCTTCTGCCTGTATGAGATGGCTTTTAACCTAATATGCTACCCCCCACCCCCTCTCCTAGCTCTCTTGTGTACCCAGCCTGCCCGAGCTTTAATGAGGCTCAGCTCTAGCCCCGTTGCTTATTTCCATGGCAACAGCTGCATATGAAGGCAAAGCTCCCTGTGTGTGCTGCTTCCTATTTTAATCGGACAGGTTGTTGGATTTGTACATGGAACGGTGTCTCTTCTCAGTTTTGTGGAGTGTGTGTGTTTTGAGAGCATTATTTGCAGCAGTTAATCTTGAATTTTTGTCCCTTTATTTTTTATGTTTTTTTTTTTTTTTTTTGTGCTGCTGAACAGTATCTCTATGGCGGGGGCTTATCAGTTATCTTTTGAATCTCTTTCTGATTCCGTTAATCTCAATGATATCAAAGTGAGGGCCACTTAGAATACGTTTCTGTCAGAAGAATGCCAGCTGACGTTCCTCTACCCCAGGTGTTGGCAACCCTGGTCCTGGAGTGCGGATGACGTTTCTGGTTTTTGTTCCATCTGAGCTTGACTGCAAGAGTTTGAGGCTGAATATTCTGACTGGTGAAATGCCTCCAGCACATGGTCACCTGCATTCATTACACCTGACTAATTAAAATTAATCCAGTTATGTAGTTAATGGCTTGGAGCAAAAACCAGGGCCGTCTCTGGCACTCCAGGACTAGGGTTGCCTACCTCTGCTGTACAATAAGATGATCAATTCTATGCCACACTGAGCTCTGCCCATTTTTCAGATGCAATTAAAGCAGAGTGCTGAGGCGATCGTCTTAAAACCTCCTTAAAATTTGACGTTAACCACTGCACAATCAAGCCTCCACCTTCCCTCAACAAACAAACAAACAAAAACATTCAAACTTGAGCAACTGGCAAGGTCAAGTAGTTGCAGGATTAGCACGATTAGCACGTACCTGAGCCAGCCTCGCAGACTGGCTGAACGTGGGAGCGCTGGGTGAACGGCTGGCTCTGTTACGACCGGTTCTCCGAGGTGAAGCTCAAACCCCCCTCCTCCCTGCAGCTAAGCTTCATTACCGCCGGTGATGCGCTGAACTCTGGGTGTTTTGCTGATGTCAGTCGGCGGCCTGCACTGTCAGCATGGTCACAGATGGTTACTGATGAGGGAAAACCTGCTCTCCAACCGCATCTTTGGGGGCCCTTATGCACAGATAGAGCCGTTATGTCCTTTGGCTTATAAACAATTAGCCTTTTATTATTCTTTTTTTTTTTTTTTTTTTACATTTAAAGAAAAGCTAGTGCAGTTGTCATGGAGCCCGGCTTCCTGGCTGACAATGCCTCTTTTCTGTGCCTCTTTCGAGCGGACTTGCTTTGGTTGTGATGATGGCCGGGTCACGGTGCTGCAATGATGCCGCTGAAGTCCGTCCACGTTCCCCAAAAAAAAAAAAACAGAAGAAAAACCCCACCAAGGCCTGATGCCAGCTCTGCCTCATCAACTGTTCATTCATCTCCAGTGCGCCAAGCTCAACGGCTCCAAACTTTCCATCAGAAGAGAAGCCCTGCAGACTGAGTGGCCACACACACACACACACACACACACACACACACACACACACACACACACACACACACACACACACACACACACACACACACAGACACACACACACACACACACACACACACACACACACACACACACAAAACCGCTTCGCAGCGGGAAATCCCTCCTCGCTCTCGTTTTCCTGAAGTGGTCCAGTTGGCTTCATTATGGATGCGGCAATGCTGACGCCAAACACTACCAGATATTATCAATAGAATAATTAATACGTCTAGCTTTACTTAAGATGGAGGCGATTCCCTTGGGGGAAATGAGTCTTGATATGAAATGTAATCCTACAAGAGACGTGGAAACCCGCTGTAGTGTAAGGGCGGAGCCACAATAACAGCCATCCCCAGCAGGGGGGGAGTCTGGGAGCGGTCGACTTCCGTAAGGGGGAGGGGCAACTACTTTTCGTCCAGGCTGGCCTTGAGCTGGGCCTCCAGGGCCATCTTGTCGAAGGTGCGCACGTTGGTTTCCTCGCGCACGCGATCCCGCACGTGGAAGGAGGCGCGGGCCACGGAGCGGGCGCTCTCCAGCACCGCCCGCTTCTCCCGGAAGATCTGCTCGCTCTTCTCCAGCTTCCGCTCGATGGAGTGGAGCAGCTCCAGCCGCCGCTGCTGCTCCTCCTCCTCCACCCGCTGGCGGTTCTGCCTCAGCAGCCTCTCCTTCTCCTGCCTGCTCTGCACCGCCCGCTGCGCCTTCTCCTTGGCCCGCTCCTCCGCCACCGCCGCGGCCTGCTGCGCCCGCCGCTCCGCCTCCTTGGCCCGCGCCTCCGCCTGCTCCTGCTGCTGCCGCTCCCGGCGCTCGGCCGCCCGCCGGGCCTTCTGAATCTGCAGCTCCTCGCGGCGGGCCTTCTCCCTCAGCTCCTTCTCGCGGCGCTCCATGATCTGCTCGTAGTTCTCGGAGGATCGGCTCAGCTTGTCCTCAACGGCCTTCCGGGTCGCCTCGCGCTCCTCCTCCTCCCGCCGGGCGATCTCCCGCAGCAGGGCGGCGTGCCGGCGCCTCTCCGCGCGGTTGAGCCCCAGCCGCTCCCCCTGCGCCTGGTGCTCGCGCTCCTGCTTCTTGAGCTCTGCGATGGAGAGCTTCTCCCTGAGCAGCAGCTGCTCCTGCTCCAGCACGGCCGCCCGCTCCTCCTCCAGCGCCCGCAGGTTCTGCTCCTGCAGCTGCTTCTTCTGCCGCTCCTCCTGGGCGGCCTGGCGCAACCTCTGCTGCCGGCTGCGCTCCTGCTGCTCCGCCAGCTCCCGCCACCGCTCCTCGCTCTCCTCCGCCTGCCGCAGCTTGGCGGCGGCCGCCTCGCGCTCCTGCTGGGTGAGGCGCCGCTGGCGGCTGGACACCTGGGAGTGCCACGCCCGCTGGCAGTGCTGCACGGCGCGTTGCTTCTCCCGGTCCTCCCGCTCCCGCCGAAGCTCATCCAGCCGCCGCTCGCTGTCCCACTGCAGGTGCGCCACGTAGCGCGTCTGGCTCATGATGTCCTCCTCCTGGTGCTTGGCCAGCATTAGCGCGGCGATCTTGCGGTCCCGCTCCGACACCGACTTCAGCCCCCGCCGCCTGACCTCCTTCACGATGCGGTCCACCTTCTGCGTGGTCTGCGGGGAGTGGCTGAGGTCGCCCAGGCTCAGGCTGCGGCCCATCAGGGAGTTGAAGGCGGCCACGGTGCGCGCCCGCGGGCTGGAGGCTTTGGCCCAGCGAGTGTGCTCCCGCGGCCCCTCCCAGCTGTAGGAGGTGGAGGCGCCGGACTCCGAGGAGGTGCGGGTGGTGGTGGTCGTGGTAGTGGTGGTGGTGGAGGAACAGGTCGTCTCCCGTCTCCGCTGGAGGGACTCCAGCGAATGGCTCTTCCCCTGTTTCCTGGGCTGGCTGGATGGGAACCCGTTGGTCTGAGCTAAAGCGGCAGCTGAGAGGCCGTTAACTGACGATGTCGTTGTGCCGGTAACCGTGGTCGACGTCAAGGTGTTCGAGGCCCTGGGGACCGAGGAGGCCGGTTTTGAGGACGTTCTGGGAAACGTATTGGCGGATTTGCTGCCGGAAACCCTTTTAGCGCCATGTCCTGGGACGGGTTTGGTTGTTGGACTTTTTGACATGGAGGCAGCTGAGGAGGAATGAGCAGAGGGCAGAGTTTTTGACTGTGACTCGGACGTGACGGGGAACGTTTTATCGGGTTTACCAGGACCACTGACTACAGATTTAGATGATGTAACTGAGCTAACGGGAACTGTTGTAGGAAGCTGATCTGAGCCTCTTTGGATGTTTTTAGAAGGTTGACCGGGGTCACTTTGGCCAGTTTTGGAGGCCTGGCCAGAGCTGGCCAACCCTGGGGAACCTTCCAAAGGACTGGAGGAAGTGCTGCTGCTGCCGGCAACGGTTATGTTCAAAATCCGTATCTTCTCCTCCCTGACGATCTTCTCCCTCTCCTCTCGGCACTGCCTGAGCTTGGCTTGCCTGTCCCTCTCGTAGACCTCGAAGAGCCCCGTCGCCACGCGCATGGAGCGGCCCGGGGCCTCGCGGGCGAAGTCGGCCAGCGGGCGGGGCAGCAGCTCCACGGGCTTCACCCCGCAGCGAGCGCATGCCTCCAGGGAGCGGGGGCTGGTCAGCACGTAGCGGCTGCCCTCTGCGGCCGGCGAGTCGAAGTTGTAGAGGTCCAGGTGCAGCTTGGGGGACTGCTCCCGCTCTCGGCCCTGGGGGGGCCGGCCCTGAGGGGGTGGCGGCGCCCCTTGGCCAGGCGCTGGCTGGGGGGGCGGTGCCATGCCCAGGCTGCCCTCCACACCCCCCTCCTCCATGGCCACTGCGCCCCCGCTACCATTCTGCTCAGGTATGCACGGTGCTTCTGAGGCCGCGCTGGGCGTCTCGAACCCCGGGCCTTTGCCTTTCCCCTGCTCTTCCGCTTCTGACGGGTCAACCATGGCTGGCTGAGAGAGGGAAACAGAACGGAAGAAATACATAAGGGAAACAGGTTTTTTTTTTAAAAACAGGCGTATTTTTTTCATCGGACTGGATTATGTTGTGCTGCCTTGAGCTTAAAATTGCTGCAATCTGGGGGCGAGGAGCCTGCTACTGCAGCTCCAGCACACGCATGCATATTTCATGCACTGTGTGTTTGAGCTCGGTGCTGAATCCTCCCTGCTGCTGCCTGGCTTTGGAGAATTACATAAGACCAATCTGTGGTAGCTATATCACAGGTTTCTACTCGATTCTAAAAATATTAATATCCATGGATAGCTACCACAGTGTAGCCTACAGTAAGGCGTTTTACGGCCTCATGTTTCACCTCTCTCACTCTCATACGCACATATTTTCTCTCCATAACGTACATTTAATTGTGATTTCCCATTCAGTTAATTGACGGTAAACGGTTTCGACAATTCAATTAAAAACACAAAAACAACCTGAAACGCGTCGCGACTCCTGCCACATCGTTCTGATGCTGCTAAGCTGTTCAGTGATGATGTAAATGCACACAAACATCCTATATTGCAGCAGAAGGCTACTTTCATTCCAATCTCCGCTGTTTTGAAACGAACGCAGGTACATTTTACTCCTAAAAACAGTGTTAATGATGCACGTGATAGCCTATGTGAAAAGACTGACCTTCCCAGTCGACTGTTTTCAGAACCAATGCTTTGTTCCGAGCGTGTCCCGATATTGTCCTTTCCGCACTATGCATAATATCAGGTTACAGAAGAAAATCTTCGGCCGTCGACCCTTCGCTTAGATATGACAGTCTCAACCACACCGATACGAAGCAAGCGGCTTACTCCTTTCTGCTTTTGTGGCCGAATAATCTCTCGAAACAGCGCCCTTCCACTAAGATCCGTTCGTATTGCATTCGGTGGACTGAACCTGCTTGGCTTCGGCTCTCATCACGGCGCGCGGCTGCACCCGCAGCACTTGCATCACTGCTGAGCTTGCATCCCAGCCCCGCCTCCTTGCCACCAGATCCTAACAATATCGTCAATGTCCCCTTTGTCTGTTTTCGTTTCCACGATTTCACGTTCCTTCTTCCCAGTTCACATACCCGTCCCGGACGGTGTAACTTTAGTTTTTCGCTTCCTCTGGCAATGTATCTAGATCCATTAATGGATAGCCCTTTAAACAACAACGCCTATGGAAATGCATCAATTTAATTTAGAGAACACGCTATTGTTCCAAACCATCGCAGGCGTCTTTACCAACGCGGCATTTACCAGTGTTTGAGGTCTGCATTATTATTACGAAAATAGACGAGTAGCCCTACATATATAAATAACATCGCAATTAATGCTCAATCACTGCGATATTACAAATTCTAAAACAACAGCGAATTCTAAACAATTTAAACAGAAAATATGACGTTTTTGTCTTTATTATTATTATTATTATTATTATTATTATTATTATTATTATTTTTACATGCAGTAGGCTAATGGAATGTCTAGAAAAGTTTAATAGTAGGCTACTTATTTAATTAGAAAGTTAATGCATACAGAATGTGAATTTGATGCTTTTGGTAATGTGTGACCAAGTAAGTGAATACAATTCTATTTGAGGATGTTATAATAATAATAATAATAATAATAATAATAATAATAATAATAATAATAATAATAATAATAATCCACAGTCGGTATGCTGAAAGTGTTCTGTTGCAAATATTGTAGGACACCTTCTGGCCTTATCTGTGAATCCTGTTCTCTTTGGGAAGTAAAGCTGAGCAGCATATGATATAAATTAGAACAATTGCGCAAAATACCATCACCAGGGCATACATTTAGGCATTTTAATTGAATCTTTTCCCCCCGCTTTTGCGTTGAGCTTTGTCTTCACTTATAATAATAAAATATTCACTTTAGTCCCAGACGTGCCTTGCCAAAGTTGAAGTAAAAAGTTAAATATCAATATTGGACATGTTTCATTTCCTTTGTGAAAGATATAGACTTAAAAAATCGGACAGTCTTTTCTAAAAACAGCAGTCCTACATACTTTTCTGGTGGGGAAAGCAGACACAGCACCGAATAACATTATTTATTTAACAACATTATGACGAACTCATCACAGTGCTGTAGCCTGTCACCTGTGGTCGTTTTTTAAAAATTATTATTATGCAATGATTTCCATCGCTCGTGCAATAGAAGTTGTGATAAGCATAGACGTACACTAGAGGGTGCTATATGCACACGATATTCACTGTCGTTTCCGTCGTGGATAATTAATTACTATACTGTATTTGCCAAGAGCTATGACTAAAATAATGAGCAAGGATACGTTGTCTTGATTCCCTGCACTTTACTAGACAAAGTGGAATGTACACATTGGCCTAAAAAGTATCCATGTTAATTTTACAGAGACACCAGTGGTGGGAATTAACTCGTTTCAGTTGGAGTGGTTTTAAGGTAAGTAGCCTATTAATGCAAACTCATAGTTTAACCTAGAGAAACCGACGATGAATGAATATTACATATGCACATTTAAAATTAGGAGACAAACTAATTTAAAACTTTATTACTACAGCACTGCTTGGGGTTACCAGAGAACAGTGGGATTTTTAAAAACCGTGCTCTTGCGTTGATGTATAAAGGATTTTGTATCCACAAGAGACGATCTGAGATCCAAGTCAAGAGGTAATTTTTTTCCCTCTGAGCCTGGTTTTTAATGTGTGCGTCAGAAGGAGCACTTACCAAAATACACACTCCAGATTGTTATTTTTCTTGACGGAGAAGTTTGCCAAGAATTGTGCCAAGGAATACTATTTGATGCTTTTTGTTAATACATGTATAATGATGTAACAACAAAAACCGTTGAAAATAGGAAAATAAAGAATCGACTCCCACACTATACAGACACGCGCATGCACGTGCGCGCACGCACGCACAAGCACAAGCACAAGCGCAAGCACAAGCACAGAGCAAACTGAATCACTTGTAATGAAATTTAAAAAATGCTAAACTGATAAATATTTTCGAAACCCAATGAGTATTTTTCCATCGCTGAAGATCTTTTGTTTATATATATAATAACCAAAGTTCTCCACTCTTGCAGAACCCCTCAGGGCACAGATAGTGTTATTTTTCAAGAGTCTATTTGTGAAACATTTCTGCACCATAAAGCAGAGTGTGACTTCAGTTTTGCACAAGTATGTTTGCAATTACAACGTATTCATAACAGAAAGCAGGAAACTGGTGTAAAAAAAACAAAACAAGGGCACCTATTAGAACATGGAGCTAAGATACATTGACATAAATGTAACTGGGGCATAACATATTTTCATCAGTTGATCAAGCATGATCAAAACTGGCAAAGAAGTAATAAATTGACCCTAATATATGCACAACAGATATCATTCTAATACTGAGAGCCAATGGAAATGTATTTTGCAGTGTTATTTGAAAGGGAGAGAGAGAGGGAGAGAAAGAGAGAGGGGAAAAAAACACTTCTATTGAACGAGTCTTTCCAATGCATGAAAAAGACTCGTTCAATATTACTTTTCTTTTAAGACAAACGGGAGTCATCTGCCTGCTGTATGGTAGTACTCCAATGTCTTCTCTCTGGCCAATGCCTTGTGCTTACAACCTGCTTTCCTGCTTTCACTCAAGAAAAATGTCGAATCAATCCACAGCTCTTCCCACAATGCACTTCCCTTTACCCAGGGGAGTGAAGAACTCTTTCGACTTCACCTGTGCTCGTACGAGGGCTGTCTCTCGTCAACCCGAGTCCACGTGTTTGGGGCAACTTTGTAGAAATGTGCAGTAACACCAACAAGTGTTGGTTTAATTTCAGCTTTGACAGGCACACACCCGCAGGACCACCTAGTCCCGCGTAGTGAAACAGCAAAGGCTCACAAGCGTACTAGCTAGTCTAGCAATTAATTCATGTGAAAATATTGGGGGTGACATGTCTCCCTGTCTCCCCCCCAAAAACCTATGCGTATGGTAACACTCATAGAACTCCAAAGCAATGCCACCCAGCAATATCAGCCACAG
>CM056390.1:9256511-9281511 GCA_029718625.1 Synaphobranchus kaupii | reverse complement strand
ACCAATGATCGCTAAGTGCTACCTCTTAAAAAGCTGTGGTCTCCTTTGTTAAAAAAAAAAAAAGAACCCAAACAAACATTTTGTATTTAGGTCTGCTGGGGTTTTTTGCAATGAGAAGGTTTTATGACGGCAAAACGTATTCCTAGTATAAACACCCTACTTAACATTTTAAATGGGGTTAAGGCAGTCTATCATTTCATTAGAGGCCTTCTTCAGTGGATGTGTTGTTCTGTTGGCAGTCTGTTTATGACTAGGACATTACCACAAGCGTGCAAGTTAATTAGAAAGGAAATGCTTCTACTTAGAAGTGCCACTATTCTTGGCTTCGGCTGTCAAAACAAATATTTTATTCACAGTGCAACTCAACTCCCAAACAAAGTGTCAATAATAATAACCAAAATTAATTTTTATATTGGTGAAATATACAGTGCACTCCAAAAGTGTTAGGACAGTGAGACATTTGGCTCTGTACTCCAACACATTGGATTTGAAATGGAACAGTGACTATGAGGTTAAAGTGCAGACTTTCAGCTTTAATTTCAGGGTTTTACATCCATATCGGGTGGACCTTGTAGCAATTGTACCCATTTTTACACATAACCCCCCCCACCCCCCATTTTAGGGCACCAAAAGTAATTGGACAAATTTACATAAACTTAAATAAAGTCATCATATTTAATATTTGATTGCATATCCTTTGCATGCCATGACTTTCTGTTGTCTGAGACCCCAACAACATCAAAAGACTCTTGATATATTATTTTCAGGTACTCTTACAAGCGATACTATAACCTCTCTGCATTTTAATGGATCTCTGTGGGAATTGGGGGTTGAGATTAGATTAACCTGTAAATTGCACGGGAATTGTATGGTTCGTTTGATACCTCTGACCCTTGATGACTTTCAGCCGTTTAGCCAACCACGTGTTCCGTACTATTCCTGTGTAATTTACAGCTTAATCTAGTCCCAAATTAAATTAAGGTCAATTCCACAAATTTTAGTCCCGTCACTGTGTTGATTAACAGAGCATCCTTCTTCATTCTCCTTTCGATATAACAGGCTTGTAAAGTACAGTAATAATATTCTGTAGTGCTCCTCTCTAAAAAAAAACAATCTCATTGCAAACTCATGTTCATTGGATACCATCTCCTTTAGATAGTTTCCCTCGTATAATTTATATTCAAAAATGAGTTATTGAATTTTACTACAGTTTTGCTGGCCATGTAATGCAAAAAATTTGAGTATTGTGTGTGCCCTAAGCTTGAGCACCTACTGACGGAGCTTCCCCCCCTGGAGAGGAGCTGCTGTGTCCACAGACACCTGCTAATTTTCTGCCCGATGCGCTGTTAGCCGGCAGAGATCAGTCATGGAGCATCTGTGTGAGGCCGCCTGGGTAATTTGGTAGAACATTTTTTTTTTCTCCAGCGTTTCTTTTCTTTCCGTTCCGTCCCCTGTGTCAACCCTCAACCCCCCCCCCCGCCCCCCCCTCCTCCACCACCCCCTGCCCCCCTGTCCCGACCCACGGCGCCCGTTTCATGTCCCGCCAAATGACAACAGCATTCTGTCATTCCTGTGTCGAGCAGTGTTTCCAAACAACTCTTTTTACACCCTTGGAAAATTGTCCCTTTGTTTGGTGGTATGCACACAGGGGTGAAAAAAAGAAAAGAAAACACGACAGACTCATCTCGTTAACATTCCGTTAGCCTTACCCCCCCTACCCCGAATCTATCCACGTGTTCACCCCACCACCCCCCAAACACCCCCCCCCCCCCCCCCCGCAACTTCACAACCTCAGGTTCTGGCTGGACCTGCGCGGGGACTGGTTGGGCCGCACTCCCCAGCTGAGATGATACCCAGTCCAGCGCAGAACCAAGAGCCACAAACAAAGCTGTCCTCAGCGTGGTGACAGAATGGAGACGTCTCTTCTGAGAGACTCCGCTTGGAAGATCCTTGGCCGTCTAATGACTGAGGATTTCATTAATTTTCTTTGTTTCCTTTTTCCTTCTGCCGTTCTTTCTTTGCGCACCCCCCCACCCCCCCCCCCCCCCCCCCCCCCCCCCTAATTCCCCGCTTATAAAAATGGTTTGAGAATTAGTACTGGGTAAGAGCAAGAACACCTGCACTGTGAACATGGCCTCTTTCTCTGCCTCTGTAAAACACTCATACACACATACTCACACACACACACACACACACCTCACAGAGACATACATGCTCACACACACATACACGCTCACCACACGCATATACACACACACTCATGCGCATGCTCACAGACACACTCACACACACACTCTCACAGATGTACTGTACATGCTCACACACACACTCATAGACACACACACACACTCATATGCATGCTCACAGACACACACACACTCATACACACATTCTCACAGACATACATGCTCTCTCTCACACACACACACACACACACACACATGCTCACACACACACACACACACACACACACACACACACACACACACACACACACACACACACACACACACACACACACACTATCTAACTGACAGAGGAAAAGCGCAGACTCCCAGGGCCCGTTGTACATGACAACCTGCAATGATTATGTTAATTGGTTGCATATTCTCTTATTATTTTCTCTTCTCAAGCACTAACACTGCATATGTGTTTATACGTGATAATATACACGTGAAAATCTGTGTGTGGTGTAGTGTTTCTCAAAGTAGCAAGATAACGGAATTCATCGGCATTAAGGATTATTTTTTGGAAAATTAACAGCAGATTCTGGCTTCTCTGGTAACTACACAGGGGTGGCTTTCCCGATTCCGATGTGTCTTCAGAATTCACGGCACATTTCACGATCTCTTTGAGTTACGAGCTTAGAGTATATAAATTGGGTTACGAGCACTTTCGGGAAAGCGTTTGTGAACGGCAAGTATATCTTCACGACACGTTTCACGATATACTTTTCGCTACGACATGCTTTGGGAAAGCCACCCAGAGCAGTGATATGAGAGTGATGTGAATTCACTGCTCAGTAGGTAACACTTTTCAGTGAGGCTATACACAGCAAGCATATTTCCATCCCAAAGGTGCATCCCTGAATGAATGCCTATCAGTGAGGAAGGCAATAGAGAGGAGAGAGGAGAAAGAATATGTAGACCGTTTCTCTGGTCCTATCAGCCAAACTCCCCTGGGGCTGGCCTCCTGATGTGCCTCTGACAGCTATTGACTTCAGATGTTTACCATTGTGAGCAGGGTAGAGGGAGCTGAATGATGAGGCAGCAGTGTTTGCAGGGCTATTCCCACCCAAGAGGCAGCATTGTCCGTCTATGTATGGACGAGAGAGCCTCTGGCCCCCTTCTCCTCGTAGGCTTTATTTATGTATTCTTTATAAAGACACAAACGCGTATAGCCTTGTTGAGATGAAGTTGGACTCGTATCCTTTCCAAACGAGCACTCTGTTCGCCTTTTGTCTGCAAATAAGAAAGTAGGTAGCCTACGAACTGTGGTCCTTGACTGCACGTAAACACAAATTCCTCTGCGCAATAACTGACCGTTTGCGTTTTATTAAAGCGCGAGAACGGGTAGTTCCTAAAATTAAAGTTGTCGAAAAGAAACAACGAAAAAAACACTGCTACTAATAAACAACAAAGCGACAATTACATAAAAATATTACGTTGAAGTGGAGAAAGACATTTGGTAGCGCAGTTCTCCATTGTCCCAGGCACGATCACTTAAATTGTTGAACTTTGAAGAGAAGGGGCTTTTAAAAATGGGCTCTTAAAGGCTATTGGACCTTACAAGTGTCAGTCGCAAGTCTTTTTCCCACCTCCTTTACTTTTAAATGGGTCCCAATGGAAGTTGAGCCACTGAAACCTGTGGAAGTCGCGAGGAACTCTGCTCCCCTGCGCAGTGGTAATCTCTGTCACTATGGTGACCAGAAATTTATAAAATAAAAAATAAAAACCCGGTACCCATATGACATGATGTGAATATAAATGAAAATATACCTAAAAATAAAATAAACTTACACTGAGAAGAGGGAGATATTGCGAAGCATTTTTTTTCTCTTGAGAAATTTCAAAAAATCTTTGTTTTAAAAGGAACAAATAGAAACGGGATACACACGTGCGAATTAATACTGGCGACCAAACGAAAGAGAATTTAAAAACTCATACCGCAATCAACTATGTTTTTGCAAAATTTCGTCTTTTTAATTTTTTCATACTTTTTTGTGCTGCTGTTGCTGTGTCATCTGCCTCGAATATCCGGACAGAAATCCACGGGTCCACGGGTAAGTGAGACGACCGTTTATGAAATGAAATTGCATGTCTATCAGTCACTAAACTTTAGCAAATTCTAACATTTGAAAACCGGACAGTCAGCTGTATAGGCTACGTTTGTGCCTGCAGACTTTTGCATGCCTAGCCTATCCTTTTTATCAGAATTATGTAAAATGTATGTCTATGTCTCAATGACAATGGGTGGCAACTCATTTTGTTTTAAATCACAAATGTGAAAAGGTGTCCGTTTTAAAAAATGCATACGGTATTTCCCCCCCATAATAAATAGCTAAAATATTCCACTATATTTTAATCGTGCTCAACTCTTGTTTATTAATGCTTATTCGAAAGCAATCATCCTATAATTAAGTTACGTTACTGCTTTGGAAAGGCAGTTACTATAAGAGTTAATAAACAGGAGATGAACCGGATGATCCCCTTACCGAAGCAAGGCTTCCAGAAGGCCTAGGTAGAAACATGTATAAATAGAGATGACATGTTGATGAATGGAAATATAGGCGCTGTGGGAAATATAATGTTCGCTCTCTCATAAATATGGTACATGCACTGACCTCTGAGCCCACAGGATATTGATTCCCCCACAGCCCGAAGAATCTAGACTGCGGTTCATGTCAAAGTGTCAGCACTTTTTCTATTATTATTATTATTATTATTCTTATTATTGTGGAGCTAGTTAATTGGGCAGTGAGAAAGTTTGGAGGCTATGTGAGGGTACAGAGTAAGGATACTCCTCTATATTGGGGGACAAAATGAGGGTGAGGCTTCTGCCGTCCTAAAGCGGACTCCTGAGGAAGTCACCCTGAGGAAGATCCGCTGGTCACATGTGAGGTGAGCTGGTTCTTCGCTCTGCCCTTTGGGTGCAATGACTGCTGCTGCTGCTGCTGCAATTATGCCTCTGTTGGACAGTCCTGGGGGAAGATGATAGCTCACTGGACAGGAATCGTCCTAGAGACGCACTGTGTTCCTTATCGTATTCAATTTTGTGCTGGCTGAATTGTATTTGGAACTGTTTAAGATATTACATGTAGGTCTGTGTATCGTATGAGAAATGTGTGTGTGTGTGTGTGTGTGTGTGTGTGTTGTGTGCGCGCGCGCAAGCGCAAGCACTGGTGATTATCACTTTGTCAGCTCTCTCTCTGATATTGGGTTTATTCCCTATCCTTAGGTTGTGTTTGTGTGTATGTATGTATATGTGTGTGTGTGTGCTTACGTTTTGTGCTTTGTACTTTGTCCTCAGATTTGACAGGGACCTGTCAAAACTTAGAGAAAAAGCCTTTCTATCATTTTGGAGAGATGTGGACACCCAGACTAATAGAAGGCACTAAATAGTTTGTGGAAGATTCTTTGCCCACGCCAGGAATTATTCCTTTATTGCTCACAATCAGAGAGACAGAGACAGACCGAGAGAGAGAGAGGAAAAGAGATTAGATGAGATGGACTCTCATTATTTGTGGTGAGAGAGGAGGATAAACAAATTCTTGAATTTTTCACACATTATCAAAACTGTCTAACTACATACATACCTGCAAGTTTGTCAGGCTGATGACTTGAGAGATGAGAGGCGGTCTTGAGGTATGAGATTTACTTCACCATGTGGCCTTAATGTGATGCGCCGTGCTTACCGCCGGTCAGATTTATGACGAGCAGTAAAACTAATGTTAGGTTCATAAAAAAAGGAGCATGATAAAAATGAATAATGACAGCAGTGACCTGGAACTGAGGCTACAAGGCTGAAGACAAACAGCAGAAACATCTGTCCCGAGGCTTTTTTGGCCACACCGGGCCGCGGTCTAACGCTCGACACCACACCGTTGGACGCGGAGCGTGAGGGAAATATCTGCGCTCCCGGTGTTACGCTGTGCTGCAGATAGCGGTCAATCCAAACGGTCCACAGTCCTACGGAGGCTCACCGTTCCACGTTGCTCACGTGTATGGTCAGAGTAGCGTTCGAATTGCATGAACTTGTCTCCGTTGTGAGATGAGGAACAACATCATGTTGTGAGAAGCTCGTGGAATGGCTTCTCTGCACACTGCAAAAACCAAAAAAATAAGTCAATCTTAACAAAAGTTTTGCTCTTATATTTAGACTTAAACTCTTATTTCAATTACTTTTTTGCTAAATAAGAAATAAGTGAGATAGTTGTACTAATTTCAAGATTTCCCAATGGGGTAAGATAATTTCACTTGTCAAGTGAAAAAGTTGCTTAAAACAAGCTAATATTTTCTACTTGAGATAAAAAAAATAAAAAAAATAAAAAAGATTTTAAGTCTCATTACAAGACTAAATCAGTTGTTAAGACAGACATTTTTTGCAGTGCAATACCCCCACTACCTCCCTATCCCCGACCCCCCCCCACCCCCACCTCAGGGTGGAGGATGGCTTTACTGGGAATACAGCCCTTGAGCAGGGGCAGTTTGGAGTCTAATGACTTTAATAGGCCCGGGCTGTGGATTCCACACCTCTTGTTAGTGAAGTATGTTCTCCGAGACATAGTTCTTAACCATGAATTTGGGATTTGTTTCCTGCCAATTCGTTTCTCTCCCAATGTTTTCTTTTCAATTACCAAAAGAAATCCGAAATCACGAACGTGCTCATACGATTACACGTCAAAGGGATTGAAGCATACAGGACTACATTTATCCCATTTATCCAGGTCGCATTGGCAAGTTCTGTTTGGCTTTGAGTTATAAATGCAATCAATATCCAAAAAAGAAATGGGAACACTTCACCCATCTTGTTCCATTTGCTGGTTTTCGGCCAAAATTCAAAGTTTAATCATTACTAAAGAGAAATAGGGTAGATGACCTCATGTTAAAAAAGACAGCAGTGCTAAATAAAAAAAAACAAATAAGCATCTTCCCATGTCATCCCTCATCAGTTCTAAATAATTTTCCGAAGTCGTTTCCATGAAAATGAATTAAGTTATAAGGAATTATGGCTGTCATTTAAAAGAGAAAGATTGGTGTGAAAGTTTGGACAACATTCAAAGTTCTTTGATTCATTGCAAAAAAAACTAGCTATTTTTTGAAAAGTCATCCTTTCTGACAGCAGATAAACTGTAGTTTTCCATACCTCTCTTAAAATGTGGCACAAAAGGAGCATTAATATTATTTTCCCTCACCCAAGATAGACTGCTCTGTGAGGAAAACTGCAGTTTAAGGGATATAAATCATTTCACAAGCAAAAGATTTATACAAATACTAATAGGTTTGTCAGCAGTATATAAAACAATTGCTCCTAGTAAACGCATAAACCCACCATCACACTGGGCCAAAACGAACAAGCAAAGCTGACTGTTTCTTTCCTAATTTATTTACTTATTTGCCCAAATCAAACAAACAGAAACCTGGAGTCCTTGCAGTAATTCAAACAACAACCGTGGGCCAACAATGGGAAAGGCTGTGGCTCAAAGCAAATACACGCTCTTATCTTTGTTTCTTGTTTTTTTATTTATTTATTTTTTGTTCTGAAGCTTCGGAACAGATTTAACTTTTAGTGACAGTAGACAAAAACAAGACAAGTTGTCCCACATCCTTTCACTGGAATGGATCCACATAAAAACACATTGGCAGTTTTGCAAAGCTTAGGCAGCATAGCCTTGGGCCAAAATACGTTTTATTTGTTACTTTTCTGTTTTTTGTTTTCCCGTATACCACCACTGGACGAATGCCTGATGACTTCCGTATGTATGTACAGGATAGCTAATTTGTATTATAATCAGTGGCAAGACTACTGCCGCGCAAAACAAGAGAAGAAGTAGATTTTTCAGCGCGTTTCTGTGACCTGAAAACACTTTGTCATGTGTAGGCTAGTACACCTTCTAGGACATGCATTAATTTCCTTATTGGGTGTACCTATAAAATATACATACAGTTAGTGGAAATAAACATCGGGCCTGATTTACAAAGACCTTTAGAATGTCCAAATATTTTAGCACACACAGAACTAAGAGCAAAACCAATGATTGGCGCAAAAACAAATACCATGACCAATCATTGGTCATATATTATTGGTGTTGCGTGTGCTAAAAGGTTTTGCACATGCTAAAGGTCATAGTAAATCAGGCCCATGGTGTCTTAAGTAAGAATGTGAAACACTCTGACCGTTCTCATTTTGCTGTCACTTTTCATTTTTAAAGTCTTTTCAGTTTAGTTTGGATGGCAAGAACTTAATCACCGGCGGTGTCAATGGCATTTAAAGGCAGTGAAACTTTCTAATGACCCTGTACAAACAAGACACTAAGTAGGTGTTTGAGTAAATAATCCCTTATAAACAGCTAAGTAGGCTCCATCCGCAGATAAATTTATAGGGGAGGTGCAGTCATAGGATTGCATAGTTGGGCCATGCTTGAAGTGAGAGCAAAGATGTAGACTACATTACATCAAAAATAGCATCTAATAATGTTGACATGATTTATGTGGATCTAAGAGAGTGGAAGAATGCTCCAGGTAGATCACAGCTACAAAGTCTAATCCAGGATCAGAAGCCAAATCCTAACCTGGGCCAGTGAATAAGAGCACTATATATTTTTTTATTAACTGGACCAGAATCCTGTTCTACAACCAACTCTCTGAACCAACTATGCTGAAAAGTATTTTTGAATTATCTGAATTTGCATTAAATATAAAGTAACGTAAATTGATCATGTTTGTTACGGATGTCTTCAGGGCTGTATAACCCCCCCCACCCCTATGTTCTTATTCTTCTTTCCCTATTGGCTGGAAGTAACCTGCTGGTACAGGAAGGAATGGGCTTCTTTAAGTTAATACAGAATTCCTTCAGCTTGTATATTGTATAGAGGCGGCTGCATGTAATTTTTTTTTCTCTCAAATTTTGAAGTACTACTTTGAGAGAAGTTTGGTACTAAGTTTGACAGAGACACTCCATCTTTCATTAAACATGTCTCTTCTGCTTCTACAGCTGTGTGAAAGGTGTTTTTAGTATAAAACTGCTTGTCATTGTGTATTAATATAGAAACAGTTGTCTATCTTGTGACTTCAATTTATTTAAAATATGGCCCGTTTTCAGACATTTTATTTACATCAGTGGTGAAAAGGATTATATTGGTTTTACTCATTAGACATACTGTATTCTGTACTTTTCAGCAAACAGAACTTTAACCACCTGTGTCTCGTGAACATGTGGTCCAAAATTCTCCATGCAATCATTGCTTACAATTGCAAACACTTGTTGAACTTTTCAAGTCAGAGCCAGTGAGGTCAAAATATCCTGGTTTGATTTTTTTTGCACAGAACGACTCAAATTATATATGATTGTAACTGGTTGTATACAAAATAACCTTTTATGTGGTTGGTCACTGATATATGGCTGCAGCGTTATATAAAGTATAGCTATAACTACACTACCGATTATATATAATTTTATTGGAAATTCACAGGAAGCTTGACAGTGTTTGGAAAATCAGTTGTGATTAGGCAATAGACTTTTGTTCCAACTGTAGCATAAAAAAAAAAAAAAAAAAACTTCCCTTCATACCTTTGCCTGTGAAACATTCATTGTAATGTTTCGTTCACTTTCTTGAGGTGTAGCCAGTAGCGGTGGCCTTGAGGTAAAGCCAGTACAGTTCCAATCATGGGTGTACCAGGATAATATTTTTTATTTTTGGGTGTTCAGTCAAAAACTGGGTATGCCTAGAACACTCGGTGGGTGTAGCCGACACTAATGTGGTAGTTATATGCACCGAACGTTAAAATGCTGAGAACTTATATGAATAGAAATAATGACCACAGTATAAAGTTGTGCAAACTGCTTACCGTTATAACCCTTCCCTATTTTTAAAAGCTGTGGATGTTTATGTGACTCGGATGAGGTGCTGATAGGTACAATGGGGTGAGGTAGACCTCTGTGGTTTGTCAGATGGGTTATTCGCAGGCGAGGTGGGTGCGTCAATGCTTGCTAAATTGACGGGAAAGCGGTGTGGGATTTGGTCTCGGATGTTGCAAGGCACGTTTTTGTTCCACAAACTATTCAAAACTGAACGCAACTGAATGAAATTAGGGCGTGAAAGAGGCATGATGTTTTTGGAGGTTGCTGTGACTAAACGGATGCATTCTCTCTGGAAATGGAGGCATTTATTCTCATTTTATTGCAAACTGTATTTTTTTCCCCCTTAAAAAACACATCCAAACTTCCAAAGCCTTAATGGTTTCTGCCTTTTGATGTAGCCTACTAGTTTTCTGTTGTGTGAAACATTTCAACATGATAAAATGTTGAGTAATCCTTGTGTTTCAAGTAAAAAAAAACATAGCGACTGATTTTTCTGAGATTTCTTTTTTCTGAACTGGAATTTGATCATGTTTTTGAAGCTTTACAGATAAAAAAAAAAAAGTGCTAACACGCTATGTTTGTGTCTTGATTTCTGTATCCTGGATCCTAATAAGGGCCTTGTTTCTTTGATAGTTAATTAAAATTGTTGTTTTATTTTACCTCGTAATCATTTGGCTCGTGCTTTAACCCTACATCCCTTGAAGAATTTATCGTTATTATCATCATAACGGCGATGAATGAGAATATGGAATGAAGGGAAGGAAAAGTTATGGGCAAGCCGCAAAATTAATTGGGAGGTTGATGCTGGACAAAACCTGGGAATGTTAGGAAGTCCTCAAGTGCATACCTGTGAGAGGGCGTCACACAGACTTTGCGAAACCCATTAAAAGAACAAACAGAGCGGCCTGGTCTGGGCCAGCGCCGAGCGCCATGCCAAAAACAGCATTCCCCCCAGCTCACATCAGCGGCAGAATGGCGGCATCTCTAAGGCTTTTATGAGCAGGGGCACGGACCATTCTCAAAGCACAGGTGTGTGGGGGTTTTGTCTCTATGCGTGTGCTGCTCAGTCTTTGTTGCGGGCAGCCAGAGGGGGGGGGGGGGGGGGGGGTGCTTTAGCGAGGAGGGGGGCACTGGAGCTCCGGGGTTTGGATGCCCCATGTGGGACAGAGGAGGTGGGACAGAGAAGCGGGGAGTGGGAGGGAGAGGGGACTGGGTTTGGAGAGAGAGAGAGAGAGAGAGAGAGGGCAGAGGGTTGGTCTGGAATGGGCAGAGCAGAGGTTGGTGAGAAAGGGCGGAGTGATTTTGATGAGATGGGGGGGGGGGGGGGATTTCTTGATGACAGAGGGAGGCAAATCAGCCAGAACTGGCTCTCGAATTAATACAATAATGAATATAATAAATAATAAATATAACAAATATAGTAATAATAAACTTTATTTTGCACTCTTTATCCATAAAGTGTAGCTCAAAGTGCTTTACATTTAGCACTAAAATCAAAACAATTTCCAGGAAATATACTATAAAATGTAACAATATGGATAAGACAATGTAAATAATATATCATATAAGTAAGACAATGTAAGTAAAAAATACAGAAATAAGATAATAAAACCAGTGCAGCTGATTAAATGCTAGATTAAAAAGGAATGTTTTTTCACTTGCTGTTTAAAAATATCCACTGAGCTAGCCTCTCTGATATTGTTTGGCAGGATGTTCCATAATGATACGATCTTTTTAAAGGTCATGTGATTTACGGTTTTCATGAACAGCTGGGTTGGTTGGTGGAGGACCCGGCATAGTGCTGTCCATACAGTGGGGTTTAACAGTAGTTGTAAAATACCATTAAGACCCATCATCAACTGGGCTGGGAAAACAGAAGTTGGCTTTCCTGAAAACCAGAGTGTCCAGCTGAGAGGACATTAAATAACATGTTTACTGTATTGTGTCCCAATCTGGTTGGTTTAAGGTGGATGAAGGTGGAATAAGCGAGGGCTCGGGTCAGGAGGAATGGGAGGCAAAGGCATCTGCTGTCCTGTACTGAGAAACAAAGATAATACACAGGCCTTGATTAGGTTTCCCCATGAACAAATACTTTTAAAAGAGCTTGACTTAACCTTTACACCCAAATGACCCATCACTCCCCTCTTTAAGATCAGCTAATTGCATGTGTACGCAAATAAGTAAATAACTTTGGGATATTAGTGGATATACGTGCAGCAGTTTTTGAGTTTTTTTTTTGGGGGGGGGGGGGGGGGGTTGGATAGCCCCCGGCCTGCCCAGAGGAGTAATCTAGGGAGGATGTCACTGGTGGCCAGTCACGGAACACACATGGTGAAACGCTTCGCCGATTACACAATCCACACAGCTGCCCTCACACTCAATTTCAGGGGCTTTTAATCGGCGCAATTAATTGCAGGGCTCTGTTTTTTCTTGAGGCCATCTCTGTCCATTAGACTGACCGCACAATTATGCGCACTCTGTACTTAGGGTACACTTTCTTTCCAAGGGGCGGATGTTGACATGGTTCACAGAATGCTTGCACTGGCTTGATTTGGGTTCACGGAATACACAGAGTTAGAAGTAGGCTTGCATTTGGGCCTACACCTGGCCTGCTTTTCTCTTTCTTGTATTTTCTCTCTCTCTCTCTCCCTCTCTCTTTCTCTTTCATTCTCTGTCTCATCTCCATTCTCCACATTGTCACACTGTGTCTCCATTCCTCTCCTTTTCTCAATCTCTCCATCTCTCCTCATCGAGGAGACGGAACGGATTTGGTGGACAAAATGATGTATGGCCTTACACTGGTTGTTAATCGCTTTAAATCTGTAATCCCCTACATTAGGAGGATCAAACACCTCCTTTTCCTCCTGACACCTTTTTATAATTACAGCATTGTCCCGTTGCATAATTTCCCGTCATTGTTTATCCTTTGATTTCCTGTGAAGCCAGCTTTTCCTGGCCCCTGAAATGCAAGGGGGAGGAAAAGGGGAGTTTCACAGCAGACCCTCTGAACAGAGATGACCAGGACGTCACTATAGTGACAACGAATGTTCATAATAAAATTCCTCCTGCTAGAAAACAAGGGGAACAACTCGATTCTTATTAATTTTGATAATGCTTGGAAAAGCCACGAGAAAGATATGTAATAATTTCCCCACTTACTATACAGGTGAGGTCCTGTATGTATTATTTCTGCGTAAAGTACATGGCATTCAGATAGCAGTTTCTGCTCATTATAACCTTGATGGCACACGGAGGACTGAAAACATTGCACGGGTTTACTGGTTTCAGTCACTAAGTTTTCTTTTGCACAACAGGAGTGTTGATCGTGAATGTATCTTTTGTAATGATGATATTATGTATTGATGTTTTAAAGCTGAAAAGCTTAACCAGGGACAGGGGTCGCAAATTAGCTAGAAACCCTACACGCAGTACATCTTTTTCATGTTGTTTGTCCCTGACAAATAAACTAATAAAAATAAATAAATAAATAAGATTAATCTGAATGTGCTGCTGCTAGGCCAGGACCACATGGACTCCAGTCCTGTTTGTTATTTGATATTTTTTCCTTTTAGGGCCGTGGCCATAGTTCAGGGTCCTTGTCTTGCTTGAAAAGCAGCTGTGCAGTGACTTGCTCCTCAGACTGGAGGGGGCGTATAGAGGTGGAGCAGATGGACATGGATAATAGGCAGAATGGAGGGACAGATTGAAAGAGATTAGAGTGGAAGGAAGTTGAGAGTGAGTTGGGTGGAGGAACTTGGGTGAGATGGAAGTCAATAGATGGAGGTTTGGTGTTGGGTGGAGAGGCAGTGAGAGCAGGTGGAGCAGTGGAAAAGAGAGAGGGGAGGGATGGAGGGACAGGTAGAGCAGGTAAGAGCAGGTGTCGGAGCGTAGCGATTCTCCCTACTGCAGAGAACGGCACACACACTTCACACCTCCAGTGTGAAATTTTGCCCCATGTGCTTGCCAGTTGACAACACACTAATGCCTACATTTAAAGGCACTTTGAAAAGAAAAGAAATTATAGGCTTCTTTTTAAGACAAACCTAATTACACTTTTAAGGAGGGGCGGGGGGGGATTTTTCATGCATTCCTTTTTATTTTTCACTTTTTTATATCAACTTTTTGTAAAGAGGGTTAATTGAAACAACGTGAGAGATCGCATGTGCTTTATAGATTTCCTCAAAACAGAATGTTAATCGCTGGACAAAGCCAATTAAAATGGGCCCATTAAAACGACATACTGTACACTATTAGCTCTGCCATTAGCAAACCTCCTTCTTTAGTCTCTGTGAGGGAAAATATGTAAAATTTTGTTTTCATGATTTAATTCTTTTTTTTTTTTCCCCCTTGTTGTTATATTTGTTGTTGTTATTGTTGCCGTGGTTCTGCCCACAGGGTAATGACTTCCTCACATGTTAGCTCAGGTTTGGCACATGAAATCCACTCCTCCTTGCCCCAGATATAGCCCCAGTCACGAGCCAAATTCACTGTACATGTAGCACCTCATGCACACAGCCTCGTCACCCCAGTGTCATAACGGGACTAATTTTCACCAAAATAGAGAGAGAGAGAGAGAGAGAACAGTGTTTCATTAAGCTGTGATTAACAATGATCCCTGAAATGACTGGCAGCAAGTATTTATAGTCCTTCCACAGTGTGTGTGTGTGTGCATGCGTGTGTGTGCTCTTATCCGTCTGTGTGCACCAGGACCCCATGTGTAATCTGGACTGATAATTCATAGCCAGTACAGGAGCAACTGGGAGACTGTGATGCTCAGGGTCGCCATAGCAACCCAGAAATCTGTCACTACGTCAAGTATGGAACTCTGAGCCACCTGTATAAATTTAATCAGGCACGCCTGGGTAGCCAATCAAGAACCCAACGAGAGACTACAGCGTACTCTAGGTGAGCAGGGTATGATATACTATGTATAAGTTTTATGGGTCAGTTTTAGGAGAAAAACTGTTGGGATAAATGAGCTTGATGATCCAACATGAAGTCAATGGGAAAGCTCAGTTTTACTGCCGTAGAGCACCTATTGCATAACTTATTTTTGATGTGGTTTGGAACTCTTTGTTATTTTTCTGCCCTTGAGATAGATCGTTTCAGTGTTTAATGTTTTCAGCTGGACATATAAGCACGCATGCACACACACACACACACACACACACACACACACACACACACACACACACACACACACACACACACACACACACACACACACACACACACACACACACACACACACACACATACCGTTTGTGTAGTTTCTCATGAATTGTTGTTTAACTGCAGCGGTTGAGAATGAAATTAAATTTGAGCCAAGGATTGTCAAAGGATTTATCTGGTAATCATTACACAATGGTATTCTGTTCGGTTTTATTTCTCGTTTTTAATGTGCGGTGGTAAATCTGGTGTTTCCAGGGCTTCTGACTGCAAGGGGATGTGCGTTTCAAGCACATCACTAACGATTTGTCTCTGGGATTCTTTAGTACTTGTTGTGTTTCAGGGTGAAAACAATGGAGAGGCGTCCATTTTGATGCTCTGTCGTATTGATAACCTGTGATTGATACTGCTTCAGAGGTTGTGTGTGTGTGTGTGTGTGTGTGTGTGTGTGTGTGTGTGTGTGTGTGTGTGTGTGTGTGTGTACGTGTCATTGTTTTCTTCAGTCAGGGCAGGCAAACTCATCCTGGTTTTGTCTGTGTATATAAGAGTCTATCCCCCTTGTTGCCTGACAGGCTCTGGAGGGACGATGTTATCCCCAAGTAGATAAGCTCGGCCAATGAGGGGTCCCAGAGTATCCGCCTTTTCTGGGCCGACTTCAGGTGATCAGTCCGTCACCCGTCACCACAATCCCTTCCCCACTGACACACGGCTCTGTCTGCAGGTTCTCAGTGGACGTGGGGAATGTCTCTTGATGCTCAATATCTGAGGTCGCTGTAGATTATTAGGGGGATTTGTGAAAGGGGGTGGCAAACATAGATAAGATTGCAGGGGGAACGTAACTCAGGAAGGACCCAATTTCTCTTTCACTGTTGACTGTATTATGACAGAATGAGGATAAGGTTTATACTGGAACGACGCAGCAAATTTTGTTGAAATCAATCCCATTCACTTGTGCGTGCAGAACATCTACCCAGTATTGCGTAACTTTAGTTGGCCGCATGTGTTGCAATTAGTGACAACTTCATTAATAATTTGCACCTGAAGTTGGTTGATTTAAAAAAAATACAACTATGGTGTACTGTCCTTTATATGCAACTGCAACTGTTTCTGCTTTCCTTAATACAAATTTAATACACATTTTATACATGTAATATACATTTTATACAAATTTAATACACATTTTATACATGTAATATACATTTTATACAAATATAATACACATTTTATGCATGTAATATGCATTTTATACAAATTTAATACACATTTTATACATGTCATACACATTTTATATGTAATACGCATTTTTTCAAACTGCTGGCAGTATAAATTCAAATGGCTAACATTTTTACACATTTTCCCGACTATTTAACATGCATAACAAGTAGGCCTAATTCATTTGCTCAAAATTAGGAATCAGTGCAGTATAAAGTTACATGAATTTGCACCGATAGAAATGTAGCTACCGTGCAGCTTCTCCATGGGAGCCATTGTATCGCAGTGTCAGATCAGTTACTTGTGACCTAGAAGCGGAGGCGTTTTCTCTGGCAGTGATGGTTTATAGTAACATTGTGGCAGGTCATGTCTCCTCATATCTCTGTTAGCAGTGGAAGCTACAGTAACTCCGGCGCCTTATGTTGAGGTTTACAGGAAAACGACTTCCCCCTGCGAGCGGTACAGATGTTCGCAGACAGAGGTTCTGCACATGTTTTCGCCTCTTTGAGCCGAATGCCGTTTTACTTAACCGCTGAACTGCGGCTGAGTTTGCTCGACACGCAACATGTGCTTAGCGGTGTTTGATCGTGGGGCTTACACAACTGCAACCGGAAGAATAAAAAAGCATGGCTCCCCCTCGAGCATCAGCTGAATATAATGCTCAGCACACAATCTAATAATGGCTATCATCTCATTGCCAATAATGTTTCTTTTATTGCCGTTTTACAGCAAACTGTATACTTACAGGTAGTGAACAAAAAAAAAAAGATTGTGTTCCCACCGTGAATGGTTCTGGTGTTGCCATTATGGTGTTGGGTGCTTGGCGGTGTGTTTCACAAAATGACAATGTCCCGTCCACCTGGCATGATTTGTTGCCCGATGAATTGTGCAGCATTCAGCTGATCTTATCCATATGTCATGGCCTTCTTCTCGGTCGCCAGGTCTGAACGCAGTCATGGAATATTCTGGAAGGACGCCAGAGACAGTGATTTTTCCACTACCATCATCTAAGCATGAGTTAATTGATTTTCTCATGGAAGAGTGGTGGAGCATTCCTCCTACAGAATCCCAGACACCGGAAAATTCTATGCCAGGATCTATACAGGCTGCACTTTACATTGCATTGAAAGCACTTGGCAGGCGTACAGTATCCAGACTGACGTTCAGTAATGGAGAACATCAGTGTTACTCTCAGGAATACAGCAATGCAGTATCACCACATTCAGGCGCATTCACAACCAATAAGTGTGATTATAACCTAACAAACAACTATTTGTATTGTAACGAAAGAAGGTACTTGCTACATGTGGTGGCATGGTGGTAATTTTCTGTTGGCTACCTCTATGTATCTCTCTTCTTCCTTCCTGTTTTTTAACTAAAAGGATGTGGAACTTGATGGAAGTTCTTTTAGTGACATCACATCCTTCCACAGTTCTGTACTGTGCACGTTCACCCGCCCCAGGAACCACTGCACCGTACACACTCTCAGCTAACTTCATTTCAAAACAAAATAAAGTATAATATTATAATAATATGAACTCATCCTGGGCTCTGGACAAGGCAGTGGGTAAAGGCAGAGGAGTATGAAGAGCCATTAAAGGTGTCAGAAGGGGAACTTTTGTTTAAAAAGTGTGCACTTGACGAATGTGGGGCTGACTGAACCTGTATGGAGGAGCCCTCAGTGTTCTGTACGTACGCTGCCATTTAAAACCGCCTGATTTGGAAGCAGAATTTATAATGCTGATACTAGACACTGCTTTAGCCAAAGCACTACCTGCCATTAGAAAAAAATGTCTTGTATGTGTGACTACTTTATTCCCTATTAAGATAACAAAAAACACACAGCAAGTAGAGAACAGTTGAAGAACACATTGAAGACTGTCTGCTGCATCATAATTTAGTTTTTTCTCTGGCTCCTGTCAGCAGTGAGATCTCTCCCCTTGAGAACGCTCGTATTTTCACCTGCCAGTTTTAACCTCATAATTCTGTTCATGTGCTCTGCAAAGATCATGCACAAATTTCTTTATTCACAGACCAAGTGCAATCTCACTAAACCTTTTTGTTATTTTCCTTGAACAACTATCGTTGTTCTTTGGCAGATTAACTGTAGCACGCTAAAGTATACGTGAAGTTTACTGTATTATACTTTAGCATACATGAAGTATTCATAAAGATTATTCCTATGATAAGCAGAAGTATTCTGTTTTTTCAATATAGGTAATGACCTGTTAAACACCATCATTTTAGTTAAACCCAGATAAAAGACACACATTCAGGATTGAGGATGTTCACAGTGGAGGTTTATATAATTTGTCATTGTTAAAAAGGTTCAGTTATTATTTTCCTTTTGTGAACTGAGGTAAATCTTAATGGTCAATTTGCTTTGATACATTCTATTTAATTTTTTTAACATATATTTTGTGAACAGATACATATTATTATTTTACATTAAGCTATTGGTTCCCATCATTTATTTTGTAACATGTGGTGATGCAGCATAATTTTTGCCAGATATGGTAGAATAATCGGAATTAATTTCTAGCAGCCATTTATGGTAATCATACACAGATGTGTTTTTATGTTAAACGTTTTAAAATGACAGTAATGTTTTCAATTTTGTTTGCATTGTAATCGTGTCTACTGCAGCTAGCTGATGGTGCATCCCTAAAACTTGTCAGTAGTGACATTTTAACTGATGGGAAATGTGGCAATTATAACAAAACCTTCACTTTAAAATGAACTGGGAAGAGCTAATTAAACGAGGAACCCAGTGAGGATTCTCAATCATAGTCGACTGAGGCGTAATTGTTAATGACAGCGTTTGGAAAGCTGAGAAACATTCAGACAGTGAAAGATTCAGGCCTTGCCTTTCCACCACATCACCTGCACAGTTAACAGATGGCTCTGTGCACAGGTCTGCGGTCTCTCGCTGCATCACCTGGTAGGATAGTGAAGCGTACACAGCACATGAAACACAGCACAATGAACACTGGGTAATCTTTGTAGTTTTTTTTTTTTTTTTCTTTTTCTTCTTTCCCCCCCACAAGAGACCATTGATGTTGAGGACAATGGGTGGTGCAGTTTCCGTTTGTGTTGGAGATGGGCTGCGACTCAAGTATCTTTTCCAAACTCTGTTATCACTTACTCATGCAGATGGGAGGATTAATTCATTTCCTTTTCACAAAGTCCTCCAGACTGTACACGTGTGTCCGCTCCTGTGAGACGTGAGTCTGAATGTTTACCTGGAGCACCTAGGCAGCAGATTGACTATGTAGAAATAGGTTGTATCGTTAGGCTAGTCTTTGTGCAAATGTAGGAGCCAGGGGTAAAATTTCTTGAAAGATAAAGTGGTAGATATGATGACATCAAATGCTGGTATGAATCCAGAGTATGGAAAGAAAATTAACGTGCTTCCTTGTGAGTAATTCCACATCATTATTTATTAATTATATTTATAATATATAATTTAAATATAATACATTTTTTATAGATGTCTGCAGCATAATTTATCACTGTGATTTATAATCTATCTGTCTTTGCTTAATGCAGTATTATTAAGATGACCATGTCATACTAGGATCTTGTCATACTAGGATCTTTTCAAAACATTTTATACTTTTTGCAATGATGGGGAATTCTGCTTCGCTAAATACAAGCACTATTCATGATTGATTGATTGATTGACTGATTGAGGGAATGACTAATGTCTGCTATTTATGCAAAATAGTTATTTTTGGGTGATTTCTATTTTTACTTTAATGCTTTCAGTTATGTTACTATCAGTTGTTTGTACTGTATCAGTAATTGTGTTCATCAAATCTAATTGTATGAAGAGTTTCTGTGGATAAGAGTGTCTTCTAAAGGAATGAACACAAATCTAAACTGTCAGATGTTCCCTGAGGAAAGTGCTATAACTCTGACTGCAGGGTTGGACACGCTGGTTGCGTAAGGGCAAGTTGACTTTTGGCATTTAAATGATCTACTTTGTCATAATCACATTGATGATACTGACAGACTAAAATAGTCTGAACAGTGTGCAAAACTTATTGGTTGTTGGTGAACAGGGTTTCAGATGATAAACTTTATTTCAGGGCTCCTTGGATGAACCCGCAAGTTCTCGTAACTGACCTGATTAGTACATTTTTACTTTCGTGACTTTGAATTTGAATTTGAATTTGAATTTGAATTAGAAACTATGCAAATATTTTCCCAAAAAAATCCTTTTTTATTCTGTGATGATTTTTGCGGGCTCGTTGTTGGTTTTGGTCTGCGATGCTGCGGTGTGGGTTTGACGTGTAGCCTACCCAGCATTGTGGGCTAAAGCGATCGCTCTCACCCGGTCACACGCAGCGTACCTGGATGCTCTGAGACCTCTTACATAAGCCGCCGGGCGTCTGGTTACCGCTGGATCGTGATTCGGAGCGGCTTAGCGCCGCTCGGTTTAGCTGGCAGCCCGGCAGTGAAAGGGCCCGCCTCGCAGGAATGCTCTGCAGTTGGCAGCCCCACTGTTTTCTTTGCTATTTCTCCCTCTCCTGTGACATCTTGCAGCGCTTTAGCTAGATTAAGTTCCGTGCCTAGACGAAATCTTGGACAATTATGCGCGAGATGGCAGGGGAGCCAAAAAAAAAGAATGACAAAGTGTAAGACAGTTTGTTGTTTACTGCTGTCTAAGAGACACTCCAGGGAGGACAAGAAACCCCAGTTATGCTTCAAATGTGTAAATAATATGTTGTGAGGAACGACGTTTGGCTGATATTCATATTCAGTGCTGAGAACTACTTGCTCTCTCATTAATTTATACCTGGAGAAATGTGATTGTGTCCTGGGTTATACTCTGTCCTGGAGAGACATGATTCTGTCCTGGGTTATACATTGTCCTGTGTAGACATGATTCTGTCCTGGCCTGGGTTATACTCTGACCTAGAGAGACATGATTCTGTCCTGGGTTGTACGGACCTGGTCTGGATCATAAGGCTGGGCACTGTGAAAGCTCTAGTGGCTGATTGTTGTGTTGTGTTGTGTTTTGTTGAGTGCGCAATACTATGCAGCCATTTTGTTTTGTGTGTGTGCACAGTGGCTGATCGGCGACCGGGAGGCCCACTGTGGCGTAATCTGCACGCGGACGCAGGGAAAGCCGGTGTGCGGCTCGGATGGGCGGAGCTACGACACCGGGTGCGACCTGCAGAGGGCGAGGTGCAAGGACCGCGCTCTCTCCCTAGCGCACCGCGGTCGCTGCAGAGGTACACAAAGATCGACCGTTAACCCCGATGCCCCACGCAGCCTGGCCTCCAGCCAATCAGAGAGCTTGCTTGCAATGCGTGTGACCAGGGCCCCAGAGGGTCTTCATGATTTTGGGGTTTCTTCTCAGTCAGCAGCCATTTTAAGCTTGGGACACAAGGTGTGTTGACTCTAGCCAATGCGTGTATGACTTAACCTTCTTATGTTACGGTCTATATGACCCAAAATTACTTTTTTTCTTTGTATAATCTAAAATTTGTGATTTTCTTGAGAATTAGGCAATCCATGTTAAAAAAATATATATTTGGACCTTTTATGTTTTTTTATATTGACCTATAACAACACCTTAACACAAATGGCAGTTAAATGCTAACATAATACAAAGGTTAAATGAAACACATTTATGTGCTGGAACACGCCCCTAAAGCAGTAATTGCTGAGGTAACCCCCACTGTTTGAGTTTGAGACCTCTGATGTAAGAACAGGTGTGTGGGACCCCTGATGTGAGTACAGGTGTGTGGGACCCCTGATGTGAGTACAGGTGTGTGGGACCCCTGATGTAAGAACAGGTGTGTGGGACCCCTGATGTAAGAACAGGTGTGTGGGACCCCTGATGTAAGAACAGGTGTGTGGGACCCCTGATGTGAGTACAGGTGTGTGGGACCCCTGATGTAAGAACAGGTGTGTGGGATGTCATTTCAGGTAAAAACTGGGTGAGGATCGACCAGCCCCCTCCACCTCCTGCACCGACATCATCCTTGGAGAGGAAGGAACTCGAGCTGAGAGGTATGGTACCTAGGGTTGTCAAGATATTCCATTTTCATATCGTCGATATGCTTTTAACAAATATCGCGATATCCGATATTATCGGATATTATGACAACCATAGTCTAAATAGCCTGTATACAAATAGTAACAAAATAATAAATACAGAGCAAACAATAATAACCAAATATTAAAAAAACAAAACATGTAGAATTTGTTGCGAGGCAGCAGAAATAAAATATAAAAATGGAGAGGGAAAGACGCTCCAATCAGATTTGTCGGGCCGGCCACGGCACACGCAGTAATGCAAAGATTTAGAGTTATACAGATTTTGAATTATTAACTCAACTATTTATTTATTTCACCTTTATTTCCAACAAATATTATTATTTAAAATCATGTACATATGTTTTGTCCTTAGAATATCAATAATAATGATAATAATAATTTAAAAAAATAATATATTTTTTTAAAATATCGTGGCCATAGACAGTCATCTCGGCGATATTTTCAAATATCGCGATATCCGATATTATCGGATATCGTGACAACCCTAATGGTACTCCACTGCCACCCCCCCCCCCCCCCCTTCCCCCGCAAACCCCCCCCAATGCCCCCACACCAGCTTCCAGAACCCAGTCCTGCAAAACAAGGGCTGGCTGATGGGGCAGTGGCAGGCCTCCCCGCCCCCCACACATGTCTCTCCTGACTGTAGCGGCAGACCGTCCCCCGGGGCACTAGACGCGGTCAGGGGAGAAGGCGGCGCGGATAAGGTGTCTTTCATTTTCCGCCTCTTTGGACACATGTAAGTCTTTACAGGCGAGGGTCACAACCTCCACCCCCACCTTGAGCTGCCAGTTTTCAGGCCCTCAGCTGGGGCAGGATTGTTAGGCTTGAGAGTCTGGCTCGGCCCTCTTTTCCCCACGTTTTTGCTCTCTTTTTTTTAGTTCTTTCGCTCATTTCTGTTAAAGAGCGCAAATATTTTTACGTGCTGATAAGTCGCCGCGGGCCTGGATACCTCACAGGAGAACTGAGAGCCTCCGGTTCCTCTGTCCAAAGCGACGTGACTGAAGCGGACGGAGCCAGCTTGGGCGTAGGGATGTTGATCACGGCGTTGATCAATAGCTTGGGCGTAGGGATGTTGATCACGGCGTTGATCAATAGCTTGGGCGTAGGGATGTTGATCACGGCGTTGATCAATAGCTTGGGCGTAGGGATGTTGATCACGGCGGCGATTTTCCACCATCTCACAGGACGAGAAAGCAGGGATCTCACGACCCCTGCCACTGCGCTCGTTAGGCTGAGTAATCCACCTGTGCTGTGTCGTGGATCACATTCCCAGTGCATTACGTGACGGCAGAAATCCTGTCTGTGGCTATTCCGATCGCTCAGGAGAGCCATTGCATTCGCTGTGATGTTGGTACCGCTGGACCTACCTGGATCAGGGAGATTCCTCTATCTCTCCCGGGACCAGAGAGGGAGTGAGCCCGAGGCGTTTGGCATGGCCCCTGCAGAACCCAGCTCTGCCAACGGGCCGAGCTGAAAGCGCCGTTCCGCCAGGCTCGTAGCGTGCTTGTGGTCGTTTAAACTGACCTGGGTCCGTCCGCATTTGGCCTGCTTTGGGCCTGTCTGTCACAGGGTTTGAGATACCAGCAGGTGTTGGCTGCTTTGACCAGTGCTGGACACCTGAGGCTGCAGGAGCAACCAGTAAATATCTGGACCTCTCATTACTTACCAGTTATACTTTTCTGTTGCAGGACATCAATTTATTATTGAAAGCCAATCGCTGTTTGTTTTTCTGTAAATGCAGCTTTTTTATTGATTGACCGCAACCTTTTCAATTTGAGGTGCCACTCTAGCTATTTTTCTATTGAGAACGACACATTTTCTAAGATTCAGGTTCTCGCACTGGCTACGAAACCCCTTTCTGTGTTCATATCTTCATCTCTTTTGACATAACCTAATTCTTTGACTGGCAATGAAAACAAAGATTCCGTTCCTAAGCTGTCATCTCTTGGAGCCAAATTTTTTTGTCCTTCTTTGGTACTTATTCCTAAGAACCATGTTTATGTCGAATGCCACTACAAGCTGGACCAGCTAATACCTAGTATATTTTTTTATGGACACAGCAGAGCGAGTGAGCAGTCAGCACTTTTGTCAGTTGACACGAATTTGTATGTTGGAATGAGAGACATGCAGCTTGTTGATGGATGACGTGCTAGTGCAGTTACCGAAAGCCACTGGGACATTATTTATGTTGGGGGAGGGCGGTCGCTGGCATGAGAACGCAGTCTGGAGTGAACCCTGCCTGGCTGCGATTCCCACCGCCGCTCGTCCTCACGAGGTGAGGAGCGGAGTGGAGCGGTGACGTCCCGCCGCAGACTCTCGGCCGCACCTCGGCCTGCTCGTGCAGGTGTGGAGGGGGCAAGTGGGGTGAGTCAGCACACAGAGACGTGTTTGCGTTTGCAGACGCGGGGCAGTCAAAGTGTCGCGTGGAGCGGGGCCAGGCGCTGGAGCAGGCCAAAAGGCCGCAGGA
>CM056390.1:9175855-9248511 GCA_029718625.1 Synaphobranchus kaupii | reverse complement strand
TGAGCTGTTTTTCAGGGAAGTTCAGAATAGTTACACTGGGTATGATGAGTCAGCATATCAGCCTGGACAAATAATAGAACAAACTTTTAAATGTTGTGTAATGATACAATGTGTTCCTGACTGGGCAGGCAAGCAGCCTGTAAGGGTCTGTAAAGTGCCTGTAAGGGTTAAGGGATGATTTCATGGTCACTGTCAGGGGGACTGTTCACTGGCTTGTTTTGGCTTGTTTTGGCTTGTTTTGCAGTCATGATCTGAGCTGATAAGATCAAATGCTGCGTCACTTCCTGTGTTGGGGAACATCTGTAAGCCTCTATTTTAACGATCTTAGTGGTGGGTGTGTAGTGGATACACCCCTCTGTGATATGTTGTGGTTATTTGAAGTTTTTAGAATCCGTTGTCCATCACTTTAATATTGCGGCATTGAAATAACTGCGACATGACTTAAGACCAGGTTTGTGTTGGTTTTAGCGCAAACTCTTTCAGCTGCATCAAAATGGCAATTCGTCAACAATGCGCCTGATCACACCTCACCTTAACACCAACCTGCCCAGATGGGCACAAGTTCACTTGCTATTTAAACAACGTGGGCGTTGCAACGGGACAACAACGTTGGTCTGAAACTAGCGAAAACGCTTGCGTTTGGGTTACCGACGCTTAGCAATAGATAGAGCCCATAGATAAGAGTTCAACTTGTTTTTCTTTTCTATTTTTTTTTTTTGAAGGTATTATTCATGCTGTCTGTATTTTTCACAGAGAGGCATGCCAGTCTGTTTTGGTCAAATCTTAACATTAATTTAAAAATTTCAACTCAAACATTTTCATATGAACACATTAATCCAGAGGAACACAGAGTTAATTCTGAAATTAAATTTAAATAAAATACCACATATAAAAACCATTGAATCAGAAGCTGAGGAAACGCATCTGCCTTGTGAATGAATACAAGTTCAATTCTGCTATACTTAAATAACTTAACAAAGCCAAATGGAGATGACTTCCATTGATTGAGGTGTTGACAACAGTATTACAAGCAAGAGACTAATTATGAGAACTAAAACCATGTTCAAGTTTCAATGTAAACCTTCAAACACGATGGACAAGCTGCTTGGAGTTGAAATGTATTTCCTTGCTTTAGACACACCCCTACACCAGCCATTATAAAGCTGGTAGGTCATCAAAAAATTATTGTTCAATCTCAGACACACACACACACACACACACACACACACACACACACACACACACACACACACACCACACACACACACACACACACACACACACACACACACACACACACACACACACACACATACACAGAGACATGCTGTTAGGGCTACAATAATGCATGTAAAATCCAGCACTCCAGTGTCTGATGCAGCTCTAATTACACCGGAAAATAACATGGTGCTTGAGCAAATGTTCATTTCAAGGAAATGAGGTCCTGATAGTAGTGTGGTTACACCCTCATTAGAGTTGTTACCCGCCAACCTCAAAAAGTCCTGACCTTCAGTCAGGACTGCGGAGGTACTGCCTAGTTTGTGTTGCATACTGAAAACTCATCTCTTAAAGCAACACCCCACCCCCAGCTCTAGCCAGTGGCCACAGCACCTGACATAGTCCATCCTAACCTATACACTCGACTTATCGCTTGCCCACAATGCACTTATACTTGGACCCTAGTGTTATGCTTTTTACAATGCACTCCTTTTGCTTGCTTTGTATTAGGTTAGATGTATATGTTTTCATGCCACTCGGAGGTTAATAATTGACCTGTAAAGTAAAGTAAAGTAAAGGCCAGTGTTGAATATTGACTGCTGATGTTTTACTTTAATTGCTATAATTGCTCTGGATAAGAGTGTCTAAATACCAACTTGTAAATTGTAAGTCCATTCAGACATGCCTCTTTTAATGTGCAGGGAATACTTATTCCATGCATTTTTCAACTGCATTTTTGTCAGTCAGTGGGCACTACTCGGGGATGCAAATGCAGCCCTTGGTCCTTTAAACATTGCTGCAGCTTACATGTTTGTGTCTCATTCTTTGGTACTGGAGTCCAGTCTTTACTCTGCCTTGTGTTATAAGACGAGTAGCAAATAGAATCTGTTTCAGGCTGACCTGGATATGAAAGCTACTCTGTCCTCCCCTTCTCCCCAAGGGCCTGGTTTCCAACCTGACCCTGGGCTCCAAGGTGCTGAGGGACTGGAGGGTGTACAGCCTGTCTATTGACGAAGCTGTGAGCAAAGGTCTCCTCCATGCAGGAGTGTCCCAGGGGACACCTCCTGCACACCTCTCCACTCCAGCCTTCTACGCCGGCAGCTTCAGCATTCCCTCCGGAATCCCAGACCTGCCTCAGGACACCTACGTCCAGTTTCCTAATTGGGGGAAGGTAGGTGTTGGGTGCAGGGGTGGAGGAGGTAGCCTATAGAAGGGCGTTGATTCAGACTGAGGCTAACAGTTAGCCTTCTAGCTAGCCGCATGTCCAAACAATGTATCTGCAAGTGTGTTCATCATGATTTTCGTATCTCTACCAGTCTTTGTTTAGTAACACAAGCCTCTGAAATCCAGAGTCTGATACTCTAGTGGGGGAGTGGTTGGGGGTGGGATTAGCCCGAGTCTGATACTCTAGTGGGGGAGTGGTTGGGGGTGGGATTAGCCCGAGTCTGATACTCTAGTGGGGGAGTGGTTGGGGGTGGGATTAGCCAACTACTTTTCACGCCCATGCAAGCCTCAGGTGTGAATCTTTGCAAATCTTTGAGAGCTGTTTTCTCAGGAAAGTGTTTTAAGGTGTACCAGCATTCAAAGAAGCATATCTTATTCAAATATGCGCATATTGCAGTGTATGAGACGTAATTTGAAGGCTCAGGATCTATACTTTCATAAACTATAAAAAACTGAAAAATTACCCTGTGCGACTTGTGGACCGTTTTACCAGCACCAGTCACATATGAGCAAATAAGACAAGAGGGAAATTAAATATTTTTGAGAAGCTGGCCTATACAGTATATTATGTGTGAATTGAATATTTCCGTAAGGTTTTTTTTTTTTTCTCACTCTCACCTGCGCATAAAATATCTCCATGGCTCATGGGGAGCCTTTGTTCTGCATATCGGAGTGTTATGAAGTGGAGGATCCGTGGGACACAAGTACATGCACACGCTAATGAAGCCTCTCTAAGTGACGCTACCTGTCTATCTGCTTTGAATGTTTCCCACAATCACTGTCTGATTCACTGTGTAATAAGAGAAAAGTCAGAGGAACCCTGGTAGTGCACTCACATGGATGAGCAAAAAGTCTGTGGGGGTAAAGCAAACCTTTTATAGCAGGTAGAGAAGCGGTAGCAGAGATACGTGACATACTGTGGTGTGGTAATTATGCAGAGGATGTGGTCTTTAATTTTGTCCTAAGCTCTCACCAGAACTGCTTTTGCAGATGGTGTGATGACATAGGATGTTTACTCGCTGCTAACTGGCAGCCTTGAAGGCATTCTTTAAAAATGAAAAACGCCTGTTGGGCCCAGCACTAGGGGACAGATAGCAGAAATGGTGACTTTTTAAGCTTGATGAAAGGTGTGCATTCATGCCAGTCCAGTTATTCGTGTTTCATGTTTAAGGGCCCATCACTAGTAAAGAAATGCATGCAAATTTCCCATAGACTTCAATGCATTGTATCGTGGTTGGAGGTAATCCCCCCCCCCCCCCCCCCCAATCATATTTCATTATATCATTTTGATAATTGAAATTGCATAATTCTGTCTATTGAATTGCATAATTCTGTCTATTTTGAATGCAATTTACATGAAAGAAATTACATGTACTGTATACAAGAGAAATTACATGTACTGTATGTACAGATGATTAAAAAAATGATTATTATTATTTATTTTTAACGTAATATCAATTTCGATCTTTATTTCTCTATCATTTAATGTTACCAGAACAACCTCCAGATGACTCATTTAAACAAACATTTATTGCAAATGACTACATGTACAAGACTCATACATGTATCATTGTCATATTATTACAAGGAAATGGAATTATAACAATTGAGTAGTGCATAACACTTATCAAATGGTTGTGATGCCATGTGAATTATTATGTGTAACTTTAAAGGCCGTTTTCTCAAAATGTCAAATTTGCATAACCTGCCGCAGCAAAACGAATGTATCTCCATAACCGAACCGCCATTTTTTGCTATCTTGCATACTTTTTAAATATGGTGAACTATGGTTCAATGCGGAATTTACTGATGTACCACCTGATGAAGTTTCATGAAAATCCATTAAAGCATGACAGAGTTCCATTTGTTTAGCTGCAGCACCATTTTACATTGAAGTCTATGGGAAATTTGCAAGCATTTCTTTACTGTTGATGGGCCCTTAACCTGTGACCTGTGATCCTTGGCCCAGTACCCCACTCTGTTCTGTTTTATTCCAGGGCCAATTGTGGATCAATGGCTTCAACTTGGGTCGGTACTGGCCCAGCAGAGGGCCTCAGGTAACCCTGTATGTGCCAGTTCATATCCTCAGCACGGCTGCACCCAACAATGTGACCGTGTTGGAGCTGGAGAGTGCACCCTGCAGCCAAGGCGCCTGTACGGTGGAGTTCACACACACCCCCATCCTCAACGCCACAGTCACACACAGGAGGCGGCTCTTCAACAAAGAGGACCTGTCCTGAACACCACACAACATTAGCAACACAACATTGCACAGCAAAAACACCACTACACAACCGCAGCAACACAACACAACATTGCTCAGCAAAAACACCACTACACAACCGCAGCAACACAACATTGCACAGCAAAAACTCCACTACACAACCGCAGCAACACAACACAACATTGCACAGCAAAAACACCACTACACAACAACAGCAACACAACATTGCTCTGCAAAAACACCACTACACAACAACAGCAACACAACATTGCTCAGCAAAAACACCGCTACACAACAGCAGCAACACAACACAACATTGCTCAGCAAAAACACCACTACACAACAACAGCAACACAACATTGCTCAGCAAAAACACCGCTACACAACAGCAACAACACAACATTGCACAGCAAAAACACCACTACACAACAGCAACAACACAACACGACATTGCACAGCAAAAACACTACTGCACAACAACAGCAACACAACATTTCTCAGCAAAAACACCAATACACCACCGCAGCAACACAACATTTCTCAGCAAAAACACCGCTACACGACCGCAGCAACACAGCACAACATTGCACAGCAAAAACACAGCTACACAACCGCAACAACACAACATTGCTCAGCAAAAACACCACTACACAACAACAGCAACACAACATTGCTCAGCAAAAACACCGCTACACAACAGCAACAACACAACATTGCACAGCAAAAACACCACTACACAACAGCAACAACACAACACGACATTGCACAGCAAAAACACTACTGCACAACAACAGCAACACAACATTTCTCAGCAAAAACACCAATACACCACTGCAGCAACACAACATTTCTCAGCAAAAACACCGCTACACGACCGCAGCAACACAGCACAACATTGCACAGCAAAAACACAGCTACACAACCGCAACAACACAACATTGCACAGCAAAAACACCACTATACAACCGCAGCAACACCATATTAGATTACACAGAAAAAACACCACTACACAACCGCAGCAACGCCATACAACATTACAAAGCGAAAACACCACTACACAACAGTAGCAACACAACACATTGTACCACATTGCCAACAGCAACATGGCAAAATGGTAAAGTAACACCACTGCACAAAACAAAACACAACAACATCTCAACACCACTGCATAACAACTGTAACATCACAGGACAACAGCACTGCAGAACACCACTATGTGCCTTTTCATGAGCATAGTTCCTCTTCGGCATCAGTGATGTCCTTTTTTACTTCTAAATATGTTTGTATCTGGGACAGGTGTACCTCAGTGAAATGTGTGTGCTTTTTCACGGTGTTTGCCGAAGATTGAAATCAACTCAGGGCATAGCCTGTACATAACATGTTTACGTGCGAGAGCTTAATCTGGTGGATGTTCTATATTTGTATATAAGGGATTTGTTTTGTCATCTACTGTACTAGCAGTTTTCTTGCATCATGTTCAGTTAAAGAAGTGTTTGCTGAAATGTCACATGACAAGTCATATAACTCTGCTCCATGAGACAATGAGCACTACTGTATGCACTATTATAAACGACTGCCAAAGAGCTGGAGGAAGGGCTATTTTACATGTGGGGATGGGAGAGTAAAAATATTATGGTCTGGGGTCTATACAGTCTCTTAACCTTAAAGGTGTGTCATGTCCCCTTTAGTTGCATATGTTTTTTATTACGTTTTACTAATTTGGGTTGTAACCTATTGCTTGCTATAAACATAAGCAGAAATTGAATGTACTTTCTTCATGAGGCATTTCACAAATTACAGTGAAATTGGCAAAGTAGTCAAATCGGCACAGAATTAACCCATTATCAAAACAGACGCTTTTGTTGGATCATATCCTTATTAAGGACGTATAGAAATCCCATTCCTAAAGCCAGACATCCCCACCCCATCATGTTGAATGTATTTACTTTTGTGATATATTTATATATCACAACTTATTTTAACTTTTGCACTTATGGTGGAGGGTGATTTTAAAATTTATGCAAGGATTTTTGAATGTAATTTTTAACGTGTTATAATTTGATGTAATATCCATTGATGGCATACCGAGCACAAAAAAGGTACAGTCTGTACTGTACAACAGGTACATGTTGGCCATTGGCTCAATCAGCTTTTTCAGTTGGCGCAATCAGGTTTGTGGGTTTTATACACAATCATTCCTGTCTCCTGTCTGTAAATCATCACCTTCTGTCCTTTGTAATGATACTTGATAATAATTGAAATAAATCAGTTTGGTTTGATTCAATGTATTTCCTGACTTATGTTTCTCAAAGAAGATTATCATTTGACATGAGGGTGAGTTAGGAGACTGCACCCTTAGAAAGCATGCATGAGTGTTCCCAAACTACTAACTGGATTACCGAGAAGGTAACTGCACTATCTAGATGAGCGAGAAATTGAAGATAAGTTTTTAAGAATAAAATACATATTATAAACAAGCCTTTCAACTGTGCATATTCAACACAGAGATTGCACAACCTTCAAGAGGCAATGGGGCAATAATGACAAGGTGTGACAAAAGCACCATTATAAATAAAATGTAATTAGAAGTGTCTTTATAAAATGGTATCTGGTACTTTTCCGGTTGAGACCTTGCTGGAACACGTATACCGTAAATGTACAAGTGCTAGCCTCCTCCCTCCAGGGGAAAAGTATATGGAATTGTAATAGTGAAAACATGTTCTTATACAGTGCCTTCTGAAAACTCCGATTTTTATTTGAAATGTGAATATTCTTTGAATAGGAAATACATTTTTATTTTATTTTTTTCAAATTTTGATTAAATAAATATGCTGAAAATCTAACGTTCCACGTTTCTAAATGTTATTGCTTGCTTTTAAATGTCTGAATGACCCTTCTGCCTCCTCTGATGTCCCTCCGTGTTAACGGCTCCCGCTCGTCCCGACTGCGGAGCTTTTCCACCCTAGCTCGCCAGTGGTGGAACTCCCCACTCCGCTGCACTTTTTCAGACTCCACCTCGACTAAACTACCTATATAGGGCCAATTCTATAGTACTTGCTTCCTGTTTTTTGCTTGTTTTCTATTTAACTTGTGTTTTTTGCTGTCTTATAGTTAAGAATGTATAGCTGACCGTGTTCTATGTTCATTACTAGGGATGGCTCCTACATTGTGAGAAAGTTGTTCTTTGTCGGATCTGCTTTGTAGTCGCGTCAATGACCTTCAATATGCACTTATTGTACGTCGCTTTGGATAAAAGCGTCTGCCAAATAATTGTAATGTAATGGTGCACATATATATACATACACACACACACACACACACACACACACACACACACACACACACACACAGAAAAACACAGCTGAGAAGATTAGAGTGATGAAACAAGGAAGACAGCCAGTGGACCTTTGGGTTTGATGCTATCCACCTAAATCAGAAACTGGGCTTCATTTAAATACCATAAGATTGTGGTTTTTATAAGAGAGTCCTGATTTGTTTTTGGAAATGTTTCAATGTGTTATAATGTATTGTTTAGTGGTTGTGTCTTCAGAATAGCCATTCTAAAACAGTTTGTTTCATGGCAGTCTTTTAGATGGGGAGCCTAGACATGGTGTTGGTTGAAGTATTGTCTTCCTCAGCTCTAGTTTTGAGAAACCAGTTGCTACTTAAATTTTTTATTCACATGTAACCAGTAAACTGTTTAACTTCCCATTAAGGTGGTACAGTAAACTGTACATGCTTACAATTTTCTTTGCATGATGTATCTGTAAATTTTAGTTTTTATTGCATGTCAAAGGAGGATTTATTTTTAATTAACAATAAGTAATGTTTGTAGTATTTACAGGACAGACTGCAATGGCAGCACAAAAATGCTAATTACATCAAATGGCACAATATTAGAAATAAACAAGCCAAATTTACATAGTTTTATTTCTATTTTCTTTGCATGGCAATTTACAAGAAAAGTGAATGCTAAGAACTTACTATTAGCAATTTGAAATAAGGTATTTAACCGAGGTAGTGATGAAGATTTCCAGTTAATGTACAGTTTTATTCCATGTTAAAGAACATTAAAAAAAATCAGATTTTAGTCCAGCAGTCTTAAATATCTTTGGGGCCTTCATTTGGGATTACGTGGGTACTTTTGTATCTATCAAGAAAATGAGAAAAGCTAGCGATATTCCCTTAATTTATGATATTTCAATACACAATATGCACTGAAAAAACAGACCCTCAACATTCCTACCACCATGCAAATGTATATTTACAATACATGTCCCTTTGTCATCTGACCTGATATAATTGGCTGTTATTCAGTGACATATAAGACTCTAAAGACTGTCTACAGTGGATATGAAACTTCTATACATGGAAATTTTAATTTAAAATAATTTTCCACCTGCAATTACAAGCCATCAAATCTAATGAAAGCTGCACTGATATCATAATATATGAATGCAAATATCACATTTCCACAAATGCAAGAAATAGTCTATGGAAGTGAGAGCTAAAGAGAAGTTCTCCTGTTTCTGGGAAGTTGTATTGCACTGAGCCAGCTTTGACCAATGGGTAGCCTTGGTAAACGAGGACTGGTGTCACACCGTCGTGTTGGACGTTTCGTTCTCAGACACCTTGCTGTGGATGGTTGGAAGCTGGCAGAAAGGTGCACAGATTGGTATTCTGGACAGCATGTGTCTCAGGTGCATCCGGAACTTCTCTCCCACAAAAGCATATATGATTGGGTTCACGCAGCAGTGTGCCAAGGTGATGGACTCCGTTATCTCCAGGGCCACACTCGTCCGTGCAAATGCCTCGCACTCGTTCCAAATGTCCAGCTCACCTAAAGTGATCAGGAAAACCACCACGCTGTATGGAACCCAGGAGACCACAAACAGGCCAACTATGGCAAAGACCAGTTTCATGGCCCGGTGTTTATTGGAGTTCCGGGTCCTCAGTAACACAGCCAGGATTCTGCTGTAGCAGAACAGCATTATAGGGAGGGAGACAACGAGCACCACTGTGTTCTCCCCAAAGTTACTGAGGAGTTTAAAAGTCTTCGCCGATTCGTTGGGGTAGTGCTGTCCGCAGGTCGCCACGCCTTCCTCTTCGGAAACCGCGGTGAAGATGATCTTCGGCAGTGCGGCGCAAATGGACGTGGTCCAGATGAGCACACTTGCGATCACCCCGTACCGAAGGGTCCTGGCACGCATTGCAGCTACAGCATGAACAATGGCCAGGTAGCGATCGACGCTCATGAGACACACAAACAGGAGCCCGCTGTAGAGGCTTATCTGGTAGATACCGACGGTGACTTTACAAAGGCCGCTGCCCGCTAACCCCCGCTCTGTAACACGGTACTCCCACAGGGGCAGTGAGAGCGCCATCAGCAGGTCGGAGATGGCCAGGTTCAGGAGGCAGACGTCTGTCAGGCTTTTCAGTTTGATGAAGCGGGCCTGGACCCACAGAACAACAACGTTACCGATGACACCGAGGAAGAAGACGGTGAAGAGCAACGCTGACTGGAATCCTGGGCCCTGAGTTAGGGTGGCCTCTGTGCCGCAGGGGCTGAAGTTGTCATAATTGTAGAAATAGTAGTCTGAGGTATTCTCTGTGTCATTCATTCTGAGAGTGAAAGAAAGAGGCAGAGAGGGGGGAAGAATGGCTTACATACTATTTCTGTTAAATTAGTTAAAATACCACTGCGTTATTCATTTGCATCAATCCCCAATTCCCAAACTGCCAATCCAGACCTCGGCCTACCCACTGAACCCTCGGCCTGCCAGCACTGAAAACAGGATTTAAAATACTGTAGCGGCCGTGGCAGGGATGTCCCGCTAACCTCTGAACTAAAGATAAATCCACCTGTAGTGGAGTGGTTAGGCAGCCTCAGGAGCAGATCGCTACAATACCAACCTTAGTGCATGTCATTTCATACTTTTCTACCACTCTACTCAATGTCTAAAACCCACTGTGCTTGCGCATGGAGTGCCCTGGCTTTTTTTTTTTTTTGCATTGTTAAACATATTTTTATTTTAAATGGTTAAAATTGAAATTGAATGAATAAAAAATTAAAGCATTGTGCTGAATGTCCGAATAATTTGGAGGATATTTTTGTCAACATTTCTGCGTCTTTATATCTCTTTTGGGGGATGTTCCCTTTTTGTGTCAAGTGGTTGCAAGTCCTTTTTCCTCTCTATATTTTCCAAGTTACAATGCTGAACCAGATCAAAAAATGTTAGATGAAACCAAAAGTCTGAATTTTGGCCAAGCTCACCATTGGTAGGTTTGGCATAGGAAGAAGGATGATATGTTGAAAAGAACATCATATGGTGGTGGATCTTTGGTATTACGGTGCTGTTTTGCATCTACTGGTTCTTGGGTTCTTATTTAGGTCAATGGAATTCTGAACTCCAGCACATTTTGGCTGAAAACCTGGTACCCCTTTTTCCATTACATGTCCTAATGAGTAAAGTGTATAGAGTTTTTGAACCTAAACTTTCCCCCAAACTAAATTTCCCCCCATTTTCAGCAGTATGCAATTTATTTTTACTTAAAACATTGCTTAAAAATAAAAATGTTACACCTTAATTCTGCCAATGGCATGTGCACATTAACTTAATTAAGTAGTACTGAAGAAAGCATGTACTGTAGCTGAAACATTTGCTCCAGTCTAGCTGATTCTTTTTCTTTTTCACTTTTTTCACTATGTAACTGTCTGAATAAATATATATTTTTGCTAGACGACAGTTTCTGATCCTATATCCACAGAGTGGATAGCAGGCAAGCTGATTTTATTTATTTTCTGTGTTTTCTTTTTCTCTCTATTTTATTAAAAATAGCGAGCTCAGTTGCTACGTTTAAGAATAAGCTATAAACCTTTTTTAAGCTGGCTTTTAATTAGGTTCTTAGGTTCTAATGTTCATATTTTGTTTTTCTATTTTCTTTATTATTCTGTATTTTGTTTTTATTGTTGTGAAGCACTTTGGGCTGCATTTTATGTATGAAAGGTGCTATACAAATAAAGTTTATTATAATGTGAAACATCTTATTCAATTGAATGTCTTTATTTAACATGTTTGTTTGTGTTTGCGGGGCTGCCCCACTGTCTATGTCTTTTTTACTGCTGGAAACTACAACTGAAGTTCCCTAACGGGAAAATAAAAGTTATTCTATTCTATTATATTCTATAGAGGCTATGGGTGAAAGATTTATCCAGTCTAATCAGGAAAGTCTTACCTCCGTATTATAACTTCCCAAGATTGATTCAATATTTTGACCTATTGATAAGTTTTCATTGGAAGACACCACTCTACCCACCCTAACCCCCATATGCTTTGATTTATGCTGTTTTTCCAATGGTGCTGTGCTGTTTCTGAATTTATTCTGCCGGAGTGGGCCATCTAAACAGAATATGTTGAGAATATCACACACCCCCCCCCCCCCCGACAAACCCTCACACTTCAGCCCACGAATATGGAGACGTGTGTAACACCCCTAACACCCAGCCCACCAACACCGTACCCCCACAACCCCTGGACCCTCCCAAGCCTCTCTAACTTATAGTTGTGGTATATGCACACGTACACATATAATCAGTTTGATGTGCTACTTACCTCATCCCTTCGTGTCCCTTCTTTCTCTGCTTTAGAAAAGAAGCACTGTAAAGTTTCCTCCTTCAGTGAAAACAGTGCACACACGCTTTTCACTCTTTTGGAGATTGTGTGTGAATGGTTTTCCTTCTTGTCTTTTCTTTTTAATTTTTTTTATTTTTGCTGATACTGGTTACAAATTTCCGTAGCATTCTTCAAAGAAATAGAATGTGTGAAGAAGGATTTCCTGTAATTGCTCGTCTGCATTGTTAAGCATTGAGCATGAGTGTGTATCTGTCCCTGCAGGAGTGTTTTTGTGAACATCAAAAGACTTTTCATTACTCACTGTTGCTATGAAACAAGCGTTCGGTGTTATCTCCATTTTATTTGCATGATGTTTCTTTCCATATTGCTCAGTTTTAGATCAAGGAATTACCACAAACAGTCTTATAGTCTTCTCTATAGGTCAAAGGAAATATTATATCTCTATATTTATTAAAAACTGGTAGGTAGTTTTTAAGTTGTGAAAGTCTGAAAAATACTGTAGAAATAACCTTTTGACCCTGACATTTGTTCTTTTGTTCTTCGTGTAGAGGAGTGGGTCCCTTTTGTCATTGGGGTTCTTTCAAGTGAGATGTGCATTTTTGGGAACAACTCCCTTTTGGCCTTCTCTGTTCCATAAGGAGAAGGTTACAGTGACTAAACAAGACCTGCTGCACTACTTTGAGGATCAACGCCAAAGTAACCTGTTATTCTGACTTTGGTAATGCTAGCAGGGCTAACGTTAGCGGCTGCTGTGCGGTCATCACTGTTTGCAGTTGTTAGCCATTGGACAAGAGAAGATAATCACACCCTGCTTATGTCAAAATGATGGATGGGCATATTTGCATAATTTTATGAATATTCATGAGGTTATGAAAAAATATAATTATGCATAAAAAATGTACTATAAATTTTTATTTTTTAATTATTATTTTATTTATTTTTTATTTATGATGTATTATTATTATTCGGGGTGTTGTGGGGGTTGTTTCAAGGGGGGATTTATTGGCATTGTGATGATGTCATTTTTGGGTCTTAGGGTGCTTAGGGGAAAACATGTGTTGGTATTTTTTATTTTATTTTTTATTAGAACAACATCGTGAAAAAGTAATGGTGTATATAAAAACAGTTTGTGTTAGCAGAAATGTTTTAAAAGAATAAAAGAATTCAAGCAGGCTGTTAAAACGTGACAAATAGCGGTCGGCTATAGCAAGTTCGTTGTCTGAAAGAAAGAAAGAAAGAAAGAAAGAAAGAAAGAAAGAAAGAAAGAAAGAAAGAAAGAAAGAAAGAAAGAAAGAAAGAAAGAAAGAAAGAATGCCATTTTTAAAAAATGTTTGTTAACGCCGAAGGAAAAAAACAAGTTTTGGAGATGTGCGCGAATGTGCGCGAATGACTCCGTAGAGAGACCATAGCCAAGGTCTCCGTAAAGTCTTAAAACTGTGTAAAATAGCCTTCTTCTTCTGCGTTTGGGTAGGATCTTCATTGTTCCACATCCCCAGGCTCGGGGCCGAGGGGCTATCCTTTTACCACCCCGAGCCCGGGGGGGGTTCACCCGGACTATATTTCGGGGCACACCTCCAGTAGCCACGTCACCGTGTCATCATCCAGAACCGACAGACCATGCATCCCATTGGGTGCCCGATAAATCGGGCAGTCCAGGATGACATGGTCTGCGGTTTGTTCCTCCGCGCCACACTCGCAGGCTGCGCAAGAAGCCAAGCCCCATCTGTGCATCGATGAGCGGAAGCGCCTAACGCCGGTCCGGAGGTGGTTAAGCCTCACCCATGCCAGTCTAGGCAGGTCCACCCCAATAGGGGGAAAACCGACGTCTGGGATGAAGTCACGGAGTCTAGAGGTGTTCTCCTCCCACTCCGTGCTCCAGATGTAATCCGCCCACCGTGCCGCACTGATGTTAAGATCACTGCATTGCTGCAGGAATTCCTGTGTGGCAGGCACAAATGGGTGTCTCGACTTAAGGCGCCGGGGAGGCTCAGCAATTACAGCGAGCCTTTCGTGGAGCAGATGGTTTGGCTCCATGGCCCGGCACGCGAGACGTGCTGTGGCTCCCGCGCGGCGAAGCCCAGCGGGCTGGATGCCTGCAAGAATGGAAAGATTGTCCACGGGAGTGGGACGCAGGCATCCTGTCACGATGCGCAAGGCTTCGTTAATGGGCGTGTCGATGAGGCGGGTGTGGGCGCTGCGACACCATACCGGTGCGCAGTACTCACTAGTCGAGTAAACAAGGGCCAGGGCTGCCGTACGCAATGTTCTTGCGTCGGCGCCCCAGCCTGACCCGACAAGTCGCCTCATCAATGCCACACGAGATGTTAACTTCTTGCGCAGTGACTCAAGGTGTCGGCGAAACGTGAGCGACCTGTCCAATGTCACGCCGAGGTAAATTGGCTCAGCGCAGCATGGCAGGGGTGTTCCGCCAATATATATTCGGAGCTCACGTTTAGCCTCCCTGTTGTTAAGAGGGAAGGCCGCCGACACCGTCTTTGCCTCGCTGAGCTTCAACCTCCATTTCCGGAGGTATGCCCCTATGTCTGCATTTCCTGGCTCAAAGTCCCCTCCAATGACTGCCAGTCTCCAGCGGAGTACACCAACGCGAGGTCATCCGCATAGGCATACTTCCGCGAGACTGTATCAGGCAAGTCATAGGTGTAGATATTATAGAGGAGGGGGGCCAGGACAGATCCCTGGGGGACGCCGTTCTTGAGGCGTCGTAACCTGCTTTGCTGTCCGCTACCGGTGGTGAGGTTAAAGCTGCGATTTCGGACAAGCTCCAGGATCATACTGACCATGTGCCTGTCCGGCAGCAAGCGGAGCAGCTTGCAGGTGAGGCCGCGGTGCCATACGGTATCATAGGCAGCCGTCAGATCGACAAAAACGGCTCCGGCCTTCTTCTTGAACGAAAAGCTGTCCTCGATGTCTTGAGTCATCAAAGTAACTTGGTCTACGGTCGATCTCCCGCGTCGGAACCCGGCCTGCTCCCGAGGGAGCAGCGGGTCGACGATCGGTTCGACGTGGGCGTAGATAAGACGCTCGAGGATCTTGAAGGGGATGCAGAGCAAGGAGATGGGACGGTAGCTCTTAGGATCCCCTTCAGGCTTATTCGGTTTAGGGATCGCGACAACTAGGGCTCTTCTCCAGATTTTGGGGATCTTGAGTTGGCGCAAGCAGGAAGAGAGGAAAGCTCTTAACCAGGACTTCAGGGCAGGTGCGGCATGGAGTATAAGCTCCGGGCAGATGGAATCAGGGCCCGGAGCTTTTCCTGGCTTTAGGTGCTGGAGGGCGGCAGCGAACTCCTCCGGTGTAAATTCACCGGAGATGTTATCGCTGCTAGATGTTGGGGCCCTCCAGAGGTCAGACACTTCTTTTGCCACGAGTCGTGATGACTCGCGGTCTTTACCCTCGTATACCCCATTTTTCACAAATTGTGATGCGATTTTATTTTCAGAAATGGGGCAGTGACGAGGGGAGTGTCTTGACCTGCCAGTGAGGTTGTTCAGGATATTCCATGCCTTGCGGCTGGAGTGCGAGAAGTCGATAGAATTGACAGCCTCCTCCCAGCGCTCTTGTCTCCTCCGGCCGAGTCTTGACAACAGGGCTGTAGCAGCCCTGTTTGACTCGGTTCCGGCAGGAGCTCGAAGGAAAACGTGGTAGAGGTTCTCGCACTCCGCATCCCAGCACGGTTTGTAGCTATTGCGACGTCCGCGTGGGATGGATTTCTTGGCCGCTTTCACTAACATGCCGCAGCGTAAAATAGCCAAGCGGTAGACTATATCTAAAAAAAAGCAAGTTTGTGTTCTAAAAGAAAGCCTAGCAGGACTCGAAAGAAAGACTAGAAAGAATCAAAAATAAAAGAATAGGCTATGTAACGTTTTACAGAATTAAAACGCAAAACCTAAAAATAACTTTTTTCCGAAGTCCGGGGATAGCCTATAGCTAGACTATAGGTTGCAGAGATCTGCCATCGACATTGCAAATGGAGACGTGGGCTGTGTCCGAATCAGAGCCCTATACCCTTTTGAGTACGCATATTTGAGTCCACTTCGTCAAAAAGCTTTTGAGTGGGCGACTTTTTCTCACAAATGGGGGCACTTAAAATACCAGGATGCATGGACGGCGCTACACCGGGGCAAGGGTGGGCTATAGCCCCGTCACAAATCTGCTTAGCCCCGGTTTAGCCCCCCCAGGCATTTTAGTACAATTTTTATCTTTTTAATAAAGAAATGTATCAAATCTAAAAGTCAATATATAAAAGTAAATCAACAATTCTAATCCCTTTCTGATATTCACCAGAATCGCCGCATATACGCAGGGTGTGTAGCCTACGCTATAGCCTAATGTACGTGCGTGGGGGTGCGTGCGTAGGGAGCTCACGCTCACGCAAATGACAAAATAACGTAATTTCTAACTTTAGCTAGCACTATTCATCTCTCACTCCGTTGCAATGGACCGCTTCAGGCACGTGCACAGATAGGGCCCAAAGGGGGCTTGAGCCCCTGCCCTTTTGCCCTCAGTCAAAAAGTGCCCTTTTTTTGGCTGGTGTTAATTGTATTTCATTTTTTTAAATTTGTTATTGAAATATATAAGTATAAAGAGGGAAATGTATAGTAGCCTAGTATCCACGAAAAAATACAACTTATCAATTTTAAAAAGTACTGCCCCCCCCCCTCCAAATGGTTTTGTCTCAATCAATCAACGTCGCATCTTCCGACATTCCCGAATACAACTTGTCATGAAAAGCACCGCATCCCCTGCCCCAGTTCGGTTACGGTGAATGATATCACTCAGGTAGGCAATGTTGTAATTATGAAACCACGATTAAATAACACTTACTTGCTTACTTTTTATGTTATATATCCGTTAAAAAACTATGAAGTAGGTCAGTAGGACTTGCCACCTTCATGCTGTAATTTCGTCATTACTAGCCTCGGTACTCGCGAGCAAGCAAGCAAGTCTAATTATCATTAAAACGACGTTATCTCCGTCATGCTGGACAACTCACAAATATGCAATTAATTTCTGAAGCAGGTAGTTACGATTTTGCATAGTTTTGGTAGTTTAGTGATTAGTCACCCCCTTTTCTTTATAGCCAGTTTTCTAAAAAAAATGATGTTAAAGGTTGTATCAGCGATTTTGGGTGGAAACATAAATGATCACATTCATCTGATTTTTCCTCACGATCCGCTAGCTGCCCGCCCCATAAGCAGGCCGTCAAAAAACCGCGTCTCTGTAGGCAGCCTATGCTCCGAGATCGTACACAAAAACAAATGGTACTACTAACCACTCAAAACCAAAATAAACAGTATTCCAACCAATCACAATGATCTGCACAAACGCTAATACTCTTATCTCGCTGAAATCTTGACGGATTTACAAACGGTTTGGTTTCTTACAAACGTTATTAACGTGGTTATAATTCTGGATGCTTGAACACTATTTTTTAAAACATAACATAATTATTCATAAGTATGTTTGTTTGGGATTTCGCTTCAGAAGTGACGTCACCCAAAATCGCTGATACAACCTTTAATGATGACACTAAATACAATAAAGCTGTCATGTTGGCAACCCATAGGTTCACGCATATTTTTTTTTAAATAGTCGCACATAGGCCTACCTTGTGTTGAAAAATCTACAGACATCGCTTGCAAAATGGTTGTCGTCTTCTTCTTCTGCGCGTCAAGAGTGAATCAGAACAGCTAGCCTACTGTAAAAGAATGTTGTAAAACCCTCTGTTTTTATAGTTTAACGGGGGGGGGGGGGATCGTAACTTGAACGTAACTCGTAACCCCCACCCCACCCCGTGAATTGTACCCCCGCACAGTTCTCTGAAATTTACATTTAAGGTTATATATAGGTTAGGTTATATATGTCGACTCAACCCTGTTTAAATTGAATAACCCATCTTTTTACAAGCCCATCGATACTAAACAGTAGCTAGGCACGTCTAGAAAATAGCCTATATTTTAACTTTGTTTTAAAAAAAACTCGTAAATAGCTAGTCTATTAGGCCGACGCCCTCTGCTAAAATTTTATACGGACCTTGTGCAAATAGTCTACTGAGCGGTTTGTTTGTTTCACTAGTCTAAGGTTTATTTTCAGCATGTATTAATCTATACGTTTTCATTCAAACTCTCCTTGGATGTCCCGCCAGTATAACAGCTGTTCCAAGTCATTCAGACGTCACACCCCCTCCCGTGAGTTGTAGCCCGAAATTTAAGAGTTACGTTTAAACAATACAGGTTATATATGCCGACTCAATCCTGTTTAAATTGAATAACCCATCTTTTTACAAGCCCATCAATACTAAACAGTCATATTGGCGCTAAGTATTGCCCTATTAGATAACCTTGTACAGATACCCAACAGTTTTGTTTCATGATTCTGCCCTAGTGAACAACATTATAGGGCATATAGATGGTTAGGGTAGATAGCCGCCTTTTCAATGGGGTTCGGCGCAATTTGCGGCCTGTTGAATTATTTCTAGTCTATGCTACATGTATAACACTTCTTTCTTTGATTCAAAAGTTATTGGAGATCCCGCCAACCCCCCACAGCTGTCCGTGTCACTCAAAGGTTTCTCTAACGTAGCGCTCGCACGTACCCCCTTCCTTCCAGCAGCTGTTGTTAGCCCTCAGACCCCGGCTTGACATAAGCTTTTCCAGACCTATCCAGCTCATTGGCCCGTGTAAACGTCCGTCAATTTCATAGGGGATAGGAAGCGGATACTACGGGGGCGTATCCCATTTTAGGTATACTATCTACGAAAAGCTAATGTCTCCATTTGCAATGTCGATGGCAGATCTCTGCAACCTATAGTCTAGCTATAGGCTATCCCCGGACTTCGGAAACAATTCTAAGTTCTTTTTAGGTTTTGCGTTTTAATTCTGTAAAACGTTACATAACCTATTCTTTTATTTTTGATTCTTTCTAGTCTTTCTTTCGAGTCCTCCTAGGCTTTCTTTTAGAACACTAACTTGCTTTTTTTTTTGGTATAGCCTACCGCTTGGCTATTTTACACAGTTTTAAGACATTACGGAGACCTTGGCTACGGTCTCTCTCTACAGAGTCATTTGCGCACATCTCCAAAACTTGTTTTTTTCCTTCGGCGTTAACAAACATTTTTTTTAAATGGCATGCTTTCTTTCTTTCTTTCTTTCTTTCTTTCTTTCAGACAACTAACTTGCTATAGCCGACCGCTATTTGTCACGTTTTAACAGCCTGCTTGAATTCTTTTATTCTTTTAAAACGTTTCTGCTAACACAAACTGTTTTTTTTTTTACTTAAAACTATTGCCACTAACCTATACATTTATATTTATATATATCACTAATTTTATATTTGTATATATATACACTACTCACAAAAAGTTAGGGATATTTGGCTTTCGGGTGAAATTTATGGAAAATGTAAGTTCACGCTACAGTGATATTATACGTATCATGAAAGTAGGGCATTTAAGTAGAAGCATGCAATGGTGATTTCCTCATCTCAAACAATTTATTGAAACAAAAGCCAACAACAGTGGTGGGTATACCACAACAAAAATATCAATGTCTCAATAACTTGTCATGTGCCCTTGAGCATCAATTACAGCTTGACAACGACGTCTCATGCTGTTCACAAGTCGACTTATTGTCTGCTGAGGCATGGCATCCCACTCTTCTTGAAGGGCGGCCCTCAGGTCATTGAGGTTCTGGGGTACAGAGTTACGAGCCTCTACACGGTGAGTCAGCTGATCCCATAGGTTTTCTATGGGATTCAGGTCTGGAGAAAGTGCAGGCCACTCCATTTGAGGTACCCCAGTCTCCAGCAGCCTTTCCCTAATGATGCGACCTCGATGAGCTGGAGCATTGTCGTCCATGAAGATGAAATTAGGCCTGTGTTGTTCATGCAGGGGCACAATGACTGGATTAATGATGTTATTCAGGTAGTATGGGCTTGTCACTGTACCATTCACAAAGTGTAGGGCAGTTCTGCATTGACTAGACACACCTGCCCACACTGTAACACCGCCACCACCAAAGGGTCGTCTGGTGACAACAGTGGCTGATGCATAGCGCTCTCCTTGACGTCTCCAACATCGTTGGCGGCCATCATTTCTGCTCAACGTGAATCGACTTTCATCAGAGAACAGCACTGAGGCCCACTGGTCCCTCGTCCAGCGTAAATGCTCCCTGGCCCATGCAAGACGATGACGCCTGTGCCTGGTGGTGTGGTCAGGTACCCTTGCAGGTCGTCTAGCACGCAGACCACGCTGATGTAAACGGTTTTGAATGGTCTGACGGGACACTTGGGTGCCTCTCACCTCCCTTAAATGTGCCTGGAGTTGAGTGGCATTCATCATCCGGTTCCGCAGGGCACTGTTCACAATGAAGCGGTCATCAGTGTGGGATGTGGCCAAAGGACGTCCACTTCTATGCCTTTCTGTGACTCTTCCAGTCTCTCTGTATCTCTGTTGCAACCTGCTGATGACACTCTGTGACACTCTAAGCTCAGTGGCCACTTCCCTCTGAGAACATCCTGTTTGAAGCCTCGCAATGGCGAGGTACTGTTGATCAATTGTTAGGTGTCGTCTTGGTCTCATGATGTCAAAATGTGAACAGCATGATGAAGAGGACTGTTTAAATACCAATTCTAATTGAACCAGGAAATTTATTGGTCGATTCATGGATCAAACACCTGTTGTGAATTTTGCCGTTCAGCTTCTTGTTAGAGAACAGCAAGTTGTGCAAAAAGTACTGAAACATTGAATAGTTGGACATGTGCATTCAAAAGTTTAGAGAAGGTCAAATTAATTTCACCTGTAAAGGTTATAGTGCATTTTAGGTTCATCCTGAAATTTCACCCGAAAGCCGAATATCCCTAACTTTTTGTGAGTAGTGTATATATATATATATATACACCATTACTTTTTCACGATGTTCTAATAAAAAATACCAACACATGTTTTCCCCTAAGCACCCTAAGACCCACCGTAAAAAACAACGTTTACAACAACCACCCCCCAATAAAATGACATCATCACAATGCCAATAAATCCCCCCTTGAAACAACCCCCACAACACCCCGAATAATAACACATCATAAATAAAAATAAATAAAATAATAATTAAAAAATAAAATAAATAATTAATTTTTAATTTTTTTATGCATAATTATATTTTTTCATAACCTCATGAATATTCATAAAATTATGCAAATAATGCCCATCCATCATTTTGACATAAGCAGGATGTGATTATCTTCTGACAAGCTATGTCTGTTGCATCAACATCTTCTGCTGCTACTACAATGATTATAGATACTGCCTCCTATGGTACTGATGCTACTAGTGTACTAATTTCAGGAATTTTTTTAGGTTCTTTTTTGCACCCAGCCAGTAAACAACCCACAAGTAGCCAAACAGACACCTGCTACTGTTGATAATGTCTGTAACATATACTGTATCATAAGCAAGTGTGCAACACCTTTCAATTCCAACAGCAAGCCACAGTGAACTACTACCACCACTACTACTACTACTACTAATAATAATAATCATCATCATAAGTCATCATATGTGTTAAAACTTAAGGAGGGAGAAGCATCAAAACAAACTTCTTTAAAGATATTTTCTTTATTAAAGAATAGCCTCATAGTAAGTGTTTAGTAAAAAAAAACTACATTAAAAAACAAGACATTACAAAGCAGTATTTCACATCAACTAATTGCACATGAATGAAAATGCTACCGTGCACAAAATCCATTTCAAATGAGCAAGACAGTCTTTAATCTCTGTAAAATACATACACATTTAACAAGTGTCAGATTAATCAAAATGTTAATATGATACACAAAACATACTGCTCTTTCAAGGCCGTACCAGACAGGTCGAATATAGCATTAAATGTTAGCAATTTCAGAAAATGAGGAAATTAGCAAATTTAATCAGAAAATATGAAAATAAATCACAAGAAAATAAACCATTTAATAAATCATTGAAGGCATTTGAACATGTTTAAATTTGTGATTGCAATAAAAAGCATTCACTACAGCTGGTGCTCTGCTCTGCCTTCTCATGCTTCTGAGGGAACTTGAAATTATTTCTTTTTCCAGCACAAACTCACACTGGGTTATGTACGTAGCACTTATGTGCTGACATCCTTGAAGATCTATTGTTCAAATATGTGTGTGTGTGTGTGTGTGTGTGTGTGTGTGTGTGTGTGTGTGTGTGAGAGAGAGAGAGAAAAAGAAAGATATATATATATATATATATATATATATACAGTTGAAGTCGGAAGTTTACATACACTTAGGTTGAAGTCATTAAAACAAATTTTTAACCACTCCACAGATTTCATGTTAGCAAACTATAGTGTTGGCAAGTCAGTTAGGACATCTACTTTGTGCATGACACAAGTACTCTTTCCAACAATTGTTTACAGACAAATTATTTCACTTTTAATTCACTATATCAATTCCAGTGGGTCAGAAGTTTACATACACTAAGTTGACTGTGTAAGTTGACAATAGACTCTGGCAATTTGGCAACTTATTAGTCATGTAGTTCTATGTAGTGTCTATAGGTGATGCCAACATTACACTTCCATTTAATGAATAAATAGCCTATAATTATTATTATTAATTAATTTTAATTTAAACTACTAGAATAAAACAGGACAGCTTACAAGAAACTTGCGATCATGTAGGCCAATAGCCTATAATATATAAATTACACATTGGCACAGTTGAATCATACGCCTACCACTACACAATACACAGAAAGGATATACTTTCAGCGGGTGTCCTTCCTCAACTATACGGACAATGAATGCAGTAAAAAGTCAAAACTCGCATTTTTTCTCAAGTGTGGGTTCCCCGGGGTGCTTGGTGCTATCGACTGCACGCACATACAAATCCGCGCACCACCCGAGCATGCAATAGTTTTCGTCAATCGCAAAGGAACACATTCCATCAATGTCCAGGTGACATGCGACAAAATTAGCTTGCCCCACCTGCACCAGTGGTCGCGGTCCCCATCACAGCCAGAGCAAAGAGAAATCAACTGGCTGAGCGGTTTAATAGGGCTAGATAAATGGTAAGTATCGGATCAGCTTTTAAAATGAACATTTCAATGCATGTTCCCACGTAGAATCATACACACATCCAAGTTGACGGTCCAGTGCGTTTGGGTTGCTCATTATGAAATTGCATGGAGCGATTGTGTTCCAACTGGCTTTTTTTTTAAAGCATGAGAACAACAATTTGATTGGCTACCATAGAGACACACCTTGGACATTTAAACCCAGCCTTTTAGCAATACCGCCATAAGGTGCGCCAAGATTGCCGTCATGAAATTACCAAATTTCTCACCGACACGCCCTCAGAGCGATACCGCCAAGCGCTTACTCTTGCGTTCACCATTGCGTTTGGTTTATTAAAATAGAGCCCTAAGGGTTGTTTCTCCTGACAAATTTTCCTAATGAACTCTATGGAAAAATTAGTTGGAAATAATAAATCAATAATTGTTGGAAAAATTACTTGTGTCATGCACAAAGTAGATGTCCAAACTGACTTGCCAACACTATAGTTTGACATGAAATCTGTGGAGTGCTTAAAAATGAGTTTTAATGACTTCAACCTAAGTGTATGTAAACTTACGACTTCAACTGTATATATATATATATACATATATATAGTGTTGTTTTCTTTTGTACTAATGACACCCAAATCTAAGTTGTTATTCTTTGTGCTATTTAGTAGGAGTGCTTTTTATGAATTAAGGGATTCCTGACTGATGAGTTAGGAGAATGGGTGAACCATATTGGCACATTGTACTTAATTCACACCTATAGAAACCGAGCAGAGGTCATCTCAGAAGACCTAGAAAAGGTGGAACTCCTTCTCTCAGGAAGGCCTGCAGTGGAAGAATTGTAGCGATGACAAGGGATAATTGACAGCCATTTCCTAAGCAACTTGAGGACCCGCCCCTGAAACTTCTGGCCCACCAAAGCATAGATGACTGGATTCAAACAGCTGTGACTGAATGCAATGGTCTCAGTCCACTGCATAGAAAGATCTAAATTCTGGCTGAAATTACATTCATTGAAGTAGCCTAAGGTATGCAGAGCATGCAGGAATATGGTGACATTGTATGGAGTCCAAAAGAGGAAGAACATAATGATGATAATTAAAATTAGTCTGATGGCTTTGTGCTTTTGGACAGATCTGAGTCTGACTAAAGTGGAGATTATCATGGAGTAGCAGAACACCATAATACAGAGAGGAAGCAATAACCCTAACAGGTTCATTTGAAAATATGTGACCAGCTTCCATGTGTTGCCCTCAGGAAACTCCTCCTTACAGGTGAGAGAAGACGCAGACTCGTTTTTCACTTTTGTGAAGATGATGGCGGGGAGAGAGGCGCAGAGACTGATGAACCAGACCACTCCACACAGGGCTATACCCACACGCATGGACCTGTGTCGGGCAGTGGTGACAGCGTGCACGATGACCACATAGCGATCCACACTCATCAGCACCATGAAGAAGATGCTGCCATAAAAGCCCAGCTGGTAGAGACCAGTCACAGTTTTGCACAGGAAGTCCCCGAAGGGCCAGTCCGCTGCCGCTGCATAATAGGACCAGAAGGGCAGAGAAATGATGAAGAGCAGGTCTGACACGGCCAAGTGAAGGAGACACAAGTCCGTCACAGTCATGGTCCTCCTCTGGTACGCCAACAGCACATAAACCACCAGTCCATTTCCCATGAGGCCCACAATGAAGACCAGACTGTAGAGAGTGGGGAGGAAGATGCGGCCAAACTCCTGAACATTGCCATTTTTACACGGTTCAGGGATATTATCATCATTATAGTAATCAGAATAGTCACTGGCATTGTCCATCTTTGTTTGCCTCTCCCCTGTAAAATGCCATAATTGAAATGTGAGAAAGGTGTATATATTTTTTTTAAATATCCTGAAATTGAATCTGACAGTCTGTATTTAGCCTCATATTCATAGCCTCATCATTATTCACCGTTATCATCATTAATATTCATCTATTCATCATCATCAATGTTTCATTTTAAGTCCCATGTGCACATATATATAAGACATATAAACAAATACAAAAAATAGAAACAAATATATACCGGTACAATAAAACAATAGCAGCTTTATATATATACTGTATATATATATATATATCGGAACAAAATGGACAAAATATCAGAAACACCAGTTTTCCAGAAAACATAAAACGCCTGCCACATGTTTGCTCTGCAAAACCTCAACCTCTGTTCCTAACGTGATTATCTGTGCTGTTTTGTGAATCTTGTGCTACATGTACATTTTATATGATGACTTGTTTTTCTTTATAATTATGCCAATCAACTATAATTGCCTGTTAGTCATATTTTTATGAAATGCTAATAAATCATAAATTACATGTTGCTGTTATATCAGTAATAAGTGAGTACACTTCAACAAATGTACAAGAAGAAATCAGAAAACATTTTGGTCCCCAACAACGAGTTGATCTCCTCTATGTAGTACAGTGGAATGTGATTTGTGAAAAACTTAACTGACAAGGAATAATTAACAATTGGGCCATATTTCTGACTCATGTTACGTGCAAGTGTTGGATTCTAGACCAGTTTCAATTATCTGATTTTATTATCTTTTTTTTTCCTGTTTCTGGTGTTTCTGATATTTTGTATATACACACCGATCAGCCACAACATTAAAACCACTGACAGGTGAAGTGAATAACATTGATTATCTCGTTGTTATTTTGGTTCTGTACACTAGCACTTTGAGTTTGAAAGGATACAATGACAATTAGGTTGAAGTGCAGACTGGCTTTAATTTGAGGGTATTTTTATCCATATCGGATGAACCGTTTACAAATTATAGAACCTTTTGTAACGTTCCGTTCCCCTCCTGTCCGTTTTCCATGTTTTCCTTGTTTCCTTCCGTGTCATGTTGGATCCCCTGTCCGTGTTTTCCCCCTGGCTGCGGACTGGGCGTTTCCCTCGGGTTCATTTCGGCTTATTTTCCACTTTAACTTCCGCCTATCACTCTCCCCTCTCGTTACTCACATTCCTCACTGCTGTGCTTCGGCAATCACTCCCGATTGAACATCACACCTGTTTCTCATTTTCTCCTTCATTTCCTGCACCATTTAAACCCCTGGCTGGCTGCTAGTCGGCGCCAGTTCGTTAACTAACCAACCGTGTTTATGTCATGTCACGCTTCTGGTCCAGTATTCGTCAGCTTGCTGTCTTTTACCTGTTTACCTGTTTACCTGGTTTGCAGTTTGGTAGCTATCCCTCCGAAACATTCTCTATTACATGCTACTTACCTGTCTCCCTTCAACCTCCAGACGCCGCGGTTCCAGCCTCCCTGTAGCTGTGTCTTGTCCTCCCTATGTCACCTACCTCCTGTACTTCGGTTACGGTACCAGGATCCCTGAATGTTAGCCGGCTTCAGCAAGATTTGCCCGAGCCACGCCGCACCTTCCAACTCCGCGGAGCTTTCTTCAGCTACAGTCCTGTCACAGTACCCTGCCATTAACCTCTGCTTTCTACCCCATTCATCAAGCTACCTACCCAGTCCGGTTCCAGTCCAGCTCCAGCCCAGGCCTTGTCCAGTACCGGTGTTTCGTACACCTCTGTTAAAGTCCAGTTCCGGCTTGGAATAATTCCGTGCCGGCTTCCGTTTCCCTGAGTGGACCTCCCAATCCAGTTCCAGTCCTGTTCCAGTCCAGTACCAGTCCAGTTCCGGTGTGTAGTACACCTCTGGTAAAGTCCAGTTCCGGCTTGGAACAAGTTCCGTGCCGGCTTCCGTTTTCCTGAGTGGACCCCTCCGGTCCCGTTCCAGTCCAGTTCCGGTGTGTAGTACACCTCTGGTAAAGTCCAGTTCCGGCTTGGAACAAGTTCCGTGCCGGCTTCCGTTTTCCTGAGTGGACCTCCCGGTCCAGTTCCAGTCCAGTTCCAGTTCCGGTGTGTAATACACCTCCGATCAAGTCCAGTTCCGGCTTGGAACAAGTTCCGTGCCGCCTTCCGTTTTCCTGAGTGGACCTCCCGGTCCAGTTCCAGTCCAGACCCGGTGCCACTACTCCACCTTCCCTAACCAGTTCCGGCTTGAAACAGTAGGGCACTTCCGCACCCAGTCCGGCTTGGACTCCCAGTCCTGAACCCGTTTGGTTCCGGCTTGGAACCTACCTTGACTTTCAAGCCCAGCTCTGGCTTGGAGCAGTCCGTAAGGGACTCTACTTATGTTTAATTAATTAACCTGTTTTCCTTTCCTGTACAGCTTTGGGACTACCCCAACGCTTAATAAAATTACCATTTTCTTGAATCTGCCTCCTGGTCGTTGCACTTGGGTTCGTCCCGTATCAGGATCGTAACACCTTTTGTACATACATATTTAATATATATATATGTAGTTTAACATAATGTAGGATAAAGTAATCATTTTTTATATTTGGTCACATATCCTTTGCATGCCATGACTTCCTGATGTCTGTAACCCAACAATATCAAAAGACTCTTGTCATTGTAACCTTTCAAACTCCAAGTGCTAGAGTACAGAACCAAAATAACAAAACAAATGTCACTGTCCAATGAATTATGGTGCTCACTTTAGCTGCTATTGTTTCATTTACTTTAAGTTTAATGCATGAAAAGCAACAAACAGCACAAGTAAAGTTTATTAGCAGTATGTTAGGAATATGATAAGCCAAAAGGTTCTTGCTGTTACATTTTTATGCCCTGTATGCAAACTGTTTTCTTTTGTCTTCAGGGGAAAATAAACTAATTAAATAAATTATGAATGTCTTTCAGGGTTTTAAACAACTATCAGTTCACCTCATGTTATTATTTTTGTCAGATCAATGCAGAGTACAGACTATGTTGCACTGCCATCAACAGGTAGCTTGAGGAGACAGCACCTTGCTGAAAATAAAGTCTAGTATTTTTCTTTCTTCAGAAATTACTGATTACTTGAACGTACTATCTTGAAAATTAAGCATAGATAATATAACACATTCATGAATTAGGTTATTCTCTCATTTCATAATATTTTCTCCTCAATCCATTGTTTCATATCAAGCTTGAACATTAATGAAAGTCATTTTAATCTTATAATTAGAATTTACTTAAATATGTAAGGTGTTCATGAAACAATAAAATAAATTCTCCTGAACTCACCTGTTTCTGATGTTGCTGATCCTGTGCAGCTGTAGGTCTGGTTGTCTCAAATGAGTTTTGCCTTATGCAAAGACTAAGACAGAATGCACTATCATTTCCTGCTTGTCCAAAAAAGGAGGTGAAAAAAGTGTACATTTGTGGTTTTTTAGGTTCCTGTCCTCCTTGGTTAAAGATTTTTAAAAAATAATTGTACAACTTTTACAATTAATTGTACAAATAATTGTACAATGGGCTCAAATGTAATTTCTGTAATGCACTAAAACCTGGTTATTTGCACAAGAACAAAAAGTACAGTACTGTGCAAAAGTGTTAGGCACCCTAGATTTTTTATATACAGTCAAGCCGGAAAGTCTGCACACCCCTTTCACCTTCTCCACGTTTTATTACGTTACAGACTTATACTACAATAGATTGAGTTCATTTTTTGCCTCAAACATCTACACACAATAGCCAAACAGTGAAAACAGGTTTTTAGAAAATATGCAATTTTATTTTACTGACAAAAATAGGTTATTTAGGGGTTACATGTCTGTACACACCCTTAGCCTAATACTTGGTTGCTGCACCTTTGGCAGCGATTACAGCTTCAAGGCGTCTTGGGAAAGAAGCTACGAGCTTGGCACACTTGTTTCTGGACATTTTTGCCCATTCCTCTTGGCATATCCTTGCAAGCTCTGTCAGGTTGGATGGGGAGCGTCGGTACACAGCCATTTTCAGCTCTTTCCACAGATGTTCAATTGGATTCAGGTCGGGGCTCTGGCTGGGCCACTCAAGGACATGCACAGACTTTCTCCAAAGCCACTCCTTTGTTCTCTTGACTGTGTGCTTCGGGTCGTTGTCATGTTGGAAGGTAAACCTTCGCCCCAGTCTGAGGTCCAGAGCGCTCTGGAGCAGGTTTTCTTCAAGGATCTCGTGTACTTAGCTGCATTCATCTTTCCCTCTCTCAGGACTAGTCGCCCCGTTCCCGCTGCTGAAAAACATCCCCACATCATGATGCTGCCACCGCCATGCTTCACTGTAGGGATGGTATTAGCCAGGTGATGAGCGGTGCCTGGTTTCCTCCAGACGTGACGCTTGGTATTCAGGCCAAGAAGTTGAATTTTGGTTTCATCAGACCAGAGAATCTTGATTCTCATGGTTTGAGAGTCCTCTAGGTGACTTTGGGCAAACTCCAAGCGGGCTGTGATGTGCCTTTTACTAAGGAGGGGCTTCCTTCTGGCTACTTTACCATAAAGGCCTGATTGGTGGAGCGCTGCCTGGATGGTTGATCTTCTGAAAGGTTCTCCCATCTCCACAAGGATACGCTGGAGCTCTGTCAGAGTGACCCTTGGGTTCCTGCTCACCTCCCTGGCTAAGGCCCGTCTTCCCCGATTGCTAAGTTTGGCCCGGGCGGCCAGGTCTAGGAAGATTTTTGGTGGTTCCAAACTTCTTCCATTTACAAATTATGGTGGCCACTGTGCTCTTTGGGACCTGTAAAGCTGCAGAGATTTTTCCGTACCCTTCTCCAGATCTATGCCTTGACACAATCCTGTTTCTGAGGTCTGCAGATAATTCCTTTGACCCCATGGCTTGGAGTTTGCTCTGACATGCACTGTCAACTGTGGGACCTTATATAGGCAGGTGTTGGCAATCCCCAATCATGTCCAATCATTTGAATTTATCACAGGTGGACTCCAATTAAGTTGTAGAAACATCTCAAGCAGTATCAGTGGAAACAAAATGCACCTCAGCTCACTTTTGGGTGTCATATCAAAGGGTGTGCACACTTGTGTACATATGATATTTTACATTTTGATTTTTAATAAATTAGCACAAATGTCTAAAAACCTGTTTTCACTTTGTCATTATGGGCTATTTTGTGTAGAATTTTGAGACAAAAGATGAACTCAATCTATTGTAGAATATGTCTGTAACGTAATAAAACATGGAGAAGGTGAAAGGGGTGTGCAGACTTTCCGTCTTGACTGTATATACATTTTTTCTTAGATAAAAAGGGGGTGATCCCAAACGCGCTACAAGCCGGCTATATAGACAAGGAACTATAGGTGCTCAACAGAAGGACCAGTGAATAAAGAGAATACCAAACCCGGACTACTTCGCTAGGACTAACCCGAGATAAGGAGGACTGGAGCACACAGAGCTCAGAGCAAAACAAAATATTTTAATACGACTGACGTTTCGACGTCAACGACGTCTTCTTCAGAGTCAAAATGGAATTTTTTCTTAGATGTTTTATTTTTTGTCTTCTGCATTTGTGTAAAAAGAGTATATTTTAGATTTCCAAACAATTTTTTTTCTCCAAAAAAATCATTCAACTATCTTCAGTGAAAAGAAGAACAAGGAGTTCTGCAACAGATGGCCTCCACAGAGCCCTAATCTCAACATCATCGAGGCTATCCGGGATTACCTGGACAGGCAGAAGCAAGCAAGACAGCCAAGTTCTGCAGAAGAACTGTGGCAAGTTCTCCAAGATGCTTGGAACAACCTACCAGCTGATTTTCTTATAAAACTGCGCGGCAGTGTAGTTTTCTACAGTGTAAGAGCATTGATGCAGTTTTAAAGGCAAAGGGTGGTCGCACCAAGTATTGATTTGATTTAGTTTTTTTTACTGTTTACTGCTCTTTATAGTCAATTGTTTGATATTTAGAAACTTTTCATTTAATTATTTTTGAAAGCATCTTCGCTTCACAGAATTATTTTACATGTGCCTAAGACTTTTACACAGTACTGTATGTATAACCCCGAAGACCACAGTGCACTGCAAAAACCAAATCTTAACAAGCATTTTAATCTTATATTTAGACTTTAGAATCTGTTACTTCTTTGCTAAATAAGACAAAAAGACTGCCAATGGGACGAGATAGTTTTATTCATAAGATAATTTCACTTGTCAAACAAAATGTAAAGACAGCTAATATTTTCCACTTTAGAGAAAAAAATAAGATTTTAAGTCTCATTAGAAGACTGAAAGACTTGTTAAGACAGACATTTTGTGCAGTGTGTCTTACAAAATGTGGTCTATAGTGTGTACTTTTACAGCGGCTGAAATGAATAGGCTGTGAGACCAGAAGTAATTACTGTCTATCTCCAAGAGGAAGTTAATGCATGTATATGAATGTATAATGCTAGTTAGTGTTGGGGAGATTGCAGGTTCTTGGAATTACTTTTGTAAGTTGGAGAGAGGCCTTTATACTGTTTCCCCCTTCATTCATTGTGCTCATATATGCATTAAATATTTCTATTCTACTGAGTTTTGTTAGGCTGCAAAAGCACTATGTATTCACTGGGTTCACATGTATTTTGTTCTGACAGGCAGCTTGAACCTTTCTCAGCTCAGCTCTCTGCATTAAAAATAAATAAACTTGGTCTGGATCATACCTATCAGCCAGATTACAATTAGTCCTGATCAAAAAGCCTCACTGTGATCTCCAGAGTAAAATTTGGGCTATGTTTTAGTCACCAGGCAGCTGCTGTAAAAGGCACAGGCAGCAGGCAGCTGTCTTATGATTGAAACACACCCATGTCCCACAAGGGTATGTTCTGGGACATCTGCTTTTCTGTTAATACTAGTAACCCCTTGGAGAGGTTGTTGTACAGCATGATGCCAATTCTAACTGTGATGCTGCTGATGTACAGATTTATGTCTCACTGAAACCAGAGGAAGTTCTACCAGTGCAGCTACCAAGAGCATGCCATACTGACATGAGTATGTGACTGGATGACTGAAAAAAATATTGGTTTACTAATTTCTAACAAAACAGAAATGATGCTGCCTTGAGCTCAGGCAGCTCTGTAACAAGATGGCATAATTCCAGCTTAATGGGACAAATTTTCTGTAACTTCCAAGGCAAATGTTGGAGATGTAATTATTGAACTCTAATCTTATCTTGTTCTTTTATTATTTTTTTTAATTTCTTGAATAAATTGCAATTTGCAACACTGTACTATATGTAAATGAAGATCTTGTTGCTTCTGATACCATAACTCCAGATGATTTATTCTCTGTTGGAAAGTATTTTGGTATTCGTTTGGCACCAGCACCATGTAATTTTCTCTTTGAAGCTGTCTGTGAAAATACATTTTCTAAAAATGCAACAAGTGTTCTTGTGACAGCAACAACTAATAGATTGCTTTTGGGGCAGCAAAAACATGGAATATTCAATTGAATAAATTTCTATACAGTTCTATACAGTTTGTACACATTAAATTCCCAAAATTAACCCATCAGTATTTTTCAGGTCAAAAGATACATATTTTTAATATTTAATTTTTGTTAAAGGATCTGAAAATATTTTTTATTTATTTATTTTTTAACAAAAATAAAAGCATGGAATAAAGCAAAAGGCCACAAAAAGAATGATGGCTACAATTAGATACCTAGAATAATGACACTGGGTAAAATAAATTGACCAGTTCATAGGTTACACAAATTGAGTGCAATGTATCATTATACTGTATATTTATATCTAATTATAATCATTATATATCGAATTATATCAATAACAAGAAATAGCTAAACAGTCCAAAATTAAGATACATTTTATCCCCTGTCACATAATCCTTGTACTATTATTTTCTGAAGATCTGGAATAGGAGGAACTTCTTCTGTCAGACAGGTCCATTGTGAATGAATTGCAGGGATTACATGAGAAAATGCACATCAGCCATTTCCTAAGCAACTTGAGGACCCGCCCCTGAAACTTCTGGCCCACCAAAGCATAGATGACTGGATTCAAACAGCTGTGACTGAATGCAATGGTCTCAGTCCACTGCATAGAAAGATCTAAATTCTGGCTGAAATTACATTCATTGAAGTAGCCTAAGGTATGCAGAGCATGCAGGAATATGGTGACATTGTATGGAGTCCAAAAGAGGAAGAACATAATGATGATAATGAAAATTAGTCTGATGGCTTTGTGCTTTTGGACAGATCTGAGTCTGACTAAAGTGGAGATTATCATGGAGTAGCAGAACACCATAATACAGAGAGGAAGCAATAACCCTAACAGGTTCATTTGAAAATATGTGACCAGCTTCCATGTGTTGCCCTCAGGAAACTCCTCCTTACAGGTGAGAGAAGACGCAGACTCGTTTTTCACTTTTGTGAAGATGATGGCGGGGAGAGAGGCGCAGAGACTGATGAACCAGACCACTCCACACAGGGCTATACCCACACGCATGGACCTGTGTCGGGCAGTGGTGACAGCGTGCACGATGACCACATAGCGATCCACACTCATCAGCACCATGAAGAAGATGCTGCCATAAAAGCCCAGATGGTAGAGACCAGTCACAGTTTTGCACAGGAAGTCCCCGAAGGGCCAGTCCGCTGCCGCTGCATAATAGGACCAGAAGGGCAGAGAAATGACGAAGAGCAGGTCTGACACGGCCAAGTGAAGGAGACACAAGTCGGTCACGGTCATGGTCCTCTTGTGGTACGCCAACAGCACATAAACCACCAGTCCATTTCCCATGAGGCCCACAATGAAGACCAGACTGTAGAGAGTGGGGAGGAAGATGCGGCCAAACTCCTGAACATTGCCATTTTTACACGGCTGAAATTCATTGAGGTCAGCTGATTCATAGGAACTAAAATCTTCTGTCACACTGTCCATCATGTTCACTTATGTCCTACAAAGAGACAATAAACCTGACAGTTATTAAAATATAGTTAATATACTCTATGATGTGTCCATGTGTTGGTGCTAAACTAAGGAGTTCTGTTTATTTACAGAGATCTACATTTTCTGGTATGATGCTAATATGCAGAATTAATAGTCTGTCTAATAGTCAACCTGTTTTAATAACCTTGGTCAATGAGATAATGGAGAGAATTTTTCACTCTTTACTGTACCTCCCCCTTCTGCTACCGTATCATTTTTAAAGCCAACTATTTTTGGTGTTGAAAGATGACCATGATTAGCTAAGATAATCTTTGGCCACAGCATATTCGAGTTCATACACAGGTCATTTTAAAAAAATAATTCAAGTGATCGTATCTACCAGAACAGTTGGTACTCTTACAACTGCAATTAAAGTTGGAATTGTCTCCATTTGCCTCAGTGCACATTTAAGCCAATTTATGAATTTATTATAATCTACCATTAAACAATTATATAAGCTCCATTCAGACAGAAAATAGATAAATAGAGGCAGCTGCACCCAGGGAGGTAAAGTTCTCATCTACTGACCACAAAAACTCAGCAACAAAATTACTGTGTACGGAAGTACAATTTTCAACATTTCCTGCTTAATACATTTCATGTCAACTCAACTAGATGAAAGTTTTTTGTAGCTATCAAAGCTATATAATGAAAGACCACCACCATTTTGTCCTGTCAGGCATATACCTTCTTGAATGGGTTTGGCTCTGCTTCCTGTATAATTTATATATAATTAATTTATGTCCAGATAATAATATCTGAACTGCCCCTGATTTTAATGTTATGCATACAGTGCTCATTAGGTGTGTTTTTACAAAAACAGGAACTGACAGTTTTATGCTTCATGAATTCACACTAATTTTATATGCACTGACCATTTTCCGTCTTTCGGATGAGACGTTAAACCGAGGTCCTGACTCACTGTGGTCATTAAAGATCCCATGACACTTATCGTAAAGAGTAGGGGTTTCCCCGGTGTCCTGGCTAAACTCCCAACCCAGGCTCATTCAATCTGTCACCTAATCATCCCCCAGTTTAATTGGCTAAAAAAAAAAATTATTCTCTCCCTCTCCACCTCAGCTGATGTGTGGTGAGCATACTGGCGCAAAATGGCTGCCGTTGCATCACCCAGGTGGGTGCTACACATTGGTGGTGGTAGAGGCGAGTTTCCCCCTCATCATTGTAAAGCGCTTTGAGTATCTAGAAAGGCGCTATATAAATGCCATGCATTATTATTATTATTTTCAATATGGGGTGGCCAGGGATTTTTGGCCTTATGAAATGATCTTGCATTGGGCTCCACCACCCCAGGCCACCCCATCTCTGCACAATTACTGTAACCACACCATATTTTTTGAGGTCCCCCATCAGTCTGGGATGCTCACACCTGGAGTTATAAAGCCTTAAATAGAACAGTACATAAACAGGTGAGGATTGACCAAATTTGGCATCTGCGCTAAGGGTAGCTAAAACCTTAAGCTCCATAGTTTCCTTATCTCTGTTGTGTCTTCACGGACACTTTCAGAAAGTCTTGAATCACTTTCTGTTGGCAATTTGCCAATTGTCATGATTAAATAATAACAATTTACCATTATGAGATTTCATTCAATGTTTATCATATACTCAGTTTAATGATATCTACCAAATGAAAGGGAATATTTTAAGGTTACATGTGTACCCTGCAAATATGAAAATGCTATTTGACAGTGTTACAACTGCAACAAATAAAACCAATTAATTTAAATTGGTCTTTAATTACAATTTTCAATTTTAAGTTTGGCAGGAACTTACAGATTTGTTTGTTCTCTGATCAATGGTATCACAATTAAACTATAAATCTTCTCATGTTTTCTGAGCATAGAGGACATGATTTGAATAACAAACTGAATTTATTCCTGAACTTTTTTCTCACGTTAATTGAGGTTGCCAATAATTTTGGTGGGCACTGTAAGTATTCTACAGTTTAAAACTTTGCAACTTCAAAGAACACAATGTGGGTTCATTTATAAAGGCAGTTCTTGGGTGGGGGAGCAAAACAAACATCCATTAGTTTTTTCACTTCAGTGTGACTATTTAACTAACTAATTAACCTAATAACCTAACAGACCCAAAAATGATGGTACTTACCCAGACTGTAGAATGTCTTTCTTGTGAAACGTCTGTGAGAAAAATGAGACTAGCAAAGTATGTGAACACAACAGGCCACACTTCCTGCATCCTCCCATAAGGGAAGGGAAACTTGAACTGTAAAAGCAGAGAACTCTATCAAGAAGAGTTGCAAAATACCCATCAGCAAAAACCATGCTGATGATTAAATGACAATCGGACAGCGTAACTTGTAACAATTTGAGTCAACGTGTGATAAAAAAACTGCTCATAACAGTAATGAAAGACATACTAGAAAGCGCAAATGGATGTGTGTCCACAACAATGACAAAAGTGTTCTACAGTAAAAAATTTAATTGAGAAGTGAAACACTGTCTGTTTTTCGTCATGTTCTGAAAACGCACTTTTTCAGACTCCACCTCGACTAAACTACCTATATAGGGCCATTCTATAGTATTCGCTTCCTTCGTTTTCTATTTAACTTGTGTTTTCGGTTATTCTATAGTTCAGAATGTATAGCTGACTGTGTGTACTTCTCATGTTTATTACTAGGGATAGCTCCTACGCTGTGAGAAAGCTGTGCTTTGTCGGATTTGCTTTGTAGTCGCGTCAATGACCTTCAATATGCACTTATTGTACGTTGCTTTGGATAAATGTGTCTGCCAAATGATTGTAATGTAATGTAATGTAATGTAAAAGTGAACATTAACTTTAAGTTTGAACATAATTTTGAAAAACGTTGAAAAACGTTTGAACATAATTTAATAAATGAATAAAAGCAAGAAAATGATCTTATGGTGGTGCAATGCTCCTGTTTATATAGCCATGCTTATTTTAAGATGTATGTTTTAGTTTGGTGAACTTTAAAGCCTTATAGAGGTGATCTTGAGATAAAAAGCACATTGTGAGTGGTACAAATTAAAGGAGATAGCCGAAGAGAATTAACTCAGCAACACCAACAATTTAAGATAAAAACTTTGTGTTCAGCTTTCTGCAGATCAGATGAGAGCTCGCTAAACAAGCAATAACCTAACCACATAAGAGGTTTGAGGCAAGCGGCTGATTAACTGTCACTTTGGTGCAAGACCTAGCACACTGGAGCTTGCTTTATGTGCTACCGTTAGTACTGCAGTATTTGATGGCAAGTCAAGGTGAGAAAGCATTTTAAAATTTTGTTTGTTGAGCAAATTAATCACCAACATGGGGCGAAACCACGTCACGCCATAAATATGGCGCGTACACGCAGCCCAGTCCTCTTTTTACCTCCTCGAGTTTGAGCGTGAGACTGTGTTTTTCTTTGTTCTCGCTGGACCCGTGGAATCGCGGATTTTCTTGCCCTCTCCTGTTGCTGACTGGAGCCTCTACTTCTTGAGAAGGAGTATGCTACCTGGGGCTTTTCCTCTTGTCCAGCAACACATTTTAGCGGTTTATTGCTGCCCTTGGTTAACGGTAGTTTGTTATCATTGTTGTTAGGCAGTTCGCTGCAGTTTTCCTTTCTGAAATTATATCAGTTTTGAAACTGATACTTTTCTGTTTATAATAGCCTGTGTTAGGGAACTGGATTGCATTTTCCGTTGGTTGTGACAACAACAACAAAAAAAAAAAAGGTGTGCCGTGAGGGCATACCTGAGGCTTCCTCACCCCCCTCGTGGCCCTTCAGTGCCACTGATTTGGGCCCGTGGTTTGGTGTTGGGCACACTTAAACGCTGAATATGTCGGAATGTGTGCAGAATCCGGGTCGTCTGGGAAGGACGTCCCACCTGGGCAATCAGTTTGTAAGGAGCATGATGATTGTGTCGAAGCTACCACGCACATCAGAGATATCGTGGTACTTCATACAATGCCGAAAGGTCTCTGTGTCCGTGATGGCATACACTACCTGAGGCTTCTTCACCCCCTTGTGGCCCTTCAGCTGTGCTGATCCAGGCCCTTGGCTTGGTGTTGGGCGCACTTCAACATTAAGGATGTCAGAAGGTGTGCAGAATCTGGGAGCGTGATGAGGAACTGCTCGCCCCTCGTCACCCTGCAGTGGTACTGTTCGGGTCTGTGGCTTATGGGTATGTGTACTTCAACATTCATTGTGTCAAAGCTATTACGCACATCAGAGGTATCGTGGTACTTCATACAATGTCGAAAGGAGCCTCTGTGTCTGTGAGGGCATACACTATCTGAAGCTTCTTCACCCCCTTGTGGCCCTTCAGTTGTACTGATTCGAGCCCTTGGCTTGGTGTTGTGCACACTTCAGCGGCAGCCACTTAGGCCCCACGACTCATGGGAGCCTGTGGCTAGCTGCCCCGGCGTCATCCCGATAGGCTGCCCACTGCAGAGTTGGACAGCCTGAATTGTCCGCTTGAACCCCAACAGTCAGAGACTGAGAAGGGGTCAGCGTCTGATCAGTAGTATTCCTCTTCATCCAATCAGGGCGGTGGAGCGTGTCCCCCCCCCCCCCCTTCAGTTTTCCCAATCATGGCCCCCAGTGCTTCAAGCAGGGTTGCCGACGGCATTCCTAGCATCTCAATAACCGCTGCCGGGCTACTCTTAGTCACCTGTGCAAGGCCTACCAGGCCTCTGCCTTGTTGGCTTGGCTAGCCGACACCAACACGCTACTGTTGGTGTGTTGGAGGGATTGCTGCAGGACGCGTCCTCCGCTGCCCCCAGTGACTCAGTGAACCACTACAGATGCCACCAAATCCACTTTACCAGTTTACCACTTTTATCAGCTGGAATTGTAAACAATTGTCACTGTCAATCCCTCCTCTCTCCAATTGCATCTGTCTGCTCTGCTAAGGCAACCTTAGATAATAAGGCAGCTGGAAATTAAATTCTGCTTTATCCATGCTTGCTGTCATATTGTACCAGGGTGTTGAATACAAAAAAGAACATTTTTATATATGAACCGTTTCTGCTTGTTTTTCTTATTTTGTGGCATTATTAATTTCACGTCTGTAAAGCATTGTGCTCGTTCATTTGAAATGAACAAAATTTGTATTGATTGGGTTTATTTCCCATTTATTGTATGCAAAATGTATTATGGTACTTCCCCACAGGTACCGAAATGAGATACCAGTAACCAACATGTTTTAAAATTTTGGGTAAGCATGTAAAGCCAAATTAACCTTATAAGAATGCTTTGTGGTCATCTCTTAGTAAAAGGTAAAACCGTACAACTGGTGCACTGGTGATGGTCATGACTCAGAAGGCCAAGGCTTACACTTTCATATTGCATCAAACATCTGGCATTGTGCATTGACACCAAATGTCTATTTCCTTGGCTCTCAGGCAGACTGATGTGTGGGTGTTAAACTACACAAAATGCTTTTGATCTTTATGTGAGTATTGCACATTTAACTGTTACCAGCAGCCTGAATAACCATTAATATTTCATCATCACATCCACACTTCTCTCGCTGACAATACCTTCTGCAGGGTGTGGTCCAAGACGGCAACAGGTGCCCTGACAGGTGCAAAGGACACATACTCTGGGCATGGTGGTGTTTATGGCAGGGGTGAAGAGTGCAGGGCAGACTTATAGGTCCTGAAGAACAAGCTGGAATTGCACTGATCTGCCCCTGGGTCTGGGCCACAGAGATCTCTTTACATCATTGTGGTGCCGGATGGGGGAGCGGGTGGTGGAGCGGCCATCTTAAATTTCACCTCAAGGGTGTTTCTCTGTCTCACCTTATGTTGTGGACCTTGGTGTGGATACCCTGGAAGGTGGGGAATAACATGGTAAATACGGACAATGTGTTCTGTGAAAGCACAAGGAACCACATTATTTCATGGAGATTTTTTATAAAATATTTTAAAATGTAAAATGACAAATTAACGTCAGAATAGTGTGATTACTTACAGTATATTGCAATTGTTAAAATTGTTACATGAAGTCATCTGGACCAAGATGACTGGTAAAGTAGCCTACAAAACTGCAGCTAATGTCTATGTCAGGATATGCGAAATGCCTCTTGTGCGGGACACTTTATGAGCCATAATATCAGCCACAATTGTTCAGTGTTCATTTTCATTTTCTTGACCCGTCATGCAGCGTAACGTAGGCAACGTTTCTCTATAGCCCGGTTGGCGCTCCTAATGAAGTCCCTCCGAGCCTGATTGACAGTGAAGCACCAAGGAGGGCGGGCTGGGAATATAACTGGATCAACAGCAGAAAGACCAGGCGGGTGTGTGGAACAGTCATCTGAATTTGCGATTCTGCCGACATTAGCTTACTTTAGTAAATTTCTCTGAAGTTGTGCATGGCCGACTTTGAGGGACGTGAGTGTAGGATAAAATTTTAAACTTTTCAAAGGTGTGCGATTTCTTTTGATGATTACTTGGCGCGGCGATTTAAGATTATCTATTTGTAACGTGTGTAGCTAGCTAGGTTACATTTAGCATGCAAGTGACAAGTGTCCAGTTTAGAAGTAATTTCCTTTCGAGTTTGGCTCTGCATTTTTATTCAGTGTAGCCTATGACTCGTTCAAACACTAGTGGTAGCCTTCGTTTGCTATTTTGATCAAACAAGATATGACAGTTTATTTAGGCTACTAGGACTTAACCATGTGTAGCCTGCTTGTGTAAATAAAAGGCTGTTTAGTAAAATGTGTACTCTCCATTTTCAGCGAATCGGGTCCTAATGGGGATTGTAACGCAAGTCAGCCTTCCCGGGGGCTGGACCCGTACGAAAAATAACTGCAGTGACATTTGAAAGTGGACATTACAGAAAGCACTACAACAGACAAGACACGATGGACATTTCAGAATTCAACGCAACCACAAAACCACCGACAGGGTAAGCCTATGAATGATTTTTTCATTAGTGTAGTCAAAACTTATTTCATGTTTGGTGTATATTCAAAACGCTTCCTATATCCATAACACGTCGGCTCAAGTAACAGAATAATATAACGTTATCCTACACAGTATTATGGTTAAAAACTTTTTTTTTCTTCTTGAAGAGTGCAATTTATGGACTAGTCGTTTTCATTTGGATGCTGTTCAAATCTCTCGCTGTAGTCCGGTTGTCTGAACCCATCTGCTGTTGTCAGTGTTAATTTTAGCACCTCGATTCTGATCTAACTTTTACAAACAGTAATATGAACATCATGTCAAAGGAAAGTTTATTTTACTGGAGTAGTAGCCTAGCCTACTACTATTCTGCTTCTCCATGGTTTATGTTTTATCATAGACGATCGTGGAAGGTAGGCTTTTACCGGGTTAGCTTTCAATTGAGGCCAGGGATTTTGGACGCATGCGCAATGTCGTTTGCTTTTGTTTAGGAGAGGAATTAGTGAATCGTGATTATTGTCCAAAGTGGTTTTCAGCAGCAGTTATACCATCATCCGGAAAACTCAGAGAAAACCAGCGTTCCAAGCTTGGACAACAACGCTCTCACAAATGCAGCAGGAATGGACCCGCATGTGAATGTGTGCTTTGTAGGCTATTTGAAGTGCTGTCTATGAATGGAACGTTTGACCATTTGTGATGGGTTTGAAGAACTGTAGGTTGATGCGCACTGTGGTTGGAAAATGTGGTTTGAATATAGGCTACACACTGCAAAAATAACCTGTCAAAGTGTTCTTGTTCACTTTCTAAGCCAATTTATAGCCTACCTAACACTAATGTAAAAGAGGTATTTGTGCTGCTGTGACAGCTGAATTTATAGGCTAGTCAGGGGTGCCTCTTACCTCTCATTTACTCAGTTGACTGCAGCAGGCTACCTATCTACTTGGTGTTTCTGACTGCAAAGGTGTGACTTTAACCAGTTACTCAGTCAGTACTCTTACCTCAATGTTATTATTTATTTAAAAAAAATGTTTTTTCACACATTCTGGGTTGTACAAGTGGTAACTATGATGAGATCCATTAGACAGGGAAGGTTCCCCTCTGGAATCCAGCTGCAGATCTTAAGTGGGAGTACACTCTTGGGGTGCAGGTGCCTCTGAATTTCCTTTCTACAGATAGGGTGCAGCTAAAGCAGGCACTGTTTCTCAGGGTACACATCCTTCCACCTCTAAACACACAGAGTCTGTTTATTCTGCACTCTGTTGCACCAGAGTGGACAGAGTTGGCCCTATTTTCTCTTAAGTGAGCACCTAGATTTTCTGGGATTGTATCCCAGACCCTGAAGCTCCAGTTGCTCAGATGGGAGGACTTTGCAAAATGGCACTCACAGGCCAGGCAGAGGCGTATGATTCTCTGTGGTTATTTAAAGGTAGCAGTTGCTGGACATTCCTGCTGCCATGTGCCTGCAGCCCTGCAACCCTTGCAGGCTCAGCCCACGGTGGCCGTTCCTTAATGTAATCAACTGTTAGATGAGAGGCACTAGCTTCTCCCCATTAATCTCTTTCAGCACAGAAGGGTCTTTGGTATACAGTTAGGCCACTGAAATGGGAGGCCTCTACAATGTAGAGCTCAATTTTGGGCCATTCGCCATATTGTTGTATTGTTACTGTAGATCAAAAATATCTGGGTAATTAAATAACTCAAGTTTTGAGTGCCATATTTAATTATGTTGCAATTTTGGAGAAAATTACTTGTGAAAGTTAGGCTATTTGTCTTTGCTTTGTGTGTTAATAGAATGTAGAAACCTTGAAAGGTGAGCTCTTAAATGAGAATGATATTCTGCGTGAAATTCATCATGGTTTATTGTAGTATTTTTGAAGAACAAAAATATTAATTAGGTATTCATGGCCAGGATGTGCACAATGAGAGATTTGATACCTTTGGCTGATTCTCCTTTCACCCATACCCACCCCCGTCCAACAGAATGACAAGTTTGACTGTCATTATATACAATGAAGGCAACACATAATTTATCCATTGTACAAATGCAGAGGTGAAACCGTGGAGCTTGGCCTGTATCACTGTTTCAGACCACAGCTTTTTGTATAACTTTTGCCTTTTACAATGACTTTGGCAGCCGTGATTATGTCCCAATGTATTGTGTTCCGACATAACATCAGTATAAGGCCACTAAGGCTGTGACTTTACTTCATGGGGTTAATAGCGGATTTTAGCTTGGAAAAACTGCTGGGCTGGAATTACTGTAATTCAGAAGAGATGAACTGCCTCCATCTGTAATTCGGTGACTGAGCAGGCATTTTCAGTGGAGCCTCTGAAGAAGCCTGTTTTATCAAGATGATGAAAGTTTTCAGGAAATGAAAATGTGAAGTCTGGGCCTGCTGTAAGGTTGTAATTGATGGCAGAGGGAAAACCGTTCTTTTACCTCTTCTTTTTTGATGTCGGACTCCTGATGCTGGAGCTTAAAGCTGGGTCTTTCCGTGTCAGATCAGACAGAATCCAGGAAAGTGGTTGCAGCACCGTCTCAAAATTTGTCTATACAATTTTTGGGTCCCAAAACTAAGGTCTGTAAAATATTTTTGTTCAATTCCAAATTTTTTATATTTTTTTGGCCCTTGATATTTTTACATTTTTACACTCTCAAAAAAGCCTTATCTGGGAAGCCATGTTTGGGCATTAATATCTTGAAAAGTATTATTCCTAGCCTGACCAAACTTTGTAGGATGGAAGACAAACATGAACTGAACCATTACAAGTCTGTACTGCATGCCATTTTATTTTTATATGGCCCTAGATTGGGAAAATTCTTAAATGAGAGTGATATTGAGGGTATTAAAAACCGATTTTTTTTTGCACCCATATGGTATCAATCATAATTTTTTCTTCAAATACAATCTTTTATTAATTTTATGCCAATATTTGAGGTCTCTACCACTAATGGACATGAAAATATTAAGAATAAAACAAGGTGTGGTAGCATTTTTCGGTCATTTTCATAGGACCAAAATGGTATGTGGGGAAGCTAGTAGGAACATGAAAATGTACAGTGCATCCGGAAAGTATTCACAGCGCTTCACTTTTTCCACATTTTGTTCTGTTACAGCCTTATTCCAAAATTGATTAAATTCATTTTTTCCCTCAAAATTCTACACACAACACCCCATAATGACAATGTGAAAAAAGTTTTTTTGAGATTTTTGCAAATTTATTAAAAATAAAAAAATAAAATTTCTCATTTACATAAGTATTCATACCCTTTGCTTTAACGTATTTTTAAAGTATCATATTTCATATTTGGTCGCATATCCTTTACATGCTGTTACTTCCTGAAGTCTGTGACCATCAACATCAAAAAACTGTCGAAATCTTATTTTCAGGTACTGTTACAAGCGATACTATAACCTCTCTGCATTTGAATGGATCTCTATGGAAATTGGGGGGTGAGACTAGATTCAGCTGTAAATTACACTGGTACAGTATGGAACACATGGCTGGCTAAATGGCTGTAAGTTATCAAGGGTCTGAGCTATCAAACGAGCCCCAAACCATCACTCTGTTGCCAGATATGGAGTAGATGTGGATGGATCACTGCAAGGGTTATTTCTCCGGACTCATTTTCCTATAGAACTCTATGGGGAAAAAAGTCAGGAGAAACAACCCTTAAAGTGATCCATCCACGTTTTATCAAAATATTTCACTTATTTTCAATATCCAGGACCTTAACGGAGACACAATTCCCATCTCAAATGCCCTCTATTCCAATGAACGTACTGAAAACATGTTTATCTTTTATTTCTTACAATTCCTATGACATAGGAATTTAATAATCATGGAGATACTGAGGCAAAAAATGTAATCCTGAAATGGACGTTTTTCTGCCATAGGTAAAATATCTCTCAAATCTGTGTCTATTTTTGTATGAAGGAAAAACGGAAGGACGTTGGCACTTTGTATACTTAATAACCATACATCAAGCAATTTCCAATTTCCATTTTTATGTTCCTACTAGCTACCCCACATACCATTTTGGTCCTATGAAAATGACCAAAATATGCTACCACGCCTTGTTTTATTCATAATATCTTCATGTGCATTGGTGGTAGAGACCTCACATATTGGCAAAAAATTAATAAAAGATTGTATTTGCAGAAAAAATTATGATTGATATCATATTGGTGTAAAAATGTGTGTTTGTAGTACCCTCAATATCACACTCGTTTAGGAATTCTGCACTTTTTTCCAAATCTAGGGCCTTATAAAAATAAAATGGCATGTAGTACAGACTTTTAATGGTTTTGGCATACAGAAAACATGTTTGTCTTCCATCCTACAAAGTTTGGTCAGGCTAGGAACAATACTACAAATCTGAGACGGTGCTGCAACAACCAGCAACAACCTTGACACGGAATGACCCAGCTGGAGAAGGTTGGCAGCAATCATAGAAAGAACTGCTGTGTGAGAAATCCAGCACTATACACTGTGCATATACCCTCAAATTCTGCATTCTAAAACTAGCAATTCAGCCCGAATACTTTTTTTTTGTTTTCAAAACAAAGTGGCTCATGACTTCTCTTGAACCAGTCAAAGGCCGGTTCACATCCTGAACCAATCAACAATGAGATTGACCCTGTGTGCTACAGTAAAGCTAGATGCAAAATAATGTTAACGGGACTAGAGCTCAGCATAAGTTTATATCTGGGGTCTTTATAAAATTGCTAGCTATATAATTGAGCTAGCCTTCACTGTAAATTCAGCTAGCCATCACTGTTTTAGTAAAACTGGCTAACTTATCAGTTATGAAAACCAGAAAGCAGGACCTATTGTAAAACGTCCAGCTGAGTGTAAAATTGTGGCTAGATGTATCGGATGAGTCTGGGATATAGGGTAGCCTTGTTCAACAATTTCCATGTATAAAAATATATTTTGGTAACATTAGCTATTGCGAACCATCAGGTAGACCTTTAGACTAGTGAACCTGGCAATTGAAATTTTTAAAACAATCATGTTATTAGCTACCAAACTCGGTGACTAAATTGAAAATGTTTTAACGTTATTGTGTTATTGTTAAACTGCAACAACAAAAAAGATTCCATTGTTTTACTCGGTCTCTTGCAGCTGAAATTTTTTGTGTGCCTGCAATCGTAGTGGGCAGGACCAATGGGTGTTATGACTCTCATTGAGAGTTGCCTACTCCAGCTGTAACTAGTACTTCACAATGTTTTTTTTTTTGTTTTAAAAAAAAAATAAAACATGCATTTGTGATGTAATACATTTTGTGTTTGCAAGACTAAGCTGAAGGGTCTGTGAATGTAATGAATAATAGTTTTGCAAAACAGAAAATACTATTTGTTATTAAACATTTCCAGAAAATGTTTTGGAAAATGTATAGAATTTGAGTGATTACATTTATTGGAGCTAATGTAATGCAACAAGCTGTTGCACTCTCTTATGGAAGACTAGCAAGGATAGCGGCTAATGAACACAAAATGCAAATTTGCAATGATTGCTGTTTTTGTAGAGGCATATTTTAGTAGGTTTGAAGCTCTTCAGTCTGAGGCATGGTAGCTGGCTGAATACACCTGTAATTAAATGCTTATGTGTGTACCCATGTAAGTGTGGGTGTGTCTGTCCATATGCCTATGTGTGTCTGTCTGGGTGAGTGTATGCATGCATTTATGCACTGCAGTGATGTTTGTGCTCTTTGTGCTCTCTCTCACACACACTCTCTATCAACCTCTCTCTCTGTTTATTTTTGTTTTGCATTTCTTTGTATGTTGTGTTCTCTGCTCTGTGATGCTGCAGCCTGCAATTTTTAAAATTAAAATAAATAAATAAATTCTGACATTACAGCTGTGGTATAGGGCAATGGACAATGACAGCCCATAAAATGACAGCCTACTAAACACTAGCCTAACTTTGGTAATGCAATTATTTCATTATTTAATAATGGGCATTTATCTGTAGGTGGGTGTGGAGAAAGAGCTTTATGACGGCTTTTTTCTGTGACAGACATAACTAAGTGATACTACCACTGATACAGTTCGGGGGAGACTTGTCTGATTTATACAGAAGATTGTTTTGCTCTCGCTGGCTTTACAGTTAGTTGTGGCAACGTTGGTTACCCCGGTGTTTGTCTTTCACTGGTGAGCTCAACATCTCACTCTTATTTCATTCCATGAGTCACATTTCAATGTCTGCTGTCTGAACAAACCTGGAGCTCTGTGTCATTATGTGCCCAGTCTCTGCTCAGGGAAAACACTCCTCATCAGGTAGTCTGCCCTCTCAACTTCACAGCTGAGTTCCGAGTGAGAGGTGGAAACAAGCACTCAACACGGCAGGGGCTTGATCATCAAAAACGTGGCTTGATTGCTAGATATGCTAAACTAACATGCTAACCAATAATACAAATAAAACAGTTTGATATTTAAACATGTTATACTAAAAAATGTATACAGATTCCTCAAGGGAGGGAAGATAAATATGGATAATTGTAGACCTGCAGAAAGCTGAGAGGCCCTGCATGTGTTCTGAAGCACCAAATGTGGCTTAAAATAACCCTTCACTGGTTAATTAACAGCTTCGTTTGAAGGTATCTGAATCAATGGTGCTACAAACAGAACTGTGAACTGATCAGTGCTTACAGTGTGTCGACGGTAGCAGTAGAATGTCCTAATCACTTTTGAAATTATCAAAGGATAATGTTTGGAAATGAGGCTTTCGGTTTAGGCATGACTGCTTCTTGTTGAGAGTCTATTTTGAGACTGCTATCAGAGGCCATAGTTTCAGGAGAGTGTGGGTGGGGTATGTGGTATGGAGTTTTGGGCGTGAAGAGAGTGTGGGGGTGGGGAGCTGAGTTCTATAAAACATGGCTATATCACTGTTTCGGGTCAGAAAAGCTGAATTGGGGGTCTCCATATTAATTGGATCCTGCATTCTTTAACACAGAATCAGTGATGGAAGCTAGAGTCATGTAACAAATTTTGTTGATGGACTGCAGTTTGGTTAAAATGACCTAAAACTTAATGTGAAAATTTGCAGTTTTTAATTCTTTATAACAATTGCAATTTCTCTCTTTCTTTTCCAATTTACACAGTACATTGCATCTCTGTATTGAATAGATTTAATGCAACCTGTTTCTTATTTTTACTATTGTAATCTAGTTGTTTGGTTGAGTTGTACATTGGTCTCATGGGAAACCAGAAATATTTTCCAAATGTGTTCTGGATATTCATGACCAAATAAGTATGAGTTCTACATACTGTATGCCATTCACACAATGGTTAAATCCTCACCAAGTCAAACTGATTACAATTTAGGTTATTCAATCTTCAATCTGACGAAATCCTTGGAGGAGGTCACTGATTCTCTTCATTTTTTGCTGTGACCATTCATTGGAATGGTTGTTTGGTCAGACGCAGGGCATGCTTTGTAGTTCATAACCTATGTTGGATTTGAAAACAGATCTTGATATTTCCTATTCATTAGAACTGGATGTACAATTAGCCTCGAATAACTTCTCGTGGTGTATTTTGTAATTGTATAGAATGGATGTGCTGCACTGTCTGTATTGACGAGGATGGTGATGGCGATGCACTCCCCGTTCATCACATTTCCGTGCGTGGCTTGGTCCTGTATGGCACCGATGAGGGAATACACTGCAGGTTAATTGTTATTTCTTGCTGTGCCTCCCCTCCCCCTGCCCACAGGGACTGTGTCCCAGTTGGGCTTACTGTGGCTGTTGTTTACTCTCTCTCCTGCTGGCTGAGACACCTGAGTCTCTGCAGAACGGCGGCCTAAGAGCCGTCTGCAGGGTTTCATTCGAACACACCCTGGTGCTGTGGAGAAACCTGGAAGGGCACCAAGTGAGTGAGGTGGATAAACATTTCCCAACTCTCGGCTGAAGTTTGGCTCTGTTCAAGTGTAAGTTTGCAGGAGGTGAATTGAGCATGTTTAGACATTTTTGTTGGTTTACAATCTGTTGCCTGGAACTACCTGTGACATTTGACTGTGACAACTTGACCGCATTTCCTAATTCAGGATGCCAAGACAAAGGTATTTTCTCAGATCATGGGAAGGAAAACCTTTGTTTTTATCCATTTTGGCAAATTCGATTGATTAAACACATGCTATTTGGTTATAACGTCTTTTATTGTACAAGCATATGCCAACGTATAGATGGCAACTACTGTTTAAAGCATCGCTGGATAAAATTTTTTTCTAGTGTCCTTGTGCTTAGCTTGGCAATAGCTTGGAAGCTCAGTAAACACCACCTGCTTGCACAATTGGCACCTGTTTGATTCATAAACAAATAATCTGTATTTAGTAATGGGTGACAATCTCGGCAGGCATGACATTAGCTGATGTGTGGACACGCTTTGCAGCCATATGTCAGACACTTATTTCAAACTGAGGTTGCAGCCTCAGACATGACATTAGCCTATTGGCATCATTGTTGTCTTTTCAAACATGACACAGACACACAGGCACACATTACTTCATTGTCTTTCTTAAGAATGAGTTAAGTGCATCCTGCCTTCGAAGAACATGCTTTTTAAACTATCTAGTTGTTCTTGGTTGCAATTTACATGATATCTTCATATTCCCATAAGCCTTTCAATGTTCATTTAACAGTTTCACTTTACAAAAGTACTAATTGTTGTGTATCATATTGGACTTAAAAGACCAAAGTATTTCAGAATAGCAATATTCAAGTAATGTTCAAATAGGCCTCATGTTTCCCTGAGTTGGGTGTAGAAAGACCCTGATTATAAATATGAGACACAGTAGGTTAAAACCTCTTGCAGCTCTTAACGATAATCTTCTCCAGAGATGGGAAGGGTTGTGTGTGACGCACTGCATTGGGTGACTGGTGAGTCATCAATGGATTAGTGGACATTGACTCCTGTGTCAATAGAGGACTACAGGCAGTAGAGCTGACATTTTTAGTGTTTTCCGAGAGTGTATTTTGGAGCCTTTCGGATGAGAGGTATTTGACTTTTTTTCTCTCCTATGATGATGTATTATTAAAGAAAAGAGTGAAGTTTGGTGTAAAAGAACAGAAAGAATAAACTTAGTGCTCAAAATGAACCTTTTTTACTGAGTAGCACTGGTGCTCCCAATCTCAAAAAGTTACGAGCACCAGTAAGAATTTAGGAGCACCCACCAAAATTTAAGGAGCACCAACAATTTTTTATTGAACAATACACAGTTGTGTATGTCTAGAGAATTATAGTTGCAGAAGTTCCTTTTCCAGATAGACTTGGATTGAAGTCATAATATAGTTTGGTTAATGAGCAACAGGCTTCTGAATAATTTCTTCCAGACCCATATTGAATATACCGTTTATTAGGGAAAAAATATTTTTTTTAAATGATAGGTTTCACAAATCAGTCAAGGGTTGTGAAAGTGTTTACATGGGGTCCTCTTTCAGATACAGTTGGACGAAAATCATTATGTGTATTGGTTAAGTAGCAATATTACTTTGAATAGCATATTCCAAGTCCATGATGAGTTGCAGAATATAGTTTATGAAATATACAGTACTGTGCAAATGTCTTAGGCACCCTAGATTTTTTATGTAGATTTTTTCTTAGATGCTTATTTTTTGTCTTCTGCATTAGTGTGTCAGTAAAAAAGAGCAAATTGTAGATTTCCAAACATTGATTTTCCAAAAACTTAATTGAACTTTCGTCAGAGAAAAGAAGAACAAGGAGTTCTGCAACAGATGGTATGGTCTCCACAGAGGCCTGTTCTCAACATCACCGAGGCTGTCTGGGATTACCTGGACAGACAGACGCAAGCGAGACGGCCAAAGTCTGCAGAAGAACAGTGGCAAGTTCTCCAAAATGCTTGGAACAATCTACCAGCTGATTTTCTTATAAAACTGAACAACAGTGTACCTAAGAGAGTTGATGCTGTTTTAAAGGGAAAGGGTGGTCACACCAAATATTGATTTGATTCAGTTTTTTATTGTTTACTGTTCTTTATAGTCAGTTGTTTGATATTTAGAAACTTTTAATTTAATTATTTTTTAAAGGATTTTCACCTTACGGATTTTCTTTACATGTGCCTAAGACTTTTGCACAGTACTGTATATACAGTCAAGCCGGAAAGTCTGCACACCCCTTTCACCTTCTCCACGTTTTATTACGTTACAGACATATTCTACAATAGATTGAGTTCATTTTTTGTCTCAAAATTCTACACAAAATAGCCCCATAATGACAAAGTGAAAACAGGTTTTTAGACATTTGTGCTAATTTATTAAAAATCAAAATGTAAAATATCATATGTACACAAGTGTGCACACCCTTTGATATGACACTAAAAAGTGAGCTGAGGTGCATTTTGTTTCCACTGATACTGCTTGAGATGTTTCTACAACTTAATTGCAGTCCACCTGTGATAAATTCAATTGATTGGACATGATTGGGGATTGCCAACACCTGCCTATATAAGGTCCCACAGTTGACAGTGCATGTCAGAGCAAACTCCAAGCCATGGGGTCAAAGGAATTATCTGCAGACCTCAGAAACAGGATTGTGTCAAGGCATAGATCTGGAGAAGGGTACGGAAAAATCTCTGCAGCTTTACAGGTCCCAAAGAGCACAGTGGCCACCATCATTCGTAAATGGAAGAAGTTTGGAACCACCAAGAATCTTCCTAGACCAGGCCGCCCGGCCAAACTGAGCAATCGGGGAAGACGGGCCTTGGGCAGGGAGGTGAGCAGGAACCCGAGGGTCACTCTGACAGAGCTCCAGTGTATCCTTGTGGAGATGGGAGAACCTTTCAGAAGATCAACCATCCAGGCAGCACACCACCAATCAGGCCTTTATGGTAGAGTGGCCAGACGGAAGCCCCTCCTTAGTAAAAGGCACATCACAGCCCGCTTGGAGTTTGCCCAAAGTCACCTAGAGGACTCTCAAACCATGAGAATCAAGATTCTCTGGTCTGATGAAACCAAAATTCAACTTCTTGGCCTGAATACCAAGCGTCACGTCTGGAGGAAACCAGGCACCGCTCATCACCTGGCTAATACCATCCCTACAGTGAAGCATGGCGGTGGCAGCATCATGATGTGGGGATGTTTTTCAGCAGCGGGAACAGGGCGACTAGTCCTGATAGAGGGAAAGATGAATGCAGCTAAGTACACCGAGATCCTTGAAGAAAACCTGCTCCAGAGCGCTCTGGACCTCAGACTGGGGCGAAGGTTTACCTTCCAACATGACAACGACCCGAAGCACGCAGCCAAGAGAACAAAGGAGTGGCTTCGGAGAAAGTCTGTGCATGTCCTTGAGTGGCCCAGCCAGAGCCCAGACCTGAATCCAATTGAACATCTGTGGAAAGAGCTGAAAATGGCTGTGTACCGACGCTCCCCATCCAACCTGACTGAGCTTGCAAGGATATACCAAGAGGAATGGGCAAAAATGTCCAGAAACAAGTGTGCCAAGCTCGTAGCTTCTTTCCCAAGACGCCTTGAAGCTGTAATCGCTGCCAAAGGTGCAGCAACCAAGTATTAGGCTAAGGGTGTGTGTACAGATATGTAACCCCTAAATAACCTATTTTTGTTAGTAAAATAAAATTGCATATTTTCTAAAAACCTGTTTTCACTTTGTCATTATTGGCTATTGTGTGTAGATGTTTGAGGCAAAAAATGAACTCAATCTATTGTAGTATAAGTCTGTTACGTAATAAAACGTGGAGAAGGTGAAAGGGGTGTGCAGACTTTCCAGCTTGACTGTATATTTTTTATTGAATTAAAGGTTTCACAAGTCAGTCCTCTCCTTTCAGATGATTGAGGTACATTACCAGAGGACCTGCTGTGTTTTTAAAAACCAGCCTACGCTATTAGACATAATCCAGCATAGCGACTGTATCTGTATGTACCCACTGTTATCTGCATGAAACTCAAAGAACTTGCCATAATACCATTTCTAAGTCACATGAGATGTATGGAACACCAAGAGTGCTACAAGGATAAACAAATAAATTAATAAATAAATGTGGAAATATAAAAATGAATAAATAAATAAATCTGGAAATTAATATAGAAATATAAATGTATGATGCAACTAATTACATTTTTATATATTTTTCTAATTATTTAAAATTTAAATTCATTTTCAGATTACATTTTTTTGCCCCCCCCCCCCCCCCATTAACCTAACCTGCATGTCTTTGGACTGTGGGAGAAAGCCGGTGTACCCGGAGGAAACCCATGCGGACACGGGGAGAACATGAAAACTCCACACAGAAAGGCCCCGGCAGGGATTCGTATGTTTATAATATTGATATAATCTATAGCCTATGTGAACCCGATGGAGTGCTAGTGACCTGAGTGACATAAGACTGTAAGCCAGTTGAAAATGCTCTTATCCAGTTCTGATCCTCACAGGGCAGATGATATTATTTTGGTGGGGGGAGTGCAAAGTGCTGTAAGTTAATGCTTACTGCGACACATTTCGTACAGTAAATCAAGTAGCCTAATTCACAAATGTTCGACAGGGTTGGGTGTCCTGTGGGCTTACAGTAAGTTAGAACATCTATCATTGTGTATTGGGTTTCACAGTGTGACCATTTGGTGGATTACACATGATTTAAAGGGCTGCTCGTTATATATATCCTCACTATATAACTGAAGGTCCACCCATTCTCACACCACATGATCTAGAGTTCTAACTACGCTCATTCTTTGATCCAGAACTCCACCCATTCTCATACCACATGACCCAAAGCTGTATCCACACTCATACCACATGACACCATCATCCACCCACACTCGCAGAGGAAAGGAAACTGAGGAATGTGTTGGCGAAGTGGAGGGTGGGGTCTCCCAGGGTGTGGCTCAGTGCACCTGCTGGTGCAGATTTAGGGTGTCTGTCATTATCTCCCCAAGTAGAGGCGTAAGAAGAAAGGTCTTGTTCACCTGTCTCGTCAATTTCTTGGAGGCAAATCACTAATCTCGGAGCAGGTGCACTTTCTGCCACTGGCCCAACCAGTCGTGTGGTTCTGCAGCATTCAAAGTATGGGTATTCTGAGCATTACGCGTCCATGAGTAATGCTAGAGGGAAGTATTTTGGGAAGGGGGGCAGGGCTTCAATACACTATCAGAGTATCCACTTGGCAAGAACCCCATCATCATCTGACACTGGAAAGTTTTTAAACATTTGAAACATCCACCTCACAAGCTAGGCTATAGGCTCTTGGTATAGATGAGTGTTATGCATTATTCTCTTGTCAGAGGCCTTCAGTTCAGATTAAGAGAAATAGAATGTAGTTCTATCTCTGCAGCGGCTCTTTGCTGTTAAGTTCTGGGCGTTCCCAAGAGGGGCAGCTCCACTGAGCCACGTTACAGACGCAGTGGAGCTGCTGCCCTGTCAGCTGTGCGGAAGGGTGGGGTCTGTAACCCGAGAGCAGGGGGCAGATGCTGAATTAGGAAGCTGCATGCCTAGCAACGGTGCCTAGCAACGGCAAACAAATGCCTGCCCAGAGTCCGGTGTCCCGGGATACGTCTCTCACTTCTCGCGTGCAACTTCAATCATAAATCTGCTGCTGCTTCAGTATAGAAAGAGACCCACCCCGCTGTGTAAATTTAGGTTGCTATGAGAACACCGCGGCCCCTGAATGGCATGTTCATGTTGCCCCCTGCCCCCCTCGTGCTGTAGCCGATGGTGTGTGTAGTCACTGTGTATCTGCCACATATATAGGCAGAAACATGGCAAAGAAGCAAGGATACAGAGTGCCTGTTTGTTTTTATAAACCACTTTATAAAACCGGGTTTTGATGAAAATTAATGGGGAGGTTTGGCCGTTTTCTTGTGTTCTGATCTTACTGTATGCCGAAGCTCTTGGGCAGGAAGGAAGGTCATGTTACTGAACTGCAGGTGAAGGTAGATTTTACCTCATCGTTAAATGCCAGTTCTATTGCCCTCTGAAACCCTCCTGAAGTGGAGGAAATTAATTCCTCTGCTTTGGTTGATATGTGGAAAATGTTCAGTTTTATTCTACGTTATTCTGTTTGATTTAAAGTGCATTTTTTATGTAATAATAAAAAAAATGAATTACAAAAATCATAGATTTCTTTACTGAGAGAAATTCAGCTTTGTGATATCCACTGTACTTTAATATTATGATGATCTACCTGTATATAATTTAATAATGTCTACCTTAATCTCTGCTAGTTAGGCTATTCCATGTTTGGCACTCTTGTTACATAAATAAATGCGTTCAGTCATGAGCTTTAATACACACTCATTTTACTGTAAGGTTTCTATTCCTCTGTAATAACTGGCTTTGATGTTTCCTAAGGAGCTATAGCATTGGAAAGGGTCGCACTGCACTGGCCTGTGTTTGGAGAAATGGCCTGAATAAGAGACCTGGAGTTTTAACACAGTCATTTTGAAATGACAGAGAACAGAAAGACTGAAATAAAGGCAGGATTGTAGCCCTAAAAAGACGAGGGATTGTTTCCTGTGGGGGGTGGGGGGTGTGAGCCCTGGCCAGGCAGCAGTGACATCTCTCTGTTGGTTCTGAGATGCACCCCAGGAGTCAGAGTGAAGAAGGCTCTGCCTTCTTATTTACCCCTGCAACAAAACATGTGTTCTCCACATTCACTCTCAACAGGTGAAATAACATGGGCATCACTTGTTACATCTCAGAGTATAATGATACATGTACAGTACTTGATGGAATATTTACCTGAAAAAGCTTTTTTTTTTGACTATTTGAATTTCCCCTTATGGTCCTGATGATAAAATTAGCCCTGTGTTCAGTAGAAAATTGTAAAGCAATTTATATTTGCAGAGTAATTGGAAGAAAAAGTCAGGAAGTTGAAGTTGAAATCAGTGTTGGAAACACTGCAGTGTGGCTGCTTGGTGCAAGATACTTTTGCACCACATGATCAACAAATTTGCCATGGAATTTTGTGTGTCTTAAACGTGCGCCTTGCGGACAAAAAGTTTATCACAACATAATTCAAAGTGCACTGTCAGTCCGTAATTTGTATCGAAGTGGAGGGGCATTTGTTGTTGGAAATAGCAGGCATTTTGCTCTAGGTACTGCATCCGGTATCTTGAGCTGTTCTGAGAAAATGAGAAAAAGCATCAGAAAGCTCAGATGTCTGCTGTGAACTTTAAATAAATGAAAGGGAGCTTTGTTTGTTGGTGGCGGGGGGATGTTAGTCGTGTTATCCAGCCTCTCGTTTACAAATACTGCTGAATTGACCGTGGGAAATCAAGCTCAGAAGCCCGATGAATCAAATTCATATCCAAGCTGATTATCGTTGATTTTAAAAGGTTATGTTGACGCTTTAGACACTGATGTTGTACTTCTCTGTTCACTATTGGTTCAAACTTTCCATTTAAAAATGTATTGTGTTATTGATTTTACATTTCTGTGGGTTTCAGGGAGGTGCAGAATGAATGATACAAGCTTCAGAGAGGTGGCGAGGGGATCTACATGTTGTGCGTCTTTTCTCATGTGTTTTTGTGTGTGTGTGTGTGTGTGTGTCTAAAATGACGTTTTCGCGGTCGTTCTTGTATATATTTCCATATTAATTAGCTTTCCAACCGGCGTAAGTCACTAACAGCTGCACAGTATCCAGTATCAGTGTTCTCGTCTCATAGTGCATTACATTAGCATGCTACACTCACTAAGGAGCTGGGCTTGCAACACAAAACTTAACTTGCAGATACAGTTCCTACTGTAGGTGGAGCACTTCAATTGTACTTTGTGCAAGATTCTTCGCCTAAAGACAGGTACTTCAGTGTCCTACCTTCTCAGATAAAGCACTGTCCCATTCCCTTCCAAGTCTGATCAGAGAGATGCTTTTTATTGAAAGCAGTGAGATCTAGATTACACATTTTGGCAAATATGTTTTTTTTTTTTTTTTCCTGATTCATTTAGATCCCACTATTTCAGGCAAATTATCTCATGCATGAGTTAGCCTACTCAGTTACTCATGAAATCGGTGCCTGAACATTCCAACTAATGTTACATTATAACATTAAGTGAGTGAATTAAGTGAAAGTAGTCTTTTGTATAACTTTGTAACCGCATTTGCAATGACACATTGGTCATTGTGATTCTCTAGTGGGACCATTGTTTGACGTTTTTCATTTGGTTACATGATTATGCTGCCTAATTTACATTCCTCCAAACTTCCATTTAGTGAACAGAGGAAAATGCCTTTGGCTCATTCTGTCCATGCAAACGCAACCAGGAAGGCTTGATCCATTTTTGGTATTAAATAAGATATATTAAAGGTTGTATCAGCGATTTTGGGTCGAAACATAAATGATCACATTCATCTGATTTTTCCTCACGATCCGCTAGCTGCCCGCCCCATAAGCAGGCCGTCAAAAAACCGCGTCTCTGTAGGCAGCCTATGCTCCGAGATCGTACACAAAAACAAATGGTACTACCAACCACTCAAAACCAAAATAAACAGTATTCCAACCAATCACCGACAAGGGGTGGGTGATACTAATACGCTAATACTCTTATCTCGCTGAAATCTTGACGGATTTACAAACGGTTTGGTTTCTTACAAACGTTATTAACGTGGTTATAATTCTGGATGCTTGAACACTATTTTTTAAAACATAACATAATTGGCTCTGAGCTGGAGCTGGCTCTGTTTGTTTGGGATTTCGCTTCAGAAGTGACGTCACCCAAAATCGCTGATACAACCTTTAAACATTACTGTTCTAGCCTGAGAGCAATTGTGTAATCTGTAGTATGATGCAGGTTTAGGTTTCTGCTTAGTTAACCCACATAGAAAACCTAGCTGATCGTAAAGTTATTCTGTGAAGTGACATTTCTTTGCATTTACAAATTTACTTGATTTTAAAAGAAAGAAGCTTCACAAAGGCTGCTGCTTTTGAAGTTTTTTACGCGTGTCTAACAGGTGATCTAACACATGTATCGGGACTATTTTAATTTGATTAACAGCAGAGATGGGTTATTTGTGACACGTAATATACAGACATATTGCTGTTTTACTCCCGAGTTGTAGGAACTAAAAGCGGGGAGGAACTATCCACAACGGGGACTACATGGTTTCTAAAGCACGTTTGTGTTTGCTTCAAGTATGTCTACCTGCAGCCACAGACTAGCTACTGGGAGGTTTCTGTCTACTGAGTGGGTTCTGAAGCCTCTCTCGACACAGTGAGCAGAAACTCGTCACTCAGAGTCAGATTGTTTGATTTTGCTGTTGTTTTTCAAATGTCAATCTAAATGTTTTTCTGCTGCCGCTTGGAAATGATCATGAATATTGCGTTTGGCCAATCTGCGATGTTCAATGCTGCAAGCTCCACCCCAATAGTTCACGGACCACCAAAAATTACTACCTCGCAAGCAGGCACTAGAAAGAGGGAATGGAACCATGCCCCAGGAACCAAAATCGGCCTGGGTTTCTGGAGGTGGAAAACAAAAAAGTTCCTGAATTCCAGAAAAGGTTCCTCCAGTGGAAAAGGGCCAATACCGTACTTATTTGAGAGCTATGATTTTAATCTGGTTAACACACACACACATCAGCAAGGCCAAACAGCCAATCTTAGATTGGCAATAATTGTGGGTTCTGTGTTCTGTCAATGCTGGGCTAGGTGAAAATGTTGTGAAATTAAATGTTTTGAAATGTTTTTGGCCCACAGGATGTGGTCTGGGTGTTGAGTTTGGTTTGGGCTAGTAGAGTGAGTTGGCATGTTGTAGAAAATAAATGTAATTTGTTGCAACATTGCTTTGGAGTGCGTAACTGTGACATGGTGTATTTTCCTGTTCTGTTCTTTCTATCTTTCCTCTCCTCCTCTGTCTCTCTCTGTCCTGCTGGCCTTTGGCTGTGGCCTATTGTAGCTCCTGGCTTCATCAGGTTGCAAGATGCAAAACAGATTTATGGTCATTCCTGGTGTTAAGTAAAAGGATGTGGTGGCCTTACAGGAAACAAGACAGTGGGTTCCCTTTGAAAGGTTGTAAGTTTTTTTTCAAAAACACAGACACAGGCTGAACCAGTCATTCTGTAACAAAGAAACAGCTTGAACCAGTCATTCTGTAACACAGTAACTGCCTGAGCCAGTCATTCTGTAACAAGGATGCAGCCTGAGCCAGTCATTCTGTAACACAGATGCAGCCTGCGCCAGTCATTCTGTAACAGAGCAACCAGTGGTGGCGCATGCTGTGGCACTGCGGGCTTAGGCCCACCGCTTTTCTCATTGGCTCACAATAATCTTTGAACTGAAGCAGTTGAAATTGTCTATCCGTAATAACCAGTTAAACATTACACTGCCCATTGTCATGCTTAGGAGATATACACAATATACTTGTTGACCTATCAAGAACTGTAGCATCCACTGACTGAGCCAATCACAGCTGAACACAGGAGATCAGCACCCACTGCGTGCACTACTCGGTACAGTACAGTCCGTTGTCGAGCAAACCTACATGTCGTAAATACCTGTACTAGTGTAACGTTATCTAGCTTTGCGTAACTTAACATATCCGAAAACTTAAAAACAGTCCTCCCTTTTCCAGAATTCTTTTAATTACAAAAGAATTACGAGAGAGCCACAATATGGAAAAGCAATTGTCAGTGTGATGTGAATATTTCTGTAACGTGTGAAGTCGGGCAAATGAAACCATGGTAGCCCTATTGTTTACAAAATTCAATTAACAGTAGGCTATAGTTGCAGGCGTGTGACAACTTGGACAAACGCAGTGATTCAAAGAATGTTATCAAAAGCAATTCACAATCTAGGCCACTAAAAGTCAATGTGAGCACTTCAATATAGCAAAAACTTAGCGTAGGCCTAGGTGAATATTTCAAATCACTGTTAATGAATATAAGAAAGCAGTAGCCTAAATGAGAAACAAAAGTCCACTGAAGTGTTGTTACCTGAATGTTTGTGAAGTTATCGGGAAACTATGAATGAACTGGTTTTGATTTTAATTAGGTGAGAATCTCCATATTCGTTTATATTGTTTGTTATTTTATGTTGTAATAAAAGTAATGATATTGATTACGTTTGGGTTTTTGATTTCTGACGTCATGCTGGTATGCTATTTTCACCTCAGAAGAGTTCGTTTTTTTTGGTCAAAGCCTTTATTTGTCAAATTGAGGAAAGAATGCACTCTGATTATGGGAATGACGTTCTTACTTTCTCAGCGTATTGTCTCATTTAAACTGAATGAATGTGATACTATCTCAATCTTAATGAACTTGGCCCACTCACAAATTACGATTTAAATTCTGCCACTGCTACTGAAAGCAACAGAGCTTGAGCCAGTCATTCTGTAACAGATGCAGCCTGCACAGCCTCTACTGCTAGCAGTTAAACAGGTTTTCTCCTTTCACAGGGTCACCTGTTTCCCTCCTAAAGAGCTCTTTGTCTGAGGAGTGCAGTATGAGTGAGCTGAAGGTCAGTGGTCAGACAGGACTTCGAAATCTCAGCTTCCCTGTTTACTCTCCACAAAGTCAGCTGTGGTGAGCCATGCAAGCGAGGCCTTCTGGGATTTCCATGTCCTAATTCAAATTCCCATAAGTGTCTGCCAGCTCTGCATTTAGTCTCCTTTTGGATTTTCCCCTCTTATTCTGCCATTTGTGGCCTTGTTTTCAAACGGCCCTAGCAACACATTCTGGAGGTATTTCTCAATGTTCCTTTGGATCAGTGTCACGGGTACTGTTGGGCTTTTCTGTCAAATCATTAACTCTGGCTGGGTTCAAAGTTCCCAGTGCATTACACCACACCGCTAGATGAACCAGGGTGCTGCAAACCCTCCTCATACGTGGGTGTGTTTGAGATGTGTAAAGAACCTGTGCATGCCTAACGCTAGTGGATATAAGGAATCTGTGCTTAACCCATTGGATGGAAAGAATCTGTGCTATTCTTTACACTGTTGATTTGGTGGGGTAATCAATACCCAGCGACTGAGCTAATGTGAGTATGACCTGTTCATAACATCTTGTCAGAGAAAATGGGATAAAATACGACTAAAATAAGAATTTGTAAAGGCACTTTATTACTTTGTACAGTACCACTGACTTCCTCACAGTCTGACAGGCTGTCAATATGCTGTCAATCAGGTGGCTTTTCATGTGTCAGATGCACCCTTCTTTTGTAGATCAGGTACAGTGAACATGAACATGAATTCTACCAAAATACAATCAGTTTAATTGCAGAATACAAAAATTTGTTTTGGGTGTTTTCTTTTAGTATATAATTGTTTAAAATGGTCTTTCTATATTAGGCCTAAATATGTGATGCAGTCAGTTGAGAATAACTAAAGAAAATATTAAATATTTTTAGTTTACTGCTTTTTGTGGTTGAATTGAAGCTATGCATAGGACAACTGTATAGTAATTTTGGGGTAAACATGCTATACCACGACTGTAATTAATATATTATAATAAGCTTATTTATTCAGCTTTCAGTATTTGGCGTGCGCCATGGGCAGAAAGTGGTAATTTCAGGTCACTCACTCACTCATTCACTCACTCACTCATGGACGGTGTGCACGGCGCATGTGCAAATCAGTTGTCGCAAAGTTTCCGTCGTAGCCTAACGTAATGGCGGACGACAGTGGCGAGTCCAGGACTGTGTCCGAATCAGAGCTCTACACCCTTTTGAGTACGCATATTTGAGTCCACTTCGTCAAAAAGCTTTTGAGTGGGCGACTTTTTCTTACAAATGGGGGCACTTAAAATACCAGGATGAACCCCTTATTTCCGGGGTTTTGTTGAGGGAATTCAGGAGCACACTCATCTGCAGAACTGTGCACTCACCCGACAATTTCAGTAAGTAACTCGGAAGTAAAAACTTCATTCATAGTCTACACTTTGTAACAGTCATATGTTAACTGATTGATATTCTCAATAAAAATAAAAAAATTAAAAAAGATATTACGAACTACTTCCTCACTAGTTTGAAAAGAGTTGTGCGGGATTTGAATGAATGAATGAAGGAAATATATTTATTTGGTACATTTACAATAGACAAAACAGTTATTATTTTAAATGCTGTGTTATATACCAAAAGGGTGTAGGCTGAAGCTAAAGCTTATTTACACCTACCCCTCTTAAATTCACAAAAACATGTTCATGGCAAGAAACAAACACTTATGAATTATTAATGTTATCATTAATGTTATTACTAGATATGACATTAACATACTTACATTATTTTTCAATGGTGTATTGCATGATTACATTTTTCTTATAAATTGTTTTGAACCTGATCAGTGTGCTGCAGGTTCTAAAATTTTCAGTACATTTCTTTCGCACACTGCTTTCAATGTGAGGGGACAGGGCACATAGTGGACAGGGGACAGTGGACAGGGAACAGGGCTCTGATTCGGACACAGCCCAGGGCTGCATTTGAATCCAATTTAACACGCTCCCTTCCCTTGCTCACTTCCCTCGAGGGAGCTATCTTGTGACACAATTTGCTACGTGCAGCAAGCAAACTTAAAAGGTGCTCTGCAATGGAGGATTGACGAGAAACAAACAAAAACGGAACTGAACCGCCCTCGCAACATTTCAGAAGTGCAACACCATAGAGTTGAAATGTGACCGCCACATAGTTCGGTGGTGACCGCCCACTTTTTCCATGTGGAGCATTGCATTGTGGGATTCCCTATATGTAATTAAGATGTAATCAGCAACTTTAGATTGAAACACAAAGATCTGTTTCTGGGGCATGGAGGAGAGGAGGTGGTAGTGGAGGAAAGGAGGGTGCATTTTTCAAGTATTGGGACGCACCCCTACCCGTCTAGCTCAACAATTTAGCAATGCAATTGCGAGTTATTAAATTATATAACATAGCTAGCTATTTTAGCCAAATAATAATGGCGTTATTAAAACATGAATATTATTAAATATTTGTAGTCCCATATGATCCTACTTTCTTGCCAGCCGTATCAACCTAGCGTCACACTCGGTAAGGTTAGATAACTATGGGTGGATTCCAATCGCTTATTTTATCCGTCCTCTTCTCCTTGGTCCTTGGCCTGACCCGGAAATTGATCGAGGTTTGCCATCTTTAAGGACATTCCAAACAGCTAAATACTCCTCAGAGGAGTGAGGAGTTGGGAACGACGAGGCTCCTGGAGGATTCTTCAGTGAGAAAGCACAAGTGTAGCCTTTGTGGAAGCCTTTTCTCAGAACGTGTGACGTGTATAAATTATCCACCACTCACATCTGCCACGTCGCAGGTACACCCCTACACAAATGCAATTTTACCCGTTCCTTTCCATTTATTAAAAAGCGCTAATCCGTAATGACACTCATTCTTTATAACTAACAAAAGCGTTTATTCATGAAAAAATGATCTAAAAAACATTATAGTTAAGCACGTCAGCATAATATGATGCTGACGCTTGATTGAGCCTAATTCATGTTGCCTCTATTCCTCCATCCTCGTATCTGTGCATCCTTTCCTCGCATGCTCCGGGGTGGAGCTAAGGAGCGAGGAAAGGACATTAAGAATGCAAGGAGTGAAAATAAGCGATTGGAATGAACCCTATACCTCGCTACAGCCAGCTGTGTGATCTGGGAAGTGTGAACTTACAAATACAGTACCTAACGTTACTCCGGCATATACAAATATCGTATTGTCATTTAACGTTAGATGTCATGTCACGCCAGTAACCTACTGTAGCTACATTGACTAACAAGAGCAAGACTAAACGTAATGCAGACAAAACCATTTCTTTGGTCATAATTTGCCTTTTCAAAATAGATTTGCTTTACGCTACTTCGTTTTTTAATGCTTAATTGATGATTAATTAGCTTACCGGTTTTCTACCTAGCTACTTGTAGCCAGAATAACTACCCAGCTGGTGAACAGCGCAAACATAATGAAAATACAGACGCGATTGTTTAAAATGTAATGACAACTTTATTTTGGGGTTGATAGTTCACTGTAGCTAATTATCCAATGCTGCAATGAATATCTTCATAACGTTGCCTTCCACTGACCCTTCTTATTCATATGACCCTTCCACTTATTCCACTGACCCTTAATTCTTAGCTCGTAGCTCCGACATTGAAGCACGGAGTCACAAGCTTGGAGCATTCCAGTGGTCGCGTCATAGCAGCCATGGCTGTAGGCAAGAAGCTGTTGCTAGCTCAAATACTTTCTGAGCTCTAAAAGCTTCAGAGCTACGTTGTCTTGGTACTATGATCGTCTATCTAAAGCTGCCATAGTTACCGAAGCTTTCTAGTTACCTGTTGTTATTTTTATTGATTTTATTGACACCCAATAAAGATCTACTCAAGGTTGTGCTATATCATGGATATTGTAACTCTGCATCCACGATATAGCACTCCCTCTTGTGTGATATAAGTAGTCTAGCTTGACAGGACTTAAGAGTCTTACATTTCAATTGCAGTTAGCTTGCTACCTAATTCACCTTATGCAGAAGGCGGTGCATTTCCTTTCTGTGATTTAAACCAGTGCACTGTGGGCCTCAACGTATTTGTGCTTGTTTTATGTGAATAGATGCCCCATATTGTCATGAGAAACAGTATTTCTGTGGTATTTGTTGGTTCACATCTGGTAATTTGTGAGAGGGTGTGGTGGACAGGGTCACTGCCAGTGTCCTTGGCGTGTTTTGATAAGGAGTCCTTTCAGATGGCTGCTAAAAAAAGCAAGCATCACTGTGATAACAGCCAAACAGTCCTCGCGTAGCAGCAGGCCTTATCATGCCCCCTGAGAGGACATTATGAGATGACCTGTAAGTGAAGGCTGGAGTAGGCTACCCTGCTGGAGAACCTATTACGTGGCCCTATTGGCCTCCAGTCCTTGCTGGTTGTACAAATATAGCAGGTGTCCTGTACATGGTACCCAGATGCATTGTGGGTTTTTTCTGCTCCTGAGCCATTCTTCTTTCTATGATCACTTCTCTACACTTATTTTTTAAATTGTAAACTTATTTTTAAATAAAACCTGTAAAAATATAACCAGATTTGTTGAAATATAGAGATTCAAAGCTAAAATGTGGTGCCATTATGTATGAGTCTTTGTGTCAATGCTTCAGAGCATTCATTTCAGTAACAGAAAAAATAATTTTGCCACATTGTATTACAGTGTACAGTGGACAGTGTATTACAGCAAGTCTAATGCACTTCCTGCCTCTCTCTCCTGCAGTAGGAGGATGAAGGGCCGTGCTCCCCCTCCACCCCTTGCCCCCCAGCCTGCCCCGCGCAGGATCTTTACCACCAGAAATGCAGTACCTGATGGAGGACTGGGCAGCGACGACACAAAGGAGAACATGCTCCGCCATTCTGTGGACCTGCTCATCACTCTGCCTGAGGGGTTCCAGACATCCACCACTGTGGACGGCAGGTCAGTGCCTAGCATAGGCCTGCACACAGCATGGCCTTTATTTTATCAATTCACTGATTAACCTGTTTGCTCAGGCCCCCAGTGGCGTAGACCCTGGGGTCTACTGTACCATGTCAGAAAACGTGATATGAAAACTGCATATCATCTTCATCAGCGCTAATTGGGGTATTATCAAATAAAATATTAAGTTTCTATGTGCCGCCGTTCTTCTGTATTTCATAAAAGTATGCCGATCACTCTACAGTGTGATCTACATGAGAGCAAATTGGGTTGAAGATACTGGACATTTAAATATATTTAGGAGTTGGTTACAGTTCTTCTTTCACCACTAAAAAAGTGTATACTATCACAGCAATAATAAAAAACAAGGTCCTGAATATAGGTCAATGAAACTGAGTCACACTTGGTGTGGCTGCCATATTTCATCCTGGCATTTTTGGGGATTCCCACCTTGAAGCAAGGGAAGGGAACGACAAGAAGAAAGAATATAGGCCTGCTCACTTATTAGAGTGAATTTCTGTTGTCATCACATTCCTTCTGCTATGAAAATCTCTCGTAAACTATGGAATGAAGTCATAGCCTTATCAACGTTAAAGCCAGACATGTCCTTTCTAAGATTCTGTAGTTATTTTCTGCCTTTTCTGTCTATATGTGGTGTACACTGTAAGTTTCAACACGGGCAAAATTTCAATGTCTGCATAACATTACGCAATTCAAATTGGCAATACTACTATCTTGAAACTAAATGTAATTGATTGACGGCCTTATTATCCAAAAAGAACACATTCTAAGCTTTCCAAAGAGGTACAAGGACTGTTGGGAGTGATTGTCACAGCTGTGCGTGTCACAAGTGTATTTCAGAAGAACAATATCAATAAGCATCTGCGTCTCTGTGATTTTGTGCACGGAAGCGTGTTATACGCATTGCGTAGTGACCACCGGTGAGAAATATTTCTGTTTCTATAATTATTATAAATCATAAAACTCACTTTTGCAGCATTTTCAAGTGGGAATCTTTTCATCAGTATAGGGGGGTAGATATCTATGGGTCCAAAACCCTATCCAATACGTGTCATTAAATTAATAAAGTTTTGTCCATTATAAAGCGTATACATTTGCCCCTTCTGGTGGTTTAAGATGAACAGGGCTGTGGTGGACGTTTTTGGCACTGGAAACTAAACTGAGACAAATAAATTAATTATCTAAGGGCCATTCCTCTCTAATTGGCTCTTCATAGGATGTAGTAATGTGCTTCAAATGCACAATAAAGCTGTGTTCATGTTTTGGTAGGTTTGGATAGGTTTGCATAGGTTTTCATAGGTTTTCACCGGTTTGGAAAGGTTTGGGTAGGTTGGGTAGGTATATAACACCTATATCCACTCCCCTAATCTTTTGCTGAAGTCAAAATGAAAAAAGTTGAGTATCAATGAAAATTGTCTCTCCCAATGCTGAAGTGTTTTGATTTTCTGCCTCACTATGAATGTTCTTGTAGGGGTGTGGTTGAAGACCACATATCCATGGCTAATAAAGCAGCAGCATTGACAGTACTTTCTAAGCTTTCAGAATGCATGGCTATGTAAATATAGAATACCTGTGGCATTTTACTGTAACTGAGCGTTATCACCACATGCTCTTTTTCTGGAGGTACTAAGACTCAGAGCCTGAAATTGCTTTCTACATGAGCATGTTTGGACAATTACAGTGGACTATTAATATCTTCATAATGAACTGAGGTCGGTATGAAAGCCTACGGAATGCGCGCGTGCGTGAGTGCGTGCGTGCGTGTGTCACCTACTGCTTGAATAGTTAATGGGAAGTATGACTTGATTGAAAACTGTGATATATGGATGTTTTCTTCAATGTTTAATTTACACCAAGGTAGTGCTTTACACCAGTACTGTTGCTGGCCTGCATGAACCTGCAAGTATAAGGTTTCTGCTGTGCAGTGCTTCAGTATTGGCTCTAAAATGAAGTGTCCCTTTAGTGTAAACAGGGTTTGAGAAGGTGAATATGAATAACAGACCTGCTGGCATTCAGGTCCCTCTGAGCCTCTCTCTCTCCACTGGAGCGAGGAATCCAGGACACCCCTCCATGCGTAAACAAGCCTCTGTTAATCAGGAGTACTCCAAAACCTGCCCCTATCCTGCACCCTCTCTGTGCACACAGATGGATGCCCCGTTTGGGCTGTTTCCCAGCTGTGGTTCATTTTCTAAAATGCACATTGTAGATCAAGAAGCCCACAACTGATATAATTACTTTTCCAAAACCACTGCTATTTACACCAAATAAGGGGTTTATGTGTGCAAATGAGAGCAAGGATCCGTTACTGCCCACCCAAAGCAGTTAATGAGGTTAGGTTTCCTGTTCAGAGAAAGAATGTCCTTTTATCATTACACTCTTTTTTCCCCTCTTGGCAGCTTAATATAAACTCTGTGGTGTATATGGCAATTAGAATAGTTAATTTTATAATAAGAATGTTTATTTGACAGAATCTGTAAGTGCTTCACAGTCACTAAGAAGAAAGAAAATAAATAAAGAAATAAACCACATTAAAGAATAAAGCTAAAAACGTGCTCACAAAACCATACTAATATACAGAACATAAATGGTATTACATGGCAAATGATAAACACAAGTTTTAAAACATGATTTAAAAGTTCCATTAGACCGTATATGCATTGACTGCATCTTGTACCCAGTCCTGTGCACAGAATTAACTGAATCTGGAATTCCTAAGAAACTGCCGACTTTTGCAGTTGAGTCCCAGTTCATCTGGCTGTCATACATCAGCAAAAATATTGTGTGTACTGCTCTTTGAAATAAGAGCAGCGGTTCTTTTAAAACTTCCTTTAGTTTCTCCTTTCTTTGAACGTGACATGGGTTAAACAGCCGGGTAGATGTGGATAGGGCGGGTGGTTTATTTTTAACTTTACAGACATTGTAAAGCAATTTGAAGCATCATATAGTATATGCGCAATGTTGTTTTTATCATTCAAAGATGAATTTGAGCACTGCGATTTGTATCTGCATCTCTAAGGAAACTGGAAATTGTCTGTTTTGTTTAAATCTTAATTGGTTTTAGGAATGGCGCGCCATGAATGTGCAAATATACTGTTTGCAAATGTCTAGAGAGTTGTCTGCACATAAATTCCTATGTAATGTCCATTTTAATTTTCCTTTTTTTCTTATTTTTCTTGACCTGTCGTTTCATTGCTTGAATAATTTAGATAATCCAGATCTTATTTATAGCCGTTATCAACAAGACATGCCTGCCAAATGAACTGCCAAATGAACTCATTGAAAACATTATCTCTTTATCTGAAACACCAGAGCTTACGTAATGATTTTATATCCTCATAGCATACAGGGTTCACTTTATCTGCCTCATACTTTATTTCCTTGGTTTATGTATTCACTCAGTTCCAGCTTGTCTCTGTTTGCTGAACATTGGCTGTTTGCATCTGTATTATTGAACAATGGTGTCATTTCTTGTGTGAACTTTGCCCTCCCTTATATATTTTCACTGTGCTTCTCATAACTTTGATTGATCGTTGTTGGAAGGTTGAAGAAATGGCCAAACTTGTGTTTTTAATTGGTATCGAACAAAAAAATGGAAACACTTGAGTGAATGGGGACAACAAGTACAGCATATGCACAGCAGAAGCTATCATCCGTTTTTAAGTAAATAAAGCGAATACCATCATGCACGCATGTACAGGCCTGGTTACATAGGCAAGAAGCCACAGATCAGTTGATTGTAAATTTCAACCTCAGAGCAGTCACTTTCATCAAATCCAGTCGTGTCCCGACACCCTATTAAGTGACTAGAATCTTTTGTTTGTGAAATCACAGAAATAAAAAGAAATAAACAAAAAAACTACCATCTGCACCTATACGCAAAAAAACATTTTATACTGTCTCTCTTGTGAAGGAACTTGGCTGGTATGTTCATAAAAATCTGCTTCTCTATTTTTAAATCCTTTATAGTCATTTGTGTTGTGTTAAATAATTAACCAGCACAATTGCTTATGAGTAGCCAAAACGTTTATGCTACACCAGTTGAGGCTGTTGAGATCAAGAATGTGGGAGTGGAAGAATTTGTTAGGCCCACATCTGGACTCTGGCTACTAAATGCACCTTTGGACTGTAAAATGCAATGCGTTTCACCAGAAAGCTGCCCGTTGACTGCATGGGTGATTCTACCTGTAATGCTGAGGGACTGGAAAAATGCAGCTGGAAAATTAAATCAATGGCTTATTTTCTGAAAATATGCCTCACATCCCAGGCAATATATCATGGTTTCTGCAGACCGCTTAAAATGCAGTTTAAGTAAAAACTGAGTTTCTTACTGTAGCAATTGAAGCACTATGTTCAAGGGACCACATTAGTTTGGTCCACAGTGGAACGCTCTCATGGCTTCACTGCTGCCTGAAGCCCTGAACATTCAATCATGTGGACTTTCTCTGGGATTGCTTCACTATCGTTACTTTGGGCTCATGTTTTTTGCTCTCTATTTGTATTCTTCCAGTTAGGTGAATTTTACCCCAATAAGGTTGAAACGATTTCCTGATATTATAGCATTGACCATGATATAACGTTATATGATAAATATTGTTTTCAACTATTCTGGGCCCTGTTTCCCAAAAGGATCTTAGAGTTAAGATCATCTTAGAGTGTTTTGTGTTTGTGCTTTATTCATTTTATGATTCATTATTAAACTTTACTGCCATTACATAAAAAGATAATAAAAATAGAGGGAGAAAGACAAAAAAAAGTTATATAAAAACAAAATAGCCTAAGATTGGACTGGATGTTAGTCTGTGTCACATGTCCTGTGCTTATTACTGTCAGTTCATGATGCACACATTTTTATTGCATGTCACGTGGTACGTGGCTCAAAGTTCACACATTTAGCACTTTGGAAACCTCCAAGACTTGGGCCGCTGCCAGGGTTCAAGCACCTATGTTGTTATGGTTATAGGAATTATATGATGTCTCGGCTTCTCTTAGGTCTGTTGCTTTGATGAAATCTGAAAACATTTCCTGGAATGTTTTTCTTGGTTTTGTGATAATACATTATCATAAAGTGAAAAGAAATGCCTCCCAAGGTATAGGGTTGGACCTATACTGGATTACAGATATTTACCTAAGTCATAGTATTGGAGGTTTGTTTGAGTTCCAATGAATTCCCTTGAAGACATTTTTTCAAGATTTAAATAATGTGCTGGAGATGTAAAAATGCATTGTCTGTAGTGGTTGATTATAGGTCAACTGACAGTTGGTTTGATCTTTATGTTCTGAAGTAGGAGATTTGTTATTTGATTTGTAATTAATCTTTTGACAGGCATGAAGGGAAAGCATCAGAGACTAAAAGCATGATGATGCACAACAATATCCAATATGTCATTTGACAGAAAACACTAACGTTCTTTGGAGTAATTTACAGGCCTGGAATTAAGTCATGTTGGCAAATTGGCCTTTGATAAATCAAAATTTACTCCACATCCAATTGTAGGACACTAAGACCCAAAACAAGTATGTAACAGCATTGAATGATTATGTGATTGGAAAACGGTTAACTCAATTTATCGTGTCAAATTGGACACATCACAGACATAACAGAAAGGCAGCTTGGAGAAGAGTTACTGCCCTTATTTGAGTTAAAGCTATGTTGGTTAGCTAAGTAGAACATATAATTTTCCAGATGGCTAGATGGTTAAATAACAAGCCATCCAACATCTATATAGGAGCTATGCATTTGCATGTTTATTTGTGTATAGTACATATTATATATGAACAGATGCAGTTGTTAAAAACATGTGTCCCTTTGCCGTTCATAAGGTAGTAACTGCTGGAATCATTTGATAAATGTTTATTTTAGTCCATATTCTCTTTGCATATTAATGGTAGCACTGTACTGTACTTAACTGCAGAAGTTTCCTGTTCATTATTAGGATTGAGAAGGCATTAAATGGAAACCAGGCTTGTGAAGAGAGTACTGTTTGTCGGGAGCAAGGCAGTAGTTTTCTGCTGTCTCTCAGGGCACTGTATTGGTTACGTACGCTTCTCTTTACACTGTTATGTGAGCTGGCTTTTCACTGTGAGGGGCAGAGAGCATTCTTGGGTTTCTCCCCAGAATGACATTTGGCCTTTTCATTTCAGTACTTCACTGGCTATCTTTTCTGTGAATGCATCTACGAAACACTAACCCTCAGCATTACAGCCATGGCAAGGAATTCCTCCTTTCTTTTGCACGCACTTGCTTATTCCACAGTATACCTGTGTTTTTTTGGGATCTCTGTCTGGGGATTCTAATTTGCAGTATAATATCACTGAATATCTTACTCTATAGTATGGTTTTACACATTACACTGCCAAAGAACTATGACGGAAACCGTAATGGGCGTACCATATTTCACAGGAATCAAATCCTCAAATCCGGTTCCAGTTGGCTGGGGGTTTATATAATTCTGTAATTTGAGTGGGCCTGTGTGTGTGTGTGTGTGTGCGTGTGTGAGAGCGTGTGTGAGTGTGCGTGTGCATGCATGTGTATTCATGTGTGTGTATGTGCATGTGCGTGTGTGTGTGCGCGTGTGGGTAATGCACAGTGCGTGTACACACATGCATGTGCACATTACCCTGCTGTAATTACAGGTCCTTCTCTCGGAGCTAAAGTGGTAACCCTATCGCCCACTGTCTGTGACTCAGGAGCATCTGCTGCTTTCTCCCCAGTAAAGCGCTCATGGACCTGCTGGTGGACCTCTGCAGCCAGCACCACCTGAATCCAGCGCACTACACCCTGGAGCTGCTATCGCCCAATGCCCAGCCGCTGGCCTTCAAGCCCAACACCCCGCTGGGGGCGCTAGACGTGCACCACGTCCACATTAGGGAGAAGGTGGTGGAGGAGAAAGTGGTCCGTAAGCCCCCGCCGAAAGTGCCAGAGGTGAGTGTTGGCCTGCCCTCTTGCCCTATCTGTATGGCATGATTCCCTCAATAACATGACATCGCAACCTCTAAAGCATGCGAGGTCAGGTCTCACAGCTGCAGTTGGAAATAACATGTAAGCGTTGTGAATATCTCATTAAATAAACTTTTTTGCCTAATTGTGCCAATTCAATGTTGCTTTCTGTAGAGGTAGCAATTTAACATGTCTCTGACTCCCATAGATGTTCTGCTGTGTTTCAGTGTTGGATGTGCAACAAGGTGCAGCTGCCTTTGCTGCTGTGATTCCAACACTCTTTCTGTCGTCCCA
>CM056390.1:9105654-9175355 GCA_029718625.1 Synaphobranchus kaupii | reverse complement strand
ATAAATGGAAAAAAACCACCTGGGCAAACATCACATTACACAACACTGATAAATGGAGACTGTTGAAGAGTGGCGTGAGAAACTCAGAGCTCAAAGCTCAGAGTCACTAAACAAGAGTCACTAAACAAGAGTCACTAAACAAGAGTCACTAAACAAGAGTCACTAAACAAGAGTCACTAAACAAGAGTCACTAAACAGAGTCGCTTGCCTCTCTGAAAATCTTCTGAGTTCAGCGCTCTCTGGTTTGAGCATCATAGAGCACACGGAAATTTGTTAAGTTACGAACGACAATAACCTCTTCAGCCATTTTTTAGTTTGGATTGTTCAGACGCTCGGATAAAACCGTCCGTTCAGCCGGAGCACGCAGTGTAGAGTGCTCTGAATTTATGAACAGCGACGCTCCAAGCGCTTTCCGAACTCCCAGAGAGCAGTCAGAGTGTGCGCTGAGAGTGAATAGATGAGAGGGCAGCTCTCTGGAATTGTGGGCAGAGGTTGGACTGAAGGCCGGAACACACAACGTCCTGCGGTCCTTTCACGAGCGAGACGTCTCAGACTGTGTCTGTCCCAGCTAGCCACCGCCCACCCCCCCCTCCCCTGAACACGAGACGGGCGTCCGCTGTCGTCGTGGTAACGCTGAATTTTGCAGGAGGGCGCCGAGAGGCCGTCCTCCTCCTCGCCGTTGGAAGAATCCGCCGCGCTCTCGGAAAAGGAGAAACTGGCACACCTGCCACCACTGCCCAAGTCCCATCACTAGGACACCAAGGCTGCCTTTACACTACCTGGTAAAAGTGACCCAATTCAGATTTTTTTGCTCACATGTGGCACAAATCGGATATGTATTATGAACGTGTAAAACAGGAAAAAAGCACATGGAATCGGATATTCTCAGATCCGTTTCAGGCCTCAATCATATGTGGAAATAAATCTGATATTAATCGGATATCTGCCAATGCGACTGCCATCTAAACGGACAGATCGGATATTCCCCGTCATTGTGATTCGCACGTCATTGAAAATGCGACGATCTTGTACTTTTTTGCATTTTAATGACGTATAACGTTACTTTCACGTGCACAACTACTCTCCGCTGGAAAAAAAACGGGCGTAAGTGAAATGGAGGACGAAGGCTCAGGCAGTGGACACCTGCCGAGGTTACCTGTCTTTTAAGCCTTTGGGGCGAAGAGTCGGCGCAAAAAAAATAAAAATAATAAATAAATAAATAAAGATGCTTCGGAAAGCAATTGCTTGAATTATTATTTCGGTCTCGTTTGCGTCCATTGCGAGAAAGTGCCGGCTGGTTGTTTACTTTCGTTTTTTTCGTTTCGGTAACCAAACCCTCTTGTACGCATGCGGGTTGTTTCAAGTGTTAAGCAAGTGTAAACACAGGTATCGGATATGGGTCACTTTCAAAAGTAGATGTAAACAGGCGGTCAAAAAAATCGGATATAGGCTAAAAATCGGAACTGGGCATCAAGACCTGCAGTGTAAATGCGGCCTAAGTCTTGGCCTTAACCCCTTTCAGGTGTGAGATTGCAAATATGTGCTTAAAATGTTGTTAACTGAACATTCTAATGCTGATGTCACAATCACTACCGGTAATTGGAAAAGCAATGGAGTTCTAGAACGCTGACTCAGAAAAAATAAAATAAAATAAAAAAATTAATTAAAAAATTAAATAAAAACCCCTTTTCGAAAAAAAATAAATGAATAAATAAAATAAAATGGTAAAAATAAATTTCGAAAAAAATAAATAAAAACCCCTACTGTTCAAAGGGTTAATGAGCACACCATTTACATACAGTCAGAGGCTTCCATTCACATTTGACCACTTGGCAAGGCGCTCTTATCCAGAGAAACTTACTTTTTTATTTTAATTTCAATTCGGTCACTGCAGGAAATTAATAGTAATGTAATTTCACAAGTTAAACAATGCCCATATATAATATTCCATCAGTTTTTTTTTTTTTCTTCGATCACTGAATTTAAATTATTTTGCTAAAGTGGGTTTTGAATTGAAACTGAATTTGAACTCTGCCCTGGTGCTTTTCTCACAGGCAGTGGCTGAAGACAGGAGGTTAATGGAGCTGGGGTCAATACTTCCTGGGCGGCACTATACCTGTATCCAGGTGATATGGTTTAGGCCCACATTCCTGAGGGAGGAGAGGAATGCTAGAAATCAGTGATAATCTGTAAGAACCCCCCCCCCCCCTCTCTCTCTCCTCCCCAGGCAACCCCCCTCTTCTTCCCCATCCTCACATCAATAAGCCATTCTAGTCTAGCTGCCCCAGATATTGCAATGAAAAACAGCACTATATGACAATGATTTCTAGACCTGTGACTATTCAAATTTTGAATGAGACCAGACCTGGTATAGACTACATAGGATATTGGGATGGCCAGCCCTACACTGCAATGTTCAACAAGAGGTGCGAATCTGGGAGAAACAGGCAAAGACTTGAGTTGTAGCCGTGTGGATTTAAATGGGAAGTGGAAGGCCAGCAAATGGAGGTGAGATAATTAGCTGACTTTAGGATGAAATTAACTAATGTCCATTTGGGGGGTCCGTGGAGTGAGAAGGTTTTGGGATTAGCTAGTTTCATTTCGATGACTTAATGGACGAGAAGCAGAAACTAATTAGACAACTACGTAATCGTGCCTTATAAGTTAAGGCTTGCAGGCTTTCAGCTGATGTTTGATTGGTCGTAAATTGGACACTCTAGTCTACACCATTACCTAACAGGGGGAAATGAACTCAAAACATCTGATCCGTTCTGAGCTAGTTCCTGCACACTTGATCTGTAGCGCAGGGTTGCATGGCAAGCTAAGTTACAAACGTGAATTTCTTTGAAACTGGTCAGAGAGTCTACATTGCTCCGGGTATCAATTCCAAGGGGCACATTACTTTATCTCGGAATGGTTACGAGTCCCGCAATAACAACGGATAAGGGAATCGGAGGAGTTCAGGAGTATAAACTGAGTTTCACACACTATTCAGCCACTGTAAAAAAGCCAACCCGACCGCGGATAACTTGAACATAGGCACATACAGACACACACACACACACGCAAAGCGTTCTAGTGTGTGGAATGGAACACACCTAGTCTACTAGTCTTTCATTTTTGTTTGTTTGTTTAGTCCTCTACTGCCATAAATCACACACACACACACACACACACACACACACACACACACACACACACACACACACACACACAGATATTAAAACGCCTGCCATTGAAATTGTGAAATAAACGTTGGGATTGACCAGCATCGCTTTAAACTTTGCAGTACCTATACGTTGTATGGGAAATGTAGTCATTTTTTTAAAAGTATGAGTAGGCTTAGGCTACGTTTAACCGTGGAGAGGTAGCATATGCGTTCCAGGCTAACAACACACGCTTGTATTTGTCTGACAACGTTGTGCTGTGCTGCTCTCCCACCATGAAGTCATCATACAGTCGCCGACTTTGGCACAGAAGACAATCGGAAAATGAATATACTTTCGTTACAGGAATCGAGCTCTTGGAGAAGAACGACAGCCTACCAGCGTATAGTGGTCTCGCGCTGCTTATCACAGGAGGCTTCTACGTCACATACACAAAATATTTTATGTAAAAACAAAAACAAAATGCAGGGGATGTGGCAATCCGCAGGTGGAAAATCGGCTGAAAGCTAACCTCACTAATGTGTAGGACTGTTTTTCCAGAGTAGCCTACATTCGAGGCCGGAGGTTAAGATGCAGCGGGTTAGCGACACATGTAGGCTACTAGTGCGTGTTTAAATGATCGTGCGCTAAAAGGTCTACGCTGTCCAGTACGCCGCGTAATTGAGGACATCAGAGAGAAATCTGTTTGACAGCTCGGGCACATCACTGCGTCTCCGCTCTGCTCAAACGGTAATCTCGGCGATGATGCAAATCATTGTGTTAAACAGTGCAGTACCCCTACCTCTTTGACTTTATCCCGGCGCTGTTGAGTCTGTGGGTCGCTCGGTTTGCCTTGTTCTCTTACCCAGCGGCGGTTTCAGCAGACATTTTTTAAACTTCTCGTAATCAAAGGCAGCCCTGTGCTCGCCGTGCCTGGAGGAAGCCGTCTGCTGCTCGGGTCTGGCCGCAGCGTCTTTCGCTCGCTCCTGAATCTGGTCCTCCTGGACCTGCGTTCTGCCTCCAGCTGCCCTGTCCGCAGTTATCGCCTCGTAGGCGTCGGATGGCTTGCGGCTCAAGCTTTTGAGTTTTGTACTCGTCTCTCCCTTTCCCGGGGTTATCTCCCGTCAGGTGCTCCGAGTCCCTGATTGTTTTTTTCGTTGTGGTCCCTTACCCCATTCTCTGACCCCACAGTTACCGCCGGGTTGTCCGTTTTTGATAAGAAAATCCGTTTCAAGCGAACAGAGTCGGGCAGAAAAAAATAGGGCCCCAAAGCACAGAGTTACCAAACCAGATAAAAAGAGTAAGAACACAAATTTCTGAGACAGGCGCAGACCCATTCCAGATGCTGACACGCCAGGCAACTTTCGAAAAAACATTTCTCCTTTTTCTCAAAATGACTCTATAGACAAATTATAGCAAAGGCTAGCTACTTCTCACTCCCGCTATTGTTGTTTTATTCCCGTTTTGTTGTATGAAAAGTTAATTTGTGTGCGCCTTGAAATAGCCTAGGCTACTCCCTCAAGACACTTTCTGAGAAAAGCAAAACGACACGTATTCTGTAATCTATATGAAACTACGGGCTATATAGCCTTAGGCTAAAGTTGACAATCTATAGAGAAGCTATATGTAGCATGGTTAATGATAATAGCCTATTTGCAATGCAGATGCATCGTAATTGTATGCACAGCCTGTGTGATCTAATAAAATTATGTGTCGTACATAGTTGCATTGCCTTTTCAAAACAGCGCATGTAAAATACCAAGACCGTTTAACAACAACAGCAAAAATATTTCCAATATCAGCTCGCGTATTGTTACACTCACCTAACGTTAAGACTAAACAAGCTGCTCTAGCCCATAGGTTACGTAGGCTAGCCTACTCATGCTACGATGTGACCAAACAGCAGACCGAAACGCAGTCTGTGATATTCGAGGATGCAAGTATTAATAAAATATATTTCCACGCACAGTAATCGACATCAGCCACGCGTAGCCTATGTCATTAGTTTTGTTTATAGTGAAGATTGTCGCGGAGTAGCCTACACCGATAACAGAAAATTGCATGCATCTATCGCAGAAACTGCATAAAGTTTATCCCTGCGACTCGCAACTGTGAGGTGCAAATATTGTCATTTAAAATGATTCCACAGGACGGATAAAACAAACATTGGGCATCCCTTCTCTGGTGTGGCGTTCAATCCGATCCTGGCGGCATGTAATGACGGAACAATGCAGCAATTCTATCAGCAAATTCAAATCAAGAACACCATCTGGGTCTGTATCCTGGAGGATATATATTTGCCAGTTAGAGAATGTGTATTAGGCTAATGCATGTAGATATCCAAGTATTTAGCCGAACTATCGTCTTTGTTTTCTTCCTCTTTTTTCGTAGGCTATATTAGCACACCGCCAACTCCACGATGCGTACTGAGAAAAGACCGTGCCCCGCACAGAGACCAAGTTGTTAAGGCTAAAAAAATCCGGAGAATGGTAACGATTCAGTCATCAGAAGGAATGCAATCCTATGAAAATACACGGTGTCGGTGTCTTCTTCTACCGTCTGCCCTCCCTCCCGCGCTGCGCGTTCTCGCTCCCTGCTCGTCCTCTCTCGCCACTCGTAAGGGGGGACAGGAAAACACAATATTGGGTGAAACGAACAATGTTGTAAAAAGCCGAGGAGGCAGGTCCGTCGGTTGATGGATTATCACAACAGCTTATCAAAACATAGTTCAGCTATAGATGAACTCGCAAGGAGGGGAAACATGAAAGCAAAAAACGGAGGTCCGCCTCTTATTGCGCTGAAATGCAGCCTCCTGGGCGGTCGGTTTAGTCCAAACGTGTTTGATGATCACACGAAACAAGGAGCGAGTAGCGTTTTTCAGATACAGCTAACGCGGAGCCAGATAATCCGAGTAAGTAGGGTAACGATACGTCCATCGTGTGGCCTGATTCGGCACATCTTTTTACTGCTAGATAATTCAACCCGTTCGTGCATCCTCATTTTATTAGCTTGAACTGCAGGGGGAGCGACCCTGCTGAATTTTTAAAAACGGAACATTTGCCTGAGTTTTTTTTTTTTTTTTGGAAGATCAGCCAGTATTGTAGCCTATTTGGTAAAAAATACTAAGAGATCGTTACTTGCGATGTCATAGCCGTAACAACAAATGCGCGGAGCGTCACAATAGCTCGTCTTCCAGATTCCAACCGACATGAATACTGATATGCTGAATCTGAGCAACATGTGAACATGTCAGTTTTCTTAATAAAATGAAAGCAAGTAGATCATTGTGTGAAAGCATAGGCTATGCAGCTATAGATGTCTTGTCATTTCACTAATTACCATAGGCCTACAAATGCAGCATGAATAATTGTTGCTTTTATAATGGAGTATTCACATGTTATATTGATGTTAATGGTGTTTGGTGGCGGAATGTCTTGCATTGTTATCAACGAGTTTCCTTAAGCCTTTAAGGTGTAAGGTCACAAATATGTGATTAGAATCATCTTAAGTGAACATTCTAGTGCTGATGTCACAATCACTACTGGTAATTGAAAGCAATGGAGTTCTAGAACACTGACTTAGAACTTTCCAAAAACTGAGACGGGCTCATTTAAGGGGATAGTTCACTGAGTTTAAAAAAAATGTATATTTAAGTTTTAGTGCGTTTTCGACTGGCCCTAACAGTTTTTGTGTGTGAAGAAAGATATTTTACATTTGGGGGGGGTTGTGGCGTGTAGCTGCCCATCATAATGAAGCCAGCAGGTCATCCGAAACATCTGGAAGTATCTAAAATTATCCTTCATTGCACACACAATCGATCTGGGCCAATCAAAACCACAAACTGAAGTAATATTAACAAAAAAATACTCGTGAGTGTGAACTATCCCTTTAAGGCTTTTTGTACACAAGGCCAATGACTGCATGTCGGGACCTGATCCGTCAGTTCCTAAATATCCTATTGCACTAACTGGAGATTGTTGACCAGTTCACGATTCTAATTGCACAGTAGAATTCTGAAGAGTATTCGGCATTCCCCGAGCCAATCAGAGACACGAGTAATACATGGGTTACCTATGTAACTTTCTCCTTGACTCTTCCTCAGGTCGAAGATTAAGGTCCTTGCCCCTTAAAGCAAAAAGAGCCCAGAACAGCTTTGTCCCTACAGCTGTTAGACTGCTCAAGACAGTAAAGGCAGATGAGGAACTGTTATTGCTTTTGATGCTCAATTTTTCATCATAATTAATATTTAATAAATTTAACATAATATAATTTTGATCAGAATACTAATAATAATAGTCATTTTAATCATAATCACACATACCTTCACTATAATGTGATCTGATTCAATTGAATGTCTTTATTTAACATGTTCGTTTTGTGTTTGTGGGTCTGCCACACTGTCTATGTCTGTTTTACTGCTGGAAACTACAACTGTAGTTCCCTAACAGGAAAATAAAAGTTATTCTCTGAAAGTTATTCTATGACATGTGACCTGTATTTTGTGAATGTGGGGTACCGTTACAATTTCCAGTCTGGGAAGCGAGGGAACACTTTATGACTTTAGAATTTTATCAACTAATTCAATTTTCTATTAATTTGTTTTGTTGAGGGAGAAAGAGGGAGGGAGAGAGAGAAAGAGGGAGGGAGAGAGACACAATTAAGGATTAGCCTGTGCTATAGACACAGGACAATGCTTGTCTAGAGACGAGTATTGGCAAATACATCCGTCTTTGTTTGCTACTTAAAAAAAAAAAAAGAACAGTTCATTGAACAGCACAGGAATAGAGCTACTCTGAACCCTGAGATCCTGCAAGTCATAATTCTGGCACTTTTTTTGGGGCGTTTTACTCAGTAGAACGTGGGTGTCATGGTTCCCAGGAAAGACTGGATTTATTGACTCCAGTTCCCGCCAAAAAAATAAAGAAATAAATTAAAAAGAGCCGTCCGATTCCAGTAAAACTGTTATGGACAGACACCATGGAAACAACTCCCTTCTTTGTTCTCTGTTCATTCATTCCCAAACAGAAAAGGTGTGGCCCGGAGGCACTGTATCAGGTCCTGGGTAAATGTGGGTGAATGCAGGAATGGGGTCAGTTTTATTTGAATTTTGGAAACAAAATTGAAATACAATTTATTTTAACTGAAAAAAATATGAACCACAGAATATCACGCCCCCCCTTTTTTTCTTTTTCGAGAGAGACAGAGGGAGTGAAAAGGAGAGAGAGACAGAGCGATAGACAGAGAGAGAGACAGAGCAATAGACAGAGAGAGAGACAGAGGGAGTGAAAAGGAGAGAGACAGAGCGATAGGCAGAGAGACAGATGGACAGAAAGAGAAGGAGAGGGACAGAGAGAGAGAGAGAGACAGAGTTGGACAGAGGGGGAGGGGGTCTGGGATCCAGCTGCAGCGGGGGCGAGTCTGAGCTCGTCATGACAGGGGTCGTCGGGGAAACGGGGAGGGCGAGCGTGACGAAGGACGCCGGCGCACGCAGGGGCGGACATTTCTCCCGCCCGGTAATCTGGGACCCCTCTCTCCTTGCACACAATTGATAATGATGTGATTTCAAGCCTGGATAATTGGCTAATGCAGCGTCCAGCGGTGGGGAGGGCCTTTTAATGCAGCGTCCAGCGGTGGATGATGAGCTCCTGAAAGCTTCACCCTACCCCGACCACCCTCCACCCCCACATCCTCTCTGATAGCTGAGAGGGAGGTCAGTGAAGAGTGATTCCTCCCCCTAATTTACACTACAGACCTGGTACCGTGTGTGCGTGCGTGGCAGGGAGGGGGGAAACAGCTGGGCTCTCGGGCACTCACGCTGAGATGGGTCATTATCTCTCCCACACTCACTCACACGCAACAATGTGGAGTGACACCATCCACACAGCCTGTGGCAAAGATACGTTTGTGGTGTCAGGACAGAGAGTGTGGGGGGGGGGGGGGGGGGGTGGTATATGTGTCCTGTTTTCTGAGTGGGTGCTAGCGTGTGGCGGTCACTCCCGAAAGCTGCTGGAGACAGACAAAGAATTTGGTTGTGCGGGGTGACGGATGATTAGGCTTCTGTCACTTGAACTGTGACATCATCAGCAGGGGAGGATGCAGCGGGTTCACGTGGCGCCCCCTAGTGGGCACATTCTCACTGCAGCGGGCTGGTCGAATGAGGAGAGAAGCCGACATTAATCCTGCGATGAGCTAACTCTGAATCATTTGGATTCTATTGAACAATGAACGCCATAATCACACACACATTCCGGAATGGGAGCAAAGGTATGCATATCGCACACACATTCCGGAATGGGAACAATAGCCAAGAAGAAAGAAGAACCAGAGTCAGTGTCGGTGACAGTTATGTACAGAAGAGAGAATTGTAGGAATGTAGACACACAGGGCTGTGTTCAATCAACACTGAGCCTGTGCTTCGACTGACAAGTAAATGCAAGCTCTCGGATTGTTCTTCACAAACACAGTCTGGAGAGTTAGTTTTAGTGATGGTTGAACTCGCAAAACTAAATAATTTTATTGTTACTTTTTTATAAAAGGTAAGATGGAAGATGGAATGGTTTGGGCATCGACAGGGATCAGGAATTTGCCCCCCTCCTTACGCCCCCTTGGGGCAGATAAGAGGGGTTACGGGTTCCCGGGGCCATTGGATCAGCTCCAGTTGAGAGTGCGGTTGGAGATAAAGAACCCGTCTGTAGAACCATGGAACATGCCCTCACAGCAGAAAGCAAAGGAAAGTTAAATAATCAGAGCCTTGCACAAGGACTTAAGCGATGGCAGGCTTAGGCGACCGAGGGGCTTAAGTCATTTTTTAGCTCAAATACAGGAAGCAGTCCAAGGGGGTAAACAAAAAAAGAAATTGAAAACGACAAAATACAAAAGAGCCCGTTTGTGTGTGTCAGTATTTCAACCCCTAAGTAAAGAAACAAACAATAAAGCTTTCCACACGGACAATAAATCCACTCTTTTTGAAAGTTCTTTCGTGATTGGTCCAGTTTAGCTGGGGGTGGAGCTGGGAGTGGGGGTGGGACTGGGGGTTGAGTGGGGGTGGGGCTGGGGGTTGAGTGGGGGTGGGGCTGGGGGTTGAGTGGGGGTGGGGCTGGGGGTGGAGCTGGGAGTGGGGTGGGACTGGGGGTTGAGTGGGGGTGGGGCTGGGGGTGGAGCTGGGAGTGGGGTTGGGGGTGGAGCTGGGAGTGGGAGTGGGGGTGGAGCTGGGAGTGGGGGTGGGACTGGGGGTGGGGGCTGGGGGTTGAGCTGGGACTGGGGGTGGGGCTGGGGGTTGAGCTGGGAGTGGGGTTGGGGGTGGAGCTGGGAGTGGGGGGTGGGACTGGGGGTGGGGCTGGGGGTTGAGCTGGGACTGGGGGTGGGACTGGGGATGGGGGCTGGGGGTTGAGCTGGGACTGGGGGTGGGGCTGGGGGTTGAGCTGGGAGTGGGGTTGGGGGGTGGAGCTGGGAGTGGGGGTGGGACTGGGGGTGGGGCTGGGGGTTGAGCTGGGACTGGGGGTGGGGCTGGGGGTTGAGCTGGGACTGGGGGTGGGGCTGGGGGTTGAGCTGGGAGTGGGGTTGGGGGTGGAGCTGGGAGTGGGGGTGGGACTGGGGGTGGGGCTGGGGGTTGAGCTGGGGACTGGGGGTGGGGCTGGGGGTTGAGCTGGGACTGGGGGTGGGGGCTGGGGGGTTGAGCTGGGAGTGGGGTTGGGGGTGGAGCTGGGAGTGGGGGTGGGACTGGGGGTTGAGTGGGGGGTGGGGCTGGGGGTGGAGCTGGGAGTGGGGTTGGGGCGTGGAGCTGGGAGTGGGGGTGGGGCTGGGGGTTGAGTGGGGGTGGGGCTGGGGTGGAGCTGGGAGTGGGGGTGGGACTGGGGGTTGAGTGGGGGTGGGGGTGGGGGTGGGGCTGGGGGTGGAGCTGGGAGTGGGGTTGGGGGTGGGGCTGGGAGTGGGAGTGGGGGTGGAGCTGGGAGTGGGGGTGGGACTGGGGGGGTGGGGCTGGGGGTTGAGCTGGGACTGGGGGGTGGGGCTGGGGGTTGAGCTGGGAGTGGGGTTGGGGGTGGAGCTGGGAGTGGGGGCAGGGTTGGGGGGTGGAGCTGGGAGTGGGAGTGGGGGTGGAGCTGGGAGTGGGGGTGGGGCTGGGGGTTGAGCTGGACTGGGCGGTGGGGCTGGGGGTGGAGCTGGGAGTGGGGGTGGGACTGGGGGTGGGGCTGGGGGTTGAGCTGGGAGTGGGGTTGGGGGGTGGAGCTGGGAGTGGGGGCAGGATTGGGGGTGGAGCTGGGAGTGGGGTTGGGGGTGGAGCTGGGAGTGGGGGCAGGGTTGGGGGTGGAGCTGGGAGTGGGGTTGGGGGTGGAGCTGGGAGTGGGGGCAGGGTTGGGGGTGGAGCTGGGAGTGGGGTTGGGGGTGGAGCTGGGAGTGGGGGCAGGGTTGGGGGTGGAGCTGGGAGTGGGGTTGGGGGTGGAGCTGGGAGTGGGGTTGGGGGTGGAGCTGGAGTGGGGGCAGGGTTGGGGGTGGAGCCGGGGGGGGGGGTGGAGCTGGGAGGGGGGGTGGGTTCAGAACGCACACGTTTGATTCCGCCGCACATCCTGCAGACGCCGTTCCCTCGTGACTCGGCTCTCGGTAAACGTAACCTTTATCTCAAAGTCCCGGTCAGTTTAAATAATTGGGGCTCCCAATTTGGACGGTGCCAGACTTGCACCGATAAATCAAGTTAATTTATTGGCTTTTCTCTGCCGTTGTTACTTGTTTGTTTGTTTTGGGTGTCTGTTGATACACTCACACTTCTGCTTCAGTTCGGTCCTGGGGACTCATCTTTAAAACCCATTCATCAGATTGATTAAGCACAGTCCGCAAAGTGGAAGCTTTCCCGTTTAATCAACTGCTCTTTTTTATTCAAAGCAAACTTTACTGTTTTTAGTTCTGCTGTCCACTACCTAAGCGTATCCATTATGAGCTAAAGGTCTGAACTGATCCTGGATCAGTGCCTGTAATCATAAAGCATTGATAAAGAGAAAGAGAGAGAGAGAGAGAGAGGTATAGGGAGAGAGAGAGAGAGAGAGAGAGAGAGAGAGAGAGAGAGAGAGAGAGGAGAGAGAGAGAGAGAGAGAGAGAGAGAGAGAGAGAGAGAGAGAGAGAGAGAGAGAGAGAGAGAGAGAGAGAGAGAGAGAGAGTAGGTAAAGTTCAGCATTAGTGGTCTAATATGGTGCCACTGCACAGCTGAGTGATTAAACGGTGACATGTTAAAAATAAAGAGAGAGATGGAAAGAGACAGGAAGAGAGATAGAGGGAGAGAGATGGAAAGAGACAGGAAGAGAGATAGAGGGAGAGAGAGATGCAGAAAGAGAAAAGGCCCTGGTGAATCTGAGAGATGGGCCAATCGGGCCCACTTGAGCATGATCAGGCATTGGTGAGGACGGATGTTGAGCGCCAGTGCCTAAGGCCATGGTGAGAGTGAATGTCACACAGGGCACCTCTTTAAAGTGCGTTAATTGCAGTCATTTTACACAATCACACAGACCTGCATAATTACGCTGTGTCAGGGGATATCATGCTTTTACAATGGAAAGATCAATAACCAAAAAAAATCACTGGAGCAAGCGAAATAAGTAAGCAAAATATACGAATATATAATATGCCTGTAAACCTTTCAGAACTGTCCGCAAGGGCGGAACAAGTCGGTATCAAATATATTGTTCCTTTTTAATCTCCAAACCTCACGGCCAAATATTGATCACGGCCAAATATTGAATTTCATTTTATTTTAAGACAAAGACAATAATCCCCCCCCCCCCCGCCACACTTGCTGCTATAACAGCCTCCATTCTCCTGGGAAGGCTTTCCACTAGATGTTGGAACATTGCTGTGTGGATTTGCTTCCATTCAGCCAGAAGAGCATTAGTTAGGTTGGGCACTGATGTTGGACGATTACGCCTGGCTCACAGTAATCTTTCCAATTGATCCCAAAAGTGTTTGTTCAGGCCAGTCAAGTTCTTCCACACCAATATCGACAAACCATTTCTGTATGGAGCTTGCTTTGTGCACGGGGGCACTGTAATTCTGAAACAGGAAAGGGCCTTCCCCAAAACTGTTGCCGCAAAGTTGGGAGCACAGAATCATCTAGAATGTCATTGTATTCTGTAGCGTTTAAGATTTGCATCCACTAGAACTAAGGAGCCTAGCCTGAACCATGAAAAACAGAACCAGACCAAAGTGTGTCCAGATACTTTTGGCCATATAGTGTATGTGTATGAGGCACAGTGGCACTTATATCAGTGTAACTTTGCCTATCTCTGGCTTTAGTGGTGTTTGTTTACCATGTAAACTGCGCTATTGCAGGTTGCTTCGGCTAAAGGGGTCTGCTAAATGCCTAAATTGTCATTGTGATGTTTGCATGTCGTTTATCTATCGCTTACTCTTCCCTGAGTGTCAAAGCACGTCATGGCAAAAAGACATACAGTACATTGCATATCATAAGCACTGGGAACGCCACCCAGGCCAGAACTCCCGATCTTAACGCTTGACAGCTGCTCGTGATTAGCAAGTAAAGACTTGCTGAGCATACGTCAAAAATGGGTGCCAAAGTAAATTATCCCTGAGAGAAACTGACAATATCACTGTGAAACGAGGAGACCCTCCAATGGCCAGTTTGAAAACACACACGATGTCCGCCGTTCCCAATGCCGAGGCGCCCCGGAATCCCATGCCCACAGCTAATTAGCGTACAAAAACAGAGGTCAAAGGTCACACTGACGGGGAACCGCCAATTATAGCGGCCGCAAACGACACGTCTGGTAACCTTTTCAAAATTCTTACCGCAAGGCCCTTTGAAGTCATCAAATCGTTCCACATCTGAACAGTTATCTCGCCAGCCCATAGCGCTATGCACATCGATGCTAATTACATCCACATTCTGAATATTGACAATGGGCAGCGTGTGGAAAAATACATTCTCTCCCACTGTGCATAGCTTCGTTCACACAAATTATGTACATGCCATATGCAGGGAGCAGTACTGAATCCAAGACTAGTGTCACATATCTTGGAACCCAAGACTCTACAGTAATATTGTACATTAAACTTCAATTAAATTCGACAAGTTGAACAGGTTGGCTGTCAACTTCAGTCCCACATATCGTAAAAGCGTATGGGGCCTGTTCTCACAGGCCCTGGGCATTATCAGAGAGCGGAAGGGCGTGTCCAGTCGTTTCCATGACGACATTACCAGCAAGACGTCACCGGCAGCTGATCACAAAAGCAACACCATGGAGAGAACTAAAGCCCTTGTAGTTGTGTATCATTACGCCAGGAAAGTTGGAAAGAATCCGATTGCAGTTGCGTGACCTTGAGAGGTTGCAGTTTCTTTCAAAACTCTCAGCCTCAGGCGACGCATTCAAAACGATAGAGGCGGTTGCAATGGCAGCAGTCTGTAATAATAGTTCATAAGGTATAGTCTACCAAACAGTAGGCCTACTGACACAACAGTAAAACAAGGGTGTCGGGGGCATTATTAAACAAAGAAACGCACACTGTCAGTGCATCCGTACACAAGCAAATCATTGCTGAACTCACTCACCCACCCCCCCCTCCGTTTCACAAGTGGCTTTGGTACATGCGGGGCGATTTCCGCGCGCGCTCAACTCGACGGCCGTTTTATCGCTGGCAGGGAAGGAGACCGTGGCTGTCTCCAACTCAGCACCCTTCCATACTATTAAGTATGCTTGTTGAGTAGACAGGACGAGAAAGACGTTAAGTAGGCGAAATGTTCTCTAAATGTAAAACCCCAGTACTTCCGGGGTTTCGCTGAGTATGTTCGGGAGTACACTTTTCAAGTTTTGCGAACATTTTGGTCACATAAATACGACGCGTAGATTTGTTTTAAAAAATGAGCCGCAGCTTCGCTGACATTTTCCTTCGATGACAACAAAAACAACACGTGACATGGCCGGGGAACGACACTTCCACTGTACGGTTGGAAAATAGTATGGAGGATATTTTGTACTGCACGTCACATACTAAACAGCACACATCTGCCAGTAAACTGTACACAGGAGACAGGACGCAGTAGACAGGACGCAGTAGATAGGGCTTTGATTCAGAAATGTCAGCAGGGAGTTTAGCGGTGGCATCGCGAGACAACGTCCCAGGCCTGTCGGTTCCGATTTATTTAGCATTCAAAGCTTGGTGCAACACCTGGACTGTGTCAGGCCGTGCTTAAAATAGCCCCCGTATAGGCCTAGTTTCAGTATTTGCCCTAAGAGAAGGTTTCCGTTTACTCTTTAACTGATTTTAACTGATGGACAGTAGGCCTACTCTCTTAATGGTACTAAAAGGGATGATAATGGTCGATGATGCCCGCTTTATTTGTCTCTCCACTGTCTGTCACCAGAACTTGAAAATGAGCCCTGCTTATTTCGTACCACAGCTGCATTAATATTTAAATATTATATATATTAAGGGCATAAGGTGAATTAGAGGCCTGTATTGTTGCCCTGCTGAAAATTCCAGCTAAGACCAGCTATGATTCTAAGGTGGTTTAAGCTGTGTTTTTGACATGCCTAGCTTGTCATAGCTGGTCTGTGACTGGTCAAAGCTGGTAGCGTAAGCTGGTGGCCAAACTGGTGGACTAGCTGACATTAGAGGCTGATCAGGTTGTTAACTGGCCGACCAGCTAAAACCAGTTAGAAGTCTTGAAAGCACAGCTTAAACCAGCTTAGGCTGGTTTTAGTTGGCATTTTCAGCTGGGGCGTAAATGTCAAATGTCTTAACTTTTCTTTCATTTTGACTCAAGGCAAAACTATGTGAACTTATCCATTTGAACACTGCCATTGGAATTGCCAATAAGAAATGGGGTGAGGTGGAGGCCATCCTCGATCAACACCCCTTTTAAAATAAATGGGCCAAAATGTATTTCCTACCTACAGTAGTACAGGCCTATGTTTCTTCAATTTTGATTCATGCTGCAAAAGGAAATACCTATTTGTGCCCTTCTCATTATGATAAATCAAACCGGTTAAATTGAATCTGCACTATTTATGCGAGACGTCAGGATTAATCATTTCAGTGCGCTCTGCGCGTTACCAAAAAAAAAAGAGCCGGGATAGTGAAATGTAGCCAGACGCTGTAACAACTCGGAATGAGACCAGGTTGATGTGTGCCATATATCTTGCGCATGATTACGCATAGACTAACTGGAAATGTGTGCTTTTTCACGAAACTACTTCTTCACCAGTGGAAAAAGTGTAAATAAGTAAATAAAAGAGAAGCTTAAACTCGACACGCAGGGGGACGTGTCAAAGGCAACCCGGTTGGATGAATCTACGTAATGAGATCCACGTGAGGTTTCCTGGCGTCCTCGCCGAGTAAAAAAAACACCTTTAAACGAATCCAGATAAGTGTTGTTTATACCGCCTTAATCCTGGCAAGGCGAGACGGAAATCTGGAACAGCCAAGACACTTTCTGTAGTCTCCTTATCGTCTCCCCCTCAGACGGCTAGTTGCAGTCATTTTAATAAGGTCTCTAACCCTTTCTTGGACCGTCATCAATCTTCATGCGCGCGCTGAGTGGTACTGAACCGCTACCCAAGTCTATGTGCATAGCCTACTTAACAGCTACAACAGGTGGACCAGCGCTCCAAGCTATCAAGGAAGTGTACGAACCTCTTTACTGCTACTAAAGCAAAGCCAACGTAGGCCTCGTTGAAGGCAATTGGAAGAGAAAATCCTGCATTTAGCAGATGTTTGTTTCCAGAGCGATTTACACAGCTTACGTTTTATTTTTAAATATTAAATCCAGGCGAGGCAGGAAGACAAAACACCCCTTACAGAAACGGAATATACTGCAATGCACCATGAATGTGGGCTTGGATAAATATGCTAAATATGTTACACAGTAGGGCTTTTTTATTTTTGTAATACATTGCAATATGAAAACGGCAATAATGTATACATTTGCCCAGATATTGTGACGTGTTGAAATATTAATATATATCTGGTAGGCTACATTCCATATCCAGAAGGGTAGTGCAGTGCTTATGCAGACTCTGTTAATAGTTGCCTTTTTAATAAATTGTGCCTCGGATTCGCTGCCATTTGCTTGCTGTGGTCACTGTTCAGGTGCCAAGTAGGCTACCCTGGCCTTACCCTCCTAGCTAGCGATTGCATAGCCTACCCCAAAACTATTCCCTGCAACTAGAACCTAAAGGCTGAAAAGAGGTCCTGATCTAATGTATGTTGTGCAGTGAAAAATATAAAGACTCAAAACAAAACCCAAACCGAAAAAAAATAAAACACGTCCACATAACGAGTCCCTCCCCCTCTTACCAGCTGTCCGGCGAGGAAGGGGGGGGTGTCACCGTCTCCGAGATGTAGAGGGACGCAGGCGACTGGATGTCCGACCTGGACCTGCTCGATCTGAGGCCCCGTGGCCGGCCTGAGGGTGTCTCTTTTTAGTTTAGGTTGTTTTTTGTTGAAACGGAAATAAAAAGGAAAAGAAAACGCAGCTGCACAAACTCTGAGGTGAGCGTCAAACAGCAGGTGTAACACCCAGAATCCTTAGCCCAAACAGACATCACAAAAGGAGAGCTACCCCAAAACCGTCATGCCCACTAATCGGTAAGGAGGTCTCCGCTCAACGGCGATACTTCCACGCCAATACAAATACAAATACAAACACTTTTTCAAAAACGCCGCCACCATCTTGTTGAGGAGCAGGAAACTACGTCACGCAGTGACGTGAAAATAAAATGAAAGAAAAACGACCAAAAGTGCAAAAAAGGAGTGTGGATGTGATCCTACGCTAGGGAATCCTAACACTATTATACCCTTATCATGTGCACCAGACTCTTCATGTGCAGATCTACAGGTGGACAGCGGGCGTCCGATTGAACACCGGAGGTTTCCAGCTCATATTGAAATGCTATAATCCAGGCCGACTGTGACCCCTTCTGTTCCCTGGTCAACACTAACTCCAGTTGTGCATCACCCTGGGGGTCTGTCGATCACAGTCTTCACGGAAACAGTTCCGGGTTCGAACCCAGACCGTGGGGCCCGTTCCTCACCCTGGAACAGTGCCTGAACAAGATGAGCGAGCCACCTTGCTCTCATTCAATTCTCGAGTTCTCAGGTGCCACATTTCCCTGTGCGATCTAAACAACGGGATTCCACTCCTACAAAAGCAAGACAGAAAATTACAAATGGAGATCTTGTTATATTATAACCTTATTGTGTCCATCGATATTGATTTCTGGGACATTCTCATTAAAAGTTGGTTTCTCTTAACATCCCCAAGTAAAAATATTGGAAAACATACAGCTGTTTAGTAGGCTACAAGAGCAAGATTACATTACAGGCATTTAGCAAACGCTCTTATCCAGAGCGACTTACACAGCATTTTGTATTTATACATATTATCCATTGATACATACTGAAGCAATGCAGGTGAAGTACCTTGCTCAAGGCAGTGACATACCTGGGAATCGAACCCGCAACCTTTCGATTACAAACCCAGTTCCTTAACCATTATACGACACTGCCGCCCTAAAGATAAACATGGATGCTAAGAGTAGGCTATGCCATTGCAACACACAGGTCAATATCCAGGTCTTTGAAAGAAGAGAAAACAGGAACACATTTCTGCATTTTATTGTATTTTTTCTTATTTTACTTGCTCAGGCATAAACGGACTTGGAACTGAAATGAGCCAAAGGCTACAGACCACACATGGAGACACTGACACTGCAAAGTCAACATTGGGGCTAAAAGCATTACCAGGCACCCCATTAAGCAGATTAAAAACCATTATAAACACACCATTGGCGCTAGAGAGAGACTCCGCAACGTCCTTGGGGGGTAAATGCCGAAGCCTCGCTATTCTGCAAAAGTGATACGTCCACAAACGGCAGATTCCATTGTTGCCGTTGCCCTGTTGTCAGTAAGGAAATATAAGAGGGGTCATAGGTCATCCCTTTAGGATAGTAGTGATGTCATCTCCTGGGAAGGCTCCGGGAAGAATTAGTTCTGCGTTTCGTGTTGGGAGATCGTAGGCCGAATCCTTTGAAGTAATGTTCTCTCCCATACTTATTTTTGTCATTACTCTGATCTGTTCTACCGATTGGTTAGGTCATGTTCCTGGCATATTGTTTCCACCTGTCTGCGCTTTATAGATCAGGTGAATGAAGTCCGCCACTCGAGAGGGTTCCGGCACTGCAAAGGGCCTCTATTAATAAAGCTATTGCCTTTTAGCTCATAATAGACTGGCTTAGGTTAGGGACGGGGGAAACCTAATCCTAAATCGCCCCTCCTACTATCAGACCCACAAAGGGAGCCGGGCTTTTAAGCACTGATGTCAGTTGCAGAGGTCAGCCATTTTTCACCTGCCCGTGTCAAAGCTGTCGTTCATTCAAGGACTTTGCCAATCGCTAGCTACTGCAGCTGAAACGGCCCGGCCAACTACACTTTGATGACTAGTGATGAAAGAGCGTGGTATGATCTGGCCCGTAATTGGGCGGAGCTACAGGAAGCTGTCAATCACTGACTTTGTTTAAACCAATCCGAAGCTTCCCATGATAAAACCCAGTGATTGGATGAGCCTTCCATGAAGCCTCGTTCTCCCACTGTTATTGAAAACCACTGTGGAAAATTTTCGTCCACATGGCTGAAAAAAATTGAAGGGTCAGCTTTGTTGACCAAATTGTACCGTATACATTACAATATTTATATATTTATAATGGCATGATTCCTAAGCAGCCCCCCCCCCCCCACCACACACACACACACTCTCTCTCTCTCTCTCTCTCTCTCCTTTCCAAATACGAGTAATGCCATCCAGTTTTCCTCTCCACTACCAAACCCTGCACTTTGTGTCCTGTGATTATTTTTAAAGCTGCACAGTGCCATCTGCTGGTGAGACAATGGCAGTAACATCCAGCCAGCTCTTTAAAGAGGCTAATTAAGGAAACTATGCGTGCGTGCGTGCATGAGTGTGCTTGCGTACGTGCATGAGTGTGCTTGCGTACGTGCATGAGTGTGCTTGCGTGCATGCAAGCGTGTCCGTGCGTGTCAATACGAGCAGTGCCGTAGCACAGTGGATCTCCGGTCCGATCCTGGAACGCATGCTGGTTTTCATTCCAACCATAATTACAACCCCTGTACTTTTACTGTCTAATGAGGGACGATTTACTCCCTTAAAACCACATTATATCAGAATTAGAATAGAAATGGCAGGAAGAATAATTCACATCCTATGTGGCAAATTATTTCAACAACTTTAATTATTCAACTTCTTAATTATTATGTTTGGCTGCAACAAAAACAGGGACATGCAGGGGTGCCCCAGGACCAAGTTTGAGAACCCCTATAGTAGTCTACCCTGGCAGGGCAGGCAAGGGAGGATTTGTGGGGTGGGGGTTGCTCGATATACAAGGGGACCCAACTGATGTTCCTTTGGGGAGGGGGTTTGTCAGAGCAGAATGGGGTCGCAGGCTGATGTACTTGAAGAATTTGAACTTGTGACGACCCCATAATGGAATGTGGCATTTATTGCCCAACTCTCCATCCCCCTTGTGCCTCTTTTCTAAAAAGGTGAAAGGTCACATCAGCTTGGCGGGAAGCTGTATTTCTGTAGAAGGCCGGGCTGTTGTTTTTGACAACGGCAGATAGGTCGACCGTAGACAGGCCTACATCTCTCTCGACGCCCTGAGATGGTTGAATTCATTAAAGTTTAAGTAAATCAACACGCAAAGCTGTAGCTCACCGTCAGGCATCCAGCCAAACAACAAAGACGGTCTTCCTCTGCTTCCTACACACACACACACACACACACACACACCTACATTTTTGCCTCTGTAGTTCTAGGCAAGCACCAGAGATCAGGGGAAAAAGTAAGAATTTTTATCCCGCCAATGTTGCGAAGCCATCCTGCTAGAAGAAATGGGGCTGGGGTTGTGTGTGTGTGTGTGTGTGTGTGTAAACAGCCCAAATGTTTTACAATAACACAGCCTTCTGTGTGCTCTCACAGGTAAACTGACAGAGGGAAAAGTAGTGGCAGTTTATCCGGGGTGGAACAGGAAATTTAACACGTTTATGGAGCCAAAATGCACCGTTGTTTTCATATTCAACCCTCGTACATATTTCTCATACACAGCCGTGGCGGGAAATGCCATTTCAATTCGTTCGTTTTCTGTTGCTTGTGTTAAAAAAAAAAGACGCAAGTATTTGGCAGGATAAATTACAATCGCTCTAGCATTCATGGCCAAAATGCCCAGAGAAACAAATGTTTCTATTTTTAATTTCAAATATTTCCAACCAATCAAGTGAAAAGCAAATTCAAAAGGTAACTGCTCACTATTCATTTTCCTTTGTCTTTTGCCAAAGTAAATTGAAAGTTTTAAAAAAAAAATTATTTATACAACAATGCCCCCTACTGTTCACAATGAGCACAGCAACTATGGCCTGAATTTAAACTACAGTCCACATTGTGTACAATGTTAGAAACACATTGATAATAGAACAGAACAAATTAGTCAAACACTCTAAATTGCTGCCGGGTTTGGAAACCTAGAAACCCTCATTCTGCAAAATTAAAAAACAATTGTTGAATTTTCCAGTCTATTAGATTTTTCCCAAAAATCCATCAGAGAGGAAAACCGCACAAAACAATTGTCCTTCGGGTGTTCCGTTGGAATTTTTTAGACAGTGACAGCACGGTGCAGAGGAGTCTATAACCTCTTTCACACATGCAATACGGAACATTACCGGAAAAGTTGATCCAGCAATATTCCGGAATGTTCCGTATTGGTAGCGTTCATACAACCAACGCTCTACCCTATGTTGCTAGGATACGTTTGTTTACTTAGCCTACTACTGAAAAAATGGCGGGTGATGAAGTGACAGAGTGTGCAGTTGTACTACAGTTACTCTTGTTTATTTATACATTTTCGAGGCAAACGCTGGCAATAATACATCTGTTCCAATCACAAAACACCATTCATAAACAAAAACTTAACGAAAAAATCTGGATAAGTCGGGAACAACTCCGCTTTAGCTTGGGTCAAAGCCGGAGACGTCGCCTGTGGCGGCTTGAGGCTGTACGAGTCTTTCATGTGGCTCGGGGCTCGGCGAGACGAATGTGGGTACGGGAGCGACCCCATGGCATGCGTGATTGATCCGGTAATGTTCTGGCTTTGTTCACACGTCACATCGATACGGAACTTTTACGGAAACCTCACTAGGTCTTTTGCCTGCGACGCACATCGATGTATCCTTCGCCGGAGGAGGAAGAGCCGAGTTTGAAGCTGCTTTGCTTGTCTCCTCCAATGTTGGGACAGTGGAGGGAGGGAGGACACAAAGATCGGTTGGTAGTGGAGGAAAGGAAGGTGCATTTTTCGAGTATTGTGACGGATCCTAGTGATCCCTGGCTTAGGAGACAGGGGTGTTGCATCAGCACTTAATGTGCTAATTTAAGTAACTGGCTAAACGGTACACACAACTTGATGTCCGGCACATAGATTGACTGAAAGGAAACCATAAAAACCTACAGACACTGCGGCCCTCCAGGACTGGAGTTAAACCTGCAGACACTGCGGCCCTCCAGGACTGGAGTTAAACCTGCAGACACTGCGGCCCTCCAGGACTGGAGTTAAACCTGCAGACACTGCGGCCCTCCAGGACTGGAGTTAAACCTGCAGACACTGCGGCCCTCCAGGACTGGAGTTAAACCTGCAGACACTGCAACTCTCCAGGACTGGAGTTAAACCTGCAGACACTGCGACTCTCCAGGACTGGAGTTAAACCTGCAGACACTGCGACTCTCCAGGACTGGAGTTAAACCTGCAGACACTGCGACTCTCCAGGACTGGAGTTAAACCTGCAGACACTGCGACTCTCCAGGACTGGAGTTAAACCTGCAGACACTGCGACTCTCCAGGACTGGAGTTAAACCTGCAGACACTGCGGCCCTCCAGGACTGGAGTTAAACCTGCAGACACTGCAACTCTCCAGGACTGGAGTTAAACCTGCAGACACTGCAACTCTCCAGGACTGGAGTTAAACCTGCAGACACTGCAACTCTCCAGGACTGGAGTTAAACCTGCAGACACTGCGACTCTCCAGGACTGGAGTTAAACCTGCAGACACTGCAACTCTCCAGGACTGGAGTTAAACCTGCAGACACTGCGACTCTCCAGGACTGGAGTTAAACCTGCAGACACTGCGACTCTCCAGGACTGGAGTTAAACCTGCAGACACTGCGACTCTCCAGTACTGGAGTTAAACCTGCAGACACTGCGACTCTCCAGGACTGGAGTTAAACCTGCAGACACTGCGACTCTCCAGGACTGGAGTTAAACCTGCAGACACTGCGGCCCTCCAGGACTGGAGTTAAACCTGCAGACACTGCGACTCTCCAGGACTGGAGTTAAACCTGCAGACACTGCAACTCTCCAGGACTGGAGTTAAACCTGCAGACACTGCAACTCTCCAGGACTGGAGTTAAACCTGCAGACACTGCAACTCTCCAGGACTGGAGTTAAACCTGCAGACACTGCGACTCTCCAGGACTGGAGTTAAACCTGCAGACACTGCGACTCTCCAGGACTGGAGTTAAACCTGCAGACACTGCGACTCTCCAGGACTGGAGTTTGACACCCTTCAGTTGGGAAAAGACAAAAAAGGAAAACATTATGCAAAGACTGATTTTTATAAATTAAAACTTTAATTTGGTATATTTCCTTTTGACCATTACAGTACATTAGTTTTCCAAAAACACGAGGATGGAATGCTAAAGGCTATAGCTAAGTCAACACAATGGTGCACTTGTTTGTCGTAGTGGTTTTATTTCCATGACACACAGACCAGTCCAATTCATAAGATGTTAAGATTTATATATATCATCTTGAGATTTATACATATATTTATTCATATTCATAGTATATAAAATAAAAATCTTTTTTTAATTATTGCAAAGTCTACTTTTGCACATTGCCAGAGAACAATAGATTAGCAAGGGCATCGATTGGGGAAAAATAAAAGTAAAGCACAGTTTTTTTCGGCAGTTGAAAAAAAAAGGGGGGGGGGGTGTGACCCATCCTAATTCCAGACACAGCTGAGTGTGAGAGAACTGGGGGGGGGACTCGGCCAATCAGAATACAGGAGGGGCGTGTCATATTCCTCTGCCCTTGTTAGGATAGAGCGAACATCGCTAACCTATTAATGAAGGTGCACACAGTCCCCCTGTCTGTCTGGCTGTCTGTCTGTTTGAGGACAGACTTGGGCCGGGAGATGTGCACGTTATGTAGCAAAGCCTTTATATACATACACACATTTATACTTTACTGCCCGTTTACCAATATACAGCCAAAAAGATAATTATTGCTTTGTCTTTAACAGTAGTGTTTTTAGAGAGTTAAAGGTTTTTTAAATATATATATTTAAAGTGCCAGGTTTGCTAACAAAATGGGGGCACTGACAGGACAGCCCTGGGTGGGAGAGAGAGTGAGAGAGACAGAGAGAGAGAGAGAAACACACTGTTTTTGGGTGGTAAAGCAGTAGCATATTCAGACTACATGACCAAACCTGTTGTATTCTTTCTGTTTGATCATGTGTTCTGTTGTTCTTTGCCATTAAACATGAGGTCATCCTTAAGGACAACCCACTCTCGGTATCGACAGTCCGACAGTGGATACGACTCTAAGCTACGCAGACATTTTTACATTTGCGTTTAACTGCCGCGTCACTACCTAGAGGAGCAGCTGGAGACGCACCAGGAAAGGAATTATCACAAACATCTTTCCAGAATTTAGTCCAACCAGTACTCTGAATCCCAGGCGAAATAAAGGCATTTTACCTTTATTTATGTCTGTATTCTGACATCTGGTCCAAATACAGAGTTTCTTTGGAAATGCCAACTATTTTACCTTTGCACAAGTTTTTTTTTTTTTTTTTAAACAGCCTGAAATATGTTCAAAGATCAGAGTACGGTCCATTTTTTTTCCCCCTAGTCTCCAAAAACAACGTACCTTCCACATCTTACAGTTTACATTTAAATATTTTCACCTTAGTCTGTTCCCACTCCTTTCAATAGGCTGTGTAAAAACAAGTTAAAGAATCATCCAGTAAACTACATAATCTGAGGTGTAAAGAGTAAATAAAGCTCAGTGGGTGGTCCCAGGTCCGGTTGGGCCCGGTGAGGTAATGAGAAACCATAAAGCACACGGAGAAGGTAGAACGGCGCGGTTCTGCCATGAAGAGTGAAGGCCTCGTGTTCTCACAAGGCACAACGAATGAAAACGGCTCCCTCTGGAGGCCAGTGTGATTAATGCATGTCAGAGCAACAGCAGAGCAACATTCTTTACCACGTTATTTTCCTAACTTGAGGAGAATCTGCGACTCTGCTGTCAGGCATAAACACGCACAATAAAAAGAAAAAAAGCTTAAATATTTTAACATGGTTGCAGAAGAAGTGGAAATGTATACCCAGCGCTGCGATGTGTAAACCGTTTTTGCTTAACATTGTACACAGTCCTCTACCCATTCCACCTACAATGAACCAATACCTACATCAGTAAACACAGCACTAATGTTGCAGTGTCCATAACACAGAGCACGGCTACAGTGCTGGACTGCCTGTTTATAGTGCAAATCATCAGAAACACACACAGTATAAGGCAATAAAGAAATACATACAATCCATTTGCTAGACATACAAACCAAGGGTTTTGTTATCCAAAAAAAACTATCAAAAACAACAGCAAAAAAAAAGGCAAACTATTTGGTTGGATAAGCGGAGCGTTAAGTTTCTAACCGTGCGAGAGCCATCATCTGTACCAGCCTTCACCAAAGAGTTCATTATCAAATACTTCCCACCTTTCACAACGGGACATAAAACGAGGCTGGAGGCTTGGATTACATAAATTTGATACATGATGAGACGGGTAAAGTATTTAGCGTCTCTAAGATACGAGGGACACCCTTGGTGCCGTATAAAAGGCAAACAAATGAAAGGCCTGATATTAAAAAGAGAAAGAAAGAGGAAAAAAAAAAAGATGGCTTTGAAGTGATTCGCTTCCACACCGACTCACACAAAAGGCGCCTAGCGACTGTCGCCAGGGCCCAGTTTCTAGGGTACCTGTGTCTCACGCCGTACGGTACCCATGTTACCGCCATGAAGACTATCCACACAACTGCCCCACACCGTATGGTACCCATATTACTGCCATGAAGACTATCCACAAGCGCCCCACGCCGTACGGTGCCCATGTTACCACCGTGCAGACAACCGCCCCAAAGAAATAAAGTGTGGAGATTAATAAATATTAACTGGACAGAGGGAGCCAGGAGCGTGGGAACGGACAGAGAGTCCGCCGGCCCTTTTAAGTCGTATCGGCTTTCGCCGTGTCCGTAGCAACGCTCGCTGTGTCGCCGTACGCAGGTATGTGGGCTCGGAGGACTGACATGTCCGTGTGTAATGTCATATGTGCCTCTGAGGAGCGTAGACGTGGGGTAAATTAATTTCTGCATTCATGCCCCGTGCGCCCCTCCCTCCCTCGCGGGGGGCGAGCGAAGGACGAGGGTCACGCTCTGACGTCATTACGCCTCGAGTTCTGAGCTCCTGGGGAGACCGTCTTCTCCCTCGCCTGTGGAGCAATGTAGCAATAGCAATTATAATATGTACATTTCTTTTGCTGTATTTGGTTTTTCCTCATAACTGAGGGATAAAACCTGTAGCCTCCCATAGAATCATAAATGGCAGGCGTCTGACGGGCCAGATAAACACACGCATAAATGGCTTTAGTCTTTCTTTTTTAAAAACAACAAAAACAAAAAAAAAAAACAGGTGAACACCACCCACTGTGCAAACAACAAATCTTACATTTCTGTTTGGCATCTCGGGGTGTAGATCAGCACCTAGAACACACCCGGCAACTATGTGTTAATAATGCCCCCCCCCATTCATAAGCCTACTGCCAAAGAAGAGAAAACCGTTACCCAGCGCCCCCTGTTGACACAAACATGTCACACCGTTAAAGGGAGTGATTTTTATGCATGCAGGTCCTATATGTACAAATGGATATCACCGACTGTATACTGCATAGTAAATATTGCATGGTCTCCTTAGCAGCAGAATCGTGTCGATTGTGTTGACCTTCCACTGGCCTTCGTAACAAAGCGCAAAAAATATATATTATATTATTAAAAATCTCCACGTATCCGCTTCCTGCATACGAGACCTAGCAGATTATCTGACGCCCTCGCTTAAATGTCAATGTCAACTTGTAAATCAAGACCGGCAGCCTGGTGAAATGGCAGCTTTTACACAAGTTTATTTCCGAACCGCGCGTCCATACCGGGACTGCTAGACCTCTCCCAGCCGTACGCGGCGGTCGATCGATTGTCTGTTCACAGCAGTGTGAGAATGAGGAGGAACAAAATTGGGAACAAAACGCTTTGTTGAATATTTTTTGCATATTCACGTTCAGAAACTGCGTCAGCAGTCAGTAGGTTTTTTTTTCAGCTGCCTTGATTTGAATTTTTACCGGTTTATCTGACCTTTTTATGCGTTCGCCTCCACTCTGGTCCCCTGGAGGGCCCCTGAAGGAGCTTTACTGTAACGTCATTTGATGTGAAGGACATACAGTCAGCCCATATCTTCCCCTTGCTCGCTATGAAGAAAAATAAAATAACATGAGAGGAACGGAGTAAAATTAGAGCGCTTGTAGAGGAGTCATTGATATTAGATTAAAGGCTGATAAATGCAGGGGTCCCAGTGGTGGTGGGGCGGGGGGGGGGTATGAACGCCTGAGGACTGAGAATAAGTGGCGTCCATTTCTATCTCTGATCTCTGAGGATGAAAAACACGAAACTAGTATTTTAAAAGGGGTCCTAATAACTGAAAAATAACTGACAAGGGCGGAATCCATGTCAACCCCACCGTCACCCCCGCCCCCATTTTTTACCCCGCAAATTCATAAAACGCTTAAGCTCCGTCTAAACGGCTGGAGCGCCCTCTAGTGTGGGGGAAGAGTGATTGCCGTCGGAGGGATTAGAAGGCAGAGCGTTTCCGACGGGAAGCTGCCACTGGGATGGGGACCATCAAACCCACAGAAGGGGCAGCAGTGTGGAACGGCGGGGGCTGCCGAGACCAGCTGCATTATGGTTTCAGTAAGGGCTTATAAGGGTGATCCACCTGCCTTGTGTTTGCGTTAGGGGAGGGCAGAATAAGAGCTTAAAACAGCCAGGCAGAAACCCCCGCGTGTGGACATTACAGACCGACTCGCCAAGGCCCTAACACGCTGACCTCACGCTGAGCGAGGGGCGGGGTCTAATACCTCACGCTGAGCGAGGGGCGGGGTCTAATACCTCACGCTGAGCGAGGGGCGGGGTCTAATACCTCACGCTGAGCGAGGGGCGGGTCTAATACCTCACGCTGAGCGAGGGGCGGGGTCTAATACCTCACGCTGAGCGAGGGGCGGGTCTAATACCTCACGCTGAGCGAGGGGCGGGGTCTAATTATCTAATTATGCTTCCTCTCTCAGGCACTAGAGCAGTCAAGTGATTCAAGAGGGTATGAGAGAGGGAGGGAGGGAGCGTAGCCAAAACCACCAAATTCAGCCCCTCCCGTCTCTTCTCCGATATGCACTTCTCAGCCGACGCCCCTCTCCTCAGATCACAGTTGAACCCAGACCAGATCAGAGGCGGGCGAGCTAGCATGCCTGTGTGTGTGAGAGAGAGAGAGAGAGAGATGGGTGTACTCAGGGCCGGGCAATATAGCGCAACAGTAATTATGCAATAAGGATCATCGCCACCATGTGGGAAAAAAAAGACAAAAAGAAAGGCGATAACACCACACGATGGCGAAGATCGTTATTGCATTTGATAATTATCGTTGCGGTATATCGGCCAGTCGTAGTTGTACTGCTCTTCAATGCTGATCAAACAGAGGCCACATTAAAACAGGAGGATTCCCATTTGCGCCCGAAAAGAAAAGTGTACCTCGTGGGGAAAAAAAAAAAAGGTCGTATCACCTCCTCCTCCCACCTACACCAGCAAGGCAAAAGTTTTTTGTTTTGTTTTTTTTACAGGAAAAAAAAAAAAAAACACTAAAATAAACACAAAATGATTGCCAAAAACAAACAACGAAATCGCAGGCACGAAAAAACAAAACAAATAAAGAAAAGGCCTTTGGGGAAAAAAAAAACAAAAAAAAAAACTAACAAACAAAAAATAAACCTGGAACATCACCGTTGACTAAAAAAGTCCGATCCTTTGGCAATGCATATTTCTGTCCACCCACCACTTCTACTGTCTACCCCGATTCTGTCCACCAAACCCCAAATCCACAGCATCTGAGAGGTGTGGCCAGACTTCTGAAGTTTAAAACAAACGCACAAAAAAAAGAATGCACAACACAAACAATGATGACGATAAATAAATGGCTTATTTCGTTTCCTGTTTTTTTTGTTTTTTTTTGTTATCGTTTTGGTTCGTTCGTTTTCAAAGTTTGGCTTGTTGTTGCAATTTTTACTTTTCTCGCGACCCAAAGGGAATAAATGCAAATGAAAAAAGGGGTGGTCCTTTTCCGCCCCCCCCACACCACCCCATCCCCTCTGACTCCGCCCCCATGTGGGAGGAGCTTGTTTATGGTAAGAAGGGCTCGTCCTCTTCCTCCTCCTCGGCACTGGGGCCCGGGTCGCTAAGGCAACGCATCAGCCGCGGGTCCTTCCCTCCGTTCTGGTCCCCGTCCTTGGGGGCGGATGATGAGGGTGGCTTCATCACCAGGCCTTCGTCATCCTCAGGGACCTTGTGCCCCGCCTTCTTGGCCAGCTCGTCCTCCAGTTTGAGGGAATCGGGCGATTGGGGCGAGGCCAGGTCTACCTTAATGGTGGGGACGCTTTCTGAGTCGGGCTTGGAGTACGTCTGGGGGTCTGAGGTCACACACACACACACAAACGCGCACGCGCACACACACATAAGCACATATGAACGCACACACGCACACACGTAAGCACATAACATATGAACACGCACACGCACACGCACACACACACACATATTATTATTATTATTATTATTATTATTATTAATATCCTGGATTAGCACCCATATGGAAGATCTGATCTCAGATAAGCAGTTTGAGACATAATTACCCCACTTACTAACCCACACTAAAAAGGATGCAACAATATATAGAAAAATATAAGTAGACATTGACCATGCTTACACGCACATCACCATTGTAATCTTATTCGGAAAAGTCAAGTATTCCCATTACGATAGAGCCCATGCAAATACCTTATTCCGAAAAGGAAAACCCGGTTAAGCCCTTATTGCAAATATGCGAAATCCGAGGAACATAAATTGCATACGCCTCTAATAATATGCAAATGAAAAGCATGTGAACCTTAATTCTGTTTGCAACTCTTAAGCGCGGTCTGCGCATGCACAGATTCGCAAGACTTGACCCACCTGAAGCTAGCCTGGATCTGGTCATGGTGGGTGAGTCCGGGGGTGCGGCCGGAACAGTCAGGTAATTGTTCATCTGTGACATCTGGCAGGAGAATTAAAAAAAGAAGAGAAAAAAAAGCAGGGTCGGTTACCATGGAGACAGTTTACCCAAGCCTCCTGTAAAAAAAAAAAAAAAAAAGCAGAATTATTATTATTTTTTCTCCAATCAAAAGAGCGAATCGCTGATCTGGCCGCGAAAGTACACCGTCTCTCCGACAGAACGCACATTTATCCGTGCAGTCCGCTATAACGAGGAGCTTTCCTTTAGAGAGAAACACCGCGTGGCATTAAATCAGTCCTTCCAGGAACAGGCTGATAAGAAGCTGCAGCGAAAAAGGTCAGGTAAAGTTATCAGTTAAACAGAAACAGACACAAACCCGCCCCGAGTTACATCTAATCTGAGCAGATAATCAGCTCAGTAGCATAATGAGAAACCTGGGAGCAGGGCAATATAAAAGGAACCCCCCACTGGGTAGGGAAAACCAGGAAAGGACGCCATTACGGCTCCTGGAGCCGAGCACTGATCCTGGATCAGCCACACAGAAAGATCAGCACAGGAGACGCCGTCAATGTGGTCCAATATAGGAGCAAACTGACTGACTGAGGACTGATCCGGGAGTGCAGGAAATCTTCAAAAGGCAACCAGGGAATGGAAGGAGAAGATAGTGCGGGGGAGGAGTGAGGCGACGACTGGGAAGGTTGACGCAGTTCGGTGGATCCATTTCGACAGTGTACAGAGACCGCAACACTGCATGTATGGAGGAAAGTTGCGGAGGTGCAGTTTGTGTGTTGGACTGCTTAATGCCGCTGGACATCTCGGGACAGCAGGGGCTATTGTTAATCATGGCAGCATGGCTGTATTCCACTTTAATTCACTTGATTAATGAAATTATTCATTACATTACATTACATTCATTTAGCAGACGCTTTTATCCAAAGCGATGTGCAGTAAGTGCATACAGAGACATCATCAAGATCACTACAGAACAGACAAGACAAAGCACATCCTTCCCATAATGTAGCAGCTATCCCTAGTAATGAACGTTGACTGTAGTTCACAGTAAGCTGTGGGTAAATCAGCAATACTACACTTCTATTCTAAATACTATTATAAACTATAATAAACAGACAGGAAAACACAGGGAACTAGTAAACAGGGAACTGATATTCCTAGGTTAGGATATCAGTCAAGGTGGAGTCTGAAGAGGTGTGTCTTCAGGCCTTGACGGAATGCAGGCAGGGTTGGAGTAGAACGTAGGGGAATGGGAAGTTCATTCCACCACTGAGGAGCTAATGTGGAAAAACTCCGCAGTTGGGACAAGCGAGAGCCTTTGACACGGGGGGGGGGGAAGTGCCAGTCGCCCTGCTGTCGAAGAGCGAAGTGGTCGAGCAGGAACATAGTTCTGGATTAAGTCCTGCAGGTAGGTGGGGCCTGTCCTATTGGCTGCAGTGTAGGCCAGGGTCAGAACTTTGAACCTGATCCTGGCTGCAAATGGCAGCCAGTGGAGTGACCTCAACAGGGGGGTTACATGGGAAAATTTCAGGAGGTTGAACACAAGCCGGGCAGCTGCATTCTGGATCAGTTGAAGAGGCAGAATGGTGCAGGCCGGTAGGCTTGCGAGCAGGGAGTTGCAGTAGTCCAGGCGTGAGGTGACCATGGTCCGGACAAGAAGCTGGGTGGAGTTGGTGGTCAGGTACGGTCGAATCCTCCTGATGTTGTACAGGAGGAACCTGCAGGACCGAGCCGTCGCCCTGATGTGCTCTTTGAAGTCCAGCCGGTCGTCCAGGACCACCCCCAGGTTCCTATTCTATTGAATGACTTTATTTGATATGTTTGTTTGTGTGCTGTGGGTCTGCCCCACTGTCTCTGTCTTTTTGTTGTTGCTGTTATCATCAGGCTAAGCATCATAAGGCTATATGTACCTTGGTGAGGCTAATAGCAATAGCATCATAAGGCTACATGTACCTCAGTGAGGCTAATAGAACCATAACGCTATATGTACCTTGGTCAGGCTAATAGAACCATAACGCTATATGTACCTTGGTCAGGCTAATAGCACCATAAGGCTACATGTACCTTGGTGAGGCTAATAGCACCATAAGGCTACATGTACCCTGGTCAGGCTAATAGCAATAGCATCATAAGGCTACATGTACCTCGGTGAGGCTAATAGAACCATAACGCTATATGTACCTTGGTCAGGCTAATAGCACCATAGGGCTATTTGTAACTTGGTCAGGCTGATAGCACCATAAGGCTACATGTACCTTGGTGAGGCTAATAGCATCATAAGGCTATATGTACCATGGTCAGGCTAATAGCACCATAGGGCTATATGTACCTCCATCAGGCTAATAGCAATAGCATCATAAGGCGATATGTACCTCGGTGAGGCTAATAGCATCATAAGGCTATATGTACCTTGGTGAGGCTAATAGCACCATAAGGCTGCATGTACCTTGGTGAGGCTAATAGCATCATAAGGCTATATGTACCATGGTCAGGCTAATAGCACCATAAGGCTATATGTACCTCCATCAGGCTAATAGCACCATAAGGCTATATGTACCTTGGTGAGGCTAATAGTACAGTAAGGTCATAAGCAACCTGGTGAGGCTAAAAGCGCCGTAAAGCTGTTGGTACCATGGTCAGGCTCATAGTACAATAAGTTTATTGGCCTGTAATATAAGACTACGAATCCCATCTTACCTTCTTCTCCATCTCCTTTATTCGCTGCTTCTTGATGAGCAGATCAGTCAAGCCCTCCTCGAACGGTTCACCCACCAGCGTGTGTCTGTTGTAGGAGCGCATCTGAGGGGGTGGGACAATGGGAATGTCAATCAACCAATCAACTAATCAATCAACCAATAAAATTTGATTCAATGTACACTTAATGAGCACTGCAGATCAAATTCCGTTTTGATAATTGTCCCACAGTAATATAGCAAATGTTATATCAATATTATATAAACAATTAATCAATGGATTAAATGACTTGTATAAATTATGCAAATGCATCACTTGAAGTGTTGTTTCTCCTGACTAATTTTTCCATGGAGTTCAATCGGAAAATGAGTCAGGAGAAAGAACCCTTAAAGTGATCCATCATATCTACTGCATATCTGGCAGCAGAGTCATATGACTTACATCCATTTAGCCAACCATGGGTTCCATACTATTCCCATGTAATTTACAGCTTAATCTAGTCCCACCCCCCAATTCCCATAGAGATCAATTCAAATGCAGAGGTTATAGTATCGCTTGTCAGAGTACCTGAAAATAAGATCAAGAGTCTTTTGATATCCTGTTATGCCGTCATGATTGCATCACCTGTTAACCGGTGTTCCAAACAGGCATTTTTTTGAAATTCCCATTCTTTTTTTTGCCCCTTTCCCAACTTTTTTGGAACGTGTTGCAGGCATCAAATTCGGAATTAGAGTACATTTACAAAAATCAATAAAGTTGATAAGGTAAAACATTAAATATATTTTCTTTGTACGGTTTTCAATTACGTATATGTAAAAGAGAATTTACAAATCACTGCTTTCTGCTTTTATGTGCATTTTATATACTGTCCCAACTTTTTTGGAACTGGGGTTTGTATAACTGTTTCCTGCGATACTCAGACAAAATGAACAACGACAACGTTCTAAATCATAAAATATAGTGTTTAACCCCCTTGCCCATGCCCTCTGCTGAGTGACTAATCTTTTTTTGTCGCATCAAATCAACTTTTCCATTACTGCTCATTGACTTTTCAATGACATTTTAAAGGGCAGGACCTTTTTTCATAAATTTTTTAATAGAATTCCTGAGAACTTCTGGCACCGCAAGGGGAAACGCATTGCGTTCAAAACATTATGTCCCTGCAGGGACACCGTACCTCCAGATTCTAATGGCACTAAATGAATACTGGTCTCCTGGGAGTATCAGCAGCAGGCATTAAACGCAAGCCAGTGGAAGAGCCAACTGGTGAGAAGTAGCTTTCAAGCTAGCCAGGTAGTTCAGATGCAAAAAGTGAGGAGCTCCAGAATAACAAACTGATGTCAACCAATCATTGACTTTTTGCTGCAAACAGCAAACGATCTGATTGGTTCACGCGAGTCTGTGACTGACAGTCCACTGGAGCCACACCTAATAGGGAAGTTCATGGAAAACCTCAAGTCTCCCACCACTATTTAAAGGACCCGTTGCTGTTTAAACTATTTATTTATGGTGGGAGACTCTCCCGTGACCGCGGGACTTGGCGGAGTGCGGTGGGACCCCAGACTCTCCCGTGACCGCGGGACTTGGCGGAGTGCGGTGGGACCCCAGACGGCGGGCGGGTCGCTCACCCTGAGCCGGGTCTTTTGCAGGTTGCTGCGCAGAATGTTCCGAATCTCCTCCTCCCGGCCCTTGGAGACCTCCGGAAGCGCCCGTTCCACCAGCGGCTTCTTGGGCTGGATGTTCCTGAGCACGGGCGCGGGGAAAACAGGGTCCGGTCATGTGGTGTGAAAGGTGAACCAATCAGGAGCATGTGGTGTGAAGGGTGAACCAATCAGGAGCATGTGGTGTGAAGGGTGAACCAATCAGGAGCATGGGAATGGCATGCAAGAAGCAGTACGCGCCTTTCAACAACCAGCGGTTAAGATTTAACTGAAGCTTAAAATCTGTTTTTCCAGAGAGATCTGGACAAAAACCAGCTGAAATACGGCTAGAAGAAAAGGACAAACAGAACGGCTAAACAGTTTGGCTTATTCTATGCTGGCACGCCTGCTTCATACTGCTTTACTTCTCAACTACGACATCTGGTCACCTAAATTAACCCGCTCCACACACACACATCTGATAGGCAACACGCTTCCTGGCAGTCCATTGGCCAGTGATTCCCCAGGTTTAGTTACCCCTATGAGGGCCCCTTGGGAAAGAAAAGTTTGCACTGGCCATTCAGTGTACTGCAGCCTTTAAGGAGGAAGAATTTGGTCCCTCTTGTGTTGAAGTTTTACCAGCGTTTGTTTAATCCGCCAGTGATTCCCCAGGTGAGGATGGAGTGCTCAGTGGGCCTAGCTGGTGGAATGAGGCTAAAACAGGTAGAACGGAGGAGATGAGGAGGAGGAGAAAGAGGAAGAGCACTCACTGCATGGAGACGGTGGACGGCACGTTGGACGGCATCTTGAACCCGCCTCCACTCTCCACCAGCTCGATGGCCTGCTTCATCTCCATCTTGTGGTAGAAGGCAATGAGCTGAGGCTCCTTAGAGCGCTCGCCCGCAATCAGACATTTCTTTATATAGTTCTTATTGAAGCGATTTAACCTGCGGGGGGGGGGGGGGGTAGGGAGAGAGAGGGAGAGAGAGAGAGAGAGAGAGAGAGAGATAGGGGGGGTGAGATAGGGAAGGAGAGACAGGGAGAGAGGGAGAGGGAGAGAGAGATGGAGAGAGAGGGGGACAGAGGGGGAGAGAAGGGGAGAAAAAGAAGGGGAGAGGGAGAGATGGGATAGGAGAGAGAGAGAGGGGGAGAGGGATAGAGAGGGAGGGATAGAGAGGGTGTAAATGGGCTTGGTCTGAAACAGGCCGGGTCAGTGGGGCGGTTTTCCTCACACACAGATCGTACACGCCCTCTTACGAGCGGCTGTTAAGACCCATCAACCACACCCTGCGTAAGAAAAGGACCTGTAGACTGAAGAGAGAATAACTGCCCCATGGTGTAGAAACAGCTGGGGTGGGGTGGGCTGGGGGAGGGGGTGAGCAACGTCGGCTGAAGGTTTTAGGTCTTACATTCACACGGTGTAAAAGAACTGTGAAGCATGTTTTAGTACTGTTTGAATACAATGTCACTGCTGTGATGTTCGTCTTAATCTTAAAGCAAACAATGTGCGTGAATGATGTTTGCTTTTAGTCTTCATCTGATCACAGAGCTTGATTTTTATATGAACACTGACAGAACAGTGATGGATGTTTTAGTCTCACATGAAAAACTGTATTTTAGTCTCAAGTTGAATGCGTTGTGGACAGACGGATCACCTACTTGTCCTTCCAGTGGTGATGTCCATAATGACCACAAATGTCCTCTATGCCCGTCAGGAGATGGTCCAGGAACTAAGAGAGAAGCGTTAGCACGTTAGCACGACCGTTAGACTCCTACCCACGGAGCCATAATTAAAGTGACGTATGAACTATTAATCAGGGCATGAACTGAACGTTTTCAACATTTTACCAGCCACATTATCTTTTACAATATAGCACAACCTGGTTGGTTACCTGCCAAAGTGGCTGCTAGAGTAGAAAATCTACCAGCCACAATCACAATTTTACCAGCCTTTAGCTGGTGGCAGGTGTTAATTTCACACCCTGCTATTAACCCCAGAACATTCTATGTATTCTCATACAGGGTCGGTCCCCACTTGAATAGGAGTCTACAGCTCTTGAACAGACACAGCAGCTCTTCAGACAGAAGCTACGGCTGTAATATCCGCCAGTAATGAGCCCTGCCCTCATTATCGCCAGACGTTGCTGCCGCTCTCCCCTTTTACCCGTTTCTGAATTTGAGTCATTTATTTTTTTCACGCTCTATAGGGTAGGTTTTGCCTGCAGTTTATCTTTCCACATAGGTCAATGAAATGAATAATACGGGTGACATTTTATCAACAATAGAAGGCATCCCTTATCGGCTTTAGTTAAATTGCGAGCTGTCATCGACGTTCAGTTACTTGGATACTGTGTTGACCAGGGGCTGTCGAGAAAGCAAAGAGTTTGCGTGAAAGACGTGGGAAATGAAGCCTGCCTGGTCTCCCGCTCCACGGCACAGCTGTTTTCCCATCGACAAATCGCCAGGCTCCTTGGCGAAGTGGAACGGCCTGCTACTAAAGTCTTCCTAACTTCAGTGGAGAGCGGTGACAAGTCCGCCCATTCCAAATTGGGGATAACATTCGATTTCCAAGTAACCTGCCCCCCTTATAAATATGAAAGTGAGACCGAACATTACACGTCATTTCATCTTCGTACATGTACACTACCGGTCAAAAGTTTTACCCCAACCACAATTTTCAAGCAATCAGAGTTAAAAATATAAATAAACCCCTTTTATTTTACAAAAAAAAAAAAATCAAAATAAACACCTATATGTAATAACTGCTGAGCATATTTGTGCCACGTTTGTTGCCACTGCTGTAGAAGTTCCCACAGACGTCCTGCTTGTCCTTTACCTTTCTGTTCCAAACTAGCCTGACTTTACATCTCTTTTTGGAAAGAATTTGTTCATCTGTTCATTTTGCCAAATATGGCTTTTTTATGAACTCCAGATTTTAGGTCACTATTCTGTGAAGTAAAAGATTATTTTTAACATCTGACTATTCACTTCTTACCTTGAGGCCATTTGAGATGTTTTACAAAAGTTAAACTGCTTGAATTACACTAAAAACTGAGTACTAAAACACAGGTAAAATTTGACCAGTAGTGCATTTTATTTTCAATTTTATTTTCTTACAAATGGCTGAAAGGCAACCAGGAGAAGCAAAACTTGACAGCTACTTATCTGAAAGTATATTAGACATTGGCGTAATCCCTTTCAGAACAAAAATAGTAAATTAAAAAACAGTGTGGGTTATCGGCCTACAGATGCATAAGAGCCAGCCAAGGAGCTCACGTCAAACCAAGCTGCCGATGCTATCTGACAGGCCCTGCTAAAAACCGCCAAACCGCCCTAGGAGCTCGCAATCAAACCAGCCTCCCCAGCGCAAGGAAGGGCTGTCATTTTATTAACTGTCATCCAGGAAACACCAGTTAACCACAGGACTGACTACACCAGATTATTATTAGCTCATAAAATGTTTTTTTTTTTCTCTCTCTTTATTTTATTTCTTTTTTTTGCCTGAAACTATATCGCAGTTTGTTACTCTTATACTGTTACATCAGTCGTTTCTGTGCCCTTATTTAGATTCTTGGACACAAGAGGCAATAGCAGCATTCTTCTACAGCAGCAACTTCTACCTGGGAGCCTGATGTCCTCGAAAAACGTGGCGTACAGCACTGGCCAAATATTTACGCGTACTATTTATAAAACGGCGCATGAATAAAATAAACCGTACGCATGTGCAAGAGAAGTAGACGCCTTCATAAAACATGCATAGCTATCGATTATTATCCTCGTGTGTAGTGGGGAGCTCAGCTTGCAGAGTGTGTGCAGGTAATGCGACCGGTCCCATGTAACATTATTTTCTCTGTGTCCAAACGGGGGCGGGGGGGGGCACTTGGGCCTCCGGACTGTGGTTAGAGTGGCTCTGCCTGCGACCTACAGGGGGCGCTGCAGGGCCGGTAACCACGGTCCTGGCATGCTGCTCGTCTCCGACGAGCTGCATGGGTGAGTCACCACGGCTCGTTCCGCTGGGCGTGTGGCGCAGAGAGACTGCAGATCATCAGTTTGGGGCTTTATCAGGCTGCAGCACTGCAGGTACGGCGCTCGCGGAACTGGATTCGAACCTCAGGGGTTGCAGGTTTGATTCTCTTATACACCTGAGCAAGGTACTTAACCTCACGATAAATATGCAGCTGTATAAATGGAAAACGTGGAGTTTTTTTCAAGAAAATGAAGGGCTGCAAGTGGCTTTGGATAAAAGCGTCTGCTAAATGCCTTAATGTAACACGTTGTGACAAAAGAAGCATTTCATAAACCCCATAGTGGGTGGAGCTACGATCAGCGGTCAATCATGGACGTGTTTGAACCAGTATGCACTGCTTTTCACAGCAGAACACAATGACTGGTTCAAATCAGCAGGTCACTGATAACACGGGGTAGCTCTGCCTAACCCTTTAAGTTGTAAGATCATGTGATTAGAATGTTCTTAACTGAACGTTCTGATGCTGATGTAGCAATCACTACTTGGAATTTAAAGCAATGGAGTTCTAGAACACTGACTTAGAATTTTGAAAAACATTTTTTTTTAAATAAAAAAAAGCCTACGCTTCAGCAGGTTTAACGAAGCTTCATTCCTCCATCACCACGCAAATCTTATTAATAGAAACTGGCCCCGCTGTGGTGGAGGGGGGGGGTGGGGGGCAGAGTTGTATTCATCCACATGGCCTTTTACTTGCAAATGGGAAACACCGGTGACATCAACCAGTCTGGAGGTCACGGTGAGGGAGTGGTGACAACTTTCTGGGAATGAGGTAAGCTACTTAAGCCCCTCCCCCCGGGTCATCACAGACAGGAAGGTCACACAAGGTAAGCTTAACACCATGGCGACCATCTCACACGAAAATAATATACACAATAAAGATACTAATGCGGTATGTCCCTGCACTTCAGCGGCTATGCACTGGAGGACGAACGGCGGGAATCTCATTGTGCAACAGGGCTTTCCTTGGAAGACACCCACACAGGACTGATCTACTTAAAACTGGTAGAGCAACTCCGAATAAACCCTTCCAAAACATTTCAAACAAACCACAAACATTTAATTTGCATGGACCGGCGTGACGATAAACAACGGGCACCGTGTTGCACAATCGATAAGCAGGAACCCCAGAAGGGGGTAAGGAACGGCACCATACACCTTCTCGTGTGTCTAAGACAACCACAAACCGCCCTAAGATTTCTGAACACAATGCCAAAAATACAGACCACTTCATTTCAATATTGAAAAATAAAATTTATTAAGAATGAGGTTTGGAGGAAGTCAAATGGAGTGTTTGCGATTCCTGTTCCGAAATACAAAAGGGCAGATGGCGCATCACTTTGAGGAATCGTCTGACAAAAAAAACAAAAACAAAACAGGTAATTAAAAAAAAAATCTGTCATTATGGACTGAGGATGAACAGAAAAGCCCCGGCCGTTAACAACGCCTCAAACACAAGCAGATAAAGATACTATGCAGTACTAACGATACTAATGCCTCTACAGGGGCAACTGGCCTTCCTTTCACTGCGATAGAGTTTAATTCAGGCATTGGGTTGGGCACCCCACGGGCCCTGCAGGGGCGACAGGTTTTCCCTTCATAGTGATAGCGTTTAATTCAAGCATTGGGTCGGACGCACCTCGGGTCCTGCAGCTCGATTCTGAAGTGCTCTGAATTACTGGGCCCGGATATTATCCGATATTATCCCAGACAAAAGCACTTCAGCTGTATTTTATTAACATTACGGGCATTTAGCAGATGCTCTTATCCAGAGCGACTTACACAACTTTTTAGCATTTTTCTTTTTACATATTATCCATTTATACAGCTGGATATATACTGAAGCAATTCAGGTTAAGTACCTTGCTCAAGGGTACAACGGCAGTGACCTACCTGGGAATCGATCCTGCAACCTTTCGGTTACAAAGCCAGTTCCTTAACCATTATACTACACAGCGTTGACATTTTTGCGAATGACTCCATGTGATACTAGTGACAATAGAGATTCATTGAAGTGTGAAAACCAAGATTCCCATTCAAAGCAGATTCATACTTCATGTTAATTTTCAAAGACCTTTTGAGAATACAAAACATTGATTTACAAAATGTATTAATACAGACTTTGTTGCTACAACCATACATTTTAGCTCCTTTGGCTGAGCTATAGAAATGCTCTTCGAAAAATGCAACTTTGAAAATATTGAGACACCTGTCATTTCTCTAGAATGTAACCTGTGTGCATGGGTTTGTGTGTATGAAGGCCAGGTATTGTGAATTACCTGTGTGTGTATGTGTGTGTGTGGGGCGGGGGTTAGGTGTGTGCTACCTGTGGGGATAGGTGTGTGTTACCTGTGAGTGAATCTCCTCGTTGATGGAGCGCTTGGCCTCCTGTTTCTTCTTCACAGCCAGCAGGTCAACCAGCGGCCGGATCGTCATACCCTGAAACACACACACACACACACACACACACACACACACACACACAGGTCAGGGAGAGGTTCCGGGGGGGAGGTCTGGTCTTTTTCATTCTCTCTCATCTTTGCGATCCTGACGTCTCTTCCTCAAAGTCAATGAGCTCAGCGGCTCTTACTGGAGAGCAGCTGAGTAAGCTCGCTACACACCATTTTCACTGACTGACTCACTGACTGACTCACTGACACACTCACATGGTTTATAATACGCTGACAATGATCACACACACTCACACTCACACTCACACTCACACTCACACTCACACTCACACTCACACTCACACTCACACTCACACTCACACTCACACTCACACTCACACTCACACTCACACTCACACACTCCAATAAATGAAAGCAGAAACCTCTCAAGCTGGCCGTTTCACTAAAAGCTTTAAAAACATGAATAAATCATTAGAGGGGGAAGACATTCAGCTTCACAGCTGGTTCTGACTCCTGCTTTTGTGGGGATCATTCTGTCTCTCGATGCACAATCAGGCTCTAATGAACATTCTTTCAAAGTGGGGATGACTCTATTCGGCTGAGCTGGTGGTGGCTGTAATTCAAAGGGAATGTTTTTGGTGACATGCTGACATTCTGCAACAACGGCAAGATATTAACACTTAAGAAAAGGCTGAATTGCATACAATCCCAGGCCATCTGAAACAAACAGAATGTCTTAGAGTGCTACATCACTGAAAAAAAAAACACACAAAAAAACACTTTCCCAGCCCATATAACTCAAAATTACATTCCAGGGAGCTGTAAAATTGTGTATGCAAGTCCATTTTCTGTGCCATACCAGCAGATTGAGGGGATGTGTTGCAGAATCATCTGCGTGAAACTGGGGGAAGGTTAGCACACGGGGGATATTTTCACACCAAAACTTCATTTAAAAGGCGGTGAGGTAATACATTTCTATCGTTACATTTCTGACAGTTGGAAGATGCCGGAATTTGACGAAGTGCTATAGATGCACATATGTAGGTAGATAAAGGCGTAAAGACTTGATAAGGCACAAGAAAACAATGCATACTTTGTTCTTTTCGCATTCACGAACAAGAAGATAAAATGTATTTTACGCAAGTGAAACTTCATTTATATAGCACCATTCAAGAACAAATTCATGAAGTGAGAGGCATAAAATAAAATTAAAAACACACGCAAACAGCGGACACACAAACACCAAGCAGAGGCTTCAACTGAAAACAAGTCTGTATAGATGAGTCTTACACCCTTTAAAGTGTAAGAACATTCCAATGCTGAGGTAACAATCACTACTTGTAACTGAAAGCAATGTTTAGAACTCTTTGAAGAGTTCTAGAACACCGAACTTAGAATTGTGAAAAAAAAACATTCCAAAAAGAAAAAAAAAAACTATACTCTTCAAAGGATTAAAGGTGCCCACAGAATTAAGTCGAAAGGGAGGCTGTTCCATAGTTTTGGGAGCCACTGTGGCAAAAACCCGATCACCCTTTGTTTTTCATCTAGATCTGGGGATGACTAGCAGCCCCTGGTCCACAAGGGCCTAAGGGACCTACTGGTGATGTAAGGGCAACGTAGCTCACTAATGTCGACAGGTGCCTGACCATGCAATGCCCTATATGTGATGTCAAGAATGATTTTAAAATCTATCCTGAATTTTATGGCAAGCCAGTGTAGCGAGGCTAAAATGCGTGTAACGTGGGGCCGTCTATTGGATCTTGTTAGTCGCCTGGCAGAAGCATTCTGAACGATTTGTAGACGGTCCATAGAGGATTCACTGAGGCGTGTAAAAAGGGAATTGCAGTAGTCCAGACACAAGGAGACAAAAGCGTGGATAATCATCTCCAATCTCAAATGCTGGTTTAGACACAAAAAGGCCTAAGTCTAGCAATGTTCCCTCAGCTGGAAAAAAACAAGAGCGAGCTGGCATCCTATCCTTACGTGCTGATCAAAATTCACGCACCGCTCAAAAACGATACCTACATGTCTACGTCTGGACCTAACAGCTGTTACATGCACATTTTGGATGTAAAATATGCTGTCTCTAAACAAGGAAGTCTCACACTGCATGTCTTGATCTGGCAGTGCAAGCTCATTTCTGATTGGCTGCCCACTAGAATCACACACTGCCAATTTGTTAAAATGTACATGGCTATGGCTACTTACCATGGCTACTTACCTGAGCAACAGTGTCTCCAGAAGACCAATAAAAATCAATCAACAATTTTTTACTTTTTTTACTCTTTGGCTCTTATGTGTAATTTCACAAATAAAGATATGATTTTTATAGCACAGGGTATATAAAGCCTGTTACATGCTACACAGTTGTAGGCCTGATTTACCTCAATTACCCTATTACCCTTAAATCCTGTTGCGGTTTATAACATTACCTCCTGACGCGTGCCATGCCCTACAAGCACTTCTAATTCCTTCACCTGGGATTCTAACCAAAGGCTGTAAAAATGACGGACGTCTCATCTCAATTCCGTGGGAATTTCTCCGGGCGGGTAGACGTTTCCGCCAGGATCTCTGCGATCATCCCCTGCCAGAAATAACCCGCCGTTTCCCGAAGGCGCATTTTTATATTTTACAGCAGAATAATTCCTCCCCTCTACTACCTCACAGGTGCATCATTAGTGTAAAGGTAAAAGAGAAATGCGTTCGGTCTGCCATGTCGCTGGCTCACCTGCACGAAGACGGTGAAGAAGATGACGGTGATGATGGCCGTCAGGAACATGTCTCTCTTGGGGAAATGGTCTCTGTCCAGCAGATAGCCCAGAGAGAAAGCTATGGCCCCTCTCAGGCCACCGTACGCTATGATGAACTGGTCCTTCGTGGTGAGTTTGACTATGCGAAATTTGTTGATGATATAGGTCAATCCCACCACACCTGCAAAAAACATATTATTATTACTATTCATTTCCTGAGTATTTTTTTCCTGTAGCCTAAACATGACTATTCATGCCCGAGATTTCTCTGTTCATGACTTGACGGAGGTCTATGCAACAGAAACGTGCGACGCTGTTTTGTGATTATTACACAGTCTCCTAAAACACTTTGCTGATCGTGCTGTCAGTATTAGTCACTTTGTGCTTTTGCAAAACAACAAGCAGTGCTTGTTATGCTAATGAGTCTGTTATGAATATTTGAATTTAAATTTGACAGGGACTGTTTGAGTGACACACTGCTTCAGGGGAAGTGAACAGGGCGAGCTCAGTTTTCCGTTTGTCTAGTGACCGCATTAAAGGAACGCATTAACTCAGCTAAATTACTCAACTTCTTACCAAAATAAAACCTGTCTTCCCGTTTCCATAGTGACTGGGAAACCATCAGAGACCTGACCTATTCAGTAGCACTAAACTCGCTGGAAAAACAAATGGTAAATCATCCTGTAATCACTCTATATAACAAATGTTATTTTGGCAGATGGCAGATTTGTTTTTGCTTTTTTACAGCGTTATCACAGGCCACGAATTACAGCCTTTATAGTTGGGGGGGGGGGGGGGGGGGGGTACAACTGTCACACAACTGTCTTTATTGAAATTCAGGCCCGAGACAAATTGCCAGCACCGTGTTAAATGGCCCGTTACCTCTAAAATCACGACAGGTCCTCAGAGGAGTCCAGCCAGAGTACAGAGTCAGAGAGGAGTCAGCGACAGACCCAAAGCCCTACACAACAGCTACCTCTCCGTCCATACAGTATGCTGAATAATACTGTCCTTTATTGCTGCCGTTAAACTCTTAAATTTATGAGCATTTTTGGGAGTGGCTGTGATTACCTGTGATTTAGGAGTGGAAGTGGCCAATTAGAATGCTGATCTAATGTAGAGTGAATCGCGGTATTTTAATCGCTACTCTGTTACAACACGCAATAACCAGGGGCCTCGTTTTTCTGTATTAAAAAGTAACATGAATTTTCTAAGAGCTCAAACGGGTTTCGGAAAATGAAAAACGAAAACAAATTCAATTGAAGCCTATAACAAAGCTAAACACGTCTGTTGTGTTTGCGCGTTTTTACAACGTCGCTTTTCAACTGAACGGTCTCGCAGTTGAATGAGTGCAAAGAAATCAAGAACTAGAAGTGTGTGACAGATGCCGTTTAATAAAACATTATATTAAAAAAAACAAAAAAAAAACAATCAGTGCGATCGTAAATAAGCGGTACTTGTACTAATTTTCATGTAGATAAATCTGAAGCCGCTCTTCAGGGGTTTAGTGGGGTTGCCGAGTTGCATGGGAAGAACGTCTCCAGCCAGTGTGAACAGGGGAAGTAGCCAGAAATTCTGGGGCCCCTGAAAGAATAATGCCATGGGCCCCGTCGTGGGTGCAAAGCATATAGCAAATCATTTGTGGTCCCCCTCCTAGCTTTGGTCCTGAGAATTATTACCTCCTTTAGCCCCATGGTGCCGAGTGTGAAGGCACCTCTTTCAACATTTACTAAATATAGTTTTTATCCCATAGCGGAAGGTCTACTAGACTACATTTTAATAAGGGGTGGGTCACACAACGAGCAGTCACTGGGCTCCCCTACTCAAAAACAAAATTGCGTCATTTTTAATTTAATCTTTCTCCTGGACTGTTCCAAATGACTGACTGACACGGGCATTCAAATAAATGAATGTTTGCGATTTACAGTGTAAAGGAAAACAAGAACACAGTAATACTTTATTTTTTATGTATTCTGTTTTTAAAATGTAAAATACCGCTCTCTCGTGTGAGCAGCCTCACAGTGATGAAACGGGTCTTTGCAATCCTGGTGTTTCATCTCACAATCTCACACTTCCTCTTCCTGTGTCTAAAACTCCTCGGTCTCACGGCTGCATTCAGTAGCTGTGGACACGGTCAACTCAGTTTAACAGGTCTCCAAAGCAACTGTCACGCATATTCACCAGTCTGTACGGTACGTTGATTGACTGAAATTCTGTGTTTCAGAATCTTCAACTTTCTTTTTCAACCAAAGTCAATGGATTCCTAAAATTCATGATGCTTAAAGGGGTAATAAACACTAAATCAAATATTTTTAGTTATAAAGCCGAGTATCTTGACTCCATTTCATAAATCACGTATATCCTATTGCTTAAAAAAAACTTAAATGTAATTAAGCCGTGTCCACCCCGCATTTTGTGTCAAAAAAGAGGCATTCGCTGAAATCCAAACTGAAGCGTTTTGTTTGAGCCACGCCCCATTCATGACGGTAAAAAAAGGTAAACAACCTTTTTTCTACGCAAGCAAGTCAACACCCCCCCCCCTCTCCCTCTTCTTGATTGATGGGTATTCAAACTACGTTAGCCCTTTAATTTCAAATGGGTTTCCGTTTGAACAGTTTTCATGACGCGTCACATATGGAGTACTGCATATGGATGTCAACACTGTTACCACTGTGTTACTACATATGTATGTCAACACCGTTACTGCTGTGCTACTACATATGGATGTCAACACCGTTACCGCTGTGCTACGACTACCCGCTGTGCTCCTTGTTTTCTGTTGCACAAAAACACTGTATTTCGGTCGGCCAACAGGTGTCATGGTTCCTCCAGCCTTGTTAGATGCACTTCCTCTTAAGTCTCTCTGGATAAGAGCGTCTGATCTAATGTAGATCTGAAAATACGTTTGTCTACATTTTAATAAGGGTGACAGAATAACGGTTGCAGCCCAAAACTTTATAAACCAGTGGACAATAAGAGAGCGCTCCACTGCCCCGAATGCTGAGTGATTGGTCGATGCGACAGGCCGAGCAGTCGTCGCGGGCGACTCACCCAGCACGCGGGCGATGAGGCAGAGGAGGACGGTGACGGTGACGAAGGTCCAGTCCCAGGAGTGGTCCCCGGCCACCGTGGACACGCCCAGGAAGATGAAGATGAGCGTCTCGCTCACGCTGCTCCACATCTTCAGGAAGTACTTGATGGTGGTGTGGGACTTGTGGGATATGTTGGCCTCCACGTAGGGGCCGCATTACTGCGCCGCATGCAATCAAGCTGGGGGTGGGAGGGGGTGGGGGGTGGGGGGGGGGGGGGGTTACAGATACAGTGGAAAGAACAAAATCCTTCAGATCCAGCTATCTGTACACGGGTCAACAGAACAGCAGTGTACATGCGTTTCAGCAAACTCCCCCACAAGTATTTAACCGCAGGGATCTCATTTCTCTGCCCACCTCCTGAGATTAGCGCTGATTCGCCGAAAGGACGAGGATTGAGAAGTCTGGACTGAATCACATAGCGGGGAGTGGAGGGTGTGTGTGTGTGTGTGTGTGTGTCTGTGCGTGGAGGGGCTTAAGAGGACCGTCCTCATAAACCACAACTCACTCTCAGTGAGTGTAAGAACTCAGCTGATACAACAGCCAATGACAATGACACTAAAAAAATGTCACCCTACTGAAACGACACATACGGACTAAATCCAAACATTCGTTTTAAATTCTGTTTGAAGATTTTAATGCAGGAGAATCTGCTTCTTATTGACTAGATCGTATTGACATTTTGCCGTTGGAAGTTTGACCTTCGCCATCAGAAACCCGACACTGGGAGCTGTGAATAACAACGGATCACAGATATAAACCGCCGCAAAAGGTCACCAGCGGGTCACGGGAGCAATCGGTCCATGTTGGCGCAATCGGTCATGTTGGCGCGTTCCGTCCCTCTGGGAAATGGCAGACGCGTGCGGCCCAGGTGGCGGTTTGATACGCACGGCAGCTTTGATATCCACAACAGCTGCTCCATAAATGCCACGCGATGTGCTTGTCACTGTTACTACTGCAGAGGGAGCCGCGCGTTTATTCCATAAGTGTGTCACAGAGACTCTGGCAGCCGTTGCATGACGTGGCCGCAGAAGTCAATCGCAAGATGCCTACGCTTGTTCACAGCAGAGAAAACACATCATAGAGAGAGAGAGAGAGAGAGAGAGAGAGAGAGAGAGAGAGATGCAGAGACACAAAGAGAGAGATGCAGAGAGAGAGACACACACACACAAAGAAGAAAGAGACACACAAAGAGAAAGAGAGGGACACAAAGAGAGAGAGAGAGGAGAGAGATGCAGAGAGAGAGAAAGAGAGAGAGAGAGAGAGAGAGAGAGAGAGAGAGAGAGGGTGCAGATAATGAGCGGGAGGCGTGTGCGCGCGCCGGCCTTGAAACGCCAAACCTGACACCTCCACACCCCCCGATTAAATACGCGCCCCCCGTTTGTCAAGCCAGGCGCAAGCATCTGAGCAGCGCACGGATCTGAGCAGCGCACGGATACACGCGTGAAGAATGAAAGGCAGAAGGGCCGTAAATCCAGCGTATGGGACATGTATTAGAGAACGCACGCTGGCCGCTGCACGCTATTAAATCACTCCTGTACGGGGGACGGTCGAGCGTGTTTAACACACCGTATCCCGCTTCAATCGGCTCGCTCCTCAACCCGACAGATGCCACCAAACCCCCTGGAGATTAAGGGCTCAGTTTACAAGGAGCATCTTTTTTTAAATTCAGAACAAAAGTTATTTTCTTTCATTTGACCGATTGCTAAATCTTTTTGGCGGGTAAAATGTTCGGCGTAACTTTCTCAGGGATCGTGCAAGGTGTGTTTTCGAATTTCACTGGTATCTAAAGAGTTAAAGAGTAAGTGCACCCACTGTCTCAGCCTGTCTCCGCCTACTACACATTTTTGAAAAATACTTTGTGGGGTGAGCGAGGGGAAAGGGGTGGGGGAATCGTCATTTGCATAAATGAACGTGCAATGTACAAATGATTTCGTATAACTCGGATCAAACTGTCAAACTAGACGTTGCAGATCAAATATGAATCAAGATTCAGCAACTGCATGGCCTATTTCTCACCTCAAATATTTTCAGAAACGTATTTTAGTGGACTATTTAGGTGGAACACGAGAGTTTATGAACAGGACGCCATGTTGTTCCAGTTTAAAAACATGGAGCCAAAACGAAAGGAACGTAGCTGGTCTAACCAATCAGGTGCCGGCTGTTTCCGTTGTGGGTGACGACAATTATCAATATAAGGTACTGTGACATCACGATTGGGGCGGGGCAGTGTGGGGAGCAGGAAGGGAATTTCAACCATTAGAGGGCAGCACAAAGATGCTTTTCTACCAGTTTCTTATGATATACAATATTATTTCAGAATTGTTGAAATGACAGAATGGATGAATAAGCTTCATTACAAGGCAGGCATACAAACACGTTTACAGTGGGGGGAAAAAAGTGATCTAGGGCGTACTTACCCTTTAAACATTTCTTCACAAAGGCCTGGATGACTTTTTACCTGTACAGGTATTCCTCTGGTGGCTGTATGGAGGTTGTAACACAACATCCCCTGTCTAACACTCTCCTCATGACGTACAGCCTTACGAGACAATCAGAGCTCTTTTCCACTAAAAGCTACTGCAGAATTGCTACCATTTCACAACCTATATTTAAAATTCACAACCTATATTTAAAAGTATTATAAAGCATATTTAACGTCATTCACTGAGTCCTGTACTCTGAAGCTGAAGGCTCTATCGCTTGTATTCTCATGCAGTTGCCTTGTTGAGCTACTGCACGTGCAAATTCCCTTTAAAAGTGATAAAGGGCCTGTCCATGAATCTACCTGCCAGTCTGAAGTTTTATTCAGAATAAACAGCTTCAGAATTCATCGTGCGCGGCAAATTCATCCGGAACTAAACACGGACCTCAGGGGAGGGTTTATGCGAGCGATGGTTCGGCAGGAAAACGCTTGATAATTTACTGACGCGGCTTCACGCAAGGCTGCGCTGATGCAGGATTAGGAGGGAAAGGGGAATGCATTCGGGACGTCTGGAAATAGAGCCGCCGGGTACACACGAGGCTCTTCATATCGCCTCCCCCACGACACCTTTATTAACCCCCCCGTGATTTACCACGTCCGTGTAAACACCATTAAACCTTTCAAACATCAGGCACTCTAAAGGATTAAAGGCCTCTTGCTTCATTTGGATATTTCGGTATAGGACGATGACAAGAAGCACAGCCGGCACAAACCAAAACTAAAAAAACGAGAAATCTAGCAGCTCTAGAGAAACACAACCCCGAGGGCTTTCATTTCCTGTCCACAAGATTTTCAAACGACCCTCTGCGTCGACCGATACGGGACCAACTTCAGGTGGAAGTGCTCCTACACTGGCTCTGTTAATGGAAGTTGGTCCCATAATTCCTGCAAGGCATCATGGGGGTCTGGAATATCACGGAATATTCGAGCAGCCACGAGCACCCACAGTTTAGGGACGAATTCCGCATGCAGACAAACGGCCGCGTTCCTCCCGCTACCTCTTAGGGAGTGCTTTTCTACCCACTGGGGTGTTTTTTTACCCAATTCATTATTTTTTTTTTTTTTTTTTTTTGAGAGATGGTTTCAGGCTCTCAGCCTTTTCCAATTTCCTGGTTTTCCTGTCGAGCGACTTTGTGGCAGCGTCCCTGTACAGAAATGTGCTATACTAATAAAGTTGAAGTGAATGGAATGGAAGGGCATCAGTGTACTCACGCCATGATGCCGGACAGGTGGAAGACCTCGGAGGACAGGTAGGCCATGTAGCTGTAGAGGAAGACGAAGAGCGGCTCGATGACGCGGGTGTGCGAGGGTGAAGCGGGAGGTGAAGGCTGCCAGGATGCCGTAGATGGTGCCCACCAGGATGCCGCCGATCGACACCACCAGGAAGGACACCACGCCCAGGCACACGTCCACCACGGTAACCGAGCCAACGCCAGAGAACTCCTCGAACAGGTGGTAGAGCACCTGCGCCAGGTGGGAGAGGGGGGGGGGGGGGGGGGGGTGGGGTGGCAGGTGGTCATGGCAGGTTTAGGACATTTTTATTTATTTTTTTAATTTCACACCCATGTCTGTCCAGTTAGGAACCCGTAAGTAATGTGTGTTCATACTCATCGCTGCAGTCAGAGAAACACTGCTTATTTTCACCCCCGCAGGTCCCCCAGTTAATATTATAATACATTTTATTTATACAGCACTTATCGTGTCGAGACAGTCCCAAAGTGCTTTACAAGAGGCAACAATTAAACAATCGCAAAAGTACAAAACGTTACATTAAAATACAACAAGTGCATTATAATACAGATAAAAGCCGTGACTAAGGTGGGCACAGTGAGTGAAATGGGGTTTTTAAGACGGGATTTGAAAGCCGAAACTGACTGAGCACACTGCACACTGCACACTGCACACTGCACACTGCACACTGCACACTGCACACTGCACACTGCCACTGCACACTGCACACTGCACACTGCACACTCACTGTCACTGTCACGCAGACGTTATTACTGGTGCAGCTAATCCAGGGGTACGCGACTGACAGAGGGGGGGTTTGCTGGAGCATGATAAGACATGGATGTCCCACCGATTAAGACCCCTCCTGCCCTGAGTGGCGCTATACTCTGCCCCGGGGGGGACGTCCGGCCACGGCACAGCTCCGGCACAGCTCCGGCACAGCTCCGGCACAGCTCCGACACAATCTCAGCTCAAAGGAACCTTCACCAAATCCTTCAATCGCACTTTACACAGGAACCTCTCCGGAACAGAAACAGTGCTCAACAAGTTTCTAACAATCCTACAGTATCCTTCAGTCATATTTCACAGCCGTCCTGCAATATGCCTGTACAGAACAACGCAGTGCTGAGGCGCGTTTTGGAAAACATCCCCGCCCCTGACATTGATTGATTAAACGGCAACAGAGACCGATAACAAACCTTCCGCTCCAAAGCTTCAGATGCTGATCCCTCCCTTGAGGAAATATTTGGGGCAGTACGCTGTGTGCTTGTACGTGCAAAGCGCAGAATTATAAATATTAATGTGATGTAGAAACAATGAGAGCAGTGTCTGTTTACACCCTGGACCCCTTTAACCTCCACACACCAATAACATTTATGCAAATAATGTGGGCTAATAATAATAGCACAAACTCAGAATTGCTTTCCCACACGAAGCTTTAAACCCGCTTACTCCCCGAGTCATCTCCTCTCTGTACAACTCAAACCAACAGACACATAAAACAAGACAGCTGAGGGCGCTGGTGGTGACTTCCTGTTGCCCGTATGTCACTTCCTGTTTCCAGCGGCGGACATCACGGGCTTCTGAGCAGAGTCACGACGATTGCATTAGTGTCAGAAGAGCAGAAGCGGGGAGGACGTGCGCAGAATTAGAAACCAAGAGACGCATCATCGCTCCCTCTGTGCCTCTCCTCAGAACCGCAGCAGGGAGTGTGTGTGTGTGTGTGTGTGTGTGTGTGTGCGTGCGTGTGTGTGTGTGCGTGCGTGTGTGTGTGTGCGTGCGTGTGTGCGTGCGTGCGTGTTTTATGTCCGTGTATCTGTGTGTGTGCGTGTGTGTGTGTGTGTGCGTGCGTGTGTGTGTGTGCGTGCGTGTGTGTGTGTGCGTGCGTGTGTGTGTGCGTGCGTGTTTGTGTCCGTGTGTCCGTGTATCCGTGTGTGTGTGTGTGTGTGTGTGTGTGTGTGTGTGTGTGTGTGTGTTGACACTACATAAGGGCTCATTTTATCCCCCACAATCCTCCTCTGCCAGTCTTATTAACTGAGTGGATCTCAGCACAGTTGTCATGGGCTCAGTGGACAGAGGCCTTTAGACACACAGCTGACGGTCCTGAAGAGAGAGTCTATATGCATTCACGGGTTCAGAATGGCCACTCTGAGTTACACAGTACCATACGTCGGCCTTGAACATGGCCTCAGAGAAAAGCATTATGGGTCCTGTCGACGACGGGATTCATTTGTACAAGCCTTTCAAAAGCCCGGCGACCAATAAGAAACAAGGATAAAAGTCACTATGTGCAGAGAAGGAAGCATCAATGCCTTGAAACTGAACAGATGCCTTTACAGAAAAGAAACCTATTTAAAACTCATTTCACTTCTTGGGAAGGCACAAAAATATCATCCCACCCTCCTTTATGGGGAGCATGTCATGATATGACGGCACGGTGGTGCCACGAATAGCACTGTCGCCGCACAGCAAGGGGGTCCTGGGTTTGAATCCCGGCCGGGGGCCTCTCTGCGTGGAGTTTGTACGTTCTCCCCGTGTCCGTGTGGGTTTCCTCTGGGTGCTCCAGTTTCCCCCCCCCACAGTCCAAAGACATGTTAGGCTAATTGGGGAGGGCATTGCTGTGAAAGAGCACGAGCGCTCAGTCAACATACCCTGTATAAATAATCGTTAGAAGCTAAAAAACAGAGCAGTGGGCCTGTATCCACCACACGCAGCTGTGACATTTTTCTAAGACCCGGGGCGAAAATGAAAATCAGGAAAGGCGGTTTTAAACAAATGGCCCATAACGGCGTAACCGCAGCGACGGCAAGCCTGAGCAGGAGCAGCCGCGGGGTCCGCGATGCTGGAACCTCCGCCACAAATGGTTGCCCCCGACGACGTGCCTTTTCTTGTCGGGAGGGGTGTGGGGGGTGGCAGTATCCCCTCCCACTTGCGATACACACCCCCATCTTAGTGTGCGTAGAGTAGAACCGTATAATTCATTACTTGTAGGGCCTCAATGCAGCGTTGACGTAAACCCTCCCTCCACGGGTGAGGCTACGTTAGCTAGCGCGCCGTGCGGGAGCCGCCAGGGACGACCCAAAGACTCTGGGGTGGGGGGGGGGGGTTAAATTTCGGACAGCCTGGGTCATAATTACTCATCTCTCTCTCCCCTCAATAAATTGGTCTGACCCAATAAAACAACAAATAGCGTTTATAGCAGTAGCACTGACAGGGAGCAGCTGAGCGCCTTTATAGCAGTAGCACTGGCAGGGAGCAGCTGAGCGCCTTTATAGCAGTAGCACTGGCAGGGAGCAGCTGAGAGGGTCCAATATCCCGCGTGTTATTATTTCACTCCTCTGCCGCACAACAACACTATTAAAGAGCCCAATTTACCCGCGTGCGACGCTGGCGCGCTAACGCCTTATTTAGCCTCATTTATCCAGCCATGTTTTCACCTGCATGCAGATCCAGAGTGTGTGTGTGGGGGGGGGGGGGGTTGGGGACAGGACGGGACAGGGGAGTGAAATGAGGTCATACAAAAAAAAAAAAAAAACTTCAGGCTTCTACTGAGCATGCCGCAGAGAGGAGGGGAAAAAAATCATGGCTGCCGCGGTTGTATTGATGCTTTTTACTCGATTGCATTTTATTCCACTTTTATTTTTTTATTTTTTTAACACAAGTAGGTCAAGTAGGAGCTCAATTCTATTTTGCAGCCATGACCCCGGGCAGTCAACATGGGCAGGGAACGCAAAGGAATTGTGTAGCCAATCGGACGCAGGAGAATAATCAGGTGATCAGATAAAACCTAAAAAAGCAGACTCACCGAATCCGGCAGACCACAAACGAGACACACAACACCGTCAGTCACGACATTTTTCCGAAAACCTCGCACACCCACAAAATAACGAAGACCATCTGCTATGAGAGACGTTCATTGAAAATGGATTTTGGCAGCACTGTGGGAACTGACTGCAAATGGAGATGTCTGGTGCTGAAGGGAACAAAAACCTCCTCTCCCACAGCACTCTAATGGGGGGGGGGGGGGGGGGGGCAATGGGGGGGGGGGGGGGGGGGGTCCTCTCTCTCACATGTAGAAATCATTTTAGATTTCACAAATACTAAAAGAGATGTCTTTTAAAGATGTAAAAAGTACTCCTTCCATAGGCTTCCATTGTATTTGAAACTCAATGTCTGTGCAATCTTCACTAAACGTGGTACACACGCTCTAGAGTAAAGTATTCAACAACGTCTTAAACATGGAAATGATTTAACGTTGCGGGTGTGGCCTTTCTTTTAAAGGCCGCCGGGCCCCTAAACCATAAACACCCCCGCGCCCCGCCCCGCCCAGCGCAGCTCACCACGGTGACGGCATCGTTGAGCAGCGACTCTCCGAACACCAGGATGTGCAGAAGCTCGTTGATGTGGATCTCCTCGAAGACGGCCAGCACGGCGACGGGGTCCACGGCCGAGATGATGGAGCCGAACAGGAGGCAGGCCAGCAGGTCCACGCTGGCCAGGTTCGTGCCCTCGATCTGGCACACGCCGTACAGCAGGCCGCCGATGAAGAAGGCGTTCCACAGCGTGCCCACCACGGCGAACACCAGGATGGTGCCCAGGTTCTCCATGAAGGCCCGGATGGGCAGGAAGTAGCCGGCGTCCAGGATGATGGGCGGGAGCAGGCACAGGAAGAAGAGCTGTGAGTCGAGGATCGGCGGCTTCTCGCCCACCACCCTGATCAGCCCCCCCCACCAGCAGCCCCACCACGATCAGCAGGCAGCTCTCAGGCACGATGGACGACAACCGCGGGATCAGGTGGAACCCTGTCGAGAGAGAGTTCATCATTACCTGTGCTGCAATCATCATTACCCCGAGTTACAGCGATCAGTACCTGTGTTACAATCATCATTACCTGAGTTACAGCGATCATTACTTGTGTTACAATCATCACTACCTGAGTTACAGCGATCAGTACCTGTGTTACAATCATCATTACCTGAGCTGCAACCATCATTACCCGAGTTACAGCAATCATTACCTGTGTTACAATCATCATTACCTGTGTTACAATCATCATTACCTGAGCTGCAATCATCATTAGCTGAGTTACAGCGATCATTACCTGAGCTACAATCATCATTACCCGATTTACAGTGATCATTACCTGTGTTACAATCATCATTACCTGAGTTACAATCATCATTACCTGAGCTACAATCATCATTACCTGAGTTACAATCATCATTACCTGAGCTACAATCATCATTACCTGAGTTTACAGTGATCATTACCTGTGTTACAATGACCATTAGCTGTGTTACAGTAATCATTACCTGTATTACAATAGTGTTACAAACCTTGGCCTCTTCCTCTTCCCCCCCCCCCCCCCCCCCAATTTAACTTTGCTTGCACTCTTGCGTTTTTTACAAATCCACAGCAGATACAAACTAAAAGCCAGCTCTGTCAACTTTACCAGGCTCAACAAACAATGAAATCTACCCTGGCCACAGCACAGGAAGTGACATCACAGACACTGATGAAAAGCCCATAGTCATGGATCATGTGACACACGGAGTAGAGAAGCAAAACAGGGGGTAGGACAGGCTCTGATGTTTTTGTAATTCAGTTAATATATAAAGTTAGTTAGCATGATTACATAAGTTAGGCTGCCGGTTACGTCTAACTCAGTTAGTGCACATCCAGGATTTAAGTAGGCTATCTGACCCAGCGTTCAACCGGAATCCCACTGGAACAAATATTCGCTTTGGAAATGTGATGTCACAATGACGTGGGGGACATAATTTTAGTGGCGGAGACATAGTACTTCATGTCAAGGTATACACTCAATTGCAGAACAGGAAGTAGTAGCCATTTCAACAAACAAAGCTACTTGGCTCCAGTTTGGCCCCAATTCGTAGAGACGACAGTCTGTCCGAACCCTGTCTCATTAATGCCACTGAGCTGCAGAAACAGGAAATGAGCATCAGGACACATGGGAGGCCACTTCCTCCGCATCGCTAATCGCAATCCTCCAGCCTCGCAACGAGGACGCTCGTCCCACAAAAAACACATCCAATTTCACTGAAATCCTCCGCAAGTCCAGGCGGCTATCAGGAAAACAGAGAAAGAATGAAAAAGAAAGATAATATCACCCTGAGCCGTTTGAGAGATTTCCTGATAAATGGGCCCGGTCCACTTTGCATTCATTATCAGGCCCACACTAGTAGCTTTGCATTCATTATCAGGCCCACACTAGTAGCTTAGCATGTGACAGAAGCCAGCGAAGACTGTAGGTTAAGCGTTTTCCTTAGAGGGAAGGCTTTAGGATGTCATGGCCAGGAAAAAAATGGAAAAAAAAAACCTTTGTTCCAAGAGCTGGAAGTTTACAATACAGTGAAATACAATGGTTGGGTTAAAGCGTGGCATTTGCATTTTGTTAACTATTTGACGTTGGCACAAAAAGGCTTTTTATTGTATACAGACATGGTTATTTTTCTCTGGGTGACATAATGCCATCTCTGCTGACCATATTTATAGACTCAATGAGGGCAGAGTGCAGTTATGTTATGTATGTATGTATGTTATGCATGTACATCTGTACAAATGTACAAATGTATTTTTGAACAGTATGTATGCAGAGGATTCTATGCTATGTAGGTCTGTTTGTGAACGTTTGTACAGTGTTCTTGCATCGAAGGCATGAATGTTTTATTGGACACCGTTCTCTTAAAGTCAACCAATCAGGAGAAGCCAGGGACAAGTGGAGAACAAAGCAATTTTATTCTATTTTACTCTATTATACTAGATATACTCAATTTCTTTCTCAACATGTACACCCGAGCGGTTCTCTGTCTGGGTTCAGGCTCCACGGTTCTCCTCTGTTGGAATCTTACAAGGGCGATGCTATCAGGTGTCTTGTGTGACAACGTGGGACATTGACCTCCTGTCGAAAAACAAGGCCCCCGCCTAGAACAGCCCCGGTGACAAGGGCACGACAATAAATTAAAACAGGATCCTTTCAAACCCGGAGAGGAAAACAGATGAGCTTTTTTTATTTTTTTTTTATTAGTTTTTTTTTATTATTACCTCTCCTGTAAAGGGAAGACATGCAAACTCCCGTTAAGTGCATAACATCCCAAAACACTCCTTCTGTCATAGTAGAACACAGCCAACCGCACTGTGACAGCAACACAGACAACTGTGCCTTCGGCCAATCAGACGGCAGGAGCCAGCTACAGGCTCAGGGGGAGAAACGCAAAATAACAAAAATTAATAAATAAAGTGAAAAACTACTTAAAAATGCACTGGAGCCCCGAGGCATGGGAGGTCATCCCAGCTCAGAATGAAAAGAGACAGGTAAGCAAAGTCCTGTCTGTTACACTACAGCCCTGCGTTACTTAAGCCTGTTTGCTTAACAGACACACACACGCTCTCTCTCTCTCTCTCACACACACACACACACACAGCAAAGCTTTTACCTCTTTATTAATCTGCAGAGCTTCCTCTCCTGTATTCTTCTGCTAAGTGCTTTGAGCACACCAGGAAAACGTTTTTTATTATCATGCATTACCGTTACTGGTTTGCTGACACAGCGGGACGTGTGGCAGTCCGTTGCCTTTGTTCGAGGGCACAGCCGTGCATGGTCCACCTGGGATTTGAGCCTGCAGCCCACCTGGGATTTGAGCCTGCAACCCACCTGGTAACAGTCCATTTGGATTCATAATTGCCTACTTCTCCGCCTCAGCTGATATGTCACAGAGCACCTCCGATTCAAAATGGCTGCCGTGCGTCACCCAGGTGGGTTCCTCGCGCCGGTGGCGGTTGAGGCAGGTTTCTCTGCCCTGCGCTTGCGACATGAAAGGCGCTACATGGTGTGTTTATCAGGGAGAATGCAGTGCAATGTTGTCGTATCATGAAGCCACCTCCCTGTCGCGCTGTCTGCAGGGCTATTCATTTTTAACACACAAAGGGCTTGATTTACTGAGTCCTTTAGCGCATGCAAAACCTTTTAGTGAACGCAAAACCAATAACACGACCAGACATTGGTCAAGCCGGTATTTGTTTTTGCAGCGATCATTGGTTGTGTGATTAGTTTTACACATGCTCAAGGTCTTAGGAAATCAGACCAAAACTTATATACATTTTTTCAGGCAGTAATAAAATAGTAGGGTTTCAGAATGTTTTTTTCTAAATTCTACGTCAGTGTTCTAGAACTCTATTGCTTTAAAACTAACAGCAGTGATTGTTACATCAGCATTAGAATGCTCAGTTAAGTCCACCGCCTGGCTTCAGTTAAGAACATTCTAATCGCATATTTGTGATCTTACACGTCAAAGGGTTAAAGGCCTTGGAGCCAAGGCCGGGTTTGGCAGAGCGAACGCGCTACGCTGTGCAACTCCAGACGGGCTCGTTGGCGCACGCAGGTCGCCTCGCGGAGAAAGTGCAGGTAAAAAAAAGACGAACCCGCATGTTCTGCCCGTTAGCGGCCTTTTTTTTTGTTTGTTTTTTTCAGCAGCCGTCTCTTCACGGACCGCTGCCGCGGCAACTCGATCAGCCTCGCCCGGCGTCACGCCAGAGTCGTTAGAAATTGCGGGCTCCGCACTCCGCCTGGCTCGATTTAACGAGGAAAGCACGGCAAAAGATCAAAGCGAGGAGTGTCTAACACAATTCTGTTAAACTCTTTCCAAGGCGGGCGAGGCGCAAGGCAGTACACCCAGATACCCATACGATTGCTGCCAAAGCATTCCACCTTTGGTTCATCTCATGAATATTCATTAAGGGGCGTGGTCAAGCGGAACACTGTGGAAACGCACTGCGATGTAGCACAGGAAGATCCTGCGACCAGCTGGAAGCTTCTGGAAGGCTGGCAGGAAACACAGAAGCAGATAATCAGGAGGGTCTGTATAATCTGTGTTATAGTCATGTCCGCACACGTCACATTACTGTCATTTAACAGACGCTCTTACCCAGAGCCACTTAGGACAAAGGGGTAACATGAGCTCACTGACCTGATTAATATCAGCCAAAGCAGCTCCAGACCTGGATAACTACAACAGCCCCAGGCCAGACTGCAACCTGTCCCTCCTCATGCCCACGTCATTGGTGTGTTCATCCTGTTAAGGCACTGTTCTAGTGCATGGATGGGCTCTATGGTCTAGTATCTGATAAGGCACTGTTCTAGTGCATGGATGGGCTCTATGGTCTAGTATCTGATAAGGCACTGTTCTAGTGCATGGATGGGCTCTATGGTCTAGTATCTGATAAGGCACTGTTCTAGTGCATGGATGGGCTCTATGGTCTAGTATCTGTTAAGGCACTGTTCTAGTGCATGGATGGGCTCTACAGTCTGGTATCTGTTAAGGCACTGTTCTAGTGCATGGATGGGCTCTATGGTCGGAAAAAAACAAACAAACTATGAAAAATAGCTGCCATTATTTCACACGGCTCTTTTCTGTACCCGTAGCCGAGGTTGTTACGGTCGGGCGCCTTTCGCTCAAGGCGACAGCGGCAGAGCTTCATGGATTCGGCCGTGGCCATTCGCCGGCGACCAACCGTATCGCCAACCGCTATACTCTGAGCTGCCGCCCTTCAGAAGGTTCCAGAATCCCGCCGGCAGCCGGCTTCACATCCAAGAAGCTGGGTTATTCGGGAACAGATTTGTTTTCCGTTGCCTTTCATCGACTAACCGCGCCACAGGAAACCGTTGGGGCGAGGTTGGGTGGCCCTAAACTTCATCAGCTGGAAGAGCAGAGCACACACCTAAAGGCCACTGACCGCTCCCAAAAGGCAACGGGCCGTGCCGTCTACGAACGTGGTTCCAGACCCCTGAGGCTCGCCTTTTAAAAGAAGGGTGACCCAGAGACAGCTCCACAAATGCCAAGAGGGCACCAGACAGCTTAAATCCTAAAGAGCTTAAATGTGAGTCTCTGGCAGCTTGAGTTGCTCTGAACAAACTCTCTGGGTATAATCAAGAGAATCCCGCGTTAAATTCCGATGTTCTCCGTCTCAGACGGTCTCTTACCGCCGTCTGGTTGGGCCGCTGAAAGACCACCGCTGAACTCGACTGAACATTCTATCAAGTGTAACAACCGGCTCTTGTGTGTGTGTGTGTGTGTGTGTATAGTCATACACACCCCAGGAACGCAGCGAGGCCCATGCCAATTCTCTCAGGCCAGTTTGTCCGCCGTGACAACGGGACCGGTCACATGACCGGGTGAGTGTGTGGCGCACCGTCTGGAGTGGAGTAGGAGGAGTCGGCCTATCGGCCGGGAAAGGGGCCATGTGACAGGAAGGCCTACAGGTGTGATTTAGCAACCTGTTCTGATCTTAAAGGCAGGAAGCAACACGTAACCAAGAGCTACCGCATGTGAACAGAGAGAGAGGGAGAGAGAGGAAGAGGGAGGGGGAAAGAGAGAGGGGAGATTGACAGAGGGGGAGGGAGAGAGAGGAGGAGAGAGGGGGAGAGCAAGAGAGGGAGAGATGATGATGGAGGGAGAGGAGAGAAAGTTGTTGCATAGTATATACCGATTCTTCCTCCATATTAATGCTTAAACATTGCACTTGTATTATCTACAATATTTCCAAATGCATTTCGTGCCAGTAAAGCGCACTGAATCACAATGTGAAAGAAAGGATGACAGAGCGAGAGAGAGAGCGAGAGAGAGAGAAAGAGAAAGAGAGATAGAGGGAAACAACCGCACAAATCACACCCTTCAAAATGAAAATTCCAGCTCTGAAGCACAGAACTTGTTCAGCCTGTTGCTTGTAGGAATAAGGAGCGGAGCCCTGAAGCAGGCCAGGGTACTGTGATGCAGAGCGAGGAGGCTAAACTCAGCACACCGTAGGCTAACCTCAGAGCGCTGGAGGCTAATGTCTGCGCACAAGCTAATCTCGGCACACAGGAGGCTAAACACAACACACTACAGCAGGGATCTCAAACTCAAATCCTGGAGGGCCGCTGTGTCTGCTGGTTTTCGATGTGTTCCTGCACTTAAGTGTTTAATTTAAGTCATTGATTGGCTAAAGAGTCTGCACACCTTGTTTCCAAGGCCTAAATTGGCTGCTGATTGAAAGGAAATCACAAAAACCAGCAGAGACTGTGGCCCTCCAGGACTGGAGTTTGAGATCCCTGCACTAGAGGCTAAAATCAGCACACCGTAGGCTAACCTCAATGCATTGGAGGCTAACCTCTGTGCACTTTAGGCTAATGTCAGTGAACCATAAGCTAACCTCCGCGCGACATAGGCTAACATCAGTGCACAGGACGTTAACCTTAGTGCACAGACTAATCTCAGCACACAGGAGACTAATCCCCCTGTGCTGAAGACAGCGAGAGCTCCAGGGAATGCTGCCCTAGTTTTCAGGACAAAGGAACAATCGCAAAACTAGCAGCCCCGTCCGCCCTTCCCAACCCCCGTGGACCAGCACTGACAAAAGGATAAATTTACCGACCGTGTACAACAATCGTAAACCCAGCAAGCTGCTGGAAAAATGAATTACAGCACATTCAAGAGCATAATGCGCCTGGTTATAGCAATATAGCCTGATACAATACGAAGCCCTGCAGTGGGGTGAAATAATTATTACATTTACGCGGGATGGGAAAATCAGCCAATAATAAGGACTGATGATTGTGGTGATGACCGTTCCATTCATGATGATGTAAGCGACAGATCAATATGTGGTGATGACGGCTGACTTGCGTGGGAATGCTGACGTGTGTATTTATAGCCGGGTAGTTTACAGACTTGGTCCCTGTGGAATTGCGCTCTTCCCAGTCCGGCTGGGAAGTGAACTTGATCCCGGATGAGCGCGTTCCCAACTCCCCAATCCTGGAGTCACATTCCATAAATAACCAGCATCCATCCCACTGTCAGATCCCAGACCTCTCTGTGAGAGATAACACGTACACGTGTGTGTGTACGTGTATGTGTGTGTGCGCATGTATATGTATGTATGTATGTGTCTCTGCACGTGTGTACGTATACGTGTATGTGTTTTGTGTGAGTGTGTATGTGTATGTAATCGTGTGTGCGTGTGTGTGTTCGTGTGTGCGTGCATGTATGCGTGTGTATATGTGTGTGTATGCATGTGTGTAGATGCGTGTGTGTGTGTGTGTGTGTGTGTGTGTGTGTGTGTGTGTGTGTGTGTGTGTGTGTGTGTGTGTGTGTGTGTGTGTGTGTGTGTGTGTGTGTGTGCGTGCGTGTGTGTGTGTGTGTGTGTGTGTGTGTGTATGCATGTGTGTAGATGCGTGTGTGTGTGTGTGTGTGTGTGTGTGTGTGTGTGTGTGTGTATGCATGTGTGTAGATGCGTGTGTGTGTGTGTGTGTGTGTGTGTGTGTGTGTGTGTGTGTGTGTGTGTGTGTATATGTGTGTGTATGCATGTGTGTAGATGTGTGTGTGTGTGTGTGTGTGTGTGTTTATATGTGTGTGTATGCATGTGTGTAGATGCGTGTGTGTGTGTGTGTGTGTGTGTGTGTGTGTGTTTGTGTGTGTGTGTGTGTGTGTGTGTGTGTGTGTGTGTGTATGCATGTGTGTAGATGCGTGTGTGTGTGTGTGTGTGTGTGTGTGTGTGTGTGTGTGTGTGTGTGTGTGTGTGTGTGTGTGTGCATGTGTGTAGATGCGTGCGTGCGTGCGTGCGTGCGTGCGTGCGTGCGTGCGTGCGTGCGTGCGTGCGTGCGTGCGTGTGTGTGTGTATGCATGTGTGTAGATGCGTGTGTGTGTGTGTGTGTGTGTGTGTGTGTGTGTGTGTGTGACAGGGGTGCACAGTCCTGGAGCGCCGCAGTGTCTGCAGGTTTAACTCCGGTCCTGGAGGGCCACAGTGTCTGCAGGTTTAACTCCGGTCCTGGAGGCCCACAGTGTCTGCAGGTTTAACTCCAGTCCTGGAGGGCCACAGTGTCTGCAGGTTTAACTCCGGTCCTGGAGGCCCACAGTGTCTGCAGGTTTAACTCCGGTCCTGGAGGGCCGCAGTGTCTGCAGGTTTAACTCCGGTCCTGGAGGGCCGCAGTGTCTGCAGGTTTAACTCCGGTCCTGGAGGGCCGCAGTGTCTGCAGGTTTAACTCCGGTCCTGGAGGGCCGCAGTGTCTGCAGGTTTAACTCCGGTCCTGGAGGGCCGCAGTGTCTGCAGGTTTAACTCCGGTCCTGGAGGGCCGCAGTGTCTGCAGGTTTAACTCCGGTCCTGGAGGGCCGCAGTGTCTGCAGGTTTAACTCCAGTCCTGGAGGGGGCGCAGTGTCTGCAGGTTTTTTGTGTTTTTTCTCCCCCAACAGCAGCCAATTTAGGCATTAGACATAACGTTTGTGTATATTTTTAGCCAATCAAGCTGACTAAAAGTATACACACATTTAGAACGTACGTGCTGAAATGCACCGAAATCCTCCAGTACCGGAGGATGTACACCCCGGCTGTAAACCAATGGAATGTACAGTTGCATAAACTTTAGCGATTGGTTGGTGCATGTCTGAGGTAATGGGCGGAGCTTGTTATGGGGGCGATGATTAATTGCTGGGGGCACAGGGCTCTTTGGAGTGACTGACAGGCAGCCTTCGCCCGATGTCACGCTCGGCTAGTCGAGACGACGGGGTCACACGGGGCAGCTGGGAAAGGTCCTCCCTGTCGCCTACAGTTTCTGCAGTTCGCCATGAGCATCTCTCTGGATAAAGCTTTAAAAACATCACATTATAGCACCTATAGCAGCCTCTCTTATCCAGAGTGAGTAACGATGTAGGTGCAGGATGCTGAAATAGACACCAGCAGAAAGAGACAGAAACACACAATTCTACACGGAGGCTCAGACAGGACAAAACCAGCTGAAAAACACAACAAGGGCGTAAAAAAAAAAAAACTAAACCTGGTTAGTCTCCTGCTCCCGGAAAACTACTCAATTCAGGCGACTTTTCTTATAAAAATGGGACAATGTGCCCTAAAATAACCATATTTTATGAACAAATGAAACTCAATTCTTGTTTAGAAACATCAGAGTAGTGTCGCAGAGGACACTACATAGAGGAATTATTTTAGGAATAAAAACCACACACACACGCGCGCGCGCGCGCGCGCGCGCACACACACACACACACACACACACACACACACACACACACACACACACACACACACACACACACGCACATGCACACGCACACGCACACACACACACACACACACACGCACACACACACACAAACACTTCCCTGACCTCAGCATATGACATCTTTGGTGGGTATGAAATAAAAATTCCAAAAAGCTTTATTGCGCACCAAACGCAGACAGAAAATTGCCTTATAGTGTCGTTGTAATGGCTTGTACGTAACATACATTATGGTTAGACTAAAAATACACATTGAGGTAAACGTTAAGCCATGAACAGGAGATTAATGAAGTCAACAGGAAATGAGAGCATAATGAAAAGGCTTCTTTTTCAAAAGCGGGTTTGGCCGAGGAGATAAAAGCCCTCACAGAGTCCTTCCATAACAGCGAAGCGTTAAAATGGCGGCTCAATGGTAGCACACAGGAGTTAAGGAATGGATGAGCGCCATGGGAATCCACATTAACACTTCCCTTTAAGACTTCTATCTGGGAGATAAAGAGGCAAAGTGAGGAATTCCACGTTCCTCCGTTATCCCCGCCCCCTACGCCACGAGGGCCTGATGGGATATCAAAGCCCTCCAGGCGCTCTTGAGAGGCGAGAGCTTTCAGCGGCCGTATGTCAGGCCGCGTGGCTGACGCCGTGGGGGGGTCCGTGTGCGACGCGTGTTATCAGCGGCGCGAACAACATGGAGCTCGGCACCAAACGCTGTGGCGATAAAAGCCAAGGCCCTACAGCCCTGTTACTCAAATCAAGGTTTTCCACCCTCCCTTTACCTGGGAGTCAAGTGTGAAGACAGTCTGGCCAGTGGCACTACTTGTTCAGTTAATTACCTGGGAGAAATAAAACCAGGGCCGGGTTTGGATTCAAGGGGGCAGATTTGAGTCCATCCCCTAGAGCAGTGATCTTCGCTCCTGGTCCTGAGCTGCAGGGTCTGCTGGTTTTTGTTGGTACTCTGCACTTAATTAAGCGATTAAAGCAGTTGATTGCACAGTTAGCCCCATTGGCTGCTGATATTAAGGCGAAAACAGAAACCAGCAGACCCTGCGGCTCTCCAGGACCAGGAGCAACGATGGAGAACCCGCTCATCGAGGCCTGAGAGACTCGTGGAGACATGCAAACCCATGCAAAAAGTTGTGTTAATGCAAAGGCTAAAGCAGCCACGCTCTCAACTAGGCCTGAATCTGTTTGGACCTGCTTTTAACTGCATTTAGCCCTTTCATTTTACTCTGAATTGCTACTTTTTCTAAAATGTTAAAATATATATTTTTATTTTATTTTATTTTTTTTTTACAATACTTAAAAATTCTATGAGCGTGTCAGGATTATACTTCATTATCCTTCCATTCATTCTTTTTGTTACGTGTCATTCATGTTGTCATTTCTATCTGCCATTATAATCCTGTTCTATTCTAGCTTTCTATGTCACTGTAATTTTATTCTCAGAAAGTTCTTTGTGTAAGAAAAGTGATAAGTGATGAAAGTACAAATAAAACGATTATTTTCTTTATCATTGGATTTGTTCCTCGACCTGTGGCGGCATACGATGAGCTTAGACGGGCTGAACGGGTTGCACCCATTATTAAACTTTAATTATTCCGCTATATGGGCATGGAAAATGTCATGAACAGAGAGGCGTATACTCGAGAAGCTTGACTGCCAGGGCAAATAACCGGAGGAGATTTAAAGAACCAAAAACAGGCACAACCACCAGGAAATCTCCCTCCCCCCATGTGCTGTGTCCCTCCCATAGTGTGTGGAGACGTCACACCCCACACCGCATCCCTCCAGACACGACCTGACCCTCAGGTGAGGTCACCTGCCTGCTTCTCAGGTGCGTCCTGCCTGACGGCTTCTCAAACGGCCAGGTTCCATTGCATCATCAGTGACATAATGCCTACGGTTGCCAAGTGACAAATGGTGGAACAGAGAAGTGCTAGAAGACGACGATTGATGGGGAGTCTGTGTGTGTGTGTGTGTGTGTGTGTGTGTGTGTGTGTGTGTGTGTGTGTGTGCTGTCTGAGCCTTTCAGAGTTTGCACTGGGCTCAGGCAGGGATGCGTGCTGCTCTTTTTAACATTTTTCTCCTCAGCTGCTTCACAAGGACGATGGACGGCAAAAGTGGAGTGACTGTGGATTTTAGAATACACTGGACCCTGTTGAACATCTGAAGACTTCATGGCTGCCACTCAATTAAGATCTGTGCACATCTTAGAATTGCGCTATACAGAAGACTGTGCACTAGTGGCACATACACCAGAAGCCTAACGTGCTAACGTGCTAACATGCTAACCGCAGCAGTGAAAACCTACAATAGGATGGAACTCAGAGTCAACATCTCCAAGACAGAGGTCCTGTGATCTTCTCCCACATCTAATACTACCACCATCGAGGACAAACTCCCAGCAATGGTGTGCCATCTTTCAAACCTCATCTCTGAAAGGGCATGGAGGATCAGGATTCAGAGCAGGATCAAGCAAGGCCTCCTCTTCCTTCGATAGGCTCAGGAACAGGGTTGTATGTACATGCATGTCTGGGTGCATGTACATATGAACAGAAAGAATTCCTGTCGCTGAGACTACTGGTCCCTCTTAATTCCTGATTTAAAAAATGACCCACACCTGATGTCCAGGAACCTCCAAGCCAATGAACATTTTCACACCCTGTTTAATGATCCACCACATGAATTAACACTTGGGATAAATTATGTATAATTCTGCTTCCAGAGACATGCAAATAAAATACTTAGTGAGTGGGTAACAAGTGGAATATCTCCACCTGACAAAAGTTGTCAGACAACGCTATTTTTTATACCATTCCAAAGGTTGACTGAGGTACCTCCATGTACATGACCCCTGCAGAGACACTTAAAGACCTGCACAATTACCAAGACGGATCCAAAACCTTTTTCCATAATTATGCAAATTTTTAAAGCCCTTTTCCCTTTTCCTCTTCTTGGACGTGCTCCATTATTCCTGAATCGCCGAAGACTTCACACAAAGCCGTGAGTGAGCTACGATAAAGCCGGTTAACTGACGAAGTGGGGCGGCGTGCATTGAGCAACAAGCAATAGGCCGGCCATAATCCTCTCGATTAGACCGTTTCCCTGCCCCCAAAGCCCAGCACCCCCACCCCCCGCCCCCCCCCCCACCCCTCTCCCGCAGCTCATCCCCGTAATCAGAAACGCGATCATTGGCGGCTTAGCGGACAGCAGAGCGGCGGCAATAAGAGGCTAAGCCACTTTCCTCCGGCATGCGAATGTGCCCGTCGTAAAGTTCACCACGTTTAACTGCAACCTTTTTTTTTTTTTTTTTGGCTGAAGGTTAAGCTCTCCCAGTGTCATCAGACGACAGCTATACTGCCTTATATATAGCACAAGGGGGCGGGGTGTCAAACCTTTTAACCTCAGGGTCCCCAAAGAGCGGGCATACACTGTATTATTTCAGCCCGTTTGTAACCCAATCCTGCTGTTGCTGATGAAAAATCGGGCTGAATTTCAGGATTGGCCATAATTTGATGTGCAGTCCCTGTAAACACTCTTGTCGTGAAAAGTCAGTGAAACACTGTCTAGGCCGACTAGGATGTAGCCAGGCTATATCCAGGTGCAACCTGAGCGATACTGGATTAACCTTTCTGTCAAAATGTCTCTCAACCTAGATTTCAACCCCTCTAGACATCTAGACTCCAGATTTTGTTTTGGGGCGTGAGAGGGGGATCAACTGCCCCTACACGACAAGCTGACGGACGATTGGACGAATTTCTGTCACGTCAGAAAGGCCGGCTTCCGTGCAGTGTGAGCAGAATTACAACCCGATTTCCAGAGAGTCAATTCACGGCTACGTCACTGCGTCTGCACGTCAGCCATGCCAGTGGGAATCCAAACAAATCTAAAAAAGCATTTTTGAGGAATTTCTGCACTTATACCTTCAAGTAGTCTGCATGTAGGCCAGTTTTAAGGGCTGCACAGGTCTCCAGGACAATTCTGCTCAATGTTGTTCTTCCAATGCGACATTGGAAACCTAATGACTTCAACGTCTCAATGGTCAAAGTGAATATACAAAATTTTAATGAGCAGACCGCGTGAGCACCTAACTGGGCTTCGGACGTACACAACAGGTGATTTAATTGTGTAGTAGGAGCAGTCATTATTTGACAAGTCACACAGTGTATGCCTACGCTCGAAAGAAAGGGTTCCAAAAGGCTCCTCTGTGTCCCCATAGAGGAACCCAATCTACACTCTCAGAAGGGTTCCAAAAGGCTCCTCTGTGTCTCCATAGAGGAACCCTATCTACACTCTCAGAAGAAAGGGTTCCAAAAGGCTCCTCTGTGTCTCCATAGAGGAACCCTATCTACACTCTCAGAAGAAAGGGTTCCAAAAGGCTCCTCTGTGTCTCCATAGAGGAACCCTATCTACACTCTCAGAAGAAAGGGTTCCAAAAGGCTCCTCTGTGTCTCCATAGAGGAACCCTATCTACACTCTCAGAAGAAAGGGTTCCAAAAGGCTCCTCTGTGTCTCCATAGAGGAACCCTATCTACACTCTCAGAAGAAAGGGTTCCAAAAGGCTCCTCTGTGTCTCCATAGAGGAACCCTATCTACACTCTCAGAAGAAAGGGTTCCAAAAGGCTCCTCTGTGTCTCCATAGAGGAACCCTATCTACACTCTGAGAAGTAATATGGAAGCTTT
>CM056390.1:9079125-9105154 GCA_029718625.1 Synaphobranchus kaupii | reverse complement strand
CTGGAACAAATATTCGCTTTGGAAATGTGATGTCACAATGACGTGGGGGACATAATTTTAGTGGCGGAGACATAGTACTTCACGTCAAGGTATACACTCAATTGCAGAACAGGAAGTAGTAGCCATTTCAACAAACAAAGCTACTTGGCTCCAGTTTCGCACCAATTCGTAGAGACGACAGTCTGCCTGAACCCTGTCTCATTAATGCCACTGAGCTGCAGGAACAGGAAATGAGCATCAGGACACATGGGAGGCCACTTCCTCCGCATCGCTAATCGCAATCCTCCAGCCTCGCAACGAGGACGCTCGTCCCACAAAAAACACATCCAATTTCACTGAAATCCTCTGCAAGTCCAGGCGGCTATCAGGAAAACAGAGAAAGAATGAAAAAGAAAGATAATATCACCCTGAGCCGTTTGAGAGATTTCCTGATAAATGGGCCCGGTCCACTTTGCATTCATTATCAGGCCCACACTAGTAGCTTAGCATTCATTATCAGGCCCACACTAGTAGCTTAGCATGTGACAGAAGCCAGCGAAGACTGTAGGTTAAGCGTTTTCCTTAGAGTTAAGGCTTTAGGATGTCATGGCCAGGAAAAAAAATGGAAAAAAAACCTTTGTTCCAAGAGCTGGAAGTTTACAATACAGTGAAATACAATGGTTGGGTTAAAGCGTGGCATTTGCATTTTGTTAACTATTTGACGTTTGCACAAAAAGGCTTTTTATTGTATACAGACATGGTTATTTTTCTCTGGGTGACATAATGCCATCTCTGCTGACCATATTTATAGACTCAATGAGGGCAGAGTGCAGTTATGTTATGTATGTATGTATGTTATGCATGTACATCTGTACAAATGTACAAATGTATTTTTGAACAGTATGTATGCAGAGGATTCTATGCTATGTAGGTCTGTTTGTGAACGTTTGTACAGTGTTCTTGCATCGAAGGCATGAATGTTTTATTGGACACCGTTCTCTTAAAGTCAACCAATCAGGAGAAGCCAGGGACAAGTGGAGAACAAAGCAATTTTATTCTATTTTACTCTATTGTACTAGATATACTCAATTTCTTTCTCAACATGTACACCCGAGCGGTTCTCTGTCTGGGTTCAGGCTCCACGGTTCTCCTCTGTTGGAATCTTACAAGGGCGATGCTATCAGGTGTCTTGTGTGACAACGTGGGACATTGACCTCCTGTCGAAAAACAAGGCCCCCCGCCTAGAACAGCCCCGGTGACAAGGGCACGACAATAAATAAAACAGGATCCTTTCAAACCCGGAGAGGAAAACAGATGAGCTTTTTTTAATTTTTTTTTATTAGTTTTTTTTTATTATTACCTCTCCTGTAAAGGGAAGACATGCAAACTCCCGTTAAGTGCATAACATCCCAAAACACTCCTTCTGTCATAGTAGAACACAGCCAACCGCACAACTGTGCCTTCGCCCAATCAGACGGCAGGAGCCAGCTACAGGCTCAGGGGGAGAAACGCAAAAACAAAAATTAATAAATAAAGTAAAAAACTACTTAAAAATGCACTGGAGCCCCGAGGCATGGGAGGTCATCCCAGCTCAGAATGAAAAGAGACAGGTAAGCAAAGTCCTGTCTGTTACACTACAGCCCTGCGTTACTTAAGCCTGTTTGCTTAACAGACACACACACGCTCTCTCTCTCTCTCACACACACACACACACACACAGCAAAGCTTTTACCTCTTTATTAATCTGCAGAGCTTCCTCTCCTGTATTCTTCTGCTAAGTGCTTTGAGCACACCAGGAAAACGTTTTTTATTATCATGCATTACCGTTACTGGTTTGCTGACACAGCGGGACGTGTGGCAGTCCGTTGCCTTTGTTCGAGGGCACAGCCGTGCATGGTCCACCTGGGATTTGAGCCTGCAACCCACCTGGGATTTGAGCCTGCAACCCACCTGGTAACAGTCCATTTGGATTGATAATTGCCTACTTCTCCGCCTCAGCTGATATGTCACAGAGCACCTCCGATTCAAAATGGCTGCCGTGCGTCACCCAGGTGGGTTCCTCGCGCCGGTGGCGGCTGAGGCAGGTTTCTCTGCCCTGCGCTTGCGGCATGAAAGGCGCTACATGGTGTGTTTATCAGGGAGAATGCAGTGTAATGTCGGAGACTGTGAAACGGAAACAGCCGCGCTGTTGTCGTATCATGAAGCCACCTCCCTGTCGCGCTGTCTGCAGGGCTATTCATTTTTAACACACAAAGGGCTTGATTTACTGAGTCCTTTAGCGCATGCAAAACCTTTTAGTGAACGCAAAACCAATAACACGACCAGACATTGGTCAAGCCGGTATTTGTTTTTGCAGCGATCATTGGTTGTGTGATTAGTTTTACACATGCTCAGGGTCTTAGGAAATCAGGCCCAAACTTATATATATATTTTCAGGCAGTAATAAAATAGTAGGGTTTCAGAATGTTTTTTTCTAAATTCCACGTCAGTGTTCTAGAACTCTATTGCTTTAAAACGAACAGCAGTGATTGTTACATCAGCATTAGAATGTTCAGTTAAGTCCACCGCCTGGCTTCAGTTAAGAACATTCTAATCGCATATTTGTGATCTTACACGTCAAAGGGTTAAAGGCCTTGGAGCCAAGGCCGGGTTTGGCAGAGCGAACGCGCTACGCTGTGCAACTCCAGACGGGCTCGTTGGCGCACGCAGGTCGCCTCGCGGAGAAAGTGCAGGTAAAAAAAAGACGAACCCGCATGTTCTGCCCGTTAGCGGCTTTTTTTTTCTTTTTTTTTTCCAGCAGCCGTCTCTTCACGGACCGCTGCCGCGGCAACTCGATCAGCCTCGCCCGGCGTCACGCCAGAGTCGTTAGAAATTGCGGGCTCCGCACTCCGCCTGGCTCGATTTAACGAGGAAAACACAGCAAAAGATCAAAGCGAGGAGTGTCTAACACAATTCTGTTAAACTCTTTCCAAGGCGGGCGAGGCGCAAGGCAGTACACCCAGATACCCATACGATTGCTGCCAAAGCATTCCACTTTTGGTTCATCTCATGAATATTCATTAAGGGGCGTGGTCAAGCGGAACACTGTGGAAACGCACTGCGATGTAGCACAGGAAGATCCTGCGACCAGCTGGAAGCTTCTGGAAGGCTGGCAGGAAACACAGAAGCAGATAATCAGGAGGGTCTGTATAATCTGTGTTATAGTCATGTCCGCACACGTCACATTACTGTCATTTAACAGACGCTCTTACCCAGAGCCACTTAGGACAAAGGGGTAACATGAGCTCACTGACCTGATTAATATCAGCCAAAGCAGCTCCAGACCTGGATAACTACAACAGCCCCAGGCCAGACTGCAACCTGTCCCTCCTCATGCCCACGTCATTGGTGTGTTCATCCTGTTAAGGCACTGTTCTAGTGCATGGATGGGCTCTATGGTCTAGTATCTGATAAGGCACTGTTCTAGTGCATGGATGGGCTCTATGGTCTAGTATCTGATAAGGCACTGTTCTAGTGCATGGATGGGCTCTATGGTCTAGTATCTGATAAGGCACTGTTCTAGTGCATGGATGGGCTCTCTATGGTCTAGTATCTGTTAAGGCACTGTTCTAGTGCATGGATGGGCTCTACAGTCTGGTATCTGTTAAGGCACTGTTCTAGTGCATGGATGGGCTCTATGTCTAGTATCTGATAAGGCACTGTTCTAGTGCATGGATGGGCTCTATGGTCTAGTATCTGATAAGGCACTGTTCTAGTGCATGGATGGGCTCTATGGTCTAGTATCTGATAAGGCACTGTTCTAGTGCATGGATGGGCTCTATGGTCTAGTATCTGTTAAGGCACTGTTCTAGTGCATGGATGGGCTCTACAGTCTGGTATCTGTTAAGGCACTGTTCTAGTGCATGGATGGGCTCTATGGTCGGAAAAAAACAAACAAACTATGAAAAATAGCTGCCATTATTTCACACGGCTCTTTTCTGTACCCGTAGCCGAGGTTGTTACGGTCGGGCGCCTTTCGCTCAAGGCGACAGCGGCAGAGCTTCATGGATTCGGCCGTGGCCATTCGCCGGCGACCAACCGTATCGCCAACCGCTATACCGCCCTTCAGAAGGTTCCAGAATCCCGCCGGCAGCCGGCTTCACATCCAGAAGCTGGGTTATTCGGGAACAGATTTGTTTTCCGTTGCCTTTCATCGACTAACCGCGCCACAGGAAACCGTTGGGGCGAGGTTGGGTGGCCCTAAACTTCATCAGCTGGAAGAGCAGAGCACACACCTAAAGGCCACTGACCGCTCCCAAAAGGCAACGGGCCGTGCCGTCTACGAACGTGGTTCCAGACCCCTGAGGCTCGCCTTTTAAAAGAAGGGTGACCCAGAGACAGCTCCACAAATGCCAAGAGGGCACCAGACAGCTTAAATCCTAAAGAGCTTAAATGTGAGTCTCTGGCAGCTTGAGTTGCTCTGAACAAACTCTCTGGGTATAATCAAGAGAATCCCGCGTTAAATTCCGATGTTCTCCGTCTCAGACGGTCTCTTACCGCCGTCTGGTTGGGCCGCTGAAAGACCACCGCTGAACTCGACTGAACATTCTATCAAGTGTAACAACCGGCTCTTGTGTGTGTGTGTGTGTGTGTGTATAGTCATACACACCCCAGGAACGCAGCGAGGCCCATGCCAATTCTCTCAGGCCAGTTTGTCCGCCGTGACAACGGGACCGGTCACATGACCGGGTGAGTGTGTGGCGCACCGTCTGGAGTGGAGTAGGAGGAGTCGGCCTATCGGCCGGGAAAGGGGCCATGTGACAGGAAGGCCTACAGGTGTGATTTAGCAACCTGTTCTGATCTTAAAGGCAGGAAGCAACACGTAACCAAGAGCTACCGCATGTGAACAGAGAGAGAGGGAGAGAGAGGAAGAGGGAGGGGGAAAGAGAGAGGGGAGATTGACAGAGGGGGAGGGAGAGAGAGGAGGAGAGAGGGGGAGAGCAAGAGAGGGAGAGATGATGATGGAGGGAGAGGAGAGAAAGTTGTTGCATAGTATATACCGATTCTTCCTCCATATTAATGCTTAAACATTGCACTTGTATTATCTACAATATTTCCAAATGCATTTCGTGCCAGTAAAGCGCACTGAATCACAATGTGAAAGAAAGGATGACAGAGCGAGAGAGAGAGCGAGAGAGAAAGAGAAAGAGAGATAGAGGGAAACAACCGCACAAATCACACCCTTCAAAATGAAAATTCCAGCTCTGAAGCACAGAACTTGTTCAGCCTGTTGCTTGTAGGAATAAGGAGCGGAGCCCTGAAGCAGGCCAGGGTACTGTGATGCAGAGCGAGGAGGCTAAACTCAGCACACCGTAGGCTAACCTCAGAGCGCTGGAGGCTAATGTCTGCGCACAAGCTAATCTCGGCACACAGGAGGCTAAACACAACACACTAGAGCAGGGATCTCAAACTCAAATCCTGGAGGGCCGCTGTGTCTGCTGGTTTTCGATGTGTTCCTGCACTTAAGTGTTTAATTTAAGTCATTGATTGGCTAAAGAGTCTGCACACCTTGTTTCCAAGGCCTAAATTGGCTGCTGATTGAAAGGAAATCACAAAAACCAGCAGAGACTGTGGCCCTCCAGGACTGGAGTTTGAGATCCCTGCACTAGAGGCTAAAATCAGCACACCGTAGGCTAACCTCAATGCATTGGAGGCTAACCTCTGTGCACTTTAGGCTAATGTCAGTGAACCATAAGCTAACCTCCGCGCGACATAGGCTAACATCAGTGCACAGGACGTTAACCTTAGTGCACAGACTAAGCTCAGCACACAGGAGACTAATCCCCCTGTGCTGAAGACAGCGAGAGCTCCAGGGAATGCTGCCCTAGTTTTCAGGACAAAGGAACAATCGCAAAACTAGCGGCCCCGTCCGCCCTTCCCAACCCCCGTGGACCAGCACAGACAAAAGGATAAATTTACCGACCCGTGTACAACAATCGTAAACCCAGCAAGCTGCTGGAAAAATTAATTACAGCACATTCAAGAGCATAATGCGCCTGGTTATAGCAATATAGCCTGATACAATACGAAGCCCTGCAGTGGGGTGAAATAATTATTACATTTACGCGGGATGGGAAAATCAGCCAATAATAAGGACTGATGATTGTGGTGATGACCGTTCCATTCATGATGATGTAAGCGACAGATCAATATGTGGTGATGACGGCTGACTTGCGTGGGAATGCTGACGTGTGTATTTATAGCCGGGTAGTTTACAGACTTGGTCCCTGTGGAATTGCGCTCTTCCCAGTCCGGCTGAGAAGTGAACTTGATCCCGGATGAGCGCGTTCCCAACTCCCCAATCCTGGAGTCACATTCCATAAATAACCAGCATCCATCCCACTGTCAGATCCCAGACCTCTCTGTGAGAGATAACACGTACACGTGTGTGTGTACGTGTATGTGTGTGCGCGCATGTATATGTATGTGTCTCTGCACGTGTGTACGTATACATGTATGTGTTTTGTGTGAGTGTGTTTGCGTATGTAATCGTGTGTGCGCGTGTGTGTGTGTGTGTGTGTTCGTGTGTGTGCGCATGTATGCGTGTGCGCGTGTGTGCGTATGTATGCGTGTGTGTGTATATGTGTGTGTATGCATGTGTGTAGATGTGTATGTGTATGTGTGTGTGTACGTGTACGTGTGTGTGCGCATGTGTATGTATGTATGTATGCGTCTCTGCACGTGTGTACGTATACATGTATGTGTTTTGTGAGTGTGTATGCGTATGTAATCGTGTGTGCGTGTGTGTGTGTGTGTGTGTGTTTGTGTGTGCGCGCATGTATGCGTGTGCGTGTGTGTGCGTATGTATGCGTGTGTGTGTGTGTGTGTGTGTGTGTGTGTGCGTGTGTGTATATGTGTGTGTATGCATGTGTGTAGATGTGTGTGTGTGTGTGTGTGTGTGTGTGTGTGTGTGTTTATATGTGTGTGTATGCATGTGTGTAGATGCGTGTGTGTGTGTGTGTGTGTGTGTGTGTGTGTGCATGCATGTATGCGTGTGTGTGTGTATATGTGTGTGTATGTGTGTGTATGCATGTGTGTAGATGCGCGTGTGTGTGTGTGTGTGTGTGTGTGTGTGTGTATGCATGTGTGTAGATGCGTGTGTGTGTGTGTGTGTGTGTGTGTGTGTGTGTGTGTGTGTGTGTGTATGCATGTGTGTAGATGTGTGTGTGTGTGTGTGTGTGTGTGTGAGAGTGTGTGTGTGCGTTAGAGTGTGTGTGTGTGTGTGTGTGTGTGTGTGTGTGTGTGTGTGTGCGTGTGCGTGTGTGTGTGTATATGTGTGTGTATGCATGTGTGTAGATTGTGTGTGTGTGTGTGTGTGTGTGTGTGTGTGTGTGTGTGTGTGTGTGTGTGTGTATGCATGTGTGTAGATGCGTGTGTGTGTGTGTGTGTGTGTGTGTGTGTGTGTGTGTGTGTATGCATGTGTGTAGATGCGTGTGTGTGTGTAGATGCGTGTGTGTGTGTGTGTGTGTGTGTGTGTGTGTATGCATGTGTGTAGATGCGTGTGTGTGTGTAGATGCGTGTGTGTGTGTGTGTGTGTGTGTGTGTGTGTGTGTGTGTGTGTGTGTGTGTGTGTAGATGCGTGTGTGTGTGTGTGTATGCATGGTCTCTGGCTCATATCTCCAGCTGCATGAAGCACATTTATCAGAGCTTAGTTCTGTTCAGAGCAGAGCCATCCGCTGAAGCAGCTCATGTTACAGCAATCATGGCCTATGGGAGATAATTCTCCTCTGTATTTATGCATGTATGACACTACCTTTCTTTCCCAAATCAAATTGCAGAACTGCTGTGACATCACCCCACAAAGTAGTTAGGGGTATGAACGTTCTAACACAACAGTCCCAAAATACTCACTCACAAGAAAAAGACATAACAGAAAATAAAAAGTATCTGTGAAGCCGAGAGGCTTAGGGAATGTAGCCAAACAGAATGCAGGAATGTTAATGTAAAGACTGTGCAACAGGGGTGCACAGTCCTGGAGCGCCACAGTGTCTGCAGGTTTAACTCCGGTCCTGGAGGGCCACAGTGTCTGCAGGTTTAACTCCAGTCCTGGAGGGCCGCAGTGTCTGCAGGTTTAACTCCAGTCCTGGAGGGCCGCAGTGTCTGCAGGTTTTTTGTGTTTTTTTCTCCCCCAACAGCAGCCAATTTAGGCATTAGAAATAAAGTTTGTGTATATTTTTAGCCAATCAAGCTGACTAAAAGTACACACACATTTAGAAGAAAAAAGCACGTACGTGCTGAAATGCACCGAAATCCTCCAATGGAATGTACAGTTGCATAAACTTTAGCGATTGGTTGGTGCATGTCTGAGGTAATGGGCGGAGCCTTTTATGGGGGCGATGATTAATTGCTGGGGGCACAGGGCTCTTTGGAGTGACTGACAGGCAGCCTTCGCCCGATGTCACGCTCGGCTAGTCGAGACGACGGGGTCACACGGGGCAGCTGGGAAAGGTCCTCCCTGTCGCCTACAGTTTCTGCAGTTCGCCATGAGCATCTCTCTGGATAAAGCTTTAAAAACATCACATTATAGCACCTATAGCAGCCTCTCTTATCCAGAGCGAGTAACGATGTAGGTGCAGGATGCTGAAATAGACACCGGCAGAAAGAGACAGAAACACACAATTCTACACTGAGGCTCAGACAGGACAAAACCAGCTGAAAAACACAACAAGGGCGTAAAAAAAAAAAAACTAAACCTGGTTAGTCTCCTGCTCCCGGAAAACTACTCAATTCAGGCGACTTTTCTTATAAAAATGGGACAATGTGCCCTAAAATATCCATATTTGATGAACAAATGAAACTCAATTCTTGTTTAGAAACATCAGAGTAGTGTCGCAGAGGACACTGCATAGAGGAATTATTTTAGGAATAAAAACCACACACACACACACACACACACACACACACACACACACACACACACACACACACACACACACACACACACACACACACACACACACACACACACACACACACACACACACACACACACACACACACACACACACACACACACACACACACACACACACACACACTTCCCTGACCTCAGCGTTTAACATCTTTGGTGGGTATGAAATAAAAATTCCAAAAAGCTTTATTGCGCACCAAACGCAGACAGAAAATTGCCTTATAGTGTCGTTGTAATGGCTTGTACGTAACATACATTATGGTTAGACTAAAAATACACATTGAGGTAAACGTTAAGCCATGAACAGGAGATTAATGAAGTCAACAGGAAATGAGAGCATAATGAAAAGGCTTCTTTTTCAAAAGCGGGTTTGGCCGAGGAGATAAAAGCCCTCAGAGTCCTTCCATAACAGCGAAGCGTTAAAATGGCGGCTCAATGGTAGCACACAGGAGTTAAGGAATGGATGAGCGCCATGGGAATCCACATTAACACTTCCCCTTAAGACTTCTACACTGGGATATAAAGAGGCAAAGTGAGGAATTCCACGTTCCTCCGTTATCCCCGCCCCCTACGCCACGAGGGCCTGATGGGATATCAAAGCCCTCCAGGCGCTCTTGAGAGGCGAGAGAGCTTTCAGCGGCCGTATGTCAGGCCGCGTGGCTGACGCCGTGGGGGGGGTCCGTGTGCGACGCGTGTTATCAGCGGCGCGAACAACATGGAGCTCGGCACCAAACGCTGTGGCGATAAGAGCCAAGGCCCTACAGCCCTGTTACTCAAATCAAGGTTTTCCACCCTCCCTTTACCTGGGAGTCAAGTGTGAAGACAGTCTGGCCAGTGGCACTACTTGTTCAGTTAATTACCCGGGAGAAATAAAACCAGGGCCGGATTTGGATTCAAGGGGGCAGATTTGAGTCCATCCCCTAGAGCAGTGATCTTCGCTCCTGGTCCTGAGCTGCAGGGTCTGCTGGTTTTTGTTGGTACTCTGCACTTAATTAAGCGATTAAAGCAGTTGATTACACAGTTAGCCCCATTGGTTGCTGATATTAAGGCGAAAACAGAAACCAGCAGACCCTGCGGCTCTCCAGGACCAGGAGCAACGATGGAGAACCCGCTCATCGAGGCCTGAGAGACTCGTGGAGACATGCAAACCCATGCAAAAAGTCGTGTTAATGCAAAGGCTAAAGCAGCCACGCTCTCAACTAGGCCTGAATCTGTTTGGACCTGCTTTTAACTGCATTTAGCCCTTTCATTTTACTCTGAATTGCTACTTTTTCTAAAATGTTAAAATATATATTTTTATTTAATTAAAATTTTTTTTTTGCAATACTTAAAAATTCTATGAGCGTGTCAGGATTATACTTCATTATCCTTCCATTCATTCTTTTTGTTACGTGTCATTCATGTTGTCATTTCTATCTGCCATTATAATCCTGTTCTATTCTAGCTTTCTGTGTCACTGTAATTTTATTCTCAGAAAGTTCTTTGTGTAAGAAAAGTGATAAGTGATGAAAGTACAAATAAAACGATTATTTTCTTTATCATTGGATTTGTTCCTCGACCTGTGGCGGCATACGATGAGCTTAGACGGGCTGAACGGGTTGCACCCATTATTAAACTTTAATTATTCCGCTATATGGGCATGGAAAATGTCATGAACAGAGAGGCGTATACTCGAGAAGCTTGACTGCCAGGGCAAATAACCGGAGGAGATTTAAAGAACCAAAAACAGGCACAACCACCGGGAACTCTCCCTCCCCCCGTGTGCTGTGTCCCTCCCATAGTGTGTGGAGACGTCACACCCCACACCGCATCCCTCCAGACACGACCTGACCCTCAGGTGAGGTCACCTGCCTGCTTCTCAGGTGCGTCCTGCCTGACGGCTTCTCAAACGGCCAGGTTTCATTGCATCATCAGTGACATAATGCCTCCGGTTGCCAAGTGACAAATGGTGGAACAGAGAAGTGCTAGAAGACGACGATTGATGGGGAGTCTGTGTGTGTGTGTGTGTGTGTGTGTGTGTGTGTGTGTGTGTGTGTGTGTGTGTGTGTGTGTGTGTGTGTGTGTGTGTGTGTGTGTGTGTGTGTGTGTGTGCTGTCTGAGCCTTTCAGAGTTTGCACTGGGCTCAGGCAGGGATGCGTGCTGCTCTTTTTAACATTTTTCTCCTCAGCTGCTTCACAAGGACGATGGACGGCAAAAGTGGAGTGACTGTGGATTTTAGAATACATGGCTGCCACTCAATTAAGATCTGTGCACATCTTAGAATTGCGCTATACAGAAGACTGTGCACTAGTGGCACATACACCAGAAGCCTAACGTGCTAACGTGCTAACATGCTAACCGCAGCAGTGAAAACCTACAATAGGATGGAACTCAGAGTCAACATCTCCAAGACAGAGGTCCTGTGATCTTCTCCCACATCTAATACTACCACCATCGAGGACAAACTCCTAGCAATGGTGTGCCATCTTTCAAACCTCATCTCTGAAAGGGCATGGAGGATCAGGATTCAGAGCAGGATCAAGCAAGGCCTCCTCTTCCTTCGATAGGCTCAGGAACAGGGTTGTATGTACATGCATGTCTGGGTGCATGTACATATGAACAGAAAGAATTCCTGTCGCTGAGACTACTGGTCCCTCTTAATTCCTGATTTAAAAAATGACCCACACCTGATGTCCAGGAACCTCCAAGCCAATGAACATTTTCACACCCTGTTTAATGATCCACCACATGAATTAACACTTGGGATAAATTATGTATAATTCTGCTTCCAGAGACATGCAAATAAAATACTTAGTGAGTGGGTAACAAGTGGAATATCTCCACCTGACAAAAGTTGTCAGACAACGCTATTTTTTATACCATTCCAAAGGTTGACTGAGGTACCTCCATGTACATGACCCCTGCAGAGACACTTAAAGACCTGCACAATTACCAAGACCAAGGATCCAAAACCTTTTTCCATAATTATGCAAATTTTTAAAGCCCTTTTCCCTTTTCCTCTTCTTGGACGTGCTCCATTATTCCTGAATCGCCGAAGACTTCACACAAAGCCGTGAGTGAGCTACGATAAAGCCGGTTAACTGACGAAGTGGGGCGGCGTGCATTGAGCAACAAGCAATAGGCCGGCCATAATCCTCTCGATTAGACCGTTTCCCTGCCCCCAAAGCCCAGCACCCCCACCCCCGCCCCCCCCCCAACCCCTCTCCCGCAGCTCATCCCCGTAATCAGAAACGCGATCATTGGCGGCTTAGCGGACAGCAGAGCGGCGGCAATAAGAGGCTAAGCCACTTTCCTCCGGCATGCGAATGTGCCCGTCGTAAAGTTCACCACGTTTAACTGCAACCTTTTTTTTTTTTTTTTTGGCTGAAGGTTAAGCTCTCCCAGTGTCATCAGACGACAGCTATACTGCCTTATATATAGCACAAGGGGGCGGGGTGTCAAACCTTTTAACCTCAGGGTCCCCAAAGAGCGGGCATACACTGTATTATTTCAGCCCGTTTGTAACCCAATCCTGCTGTTGCTGATGAAAAATCGGGCTGAATTTCAGGATTGGCCATAATTTGATGTGCAGTCCCTGTAAACACTCTTGTCGTGAAAAGTCAGTGAAACACTGTCTAGGCCGACTAGGATGTAGCCAGGCTATATCCAGGTGCAACCTGAGCGATACTGGATTAACCTTTCTGTCAAAATGTCTCTCAACCTAGATTTCAACCCCTCTAGACATCTAGACTCCAGATTTTGTTTTGGGGCGTGAGAGGGGGATCAACTGCCCCTACACGACAAGCTGACGGACGATTGGATGAATTTCTGTCACGTCAGAAAGGCCGGCTTCCGTGCAGTGTGAGCAGAATTACAACCCGATTTCCAGAGAGTCAATTCACGGCTACGTTACTGCGTCTGCACGTCAGCCATGCCAGTGGGAATCCAAACAAATCTAAAAAAGCATTTTTGAGGAATTTCTGCACTTATACCTTCAAGTAGTCTGCATGTAGGCCAGTTTTAAGGGCTGCACAGGTCTCCAGGACAATTCTGCTCAATGTTGTTCTTCCAATGCGACATTGGAAACCTAATGACTTCAACGTCTCAATGGTCAAAGTGAATATACAAAATTTTAATGAGCAGACCGCGTGAGCACCTAACTGGGCTTCGGACGTACACAACAGGTGATTTAATTGTGTAGTAGGAGCTGTCATTATTTGACAAGACGCACAGTGTATGCCTACGCTCGAAAGAAAGGGTTCCAAAAGGCTCCTCTGTGTCCCCAAAGAGGAACCCTATCTACACTCTCAGAAGAAAGGGTTCCAAAAGGCTCCTCTGTGTCTCCATAGAGGAACCCTATCTACACTCTCAGAAGAAAGGGTTCCAAAAGGCTCCTCTGTGTCTCCATAGAGGAACCCAATCTACACTCTCAGAAGAAAGGGTTCCAAAAGGCTCCTCTGTGTCTCCATAGAGGAACCCTATCTACACTCTCAGAAGAAAGGGTTCCAAAAGGCTCCTCTGTGTCTCCATAGAGGAACCCTATCAACACTCTCAGAAGAAAGGGTTCCAAAAGGCTCCTCTGTGTCTCCATAGAGGAACCCTATCTACACTCTCAGAAGAAAGGGTTCCAAAAGGCTCCTCTGTGTCCCCATAGAGGAACCCAATCTACACTCTCAGAAGAAAGGGTTCCAAAAGGCTCCTCTGTGTCCCCATAGAGGAACCCAATCTACACTCTCAGAAGAAAGGGTTCCAAAAGGCTCCTCTGTGTCTCCATAGAGGAACCCTATCTACACTCTCAGAAGAAAGGGTTCCAAAAGGCTCCTCTGTGTCTCCATAGAGGAACCCAATCTACACTCTCAGAAGAAAGGGTTCCAAAAGGCTCCTCTGTGTCTCCATAGAGGAACCCTATCTACACTCTCAGAAGAAAGGGTTCCAAAAGGCTCCTCTGTGTCTCCATAGAGGAACCCTATCAACACTCTCAGAAGAAAGGGTTCCAAAAGGCTCCTCTGTGTCTCCATAGAGGAACCCTATCTACACTCTCAGAAGAAAGGGTTCCAAAAGGCTCCTCTGTGTCTCCATAGAGGAACCCTATCTACACTCTGAGAAGTAATATGGAAGCTTTCACCTACCGTAGAGGGTCTCATAAAGAAATAAAAATGGTTCCTCTATGGAGACTATCCGAAGAATTTATTTATTTTATTTTTCCTGAGAGGGTACACCAGGGTGTACCGGTCTTAATTGCAGTTCCAAGCTGAGCTCCAACAAATATCTTTTTCTCCCTCAAGATTGGGATGCATCTACCCCTTCTATTGATTTTAATGAATCTATTTGATTATAAACAGGTTTGTTTTGTTTTTTGTTTTGTTTTGTCTTGGATTGTATTTGTTTGACGGTTATTTTTGTTATGGAAAACCTTACGGTGCTTATGACACGCATACATTTACATTATCAATTTTACCCATTGTGAATTGTGTTTATTTACCGAATAACTTGCTGCAGGGCTCAGCAAAATCACATGGGACTCAAGGCTCTATACTCCTGGTCACAGGCCAAGGCACTTAAATATTATTCCACACTGTAGTCCCAGAGGGTTGGGAAACAGGATTTCATGTCTGAGGCAACCCAGAGGACACTAAGGGTTCGTCAGCAAACAAAAAATACAAATAAAGAGTTAAAAAAATATGCTGAGAACGAGAAGCAGGCCAAAATATCCTCATTTCACCACATAATTGAATATTTTAACATGTAATTTGGTGTTTCTATTTTGGGCAGCGGAGAAAATACTAATGAAATACTGTTACCTTAGCCGCTACGCAGTGCGGTGTATTTTGTCATTTATTTTTTTTCTTGGCCCTTGAGTGAGCAATGCTTCACTGCACCCCGTCATTACAGGGAAATTAGCGTTTCTGAAGTCTGTGCTGATCACCATGTCAAGCGCCGCCGTAATTACACAACAGACACCGTGTTACGTGAGGACAGGCTGTCTTTCCACTCAGAGAGAGGGGTGCAAACTTGCAGTGTTTTTCCTCACCGCCCCACTCCCGCCCCCCCCCCTCCCCCTTCTCGTGAGTCACGACAGCTCTCTAAACCACCCAGACATCATCACCCACCGAGTGTCTGTTTGGCTCTGCCGAGGAACTGAAAGTGTCAGATTGAATCTGACTTGGTTTTTCTGTTGTTGTTGTCGAGTTGTTATTTTGTCGTTCCATAGCTGTGCGGTTTAGTTTGCATATTTCCGTCCAACTCGTCCTAACGTCTTCCCCGGTGGCGACGAGCCAACGCTAGTGGAACAAGGTGTCGGTACCATCAGCAGAGCGCGACTGGCCTATGACAGAAGCCATTTGGGGAAATCCAACTTGGCAGGAATAACGGTAAGAAGCAGTCAAACAAACAAACACAGTATTTGCCGTGTAGCGAAGTGTTAAGAAGTCGATTCCTGCAGCACCGTAATTAGACGCATAAATCAATCGTAACCCGTTGTGTCAGGGTGGCCTACTTAATAACGGACCATATCGGAAATACTTTTTTTGTTTTCCGCAGAACTGCACTTAATGACATCTGCCTTTGTTCCCCCGCAACCCTAATCACGGCCGGCTGACTCAAACTGTTTACTGTAGATAGCACCTTTTACGCCCTTTGCAAAAAAACAGTTGCCAGTACTAACAGTTGCAGTGTGTATGGCAAACATATCAACAAACGCAAGAGGCTTTGTAGATCTACTCTGATTCAAAACTATCTAAAAATCTGCACCGACCCAGAAAAAGGCCAAAGGAATCATTAACTCGGCAATTTGTGGACTAAACACTGGAGTAACGGCGTTCACATAACTATGAATTACACGACATGAGCCAGGCGTTTTATTATAATTTCTAACTATATGATTTTATTTCCTAGCAGACACCTGTAATCCAGAGTGACTTAACCAGCTGACATTTATTTTAAACACACAATCCATTTATGCACTACCTAGGACTGAACCCTGCAACCACTAAGTGACCACAGCAATTCCTTAACCATTATGGCTGTGTGTATATACACTAAGATCCAAAAACAGACTGAGAGACCTGTAGCATATTTTGAAACCACTGATACCTAGGCTGTCATTTTCTTAAGAATGTCCACTGTAAGCTTTGTTGAGGAATCGGCCAGAGCAGGGTTAGGTTGCATAAAATTACAACTTTATCTTTCGAGTGTCTCTGTCCTTCAATTCCTAAAGATTTCCTAAAAAATTTTTTGACCCGGCGACTTGCGCTAAAGTCTCTTTCGGAGAGCATTACGGACAGATAACTGCTGCCACTGGGAGCTGGTTAGGGTTGTGAAAGCCTAGAAGGGTCTGAGGGTGAGATTGCAACAGCTACAACTTCGCCTTTCCTCAAAGCGAACGTGCACCGCAACACTTACTGTACTTTCTCACCAGCCAGTGTCACCACCATTACACCAGTAGACTGAAGAGAAATGGTGAAGAAACTGCACTTGTAATTTAGAGGCTGCACGATTGAATACCAGATGGGGCACAGCTACAGTTCCCATGAGCAAGGAACTTCATATTAATTACTTTCAGGGTATGGACTTAACTTTTTCACCCACTGGCCAGAGTGGCTCGTGGAAAAATCACCAGCCATTTTCAACATTTTACCAGCCACATTACCTTTCACAATATAACACAACCTGGTTGGTTATCAGCCAAAGAGGCTGCTTGAGTAAAAATCTTAGCAGCCACAATCAATATTTACCCATCATTTGGCTAATTTCGCACCCTGATAAAATGAATAAAATGTCCAGCTGTATAAATGGACACTGTACATTTTTTATGAATTTTTTTTAAATTTTTTTTTTTTTTAAGTGGTGTAAAAGTTACGCTGGATGAACATTATTTACGGCCAAGAAAATGTCATGTGATCACCCGTGCATTAAGCAACCAATCACAAGCGTGTGATGCAAATGAGGGAATCCGCTGCTGCAGCGCTATAACCCGCGAATGGCGTGTCTGTGGCGGCAGGTGAGAGTCCCGCAACGCGTGCTGGCGTGAGACGGTTCCGTCGTCCGCAGGCTTTTTAGTGCCTCTCGCACTTCGTCCTTAAACAGGAAATGCCATCGAGCGGCGCTCCGCCCCCTACCTGTGTGTTCGTACCACTCCTGAACGAGCGGTTTGTGAGAAAATATTGACCCCCCCCCCCCCACCCCACCCACACACACACTATTGTAGCGCTGCCGTAACAACAAAATCAGTCAGCCCTCTGGGGATAACATGGGCACGAGTTTAATTTCCTCTGCAACAAGTCAATCTTTTTCTTTTTTTAGTTTTACCAGATGGCTTCTAAGTAGAAGTGTGATGAGATGTGATGTGAGCAGGGTTAATGCAGTAAGCTCACAGACCACTGCAAGCCAGGGAGAGCTGCTACTTTGGGGCGTGTCAGAAGAGAAAGCCAAAAGCGCTCGTGTGGACGTACCCAGCACTTAAAATCCAGCCTTATGCGAACCGGTGACTCAGATTGTCCTGAAGAGAAACGTTCCTCTATATCAGGGGTCTTCAATCTTATCCAGTAAGGGCCGGTACGGGTGCAGGCTTTTATTCCAACCAAGCAGTTACACACCTGATTCTACTAATCAAGGTCTTTAGCAAAGACTAGTGGTTGATTAGTAGAATCAGGTGTGTTACTGCTTGGTTGGAATAAAAGCCTGCACCCGTACCGGACCTTACTGGATAAGATTGAAGACCCCTGCTCTATATGAAGGATCTCAGGCTCTCGTGCTTAATCTCAGTCACTGCCGGGGCTGAAGAGTCCACACACCTTGTTTCCAAGGCCAAAATTAATTAAAACAAAACCACCAAAACCTGCAGGCGCTGTGGCCCTCCGAGGACTGGAGTTTGAGATCCCAGATTTGTGTGTAACATTCTTGATTTCCCCCAGAAAACACTCAACCTCAAGCTTCCATTTATTTATTTATATATATTTTTTTAAGCAAGCTCATTCCAGTGTCCCGATTGTGAGAATGATTTGGCTAATTCTCCGACCTTGACGAGCTCTAACGTCGCCTGAAAATCTCAAGTTCTCCATGAAGCCTGAAGGAATGTTTTTGTTTTTTTTCCTGAATGATGGCTTATTGACTCCTTAAAAACCATCTTCTGTGCAGATGCAATAACTTAAGAGAGTTATGGCGAAGCTCGCGTGTTTATGTGTTATTCAGCCACAAAGTGCTGCATCAGGTTACAAGCAGCAGTCCAGCTTACACACTGCAACTGAGCCCCAGATACACTGATAAGAGCCAGTTAAAGCCAAATCTGCCCTGTTAATGTATACAAGAGGCTGTACTACCAAGCACCCAGTTTCTTTGTTTTTCTCTGTTGAGACGGCCTACACAAATACACACACAAACACACACCCATCCACAGTTCAAACGGCCGCCTATGCACTCCCATGTGTCACAGGTGAGTGCATAGCTTTCTACATCAAAAGCCACAACCCAACCCCAGCGCCAAACTGCCCCCCACCAATCTGCCCCTTTGCCCCTCCAACGGAATCATTCTGCTGACGCTGGGGAGAAACTGCTCTGTTTTACACTTACCTAGGCAGTTAGCAAACACCCATATACATATCTTACTTCACTTTTTAAATAACAGCCATTAAAACAGCTGGATATTTACTGAAGCAATTTGGGTTAAGTGCCACTGCTTAAGGGTACAATGGCAATGTCCAACTGGGATTTGAACCGGCAAACTCCAATTTACGAGCCCAGTTCTCGAACGATTATGCCACAATGCCACCTGGACCACTCCACAAGGTGGTCAATTAGGGGAAATTTGAGCTGAATAGGGTTGGTAACACCCTGTGCTACAACATTTATTTATTTATTGATTCACACATGCAGAAGATTATAAAGATATTAATAACTTCACTCAGTCTGTGGGGGACGTCAATCAAAAACCAGAGATGTAGGAATATCGCCACAGAGTCAGCACAGAAGCTTACGAATATTCATGCATGTAGGAATATCGCCACACAGTCAGCACAGAAGCTTATGAATATTCATGTATGTAGGAATATCGTTACAGTCAGTACAACAGCTTATGAACATTCATGTATGTAGGAATATCATTAGTCAGTACAGTAGCTTATGAATATTCATGTATGTAGGAATATCGTTACAGACAGTACATCGGCTTATGAATATTCATGTATGTAGGAATATCGTTACTCAGTCAGTACAACAGCTTATGAATATTCATACATGTAGGAATATTGTTACACAGTCAGTACAGTAGCTTATGAATATTCATGTATGTAGGAATATCGTTACACAGTCAGTACAGAAGCTTATGAATATTAATGTATGTAGGAATATTGTTACACAGTCAGCACAGAAGCTTAGGAATATTCATGTATGTAGGAATATCGTTACACAGACAGCAAAGAAGCTTATGAATATTCATGTATGTAGGAATATTGTTACACCGTCAGCACAGAAGCTTAGGAATATTCATGTATGTAGGAATATCGTTACACAGACAGCAAAGAAGCTTATGAATATTCATGTAGATATGATGATGAATCGAGGCAGCTGGGCGGTGGTTCAGCTGTGACTCTGACATGACAGGACGAGACGGGACGGGACTACCGAGGTTCCGTTTATGACAAAGGGGCCTAATAGTGAGGTCCCAGGTATGACAGTGGTGAGGTCCCTGGTATGACAGAGGGGCCCTGTGGGTCTGTATTCGGAGCGAACGTACAGTAATCAATCCCTCTCCTCCTTCTGGGGTCTATAACTCTGACTCACTTTTCTACTAGCAGTACCTGTGCTAATCAATGTATTCTCACAGACAGGGAAAGGTTTTTCATCTTCTGAAGGTGATTTATAGAGCCTGTAGAGAGCGCTGGGTCCAGCCCTGCAGCAGAGACGGCCGAGGTGATAACACAGGGGCGATGAAGAGGCGGGTCACTACAGATGAGGACTTTAACCCTCTAAGGTTCAAGATCACAAATATGCGATTAGACTGATCTTAACCGAACATTCCAATGCTGATGTAACAATCACTACTGGTCACTGAGAGCAATGGAGTTCTAGAACACAGGCTTAGAACTTTGGAAAAAACATTCCAAGAAACCTACTCTTCAAAAGGTGAAGGGGCGCACTGTAAACCGAACCATACAAGAGAACCTGGGCATCTCCACACAGAGGGTTAGGGATTCCTCGGTGGTATTACAAATTAGGAGCAAAGCGGCATTCCAGAAACCTTTCCCTATTATGAGGAAATGCATCGTTAGTTAATCAAGCTAAGGGCTGTGTTCCATTATGCATACAGGCGTTCTAATTAGGACACATAGCAAGTCTCAATGTTGTTTGTCAAAAGCGCCTTCACAAACCACAAGTATGCCAACATAAAGCACACACAAAAATCCCTGGATGTGCACTTCTGAACTTGACACGAGTCACATGACCCAGAATTTCAGGTATGCATTCATGCACTGCGCTCTTTGTTACCAGAGATAATTGAGCTAATTTTGCATTTCCTCTTCAGTCAAAGGTAGTCTGACGCTAGTGATGATTAGGGGTGGAACATTATGACATTTAGCAGTAAGCGCAAAACAAAGACTATGCACGCTTTGATGCTTTACCCTGACAATCATTTTTATTATTTTTTATTATTTAAATAAATTAAATTTCCAATTTTCCGATTACATATCTTTTTCTCAACGTTTAACAATCTGCTGTCGAGTACTCCTTTACTCCAGTAAACGGTCCCACCCCTAGTGACGATGTCGCCACATACGTTCCAAATGTAACTAAACTGAAGCATACTTGCAATGTCGCATGCTATATGAAAGACGTTCTAGCAACTACGCCTGGAAGAATGTACTATCGAGTACGGAGAATGCATCACGCCGATCAGGGTCACACAGGGACAGGAGACCACGGGGGGGGGTCCAGGCATATTAGTCGCACATGCAGCTGGTTTTGGGGGGCGTAAGCAGTGTTTTGTCTGGAGTGTGGGACAGGAGGTGGGGAATAGGGTGTGTGGGACAGGAGACGGGGGATGGGGTGTGTGGGACAGGAGACGGTGGGTTGTATATGGGGGTGTGTGGTACTGCGTGTGAATCTGTGGGTGAAGCACCACCAGAGCAGAGCTGCAGAGAGGAGAGGGGGGGGGGGGGGGGGGGGGGGGGGCTGAAGGTCACCATCATTCCCGCTGTCGCTTTCCTTTTTCACTCTCACTCACTCAAATTCAAATTAGCTTTATCGGCATGGCAAGGGTACACTTACATTGCCAAAGCATATACTGACATAACAAACAGATAAGCAATAGAAAATGTAACTACAGTAAAACACTCTCTCCCTTCCTTCCTCACTCCCTCACACTCATTTCCTCTCCCTCCCCCCTCTCTCTCCTTCTCTCTCTCCCCCTCTCCCTGACCTACCCTGTCACCCCATCCATCTCTATCCCCTTTATCCCACTGTATCTCTCCCTCTCCCGTCTTTCTCTCTACCTCTTCTTCTTCTCTCTCTCTCTCTCTCTCACCCTCTCTCCTTCCCTCCCTGACCAAGCCCACCACAGAGGGGGCCTGAGAGACACACCCCAAAAAAAGAGAGAGGGAGGACTGTGGAGAGAGGGAGGGCACAGACAGAAATACATGCATTAGGTGTGGAAAGAGAGAGGGAGATGAGAACGAGTGCCTTCTAATGCAAGTCTAATGAGGGAGCAAGGGCCATTTTCATTCTGCACACAGACCTTACTGTACACATAGGGGATTTTATTCAAATTAAAATCAAAAGCCTTTGCCTTCACAGTGTCCAGGGCACTTTCATGCCCGTGACGTCGGGCGGTGGGAACGCCCTGAAGCGGCTGGTTTCGAGGAAAAAGTACAGTGTAAACTTTCTTTTGTCATCTCAAAAGACGTCGTGTCGGGTTCCACCTTGTTATAATAGCTGAACGATAGTTCAAACCTGGAGCGCTCCTGGAAAAAGACGCGCTTGCGGTTAGCTGGCCTGGCGGTTGCATGTATATGGAAACCCCTGCTATCCCTTTCAGTGCAAGAATAGCTTTTAACACGCACAGATACGGCCAGTATGGAATCACCAACAGCTAGAATGCACTGTTATAAATTGGATAATGTAACTTGAGAGAGCCCAAGTGTGTGTGTGTGTGTGTGTGTGTGTTCGTGTGTGTGTGTGTGTGTTCGTGTGTGTGTGTGTGTGTGTGTGTGTGTGTGTGTGTGTGTGTGTGTGTGTGTGTGTGTGTGTGTGTGTGTGTGTGATTAGTTTGTGGGGGAAACGCAGCCTGTTAAAGGTAACAGGGATGGTACAGTCTTCACACAACACTGGACAGTATCAGAGAATCTTGCCAAGTCATGCCACCGCTAAATGCCCCAAGCGAGCAAACAATGACATGAATTCCAGGTAAAATCGGACAGCTGGGCTCACTTGGACAGTGACAGAAGAGGGGCAGACGGGAGCTGTGAGGTTATCTCCTGTTGGGCCACTCCTGAAGCACGACACGTCGACTTCAACTACATTTCAGCGACCCGCTCGGAGGAAAGAAGAGGTCTTTCACAGAGCAGCTCCTGGCTCACAGCATACACACCTCTGTCTGCCTAACCCAAACCCAGCTGTACTGTGCAGGGAGGAAAAGGCTAACAAAAGCACTGCCACTTGTTTAAAATTGTTTGAAATTTCAAAATATCCTTCACCATTTGAAATCTTTCTAAAAAAAAAAACCAGTGTATGAATTTAGTTTGACCAATAAAGTACCTCTCTTTCAATGGCAAGCCCACATAGATTTTTGGAGTTTGGGTGAAAGACATTTTATATTCTTGTTGGTATTTCATGAATGCATGCTATCTATTAAGGTATACCTATGTAATATTACACCCTACTGTGCCTTACATATTGACAAGATTATTTGTCTTCCAGTACAGAAATAGCACATCTAGAATGTTGGTGGACTTTCAAACCTTTCACCAAATATGTGCAAGAGTGAAGCTGAAAATTATGATCACACCACACTTTCCCCGTCATTTCAAAGACAAGTTTCTTATTTCTTAAAACAAATTGCTGTGATTTTAAAACGTCTCATGAACGTTTACAGATACTCCTTGGAGAGACAGAAACAAACAGAACTTTGATCAATTCATAATGATTCCATACCCATGCTTTCGACTCTCAGCACATACCGAAGCAGCGGGTACATACCGAAGCAACACTAATGGAAACTGTGCTTGGAATACAATTAGCTAAACAGAACCAAAGAAAAAGTTAACATAGCAATAAAGTTTGGACTTTTAAAATAAGATTCTAAAAGGAGTGACATTCTCTGCAAGGCCTTCTGCACCTTGGTGTGGAGAATCTCGAGTTTCCATCGCCGTAATCAAACCGATTGTCCGATATGTTTCCAGTAACTGACATGTTATGAATCAATATCCCCAGCTTGTGCACAACGCTAAAGCTCTGCCAACAGGTTTTGAGACGCAGCGACTGTTGCTTCGATTAATCGATCTTTCTGAATTCAAAAGAACTGATGACGCGCCGCAAATGCCTGGAGTCACGTGTGCAGACGGTGCGCGCCACACACAACGCATTTTCAGTCCAGGTCAATTTACATTAACAAGACATGAAAGAAGCCATTCTTTCACACATGAAATTGATGTTGACAGTGATGTTTTACAGTGAGGAACTAGTCTGTTGGGATTCAACATGCTAGCCGGTGGAGTACTAGTCAAAGCTATTCTAGCATTACCATAAGAATAAGATCAGGGTATTAACTTACCGAGCTTCATCAGAGAAGCCAACAGGACCCACAGCGACACTTCGAAGGGTGTCCGTACTTTAGTGTACTCGAACTCCAGTACGGGGGAAGGCCTTTTTGGTTGTGTTTTTGTGAACCGGATCCTGATGGTCGGTCCCCACTTTGCCATTCTTGGTGGTCATCTCCGGAGAGCTCGCAGCGCCGAGGGGCAGCACGGTACCGGCCAGGAACATCATCACTATGACTAGCAATATTCCCCGCTCGCACACACTCCTGAGACGGGGGAGTGCTCGAACAGGCATGGTGAAGAGAACTATTCTACTCATTAGCTACAACAAATTATCTTATCTCGCCAAATATCTAACGTCACGCTTAGCCAAGTTAATAAATAACAATAAAAAAATAACTTTGCTAGCCAGTTCTGAAGTTATGATATTAAAAAATGTCCATTTCAAAGAAATAACTTGCTAGCTTGCTGGCTAGCTTTACCGCAGTGGGATGAGGGAGCGGTAGGGAGCCGTGCACCAGGTAGCCGGCTAGCTAGCAAGCCAAAGCAGGAAACGTGGAATGCAGCGTTAGCTAGCGACGTGACCTGTAGTGGAGCACTTTCAAAAGCCCATCATCTTCATCAATGCGCACCAATTTAACCACTTCAAACTTTGGAAAAAAAATAGACAGGTAACATTAGCACCGAATCAGAAGTCACACGAATTCCGGTGCCAATGACGAATCATTATAGCCTAAGGTGTCAACAGCGAGCTGGGGTACAGCCCATATACATTAACATTATACTGATGTTCATTTCTTCTCGACAGCTGGACGCCAGAAAAAGTGTCTAACGTTACGCAGGAAAACTAGCTGTGATGTGAGGAGATAAGACGCGTCCCCATCGAGATCAGCCGCTCTGACTGTCAGATTGTCTGCTGGCGATTGGAGAGCGAGTTCACCTGGCTGTAGTTAGCCAGTTACCTAAGCAGGCGAGCTGCGGTGCCCCCTGTCCCGTCAAGATGAAGACTAGTTTAACGCCAGCAAAACTCAACTGGCTGCCTTCTTCCTGAGCGTCTCCCTCAGTTCCGCGTCTGTTTTTCTTCTGCTATTTGCCTGTACCCTTTACCCACGATGCAAGCCTCTCCCACGCCGGGCGATGGACTCCGTGTTAATACAACCTTCAAAATACACACACCCATTCTTTTAGGTAAGGTTTGAACAGAACTGGGGAGGAGGGAGGGGAAAAAGAGGGGGTACTTCTTCTGTCTCCACAGTGACATCTACTGGAGAGGAGGGACAATAACATCCTTATACGCCTGGTTCCAATCATAGACTGTATAAAAATAGGTTCCAATGCCATTACTTTTTTCTTTTTTTTTGCTTATTGATCATGCAAAGGAGTGCGCGCTTCCCTCTCCCGGTGATCCGCGCAAGCAGAGTGCGCATCTGTGTCTGTACCACTCTTTTCATCCCCCCCGCCCCATCACATCAACGCGCGCGCATACACCCTCTCTGTGCCCTTCACTGGCCGCGTGGAAACCGCCTCCCCACCCCGGTGCCACCTGCATTGCAGCTTGGAGCTGACAGCTGCGGCAGACAGCGGGAAATGCACCCGAATAGAGAAATCTCACACATTTAACGCACTTTGTGTCACGAAAGACGAGAGATGGGACAGAATGTATTTATTTATGTATTTATTCACTTACACAAATAATGGTTTAATGCTTAATTGGCTCAGGCAGCAGGCATTCCACTCTCAGAAAAAAGGGACGAAAAAGTGCCTAAAAAGATACAAACGCTTGTCACTGGGTGGTAGCCAACCTTCTATGTAGACCTACATAAAATTACACCACTAGCCAGCAATACATGTTTTATTTGTACATTTTTCTGCTTGTAAAAGATAGTCTACTTATTAGGCCTCCACAAATATAACATTATTGTACTTTCAGGGTAGCTACATTTGGGACATTTGTTTCTTAGAGAACAAAAATTTACCTCCACTGTAGGTTACCTTTATTTATGAGAGAACAGAATACATTGCATCTACAGTTTGGTCTTGTATTTAGACCCTGCTATGAGGGCTTAGGTCATTATTTTATGAATGGTTTATAATTTTGCTACAGTGACATCCAGGCTGCCCAATATGGCTTTGAATTCTATCAATCATTGTGCTTCTGAAAGAGTAGATACTGAGTTAAGCCAAGTTCATTCCGGTGGTCTCTTAATTATAGCGGGACCTGTGGTGCCGGGTGCCACCCAGGAATTAAATTGCACTTTTCTGCGGTGGCTCCAATGAGCCAACTCGGTGCATGTGTCTGGTAAAGAATTCACATGCACGCTCCAAACGGTCAGTCGCCTTAATTCTACCGCTAACGCATTAGCCAATGCCACGC
>CM056390.1:9060545-9078625 GCA_029718625.1 Synaphobranchus kaupii | reverse complement strand
CCAATGCCACGCGAACTAAGCTTCGCTCCACCAAAAGGTAGGCTATAATTGCTGTCCGAGAAAATTGTCGTGTGGTCACTTTTAAAATACAGACTGTTCGTCATGATACCGATTAGCCATGCATAGCGTGCACAGTCACGCGCCAAACACCTGGTTATTATCCCAATTTGTTGCGTGAAAACTGCTGAATGAGAAGTTATAGCAACAACGTCGCATCGTAGACTAGGTCAGGGCTAAAAACTGTAGTCCGTTGGACGGCACCGGGGCTGTTTCAGTGGTCCGTGGTAAAGAAAACGTTGGCCACCCTTAGCAGGTGCTCAAACGTGTGTTTTTCCACTGTAGCATAACATTTGGCAAGGTAAGTGATCTGGTGGTCCAATCAGCAAGACCAGACCGGGCAGACCCTCTCATGAAATTTCTATTCTTAGACTATACAACGCATTCCATAACATTTGCAACAACAGAGCTTTGGATAAGTTATTGTGAAAGGTGTAAGAACTATGCAGGCATACACACACACACACACACATATATATATATATATACAGTGAGCACCATAATTAATTGGACAGTGACGCATTTTTTGAGTTTTAAAAGGATACAATGACAATGAGGTTGACGTGCAGACTGTTTGAGGGTATTTTCATCAATATAGGATGAACCGTTTAGAAATTATCTAACCTCTTGTACATAGTCCCCTCCATTTTCGGGCATCAACAAATATTGTACGGTTTAACATAATGTAGAATAAAGTAATAATTTTTAATATTTGTCGCATATCCTTTGCATGCTATGACTTCCTGATGTCTGTGACCCAACAACATCAAAAGACTCTTGATATCTTATTTTGAGGTACTCTTACAAGCAATACTATATCCTCTCTGCATTTGAATGGATCTCAATGGGAATTGGGGGGTGGGACTAGATTTAGCTGTAAATTACACTGGAATAGTAAAGAGAAACACATGGTTGGCTAAATGGCTGTAAGTCATCAAGGGTCTGGGGTATCAAACGAGCCTGAAACCATCACTCTGCTACCAGATATGCAGTAGATATGAATGGATTACTTTAAGGGTTCTTTCACCTGACTCATTTTCCTATTGAACTTTATGGACATCAGGAAAGCATGGCATGCAAAGGATATGCAACCAAATATTAATTAAATATCATGACTTTATAAAAATTTATGTTAATTACTTCCAGTGCCCTAAAATGGGGGGGGGGGGGGGGGGGTGTGTAAAAATGGCTACAATTGCTAAAGTAGAAATAGAATGAAATAGAAATAGTAGTTTGTAACATTATCTATGTATTTTTTGATAAATTTAATGCTACTTTGGTGAATAAAAGTATAATTTTCTTTCAAAAATGTGTCAGTGATTCCAAACTTTTGAACAGTAGTGTAGGTGATCACTCAGAATAACTTTGTATTGATTTGCAGTGACCCTTCCCTCTAAGGGGAGGGAACAAGTGGACCCCAACCATGCCAGGAAACTGCCCCCCACAGCATAACAGAGTCACTGGACCCCATCACTGTAGGGGTTTTTCTTTTAATTTGTCACCCACCTGTATATAGTCTTCATGAGTAGGCTACAACACAGATATTCAAAAACTCATCCAACACAGCCTGGTTGTCACAAAATGCGCTACTTAGAACTTGAATTAAGATGAAATTCTTATTTGCTGTGTCATAATAAATATTTAATGGCACTGTTCAGTAGTTTTCCCTATGAAGGTGTTTACCAAACTTTGTTCAACGCTTCTTGGCAACGACTCCACAGGCGCCTCTCTACAGATGTCGCAGCCTCATGAATAAATAATAAGAAATAATAATTAATATATGGACCAGTCTACACTTGTAGCTCTCTCTGCTAAAAACATTTTGGTAAATATTCTGTCGCACGAGATTGATAGGGCACAGACACTGTAGGCTAGACTGTTCAATTGTGACGACACAATAAGCAATGTGCTTCGCGTTCGCTGAAAACAAGGCGAATAATCCTCGATCTGCTTCACTTCCCTCGTGCCGTTGCGGTAATTTCCCCAGAGGGAGAGCCGGAGGAGATGGCCGCGGTGCATTGTTGGTAATTGTCCGACACCTGGCGTCCATGGCGCGGTAACCTCTATTCAACACTCCCTCACTACCGCCGGAGAATAACCGCGCTACATTGATGGAACTCCCAAAGGGGTTCCCAAACCGGGGTCCGTGAAGGAGTCAGAGGGGTGTCTTCTAAAATGCTTAAAACCATTTCCCCTTTTAAGATTCTTTTCTTTTACATTTCTATATATTTCAGCAATGACATTTAGATTTTGATATAAACATTACATGTACTCTAGTTATCCAGAGAAACTTGTATAGAAAATGTAGACGATACAGTTTACTTACTGCTGATATTCAGTTCTTTTCTCAAAGACAGTTTCACCTGGGAATCAAACCTGCAACCTCTAAATTACAAGCCAAGTTCCCCTATTACACTACACTGCCACTAAACTGAAATTAAACCTGTCTGGCTTACTCCTTCTTGATGATAAATTCTCAACAGAATTAGTTCATATTCATGTTGTACGATGTGGCTGTTGGCCAACACAATTCAACACAAACACTAACTACAGCCAGGTGTTCTCAGTCTCAGGCTGGTATATATAAACTGATGTGTGATGTACCTGTATGTGGTAGACCTTTTCAGTGTAATGTAAAGTATGACGGGGTCTGGTTTGGTGGCCGGCGGCTGCAGCTTCTAGCTGATCTTTTTTTTGTTTTGTTTTTTAAAATTCAGCTGTGAATAGAAATTGCGAGATTAGATATGATCAACAATAATAATAGTCTTGTCCTGCGCTGTGGTATTTGTATACATCTTTAGGCTGTTCCCTTACAGAAATGGAATATACTGAGATTAAAGTATATTATAAAGATCAGAAAATATATTGCAACACTGATATTCTCACGAACCTGAACATGGGCTGAACCCAAATGCAATGACAAGGAGGCAGAGGTACAAGAAAAGGTTATTTATTGAAGCTTGGGGCAGTCCCAAGCTGTACACAATATAACACAGGAACAGGAATTCTCCGGAACTTCAGACTTGCTCCAAACCGGAGCTGGATTTGACAGGAACAACTGGTTTGTTCCAAACCAGAACTGGACTTGACAGGAACAACTGGTTTGTTCCAAACCGGAACTGGACTTGACGGGTCACCCTGGAGTCGTTCCAAACCGGAACTGGACTTTGCGGGTCACTCAGGAATCGCCCCACACCAGGACTGGACTTTGACGGATCACCCGGGAGTCGTTCCAAGCCGGAACTGGACTTGGCGGATCTGGACAGACTAGACAGACAGGACAGATAGAGGGAGCGCTAGGCATCCAATAAGTTATGCTTCGAACTTGTCTCCTGAAGCGAGGGAGGACATAAATGACAAACAATCCGGTTATGGTTGTGCATGAAAGTTTGGAGTAGGAATGACCGGGTTGTTACTGGTAACAGGCAACCGGGTTGTTGGAGCAGCAGAGGGGCGGCAGCGGACCCCGGGTCGGAACCATATGTAGCAGCAGGGCAACAGCAGCAAGCGCAACCGTAACCATAGCAACAGCAGTGGCAACGGCCGGACGCAGGAACAGCTGAAGTGTGGAAGAGCAGAAGCCCAGCTGAGGGCACAACGTCAGGTGGAGAGCGGGGGGGGGGGGGGTACCGCAACACAGGCAGGGAGTCGCGAACAACTGCAGACTGGCAGACTTCAAACAGAGAAGTGGTTAGCGAGACAGATTATTGCGCGGCAAGTAGTGCCGCACACACACTGGACAGACTGAGGATATTAACAGTTCAGCAGAGTGCCCAAAGCACCGAGACAGAACCAAACTGTTAAATAAAGACAGATTATTGCGCGGCAAGTAGTGCCGCACACACACTGGACAGACTGAGGATATTAACAGTTCAGCAGAGTGCCCAAAGCACCGAGACAGAACCAAACTGTTAAATAAAGACAGATTATTGCGCGGCAAGTAGTGCCGCACACACACTGGACAGACTGAGGATATTAACAGTTCAGCAGAGTGCCCAAAGCACCGAGACAGAACCAAACTGTTAAATAAAGGTTACACAATTCAGCAGGGTGAACGAACACCAATACAGAACCAAACTGTGCGACTAGAACAAGACAAGGAATAGCGAGGACCAGAGGTTTCAAACAAACAACGTTAACGAACTGGCACCGGACAGAAGACAGCGGGTGAGTTAAATAAGGAGTGTAATTGGTATCAATTAGGAAAGCGTGCAAATGTATGCGTGGGTGATTGAACAGAGCGGAGTGCGAGGAATGCATGCGGAAATGGGAAGAGGGGATAGGCTGAGACAGGAGTGGAGAATTGGAGTAGTACAAACGGTGGGAACAAGCCCAGCCTGCAGCACGGGGGGAAAACACGGACAATGGAAGTCAAACATGACACGGAGGGAGAAGGGAAAACACGGAGAACAAACAGGATAGGAACAGAACGTTACAGATATATGGGGAAATATACAAATTGTTCAATTAAATGGAAAAATACGACAGCGGGTGGACTGTCTGCTGTTTAATGTAATGAGCTATAGCTATTTGACAAAAAGCCATTCAAGCTTAGCACCACGCTCAACGCTACAACAGCTATGCCACACTCAGGATTCAAACCCACACGACGGGCTACAGGTCCAAGGCCCTGAACCCCACACTTCTGCTGTTCCAGCTTAGGAAGACTTAATTTGCTTTAGCCTGGTTAAGTGGCTCACGTTCAAGGTCCGCTGTTTGTATTAAACAAGTGAAAACCCATTTAAAATCTGAAGACGCACTGCATAAACACGATGAGAGAGCCATTAAATCACACGATTAATGCTTGCGCGGCTAAAAACATAAATAAATAAAGAAAGAAATACAACACTGATAAACTAGAAAACTCCTGATACGTATATATCTGTTCAAGAGGTGCAGATGAAAGTGTGACTGAAAAGTTTTGTGTCCGTTTTCAAAAGAAATATCGTCACATAACGATGGCAATGATTTATACTGCCTGGCGCATGGACTCTCCACATCGTATCTCTTTAGATTACAAACCTGTTTACACATTCCACAGATGTACCTGACAAGCTGTTTGAACAGGATGTAGCTTCTGCAAATAAAAAAACATTGCAAAAAATGTCTATCTTAACAAGTGTTTTAGTCTTGTAATGAGACTTCAAATCTTTTTTTCTCTAAAGCAGAAAATATTATCTTGTTTTAAGTTACTTTTTGCTTGACAAATGAAATTATGTTACCCCACTGGCAAATCTTGAAATGAGTAAAACTATCTCACCCCATCAGCAATCTTTTTGTCTTATTTAGCAAAAAAGTAACAGAGATAAGATTCTAAAGACTAAATATAAGATAAAAATGCTTGTTAAGATTTTGTTTTTGCAGTGTAGATAAACCCAGCCTGTGGCTGCGCAGATTTCCTATAGACTTTGGCCCCGTCCTAAAGCAACCTCTTCCCTCTCCGGATATGTCTGTAATTGTAGATGTAAATATGTGGGTTCTCTTCGCCCTTTCTGTTGTGGCTGAGGTTAAAATGCCAGCGTTGGGTTTGTGTGCCAGTTCAGCTTGTGTGATTCCAAGTTGCATCGAATTCCGGGAGGATATAAAAGGATAGATACTGCTGTGGTTGACAGAACTAAAGCCAAATTAATTAGGCTGTTTAAATTTAAATACACACTGCAGTTTAAAAAAAGGAAAACTAGTTATTGCTATTTTTCATAGACGTCACTCTCCGCTCGTGAAAACACATTTGACTACAAGGGACCTGATGAGGCCTGCACTGCAAAAACCAAATCTTAACAATCATTTTAATCTTATATTTAGACTTTAGAATTTTATTTCTGTTACTTTTTTTTGCTAAATAAGACAAACTATCTGCCAGTGGAGTGAGATAGTTTAACTCATTTCAAGATTTGCCAGCGGGGTAAGATAATTTCACTTTTCAAGCAAAAAGTAACAAGCTAATAGTTTTCACTTTCGAGAAAAAGAAGAAGATTTTAAGTCAGTGCAGAGTCAATATGACAGGATAGGACAGAGTAAATGCGAGCCTATCCCTGCAGTGCGTCTGAAGTTTCTGGTGTGCACTAGGGCTCCGACCCAATTGACAAGGCTAATGTCCTGGGATCTGGAATGAAATTATGCAGAGCAATCTCCCGGGCCACAGAATGTCAAAATGTCGCAGAAAACAAAAGTGCTTTTGGCAGGAGGGCTAATTGGTGTCCACCTCCAATCCCTCTTTCATAATGAAAAGCTTTTCTTCCTTTTTTTCCAGACGGAATAAAAAGAGGAAATGTAATGTGCTGCTGTGGAAATATTTCTCTGAGGTTTGTTTCCGGGCTTAGACTCTGGTCATGTGGTTGCTTTGAAGCGCTTATTCCCTCCCGCTTTCTGTTTGTCACAAGCAGTGTCCCACTGACTTCTCCCTGCACAAATTTAGGCAGAAAAACAATCCAATTAAAAGGAAACAATGCTCAGGCCCGGAGCTCAAGGCTGGTTATAATTTTAAACATGCCAACAGAAAGCAAAAGTTTTAAAAAAACAAAAAAACATAATTTTCCTGTTGTTTTTGTGGCCCCTCAGTGGAACTCAGCCTCCTTTAACCTTGCTGCTAATCGTTAGCATAGTATTAACATAGAAGACAATGTCAAATTGAACTCTTGTTCAATAATCTAATGAAACTCTGGTGGGGTTGGGGGGGGGACTGGTTATAAAGTACTGTATATATCCCTTCTAGGTCATTTTGGGGGGGGGGGGGGGGTAGATAAAGCCAGTGGAATTAATAAAAAACAATGCTGAACTAATTTTGTCTGTTCATTTCCTTCCCTGTAGGATAATTTAATTTACCTTCAGCTCAAACATGGCAGCTGCTGCAGGGCGATTGAGACCTTGGTGAGTGTGAAAGCATGTTTTCGTCACCACCCAACCACAGGACTCCAGCCAGTGAGTAACGTCTGCTTTTTAACAGCCCTGTGGTCGCCTGGTGGCGTGTCCAAAGAGGCCGACACATTCGACTTTTCGTCTAATTGACACCCAGAGACGATGCTATGCAACCCGACACCACCGTTCACTCGTTTACTCATTTGAGCACACATTCTCTGCCTCAATCACTCTGTCACACGGAAACACGTGCAGTTAACTTATCCACTCACTCACTCACTCACTCACTCACTCACTCACTCACTCACTCACTCACTCACTCACACATTCACTCTATCACACACTTACACATTCACTCACTCACTCACTCACTCACTCTCACTCACTCACTCACTCACTCACACATTCACTCTATCACACACTTACACATTCACTCACTCACTCACTCACTCACTCTCACTCACTCACTCACTCACTCACACACTCACTCACTCACTCACTCACTCACTCACTCACACACTCACTCACTCACTCACTCACTCACTCACTCACACACTCACTCACTCTCACTCACTCACACAATCACTCACTCACTCACTCACTCACTCACACACTCACTCACACACTCACACATTCACTCTATCACACACTTACACATTCACTCACTCACACACACACTCACACATTCGATTTCATGCTTTCACTCACACTAAATCACACATTCTCTCCCACACTCACTCAATTGCACACAGAAGTCACACATTCCTAAGTCCCAGTGGCTCACTCGCTCACTCACTCACTCTCTCTCTCTCAGTCTTTCTCCCTGACATCCTGATTAAATAGTTGCCACAGTGATCATGTTTTACTGCAGCAGGGAATGAAGGCCCAGAAGGTCCGGAAAACGATCAGACTCAATATTAACGGTGTCTGCTCACATTTATCACGGTCACATCCCCAGGAGCATCACCAAAGTTACGTGTGTGTGTGCCTGTGGAAGCCGTCTGGACAAACAGGGCCGGGCATTCGAATAATTACCATCTTGTACCCAAGTGCAATGTGCAATTATGTCCTTCCTGGGAGCATTACACACATTATTACGCACATTATTTAGTCTGTATGTCAACTGACTCATAATCCACCAGGTAGGAACACATCAAAAAATATCAGTACAACAGCTCCAGAGCAGATCTTATGATGAGCCTGGGAAATATACATGAATCTAAATGTCTCTTGTGTTCCTTTAAAGGCAATCTCCACTGGAAAAGCAAACATTAATTCAAAATGCAGAAAATGGTAGACTAAGAAAACCTCTCATTTGGATCAGTTTCAAAAGAACTTATTTTTCTGTTGTTCACATTTTTAAAAGACCAAGGATTTAATATTTACAGACAGAGCGAAGCACTGAGATATGACACTACAGGCTCTGTGGCTCTAAAGAGACTCCTTTTTGCATGGATGTGGGCTGTTATTTCCAGCGGTGTTACTTTCCGCTGGCTTTACTATCCCCTTTAAGAAAAGTGGGATTGTAAAGTTTCATGAACCTGGGGACAGGGTATCAGCGATTCAATCATTTCAGCTCATTGTCTTGTTTTGCAAAGGGTTGCAAAGTCTTTCAACAGAACCATAAAAGTCAATCATTAACAGCAGAGTTGCTCAAACTATTGAGGGGTTCACATAGCCTTTCCTTGTACCTGGCTGTATCGTTTAAAAAACGTTTTAGTTTAAAACTTCTTTTAAAAAAAAAATCTAATCTTTAATTTCAGTAGCTGTTTAAAACTGGTCACTGCTGGTGACATGGTGCTTTGAGTAGAGTGAATCCCTGCCAAAACTGTTGGCTACTGCACTGCACATATTGAGTTATACCATAGAGTTTAAACTCGATATCATACCATAGAGTTCACACCATAGGACATTACATAACATAACGTTCAACTTTTAAACATTTTAGGCTCTAATTTTTTCAGACTCGCTTATTCAGAGAAACTTATATAGATTGTTCTTGTACATACAATTTACAGTATGTAGACAGCTGCATATTTACTGAAGTACAGTACTTCAGACTAAGTACCTTGCTGAAGGGTACTTACATGCTGTAAAGTTTAAAAAGGATTTTATAAAGATGAAGAGGTTCACAGTCCTGAGGTGGATCATAGTCCATTCTAGGACGTGACTGTGTCCCTTTCGTTCTCTGTCCTCTTCACACAATTCAATTCAGGGAAGAAAACCCAGGCGATCACCACTTCCGTTTTGTATGCTTTCAGTTGCAGGTGCTGTATTGGCCGTTTGTTTTCACGCAGCACACAAAATTATCCAAAATGCACTGCATGACAAACTAGAGTAAATGTCAGGTGAAAGGGAGGTTCAGTAACATTGCTCTTGGAATGCCAGGAGTGGCCTCGGGCGGTGTCGCCAAGCGCTGGCCTCTTTATTTGTGTCCACAGGTCTTGTTCACCACCATCAGTACAAATATCGGCTTGTTTGACATTATAGAGAAAAACCTGGACTACATGACTGGAAACCACAAGTGAGTCTACAGTACTGTGGCTGGCTGCAAAAGAAGTGAAGGGGCGGCTAACGCCACACCAAGGGTGTTTCTCAATACCAAGTCCGCACAAGTACGGACTTGCGTTCTTGTGATGCTGGTAGTCGTCAAGTGTCCCGGCAAAAGGACACTTGCAAAAAAGACGTTCTTGTGAATAGGGTGACGTCATATTTAACGGGCCAAGTTCTGTGCCAAAGCCAAGAACGCAAAGAGGCGAGGACGCTCAAATATCCCGGGAAATGTACGAGGGTGCATCGGATGCAAACTCGCCAGACGAGAACGCGGACTTGGATATCCCATCATTCATTGTGGGAAGCGATGGCAGACAACATGGGACAAGCTTATACACCAGGCACGGGGAGACTGTCAGGAAAAGTTGCTGCCTGATTTTTAGCTATTTTCAACAGTCTATGGTTTGTAGTGGTAGCGAAACCACAGCCCAAAGCACACATTGCATCTCAAACAGGCTACGAACAGCTTTCTCTGAAGCAGTGGTGTACAAATTGGTTATTGCAACCCAAACTTGGCTCTCTGTTGGGTCGAGGAATCCTGTAGGCTACAGCAAAATTCCAATGCAATCAGGCCTATACAAAGTGCTAGTAGCCAATGTTAATGTTATACTGTATTTGTAAAAATAAATAAAAACTATGTATTATAACACATTTTTCATACAGTTCACATTTGACTGTTTCATATGATCACGTAAATGCCAACTTTATTTAATCCTGTTTTGCCGCGTCATTCATTCATTCCTACTGCGCTCCAGGAGATGGCACCTGTTTGCCAAAAAGCTGATAACAGTTGCAGAATTTACAGCTTCTTTGTTACAAAGCTAGCTAGGTGTATTATATATTATATATTATGTATAGGTGTTTATTGCTCTTACAACATAAGATAGTTAACAGCTTTAGCTAACCATCGCGATACACTCTTCTTGTGCTTTTGACATAAACTATAAACTATTAGTTAACTTTAGCCTAATGCATAACTTTTTTAGTTATACAAATATGTTTAAAATGAGGAAAAATTCAGCTATTGTAAGACACATTTCTTGCCTCATTTTCATTCTTAGAAAGATTATAGTCACATTTATTGATGAAATGAGATAACTAGAAATGTAGCCTAGTTGTGTAAGCTTGTCCCGATGGTGCCGTCTCATCTGCCATCACGCATTGAATGATGGGATATCCAAGACTGTTCTCGTCAATGTTGCGTAGATGCCTGAATTAATTCCCCTCCCAAAAAAGTTTCTGAAAACCCCCATCTTCAACTGACTCCCATACAATTTGTCATCAATTCCTCTTTTTAAAATCCCCCATTGACTCCAATACATGTTTACTCTAATACTATAAAAAAAAGTTTTAATTCCTTACATTTAGGGGTTAATCTGTGTTGGGCGTGGGTGTATCCCTCCCATTCTTGGAACAGAACTTAAATATTACGTCACACAAATTCACAAGTACAGACATTGAGAAACACTCCAATTCTGTAGAATCATACTTCATGAACCACTACCTCTTTGGAACAGGAAGTTGTCAGTCTTTAGAATTCTTTTCAGGGTGGCTGACAATGGGTTCATCCCAATCGCTTATTTTTACTCCTTGCATCCTTTCCTCGCGTCCTTTCCTCGCTCCTTAGCTCCGCCCCAACAGAGGACGCAAGGAAAGGATGCGAGGATCAGATACGAGGATGGAGGAAATGAGGCAACATGCATTAGGCAAATGGAACGTCCTTGCTCAGTCAAGCGTCAGTTTTGTCATATTATGCTCACGTGCCTAACTATAATGGTTTTTACCTTATTTTTCCATGAATAAACGGTGCTTTTGTTAGTTATAAACAATGAGTGTCATTGTGGATTGGCGCTTTATAATAAATGGAAAGGAACGGTAAAATTGCATTTGTGTAGGGGTGTGCCAGCGACGTGGCAGATGTGGAGAGTGGTGGATAATTTATACACGTCACGCGTTCCGAGAAAAGGCTACACTTGTGTTTCCTCACTGAAGCATCCTCCGGGAGCCTCCTCGTTCCCCACTCCTCACTCCTCCGAGGAGCATTTAGCGGTTTGGAATGTCCTTAAAGATGGCAAACCTCGATTGATTTCCGGGTCAGGTGAGGACAGAGGAGAAGAGGACGGATAAAATAAGCGATTGGAATCCACCCAATGTATATTCACCTGGATGGGGAAGTCTCCTTGCAGAACACACATGCAAAGGAATCTGGGAAAGGTCAGAGGTCAGGAAGGTCGTGGATAAGGCTGGGCTGCAGCAGAATTAATAAAATAAGGGGTGTTACCATAGACTGTATAAAAATATGGACAAAGCCACTGTGATGTCACCCATTGCCTTCCCACGGCCTCGTAAAAACTGAATTGAGGCTCCGGATGTCTTTATCGCCGCCCGTTTGTACAAACTGCGTCTGCTCCGTGGAGCCGAAGAGGACTCAACCTGTCCCTCTGATTGGTCCTGAACAAACGTTAATACCCTGTCCAAACAACACAATATTTAAAAAAATCAGCACATGCAGAGGCATTAGATGAAGGAAAGGCACCTATTGCAATTACATTTTTTTGTGGGAAAAATGTATTGACTGAGTATTTTGACCACATTGCTTCCATTGACTTACATGGTGAAAGACCTATACTGGAGCCAACCGCAGTGGCGCTAGTGAGCAACGGCACAATTGCCGCTCCCAGCCCAACCAGGAAGTGAGCTTCAAAACGAAAGCCCAGTATTGGCCCCTTTGGTGTTAGACACACCACTTTAGTTTTTGAAATGTGGGAATCATACCTTACGAGTCGCTACCTCTCAGAAGTGAATTTGTGATTCATTTTTATTTTATTCACTGCTATCAATGTGCATTTACCTGAGGCGGGATACTCTTAGCAGAACAACATGCATGCAAAGGATTCTGGGGATGGTCAGAGGGTCAGCCATAAACATGGACGCCCACACTTTGTTGCGGCAACATGTGGCCTTTCACTTCTTCATTTCAAACTGAAATAAAGCGCTGCGCTGAGTGCCATAGACACAACTGCTGGAGGAGCCAGTGAAGAACAGACACACACCACAGGGGTTTTTTTTAAACCAGGGAATTGTACTTTATGTGTCACTACCCTATTAGAAGAGGCGGAGGAAAGACCCAGCACTTTATCACACAACTTTCTGAGGGAGGTTGCCGGCTTCACTCCCAGTTTTTCGGCAGACGGAGGAGGTCTGCGGTAGTGTACTCAGCGGTCGTCATGGACACTGCTCAGAGCAGGGCTCTCGGTGACGGATCCAGCCTGAGGATGCGGCCTCCTTAGCACGACTCACTGCAGAGAAAAAATCACCATCCATCTCTCCGTTCATCCCTCCATCCTTCCTCTCCTCCCCCGCTCAGGTTTGCATAGGAGGGGGGGAGAGTTGCCCGCCCTATATACTGCACCACCCTATATACTGCACTACTGCACCACCCTATATACTGCACCGCCCTATATACTGCACTACTGCACCACCCTATATACTGCACTACTGCACCACCCTATATACTGCACCACCCTATATACTGCACCGCCCTATATACTGCACCACCCTATATACTGCACCACCCTATATACTGCACCACCCTATATACTGCACCACCACCCTATGTACTGCACCACCACCCTATATACTGCACCACATGGTCTCCCCAGGATGTTGTTTATAACCCAAAAGCCATTCACCTCAGTACAAACATCAAAAACGTATGTCCTTGTACATTTTACATACATTAACATGTTCACTCTCTTTCCCCATTATTCCCTTCACCTCTACCATCTCTCCCTTTCTTCACCTCTACCATCTCTCCCTTTCTTCACCTCTACCATCTCTCCCTTTCTTCACCTCTACCATCTCTCCCTTTCTTCACCTCTACCATCTCTCCCTTTCTTCACCTCTACCATCTCTCCCTTTCTTCACCTCTACCATCTCTCCCTTTCTTCACCTCTACCATCTCTCCCTTTCTTACCTCTACCATCTCTCCCTTTCTTCACCTCTACCATCTCTCCCTTTCTTCACCTCTACCATCTCTCCCTTTCTTACCTCTACCATCTCTCCCTTTCTTCACCTCTACCATCTCTCCCTTTCTTCACCTCTACCATCTCTCCCTTTCTTCACCTCTACCATCTCTCCCTTTCTTACCTCTACCATCTCTCCCTTTCTTACCTCAATTGAGTTCAATTCAGTGATGCTTTATGAACAGGTGTATTAACAGAGTATTTCAGAAACATATACAGAGCATGTACTGTACAACGTGTAGAATATTTGCGCCAGATTGTTTAGCATACGAACATAACAATACATATAATAATAATATCAGGATATTAGAAATAATCATAAAAATAAATAAAAGTACTCTCTCTCTTTCTCTCTTTTTTTCTCTCTACCTCGCACAAGACAATTAAACAGAAGCAGTTTTTCCCAGGTGTGTTATGGGACACCATTAAAAAAAACACAATTACCAGAGGTCTGGGACAGGATTTTAAGGGATCAGTGATATGGGCTCTCCGTGTGAACGTCATTGTAGATGACAGAAAACCTCTGTTTGTTTGGCTGTGGTCAGCATGACGGTGTGCACTGCGTGGTGAGGTCATTTTTACTGCACAACGGTTCCACCTTACAGTGGCACTCGACAGGGGGTGGCATTATTATATTGTTATCATAGAAAAACAGAAGGTTCTGTTTGTATTATAATTTTTTTTTTAAATTATTGCCAGCAACGATCATTAGAAAACACACAGATTTAAAAAAGAGTACTGCCAAGGGCGAAGTGAGACAGGTGGCTGGGAGCACGGACATGGCTTTGATTTAACTTCCAGAAAGTTCCAGAAAGCTGAATCTGCCCCCAACGGGCAAACCAATCACATCACACGTTTCATATCACATGATACACAGTTTAGAAATGCAAGCATTTAGCATACAATATGCCCATTGTTCATAACTCATGTGGACCCAACCTGTTGCCTGCCAATGGCGGAATTATTTTTTCAACTAAACACAAACCACAGTTCTCAAATCTCTGGATTGAAAATGAATGATAGTAAAATTGTTTCCGGTTTCAAGTGTCACCTCTTGAACAAATCAAACCATATTTGATACAGTTCTTTTGAAGTCATTGTTTTGATGTCGTTTACCCAGTTTTATGTTACACTGTCCACAGCTTAATGCATATTGCAGTGCACAAAGATTTCTTTCATCGCTGGGAGTGGCAGAGGGACAGTCTAACCTGCATTTGAAGGCAGTGGGTATAGTTAGTGTTGATTGATTATATGTTTTCCTCAAGAGAGAAGCAGCTTCCGGCATGGTCAACAGGGTATAACTGCCAATTAGAAAGGAAACATTATTTTAAGAGCTGTGTTCTGTTTGACTGTTCAGATGGAGTCATAGCATTCTGTGGCTTTTAAAAAAATATATAAACCATTTGGTTTGTGGATATTTTTAAATGATTACAGCCTTACTGTGTCACATGGACATAATGACAGCATGACATTTTCTGGGTGACAAAAGGTCTTGCTTTCCTGTGGTTTTAGAAACTAATTTAATCCAGTCATGGATGTCAGCAGTTTTCTTTTAGGTCGCATGCCTTTTTATTACCAACAGATGGCGCTGTCAGCATAAATTGATGTCAGTGGTGCAATAGAAAAGATGTGAACTATAACAAATAAACCAGGTTCTTAGGTAGGCCAATCAATAAAAGGTGAAGCATTTTTTTAAGAAGAGGAAGAAAAATGTTTTATGTCAATGCTGGTCTATCCATATGAGAAACAAGTTGGGAGGTTTACTTAATAATTTAGCTGTTGGATAAATTTTGTGGAAACATTTTATTTTACTCATGTATGAATTGGATTTTGCAAGGGAAATAACCGTGCAGACCGGCACCACTTCACACTGATATTTGTGCTCCTATCCTGGCGATGACTCACTGAGCCGTTACGCGTATGAAAACTATTGTGACCTGCCACCTGACCTGGCTTCCCCAATACTGTTGTCCAGTTTGTGTGTACGTTTCAACTTCTCGTACCTCTGATGATTTTCAAAAAACGTTGTGCAAACATGAGGGGGGCTTTGCAATGCCAGAGCGTTCTCGAGCGGGAAACTTACACAAGCGGCAAGTCTATCGACCAGTTCAGCGGCTATTGAGCGACGGGGAGGGGAATGCCTATAGGCCAAGAGCCAGGCCATGTTTTAAACAACTACTTACATTTTAGTCACTGCTAGCTCGCCACAGGTGTGGCTGCCTGCATAAGAGAACCCTGGGGACTGAAGCTTCTTCGCTGGGAGAAGTTTTGAGCCGTCTTGTGTTGGTCCACCAGACTCCTGTCCACTGCTGGCCTCGGCACAGTCAGAAATGCAACATACTATTTCAGTTTTCATCATAATTCACTGAAAATACAGGTTTGCTTAAATGTAAAATCGCTAACCAGCCATTTTCAACATGCAGTTTCTGTACACAGTAAAATCAGTGTTCAGTGCTAAATAATCTCTAACTGAGTACATGTGGTCCCTATTGTTAGAGTTGATATAACACTGAACATTTTACTGTGTACCTTTAAATTAAATTTTATATTTTATTCCCCCCTTGCTTTTTGCTCTTCCGGTGGACCTCCATCAGGAGTCGTAACTCTTACCTCATTATGATCAAAGGTGTGCATTCTCAGCAGCCCTGGTGGGATACATCTGGCATTGTTGAAGAGAGAGAGAATAAAACCCTTTGAAGTTCAAAGCTGGAGGTGAGTAACAGGTAAACCCTTCTTTTATAATAAACACAATTCCATTTTTTTTGTAAGGCAGCAACTCTCCAACATTCAATTTGAAATTAGTGTGTATCTGTGTGCGCCCAAACACTTTGATCATAACGCGGTTGATTATTTTTAACAGGAGTGCGCTCTCCTTCAAAGTTGAAATCAAGTGTAGTTCTATCAATGTCCAGAAGAGGTCACCATTGTTTTGTGTTAAGGCTCAAAAGGCTCAAAATCCCCCCTAAGAAAATCTGCATTATTTAGCCTAGAACGGCGTACCTTTCAGTCCTGTTCATTCAAGGAATTAAAAAAATATATATTCTCCCTTTTATTCACAGCCAGATTATATAGATAGTACAACACATTTCTCTCCATTTGCTTCAGACATTGGTTAAAAATAAGTGACATGGGCGTCTTGGTGGCATAGTCTGTGGAGCGCTGTCAACGCCCTCGTTGTGAGCCGTGACGTCGGCGGTCCGAGTCCGACCGCGTGGCCCTTTGTCGCGTGTCTTTCCCTCTCTCTTGCTCCCCAGTCTTGCTGTCTCTCTGCCGCATGCTGTCCAGTGGAGCTGAAAAAAAAAACATTAAAATATTTTTATAGATAAATAAGTGGCGGGAAATCATTCCACTAACCTGGCAGTCCTCAAACATTCACTGTCATGTGACCGGCTGAGCTCGTCAAATGGAACACGCCAGGTAAAGTTACGTTGAGCATTCCTTGGCACATTTTTACACAAACCCTCGCCTTTTATCAAGACAGCCGCAAGTTTCATGCGTTTGAACCCGGGCACACACTCTCACGCTCAAACATGATAATCTCCCACGTTTCAGTGTGAGGCTTTTCCCCCAGATAATAAGCCACAGGTGTTGGGAAAAATGAAAGGGGATCAAAAGATTGATAATAAGAAAGGCGCAACCTTGAAACTACATATTTATTTTTAGGAGACACACAAGCAAAAAAAAAAAACTTATGCTTATAAAAAACCCATAAATGAAAACCAGGTGAAAGTGAATAGATTCATACCTGCATTCAAGCTCAGTGTGGTCTGTGACTGTGTCCATTTACCTGCAAGGACTGTTCTTTCATAATTTAAACTCCTCAGAGAATTTAATTTGATTTAAAGAGACAGTAGCCGTGTCAGTCTGCTGGAACCCCCCTTCACACACATAGGCTATGTTCGAATCAGAGCCCTATCTACTGTGTCCTATTTACTGTGTACTAGCATACTGTATAGTGCTTACGGCATACTGTTTAGTGACATGCAGTATGCAAAAAAATATCCTCCATATTATTATCAGCGAAAACCCAGAAATAAGTATATCATCCGGGGATATTAAGAACAATAAGATTTTCTAAATTGTTGCATACTTAACAGCTTTTAAAAAAAGTATACTCAGCTGGCATAGGCTACTCAGTAGGCACATGCACTGATTTGGACACGGCCATAGTAATTTATTCTGAGTAACCCCACGTTCCTTTAAAATTTGTTTTTGCCCAGAAGACTCACTAAAGGAGACCTCTACTTTAACCCTTGTGTTGTCTTCATATTATGTATGCACCCCGTGTCCACAGGGTCAAAATATTACCCACCCTCAAAAGAGCTCTTGTGATGAAGCTTCTTCATTGAATTTTAAACGTGAAATCTATTTTTCACATAGAAACAACCTGCCATTCATCAATAAATCTGTGAATAACTATGTTTTTCCTACTTCACAGTCCAGACAGACTGTATTTCTTCAGTCTACACCACTGATTTTTACTACAAAACACAACACACGTCGTAATCGATTTTTTTGCTGTAATAAATGTGTGGTGCTTCATTTTGATTGTGACTTCTGATTTCATAACTGCAGGGTTAAAAAAAAAAA
>CM056390.1:9010545-9053045 GCA_029718625.1 Synaphobranchus kaupii | reverse complement strand
GCTTTTCAGCTTTACTGGACGGCACAGACAGAAAGAATGGGAGTGAGAGAGAGGGAAAGACATCAATCTGGTCGTGCGGCCAGGTTGAAACCGCGACATCGCAGCTCGCAACAGCGGTGCTCTTACAGGCTATGCCAGCGAGACACCCCAAAGGTTTGGTATTTTTAGCTAGGTGTGACCACCCCTGCCCTTGACCCTGACCACGTCCTGTTACCTGAGAAGGTGGGATTGATGCACCGCCAAAACCCAGACATAGTGTGGGAAAGGTAAGAAGCAGAGGGACATGCCAGCTCCACTGCCATTAGGGTACATGTGGCTAACGATAGCAATTTGTCTCATTCAAATCTAAAACTGCAGGGGCTTCCAGACTGTTCTAAAAGAAGCATGTGGTTCAGCACAAGCATTGCATTACATTACAGGCATTTAGCAGATGCTCTTATCCAGAGCGACTTTATTAGCATTAGCATTATTTTTAGCATTTAGTATCCATTTCTACAGCTGGATAAATACTGAAGCAAGTCAGGTAAAGTACCTTGCTCGAGGGTACAACGGCAGTGCCCTACCTGGGAATCGAACCTGCAACCATTCAGCTACAAGCACGAATGACATTTCACAAATGACATTTTCGTAGTTTGTGTAGTTGTACACTCACAAGAGAGGTACACATAGCCCTGCATGGCGAAGGACATTCCCGCTGAAGTGTCCCGCTAACCAGACCACTGCACTGCATTTCACACGCGACTGTCAGGCAAGGAGACGTTGTCCTCACGTGTTAAATCTGGAACGACAAATACACCCACTGACTCCTGCTTTCACACACGTAAACACACACACTAATGGATGCACACTCACCTACACAGTTACTAATGCACACACACACATATATACACAGACACGCATACACGTACACACATACAGTGCCTCACTCACACACACATAACCACACACACATACAGTTCCTCACTCACACACACACACACACACACACACACTCTTCGTCACACACCCGAGGTGATCCGTGGGCCTGCTTTCCTGACCACTTCCTGCCACCACAATCTCCCCCTCCAGGGATTTAAGCCCCCCCCCTCCATATAAATCCAGCCCAAGGCCCTTGGGACAGTCTGAAGCAGGCCAATGCAAACAAACACACATACACACACATAAACACACACACACACACACACACATACCTACATAAACACACATACACACACCTACATAAACACACACACACACACACATACATACAAACACACACACACACATACAAACACACACACACACACATACAAGCACACAAACACACACACACACACACACACAGCAGACACCTACATAAACACACGTACACACACATACACGCACACACACAGCAGACACCTACATAAACACACGCACGCACACACACACACACAGCACACACCTACATAAACACACACGCACACACACACACACACACGTACAAGCACACAAACACACATACACGTACACACACAGCACACACACACATACAAGCACACAAACACAAATGGTCTATTCTCTCCCCTCATTTCCTCTTCCCTCTCTGACCCCTTATCTCCTCTTCATCCCTCTTTCATTTGTATATATATATTTGTTTTTTATTCTTTCTCCTCTTCCTTCTCATCTGGCTCCTGCTGACACAGCTGCTGTCCGTGCCGGCGTGGCCGAGCTTCAACGAGGAAAGAAAATCCCATCTGTGAGCAGGGAAAACACACACACACAAACACTCTGCATTTTTATTACAAAACACAAAAATACCTCTCAAATAAATGCATCCATAAACCACAAACAAAATAGTGGAGCATAGGCATGAGGCGAAGAGGCATTCCCTTCATACCCCATTGATTGGCAATAAAATAGACTACAAGAGTGTATGACTTTTGTTGCAGTTTGCACTGTTCTTTGGTACCTCGTGAAATGTGGTCATGCCTTCCTTATTTTCTTGTCCTGGCAAAGAGACATAAACCATACAATTACAAAACAAGATGTGAGTTGAAGTCAGAAGTTTACATACACTTAGGTTGAAGTCATTGAAACTCATTTTTAACCACTCCACAGATTTCATGTTAGCAAACTATAGTGTTGGCAAGTCAGTTAGGACATCTACTTTGTGGATGACACAAGTAATTTTTCCAACAATTGTTTACAGACAGATGATTTCACTTTTAATTCACTATATCACAATTCCAGTGGGTCAGAAGTTTACATACACTAAGTTGACTGTGCCTTTAAATTTTTAATATTTGGTCGCATATCCGCATGCCATGACTTCCTGATGTCTGTTACCCAACAACATCAAAAGACTCTTGATATCTTATTTTCTGGTACTCTTACAAGTGATACTATAACATCTCTGCATTTGAATGGATCTCTATGGGAATTGGGGGGTGGGACTAGATTTAGCTTTAATTACACTGGAATAGTATATGCACAAAGTAGATGTCCTAACTGACTTTCCAACACTATAGTTTGCTAACATGAAATCTGTGGAGTGGTTAAAAATGAGTTTTAATGACTTCAACCTAAGTGTATGTAAACTTCCGACTTAAACTGTACATACACACAAATACTGTGTTTGAAACACTGCCTCTCCTATGTCTCTTTGTTAGGCCGAACAGCTTCCTGCAGAAATAGAAGTTCAAGTGACTAAGCAAAAAAATTCAATTTTATTGTCGTTGTACATGTACAATGAAAAAGCTGTATGCGGCTCCTAAGGAATGATGTCAGTAACACTCTGAAAACCGCAGCTGTGTCCACAGTAGACTGTAATGCAGTCCCCCTTCCTGTGAGTGAGGACAGTCTCCACACAGTGCACGGGCCCACCTGATAAGCTACAGGTGGAGAACAGGCCTTGCTCTGACACAGCCTCAGTACAGTTATTTCTGAGCATGGTCCGAACGTCTGTACCACAATCCTTTCTCTGCTGTGTTTGTTTTTTCATTCAGGGGATCCGATTCTATTTTTTGAAGAAAAAAAAAAGACATTTCCAGTCAGCGAACTGAAGCCAGGCAGGAAGTGGGCACACAGGAAGAGGAAGTGCAGACGTTTTTCAAGACAGTGGCGCCGTGAAAAATCGTGTTTACCTAACTCACTTCTGAGCTGGCCGTCGTTAATCACACTGTTATCCGCTGGTTTGTTTTACAGGGGGAGTGATGTGGATTTGTGGGATATCCCTGCTCCTGATCCCCCTCTCCTTTACAGGGAATTTCTCCCAAGACAGACAAACACGTCTCTTCCTTTGAAGAAATTTCATGGCGCCTAACTTCACCTCTGAAATGAGTGCACCACACGACACTTCCTGTTGTGATGAGGTTGCTGTTAACGTCCAGACACTGGCAATAGTTTATGCAAAAGGTAAATAAACCCTTGTACTTGTTGAGGAAAGACTATCCTAAAAGCTCTGTTACCCACGGGTTGGGTTAGGGGGGGAGGGGGGGGGTGGTGTTATGCTGCTTATTGTCACTCAACAATTGGAGCAGTTTTTTTTTTTGGGGGGGGTTATGCTCACCTCTCTTCCTGGGAGACTTGACAGGCCCACTGACCCAGAATTGTTTTCCTGTTTATAGCCTGCTAGTGTTAACACTTTGTCCCTGGAACACAACACAGAAGGTGTAGAGAGATAGGGACTTGGAGGAGGGATGGTGGGGGGGGAGTTGGGGTGTGTAGAGGTGATGGGAAAAGGTCACGGCTACATTCGGGGCTGTTTTGGGATAGGCTCCAAACCCCTTGGACAGGTCCTTCCAAAAAGTATGGGTTCCACGGTCCACTCCCACAGACCTGCTGTCAGTACAGCCAAGGTCGCTCGTAGACCGGGCACTTCTGAAATAATTGGATGTGTTCTGGAAGGTTCTGCATTTCATTCCTTCACACGGTGATAAGAACTAAAGCCTGGGGATATTGGGGATGGGCTCTTTGAAATAAATATAATGTGAGGTTCACACAGGGTTCTTTCTGCTGTTCAACGGTGCAAAGATGAAAAACAGTTCAAGTTACATTTCACACTGATTCTAAGGAGGAGTTTATTTTCCTCACACAGGCAGTTGGTAATGACAGCATGCACAGAATAAGGTATATGGAGAGCATTTCAGACACTTGAATTTGAAATATGCACTTGGATGTTTTTAATTTCATATGTAATATTGGTTGCTCACCTCCTGCATGTTTATGTTACAAAATACATCAAAAGTTACCTCCTATAAAACACGTTTACTTCTTGAAGCACTGCAGTCTCTCGATCTCATTCTTCATCTTGAACCGACTACGGTGCTTAACTTTATGTTGCAGATTTATGTATTCGCTACTTATAAGTAAGTTATATATTGCCGGCTCAGTGACTTGGCACCAGTTCTTTGTTGCCTTAACCTTATGTAAATCTCTGCTGAATGGCTAAAAGTAAATGTTTAATGTATTATTGCCTATGCCTGGGAGGAGGCTTGTGGGAATCACAGTGAAAGCAGAGGCTCATGGGACATGCAGTTCTTGACATACCTTCTGTGTACTGACATGCCAAACAGACTATGCTTTTCTAATACTCCCTGCATTCTAATGTAATTCAGCTGCAGAAAGGTATTTGTTTAAGTATGGCACATGGATGTAGCGAATAGCGCTGTACTTTTCGTTTGATTAATGTGTGCACATGTTACGTATACAAGCGGCCGAAATGGGTTTTCTCCGGAGTGTGGCTGGCATCTCCCTTAGGGATAAGGTGAGAAGCTCAGTCATCCGTGAGGGACTCGGAGTAGAGCCGCTGCTCCTTTGCGTAGAAAGGAGCCAGTTGAGGTGGTTCGGGCATCTTGTAAGGATGCCACCTGGTCGCCTCCCTAGGGAGGTGTTCCAGGCACGTCCAGCTGGGAGGAGGCCACGGGGCAGACCAAGGACCAGGTGGAGGGACTATATCTCCACGCTGGCCTGGGAACGCCTTGGGATCCCCCAGTCAGAGCTGGTCAATGTGGCCAGGGAAAGAGAAGTTTGGGGCCCCCTGCTGGAACTGCTACCTCCGCGACCCGACTTCGGATAAGCGGTTGAAGATGGATGGATGGATGGATGGATGTTACGTGTCTCATGAGCAGTGTGATGGTGAGAGGGAAGGGCCCTGCCAGCTGTTTGCCCCAGAGTTTAAATATTACGATATCAGTCGAACGATACTGCCAAACACTCACGGACTGAAGAAGAAGCACTATCCTCTCAAAAAATCACGATTCTTTTTTCTTTTCCCAGGGTGTTTTCTCAGAACACTCTGGGTGACAAATCCCTGCAGTGCGTAAAGTAGCCTGCCTTTGTAAGTGTTAGGATAACAAACTTTTAAGCTCTGCGTTCATAAATCTCCGTCCGTTTTTTTTTGTTGTCAATGTCATAAACGCTACAGCTTAGGTAGGGGCCATTTGATGAGATCCAGTTGGCAGCAGTAGTTGTTTTGGTTCTGGGGGTTTGGATTAGATTACACGCTGGTCCAAAAGTGGGTCAGTTTTCATTATAGTTTGGTAAACTTTGAGCTTACATTCTCAAATATTGTAAACAGGGTGTTCTGGCAGGGTTGCCTTTTTCTGTTGTTGCCAGGAGCGGTACGGGAGGGGGGTTTCTCTCTGTATATGTGGCAAGGTCACTGCGGGGTCAGGATTATCCCAGGCCGTTACTTTAGGGATATAACAGGGGCTTAAACACATTAACTTTAAACCTGGCCCTTATAAAAACCCGCTTCAACAGCCACAGAGGGGGCGATTGATCCAAAGTGTTCCGGAACGGTCGCTCGAGCACTCCGGAACGGCCGCGCGGAATGTGGCGAGAGGATCCAGGCCTAACGAGCAGGCCTCCAGTCTCGCAACAAGGGTTCAGGAGTTTAACGCGGCCCCTCAAGGTTCGTAAAAAAAAAAAGCGCCCCATTATGTCGACGGCCCCGTCCTGGCCAACAGGACCCCCGGTGTGGGGGCCCAGACAATGGGGCCCCTTGTGCGTGTTCCGGTGCTAAAGCGACACGCTTTGAGTGATGACGTCTCCACGTCCTAACGGCCGTTTAAATCAGGGGAGGGACCCCAGGTTACGTAAGAGCGGGTCCCTTTGTGACCCGCTCGTCTGCAAACACGTCCACACTTGCCTCTGACTGGACCCCCCCCCCACCCCCCAAGGATTCCTTCAGAGATTATTCGGCTCCGTGGAACAATTTCATAAAGAGAGGAAGTACCTCACGCTGTGGAGCCTGAGAAACAATATAAAATGTCACTAAAAATTAATATGTATCATTAACTTTTTCTTCCTGGTGACACGTGCAATTAAACTGATGGGTTTCTTTGCATGAGGCAGAACTATACAGCCTATAAAAGAAGCAAGTGACCCACACTATGTGAAACAAATATACCTGTGTATTAATGCACAGGTGACATCCTTGTTTCCTCTTTGTGGCAGAAAAAAATGAGGAAAAGGATGAATTTTTATTTGAACCATTTTGTATTAGTGCACAAATTACCCTTTTAGGAAGGAATCGAAATAACGTGGGAGCCCATACAAGCTGCATCGCAGTCATGTGACCAGATGTTGGTGCTGGTCCACTGGTGTGAAGAGAGGCTGAAACGGTGTAAAGGCATGTTTACATGTTAACCCAGGGGGTCCGTCTCTTTGATTGACAGCACATGGAGGCCCACAGGATTTCATTGCACCATTTGGTGAGAAACAGACCTAGAAAAACAAACTAAACACACACACACAACCAGACACACACACACACACACCAAACGTCACAAAGTTTAACAATACAGCGACCCGCTCAGCAACTGACTTCGTGCAGTGAGACCCGTGACTACAGCATTAAAAAAAAACATATTTTAAAGGTCTATTTAAAAGCTTGTTTTGGAACGACCGCATGTTAATGTTCTGGTACGCACGGGGAGGCGAGCATTTGCCAAGGACAGGGCACCTTTAACGGCCGTCCAAGGAATTGCTTTCTCTCCAAGGCTGAACTCGTTAGTGACACGCAAGTATTTTATCCTGACAGAAGGTACCAAATGTAGCGTACTGGGAAAACAAATAAAGCAAAGTAGACACCGCTGCCCGGCCGCTGTTTCTACTGAACGAAGCGTGGAAGAGAAGCTCGGCTAGCTGTCCCCATTTGTAACGCACCGTTTGAGCTCCTACAAAAAGCCTGGATTCCATCAGCATTTCCCCTTATCTTTATCTCAATGATTAAATGCAGGTGCCATTTTCACCTTCAGTTGGCACATCAGACATCACACGGCAATTAATGTTGTTGTAAATGTAACACTGCTGGTGTACATTTAACACTCTAGGGTGTTTATATGAGTCCACACACTCACATAAACAACCTAGGGTGTTAAATGTTAAATGTACACCGCCATTTTTGCTCTGCACCAAAATAAATAATGTATTTTGTGTTTGTGAAGAAAAAACTAACTTGCATTTTGCCATTAAGTCAGGATAAACATCGGTTGAATCCAAGCAGTCGCCTTAAAATATTCTATAAAGTGGCATAACTGCTGTTGGGCATTTCGACCATGTTAGCTTTCTCTCGTCTGCCCTCCTCTATCTGTTAAAAGGAGAAGAGGGGTTTGTTGTGGGGGTGGGGTGGGGGGTACCTTTAGAGTGCCGGCTCCTTGCCCGTTTTCCTGCTGCTAATAAACGCCGCGTTCTTCTGGCATGTGCTGCCCAGACGCCGGCCGACTGTGAGGAAACGGCCACTCAGTCAGAGCGAACGTCTCCCTCACACGCGTGTGCAAACCGACAGGGTATTTTTACCCCGTCAGGGTCGTATCAGGAAACGCAGAGTGCGCTTCCATCTAGGGAGAGAGGTAGCGCATGCATTTTCAGAGATTAATGATAAATAATTTTTTTTGCAGGGGGAAGGGGGGGTGTACGTGGTACTTTTCTCCAATGTTCTTGGCTTGTGACTTCGCTAACTGTCACATCCTGTCAGTGCTGTACAAAGCTGGAGGCCGAAATCGAAGATGGCCCCTCGAATCGCCGCTGTGGGATTGTATTAACCTTAGCCTCCCAGCGCTCAGACGCTCAGATGTCGCGGGCGGGAAAGCCGGGCGAACCAATCACGGCTCAGCGCAGCACAGAAAGGGAGAGTCGATCCTAAGGGTGGACACCGGTTCCTTTGCGAGCTGACCCCACTTACTGCATCCTGTCCCCGCCCCCCCCCCCCCCCCCCCCAAGACTGCCACTGTCCCAAAACAACAGAAGAAGAGGCAGTTGGCGATCCAGGCATGTCGTTACAGGTAGAAAGTTCCGGAGAGAGTGAGAGAGTGACAGGGCAGTACCCCTCCCACAGGGGACTCTCACACAAAGGGGGGGGGGACACAATAGAGGCCTGTCAGTGGGGCACTTAGCTCCCCTTCCCCCTACCTACGCCGGTGAACAGGTGGTAACTGACGCCATGGAAACACACACCTCCACCTGCCGCCCCCCTCCCACCACAGCTGAAGAGACACAACGGAACACCGGCCGCTGGCCCCAGTACCCAGGGGCGATATTTTTATCTCGTGCGCTCGTACAGAGGGAGTCATGTGACACAGAAAGAACACTCACGCTCAAAAGGAAAACAACGTCACCAGTAAAATGAACTTAAAGGGACTTAATTAGGGCCGAAGGTGGATCGGGTGACCAGTAAGTGACTGTTTGAGGCTGGACCACACTGACCCGGTGCCTGAACACCATTCCGCCTGGATGCTATGACGCTCCCAGTGTAGCGGCTTCCCTGGAAGTGTCCATATGTCCGTCCCGGGGTTTTGACAGATCCCACCAGCCTTTCCGTAGCGCTATTTTTGTCCCTCTTTCTGCGAAAAAAGAAGAAGGAAAACTCGTCTCTTATCAAAACCGTCTTTGATGTCTGAGCCATTTCCTGCCATATCCTCCTAGGCTCATCCCTCGCCAAGCAAGATGAATGACCAGCTGAACTGGACCCGTTCACGGCGTCGGGCTAAAAAACACACTCTGAGCGCTCACATCTGCCAGGATACAGCCGAGGTGGCTAAAGCTGGCGTACGCCCCGAGCCTCGCCATGTGTGGAAGTTTCCGGACGGTGCTACGACTGCTTCACCTGCCTCGAATCGGACAGATCGCATCCTACTTGGTGTTTGTGAATTGTGAGGGCTCTGTCTGATTTCTCACCGTCTATCAATTTCTCTTTATGTTTTATTCCTTTTTTATATAGCCAGGTAGGTAGATTAAAAATCTCTTTTACAAATGGGGCCTGGCCAAGATGCTTACGTTTACATTAGGGCTTTGGCAGATATCCAGAGTGACAAAAGCACATTTGTTATGATTTAGACAAGAAGCATAAATAGCATTAGTCAGCACATAAACCTATAGCATAGTGCTAAGTACCATAGTAGTTACAAGAGCGAAAGTGATTGAAAATGTGGTGCTTTAAGTAGCAAATGGGTTTGATGATATAGTGTCAAAGTAGGATTTGTCACATAGGTATAGGGCTAGTAAACTGAAGAAGGTTACATACAATCAGTTACAAACACAAACAAATAACGTGTTCACAAAGAAAGATCGCAGGCATGCCCGATGTAAAATGTTCACAGAAGTTCCAAGATCTGTAACATCAAAAAACATCAGTGGTCACTTTTGAGTTGCCTGAATGAACAAGGGGAGATTTTTTTTCCTTTCCCTCATGCACTTGTGAGGAGAGTGGCATGTGCGAGGAAAGAACTACAAATACACACACCCACGCAAAACCAACATCTGGCCCTTCAGAGGGCGAAAAAAGGCGTCTTTCATACGCACGAGTGAAAAGATATTTTTGGAATACAATATCTTAATCTCGGCGTGGAGAGATGTTTGCTCACCGTAGCGCACCTCACGCAGGAGTGTGCGTATGAGTGGGAGTCTGTACCTTTATGCCAGCTGAAAGTGACTGTACTCCCCTGCTATAGATGGTAGAGGTCAAAGTTCACTCCTGTTATTGTTATTGCAGAAGGTTTTGTGGTCACAGAAGCTGAATAAAGGCCGCAGTCTTCATTTCTGCCCCTGGATTCACAGATTCTCAAACACGGTCATTCAATGTTATGACAGGCAGATATTCAGACCCGTTTTTAAACAGTCAACATTACATTAATTGTTTTACTAGTGGACGTTTTCACCCCGGGGCTACTTCCAATTCACACATTTCACATTTATGCAGCTGATAATTTATTGACATATGCTTTGCCCCACACCTGAGAATTGAACCTGCAACCTCTAACCACAACGCCAAACTGCCAACAGTCCCCCGCCTCGCAACTGGCTTGGTGGGATTCAAACTCTTGACCTTGTCGTGGACTGATTGATCCCAGGGTATTGATACTTCAGATTCTCACTGAGTGTCTAAGAATATCAATACACATGTCAAAGTAGTGATCGGTATTGATTTCTTATGTAAACATTGTTTAAACAGGACTGAAAATCCATGCAGTTAACTGGCAACTACGTTGCGGTACTAATTGACCAGTCAGATTAAATCAGGAATATAGTGTGTGAAAAGTAATCTGTATCGCACTCAGTATAGGTCACACACTCTTGGCTTCATATGTTATCATAGGATACCTTTGGCAGTATCACTCGTCCCTATACATGGCAAAAATGGTGGTGTACATTTAACATCCTGGGGTGTTTATTTGACACCATAGGGTGTCAAATATACACCAACAGTGTTAGATTTACACTGAGATTTTTGCTGTGTTCTTGCAATTACAAAGATAATGGTTTATCAACAGTGGAATCTGATTTGTACACACGTTTTACATAAATATGTTTTCTCTGATACATATTTTAAATTAGATAACAAGTGTCCTGTTTGCCACGGTTGGTGTGGAGAGTCAGAGGCCCTGTTCTTTCATCAACACGCAAACCTTTAATTCGCTGTATCACCCTGCCATCGTTTAATGATAGTTGAGTCTATGCCTGCGTCTGTCGGACTGTAAAACCCCAGACCTCCGCCCAGAGTCTTGCCCAGGACTGGGGGGGTATTTCTGAATCTTCTTTTTTTTTTTAAAATACTATTTTTTAATAACAGGAAAATGTGACATCCACACATTCCTCCTCGCTTAGAAATGGCCGCTGGGAATTCGCTGTCTCCGTGTGGGGCTGTTTTCACAGGCATCCGGAAAACAGGGAGAAATTGAGCAGCGGTCAGGGCAGTGACGATACACACACACACACACACACACACACACACACACAGACACACACACACACACACACACACAGAGGCCCTCACAGACCTGACATCCATCAAAGGGGCTGTGCGTCAGGTTAACTAAAACAACGGCTTCCACCGGCCACTATCTGACCCACTCCAAACAAACCCAGGCGCTGATGTCAACAGCATTTTCAAGGCGAGTAAGAATTCTCTTCTCTGCCCCCACAAACCCCCCCCCCCCCCCACCCCACCCCACCTCTGTCTTATCCCCTGTGAGAAGACGAGCGTTAAACATAACAACATGAAGGCATGGCGTTTCTCACCAGATGCAAACTCAAAACAAAGACATGTGAATGTGGGGGGGTGGGGGTCAGGGAGGGGTGGCGTGGGGGGGGTAACGACGGCATGATAACGAGGTCTGAGTGGAGTCACGGTCCGAGCTGCTGGACCCGGGCCTGGCCTGGCCTGGCCTGTATAAACACCATATGTTCCGGAATGGGATGAGGCAAAGGGCCTGTCCTCAAACCGTTCCGAAGCCACGTGACGGCTGTGGTGCCTTCTGGAATGTTCCGCACGTTTAACTGGGGTGCGTGTTTGATGTTTTTTTTTTTTGGAAAGGCAACCAAAACAACATAAACATATATATGTGTATACATACCAGTATATATAGAATACATATGTTTAGAATACCTCCCTTTAATTGGAAAAGATGTCAGAAATAGGATGTGCTCTGAGTTTCCGCGCCACAGGTTTTTTGAGATTAGGGTATTTGGTCGCTGAGGTGCGGATATTTTTGGTTGAGAGTTCTTCTGTTCCATCGACCAACCCCCCCGCCCCCCCGCCCCCCGTCCAGGAAAATTTGCCCTACTGCCAAGCACCACATCCCCGCCTGCAGCGATTGTCTGTGCAAAAAGAAAGGAAGGGCAGCACAGCGCAGGATGTGACCTGGATGTGAGGTCATAATGTTTTTTTTGTTTTTTTTTCACTCAGAATTGAGTCACCGCCCAACCGGTGCTGGGCTGGCGGCACGGGTGGCGACTGGCCGTTTCTGACCCCCGCCGTCCCGGTTCTGTCAGGGTCCCTGCGGTCCGACTGGCCCTGCCCTGACCTCGATTTGGGGAGGCCAAAAAAAAGGCGAATCCCGTGCCCGTGGGCCTGACGAATCACAGGGGTCACGGAGGTAAAGCGCCAGGGTAGTGCGTCTTCCATGAAGATTACGACGGGACGCTTCACAAAAAGAAACACTAACAAAAGTGCCCTAACCCCTACCAGCTTCCTAATGGCCACCACATGGCTAATGAGTAGCCAATCAAAGCAGGAGATTGAGGCAAATGGCACCACCGCCGTAGACAGACCAAGAAGCTGTCTCATAATTGCTTCACCCTGAAGAGGTGTCATCAATCACAAAAATACAAATCAACTGGAAGATGGAAGGGAATTCTTTTTTTTTGGGGGGGGGGGGGGGTGACGGGGGTGACGGGGAGAGATTTAGAGATGTCCAAAAAGACACCATAAGTTCACCTAACAGAAGATACATGGACATCTTTTCATGGGCTCACAGGGGGGTATAAAACCTGAAAATCTTTTTTCCGTTCCATCCTTCAATGTGTTCTTTTTTCCTTTTTTCCTAAAGCTACTTTGCGAAAGCTGAGTGCTTCACTCGGGAGTTAAAATATATTGAATTTTTCATGATGGGAGACTTTATAGTTTGTGGAAAAGGCTTCAAATGTTTTTTTTTCCCCCAGTGTGCTAAAGGAGACGATTTCCCATCCATCCCCCCAGCTGAGGGACTGTACTGTATGAGAGGTCTATCAGGAGGAAACGCATCGATTCCCAAACGACTGTGGCTCCAGCAGGCATGAGCACCAACCCAGCCTAAAATAATAATAATAATAATAATAATAATAATAATAATAATAATAATAATAATAATAGTAATAATAATAATAATAGTAATAATAATAATAATAATAGTAATAATAATAATAAAATTGATTAAATAAACATAATTCCTTTCATTTCATGGTCTCAAAATACGTTTGTACAATGGAAGGAGCGTGGACTCGACCTCAACCGCCATCAATGTTTAGAGCTCACCTGGAGTTCACCTGGATGATGCTAATGTGTAGAACTCACCTGGATGATTACAATGGGTAGAGCTCACCTGGATCATTATGAGGTGTAGAGCTCACCTGTATGATTACAATGAGTAGATCTCACCTGGATGGTTATGATGTGTAGTGCTCACCTGTATGATTACAATGAGTAGATCTCACCTGGATGGTTATGATGTGTAGAGCTCACCTGTATGATTACAATGGGTAGATCTCACCTGGATGGTTATGATGTGTAGAGCTCACCTGTATGATTACAATGGGTAGATCTCACCTGGATGGTTATGATGTGTAGAGCTCACCTGGATGATTACAATGAGTAGATCTCACCTGGATGGTTATGATGTGTAGAGCTCACCTGTATGATTACAATGGGTAGATCTCACCTGGATGGTTATGATGTGTAGAGCTCACCTGTATGATTACAATGAGTAGATCTGGGGGTCCCCCCATCATGCCTGGGAGTTCCCTGTTATAACATACATACAGTATTTTCTCCATCCAGTTTCCTGGGATTCTTTATTCTTGATTTGTTCTCATATTTTCAGCATTTAACTACACATATCAGTAACGACACATATCGATGATGTCAACATAACATTGATTTATGAACAATAATATGCAGAAATATATTGCAGCAATAATGTATTGATGGCTAGGGGTACAATTTTATCTACCCGTAGGGTACAACCCCAGTGACAGGCGTTTGTACCTTTTTAGGCACATTTCGTACCTTTTTTCTGAGAGTGTATGCTCACATGTTCTGCTGAGAGAACTCAAGCTGAAATACAGTCTGCAGTCTGCTTTATGAAATCCTAACAAACACATTCAAGATTAAATGAATGAGAACATGCAGAGGAAACTCCTCCGGGCCTCAGGACACTCCTCCGGGCCAAGCCTCAGGACACACCTCCGGGCCGGGCCTCAGGACACTCCTCCGGCCCGGGCCTCAGGACACTCCTCCGGGCCGGGCCTCAGGACACTCCTCCGGCCCGGGCCTCAGGACACTCCTCCGGCCCGGGCCTCAGGACACACCTCCGGGTCGGGCCTCAGGACAGACCTCCGGGTCGGGCCTCAGGAAACTCCTCCGGGGCCAAGCCTCAGGAAACTCCTCCGGGTCGGGCCTCAGGACACTCCTCCGGGTCGGGCCTCAGTGAAACGAAGGAAGACATCAAGAACCCCCGCGATAAAGATGAGCCAATTACTCCGTCTGAGAATGTTCCCCCGCTATCGCAAAAACACGCGGCGCGGAGCGAAGCGATGAGTTCTGAAGGGAGGCGATAAAGTCGGAATCTCCCTGGCGAGGGCGCGGCCGCGGACTGGGCGTCTCCCGGCCTGCAGACGGGATCGCGGGAACAATGACCTCCTCACATACCGTCCACCCACCAGACGGACGGACTGACAGACGGACAGCACCTCTGCCCCAGTGAAGCCCCGCCTATCTGTGCAAATACCAGCGCAGGCCAGACTTCCTGTTCAACTTAAAACAAAGCACAGTGTCCCTTCATGTACACGTGCATGCGCCGTCTGTCCGTTGCATAATGCTTGTATGTGCGCATGTGTACGTGGTGTGTGTGTGTGTGTGGATGCACAGGTGTGCGTGGAAGTGATTGTGTGTATTCATCTATATGTGTGTGTGTGTGTGTGTGTGTGTGCGTGTGTGTGTGTGTGTGTGTGTGTGTGTGTGCGTGTGTGTGTGTGTGTGTGTGTGTGTGCGTGTGTGTGTATGCGTGCGTGCGTGCGTGCGTGTGTGCGTATGCGCGTGTGCGTGTGTGTGCGTGTGTGTGTATGCGTGTGTGTGTGTGTGTGTGTGTGTGAATGCGGTGTGTGTGTGTGTGTGTGTGTGTGTGTGTGTGTGTGTGTGTGTGTGTGAGGATCAGCAGGGCCGTGTCTGTAGGCTGGCACTGGAGTTGAAGGGAGGAATGAGAAACAGGTGTTTGGAATGTGCAGCTCACCTCTCCCCCCTACCCCCCACAACCCCGCACCCCACCCCCCATATCCAGAGATGCACAGAAGAGAGAGGCGGGAAAAAGGGAGGAGGGTAGGAGGAGAAGAGATGTGAGAGAGAGAGAGAGAGAGAGAGAGAGAGAAAGGAGAGAAAAAAACATCACTGAAAACAGAAGATTTAAAACACACTTCACATCTGCAGACTGTCTTCTCCAGCCATTCCTCTCTGTCCCAGCGTTAACCACAACAAACCTGAATCCCCGACTCGCTCTACACCTTCTCACGTAAACCAAAGCCTGCGACGCAATCTCAACTTTCACCTCGGCTTCCACTCAACAGCGTGGGCTTTGTTGCGTAAATAGAAGAAACCAGAGCAGGAGTGCAGTAGACACAGAGGAAGGACTTATGGTTTGTAATTAGTGAGATAGCTAAACTTTCTCAGTGTTGTCAAGCTCCCCTCCGCTTACAAAACAGTTCACTTAATTTAAGTCTTTGACTGGCGGAAGAGTCCACACATCTTCGTTCCAAGGCCTAGACTGGCTGATGATTGGAAGGTGACCAGAAAAGCATGCAGATACAGTACTACAGACCCCCAGGACTGGAGTTTGACATCCCTGCTTTGCCTTATAAAAACGAAATGCATCTCCAGAGCCCTGCATCTCAGGTGGCAGTTTAGTATAATGGTTAAGGAACAGGGCTCGTAACCAAAAGGTTGCTGTAAGGGGGACCGATAAGGATTTCTAAAAGTGTATCTAAAGAGATACGCCACAAAACGCGGAAGTAGCCACACCAGGACTGAGATAACACAGGATTGGGAGCAAAACTTCCCTAGCACAAGGCAAAACAAAGCAACCTCCAAAAACTAAGGCGATCTCGATAAACAGTGAGAATAACTAACAAAAGAACCTCACGCACTAAATAATTAGGTCTAACTAATCTAACAAGAGGTGGTGAAACAAAACAAAACTCGAAAAAACGAGTGAAGGAAAAAAACAGAAAAGACCTGTTAGCCAAAGCTGTTGTGGCAAAAGAGCTGAACACAACTGGCAACAGGTGAAAAGAATAAAGGTCAAAGAAAGATTGGAAAGGAAAAAGAAAACCAATCTAACCTAAATCTTATAACCGGACTTGCTGCGTTTCCTATTCGTACGAACCATAAATGCAGCGACCGAAATTCCTGTACCTTACCGACTTCATTTGTCAACATAGCAAAGACAACATTGAAATGCGGCAGTCCTGTGGTATTTATAGCCGGCAGGAAACACAAAACAGGTGTAGGGAATAATTGTCGGGCAAGATACGAATACCGGAACAGAGGCGGAAAAAATTCCGATAGAGTGTCCTGACGACGCCAAATAGAAAGACGACTGCAGAAACAGGAGGGGCTGCAAATACCCATGACAGTTGCAGGTTTGAATCCCTGGTAGGACGCCGCTTTTGTACCCTTGAGCAAGGTACTGAACCTGCTGTGCTTCAGTAAATCTCCAGCTGTGAAAATGGATACTATATAAAAGAAACAATGCAAAAAGCTTTGTAAGTTGTTCTGAATAAAAGCAGTAAGTGCGAAATGGCTGTAATGTAATGCACCCATTTCTAGGTTGAATCTGTTAATACTCTCCTACTTGGTTAAAAAAAACAAAACTGAAAAAACAACCAAGATCACAACCGTATCCGTTACGCAAAAGTAGGAAAACACTTGTCATTTGGGTCTCAAACCAATAACCATCTGGTCAGTCCACTTACTTTAAGCCCTTCTGCTGCTATGCTTCTATCACTTTCATAAACTGCTCTAGGAATTGAGCATAAATATAGAAGAAGGCGACGCCCTTCTTGTCTCTTGGGTGAACTTGTGCATTTTTAAACCCCCGCAGGAAAACGGAAACTGAAAGGTGTTAAGAGCACAGCGGATATTTTAAACAGCAGACGGCGTGGTTCTTATTGTTGGCCGCCAACGCAAACGGGCCCCGTTTCTGCAGAACGTGACGGGGATGCCGGGGGAGGGGGGCAGCGGGTTATCGGGAGGCGATGGGGGTGTAAAGACGGTTTTCCTACATCGTTCAGTGGAATGCGCTGCTGCCGTGTGGAGATTGGAACCTCCCTCCTCCTCCTCCTCCTCATTCTCTGTTTAATAACAGCAGCTGGCTGAAGATTGATCTGCCTGTAGGGCCGGGGTACACTGGAGAGGACAGCTGAACTTGCACTGCTTGCTGCAAACGCATGGGGGTTTTGCTGGTAGCTGCAAACACCTGGGGGTTTGGCTGTTCGTTTGCAGATTGTGGTTCAGGAACATCACTGAGCGTGATGCCTGCTACAGAAGGTGACATCACCCTCTCAGGAGTGTGATTGGCTGCCCCAGCTAGTGACGCAGCCAGTGATGCAGCTAGTAACGCAACCAGCAATGCAGCTAGTTACACAACCAGCGATGCAGCTAGTTACACAACCAGCGATGCAGCTAGTAACGCAACCAGCAATGCAACTAGTTACACAACCAGCGATGCAGCTAGTTACACAACCAGCGATGCAGCTAGTAATGCAATCAGCAATGCAGCTAGTTACACAACCAGCGATGCAGCTAGTGATGCAACCAGCAATGCAGCTAGTTACACAACCAGCGATGCAGCTAGTTACACAACCAGCGATGCAGCTAGTAACGCAACCAGCAATGCAGCTAGTTACACAACCAGCGATGCAGCTAGTTACACAACCAGCGATGCAGCTAGTAACGCAACCAGCAATGCAGCTAGTTACACAACCAGCGATGCATCTAGTAACGCAACCAGCAATGACCGCAGTTTGAATCCCAGCCCTTCTGAATGTGCATTTGTCCTCAGCTCTCGAAGCGAATGGCAAACAATAACAGAGGAAATGGTTTCTGTAAACTTTAGAGGTTCCCGAACTTTTATTTGTCTCAAGGTCTTTTTAAAATGATCACCCCCCTATTACTGAGAAACCCCCCGCCCCCAACTCACACCAAATAAAATGGTTACCTGCTCTCTGTCTCTAATAACTTTATACTAACACCCAGAATAGGCTGCAATTCAGCTGGTATTTAAAACATACTGTATGGAAACCTGTCTAAAACAGGAAGCCAGGCAGTCTCATTCCATCCTCACTACCTTTGCGTAACGTATATGGTTTGGATCTCGGTTGTTTTTTGTTTTTTTTAACCAGGGAGGAGAGTATTAACAGATACAGAAATGAGTCCCTGCAGAGGAATTCAGTTCTTATAAGGTAAAGCCAGCTGTATCTACTTTCTCTGGAAGTCAACATTATTTACTTACATTACATTTAATTTTTGAAACATGGAAATAAGAAATGAAGTATCCATAAGAGATAAATATATGTTTTGTCTATTTTTGATCACCACTCTCTGGGTCTCCTTCACAGACACCATGGGGGGACGGGGTGGGGGGTGGGGGGGGACCCCAGACACCAGTTTGGTAACCTCTTGTGTAAAGGTAGCCCCAGAATGACTTCTTCACCATCACCCCCCCCCCCCCCCATATTCAGTCACAGGATCTCCTCCAGGTTTTTTTGCCTGGCTTCTCGAAACATTTGAGTCACTCCAAGAATGTGAGATGGACGGCTTCATAGTTTGTTTGTTTTTTGTAAAAAACTGTTATGACATCTAAAACAATGATATGAATGGGTTGGAAAATTCCAATCTTGTGTCATTTATCCTGAAAACAAAGAGTCTATGCCTGGAAGATCACTCGGTGGATTTCCCAGAGTTTAGGACAAATGTATATGCAGTATTTGCTTTGAATGCCCTTTGATTACAGTAAATCCAGCATTGGAGAGACACTTTAGAAAAGTGCTTTGCTTATAAATTTCTCCTTGTTTCCCGGCAGGAAAATGATCGCATGGGATGCATTAATCCATCAATTAGGGTCTTTTTTTTTGCCTTACCTAGTGCAAGTCGACTGCTCTCTGTGTACCTGTTTTCCACATGCATAGATCCTTCCTGTATTGCACATAATAGTATAGTATTCTATTGCTTCTAAAAATCATATAGTAAAATATTCCATTGCTTCTCAAACTCAGCCATTGCAGTAGCATGGCCTAGCTAATGGTCTGTGCATCGCATTGACAAATTGATCTAGAAAAATCTGTCAGCCAAAAAGAAAAGAAAAATAAAAGCACTGTCTTTATTTGGAGCTGTATACTAACTTACTGCATTTCAGAAAAACCAGCAGCTTGTGTGTGTGTGTGTGGACTTGACAACATGATTTAAAAAAATAAAATAAAATAAACATGGATTTAGTATCCATGGCCTTCAGGCAGTGCCGTCTATCGCTTTGCAATATTAAACAAAAATAATAATAGATAGAATTGCACGTGCACATTGTATGCGTCAAAAACCCTATTCATTTGTGCCCGCGGACAACTGTATATCATGGTAAATAAACGGGAAACTACCTCAATAAGTGACAACTCAATTCACCTACATACCGGGAACATGTGGGCGAATAACAGTACTGTATCAGGCAGCACGTGATGCGGAGGAGTTGGCACCAAAATAAACTGCATAGTAGCAGGGTGTGCACCAGGCACGAGGAGAACCTCGTCGCCCCTCATCTCCCCCCTCAACCTAACCCCCCCCCCCCCCCCCCCCCCTCATTTAGGAGGCGAGGGGGGAGTCAGTTTACAGACGGCAATACCTGACCAGCCCCTATTGTAGTGGAGAGCTTCGACTCGGCAGTTCCAACTTAACGCTGACAGAACCCGCAAGCTCTTATTTGCAGTCAGCGCAGCGAGAGAGAGAGAGAGAGAGAGAGAGAGAGAGAGAGAGAGAGAGAGAGAGAGAGAGAGAGAGAGAGAGAGAGAGAGAGAGAGAGAGAGAGAGAGAGCACTAGCCGCTAGTTGCTCTATTCTACAGTGGAAGCGCACGCTTCCTACGGTCAGTCAATCAGTCCTTGAAGCTAGCGACTACAGAGGCACTTTACACTCGTCCGCGTCGCGTTTTTGCACATTGGCTGAGATAACAGTTTGAGCCGTGAGTCGAGGAGACAAGCAGTCTGACATCTGCCTACACGTGTGTCAAGAGCAGCTTAAAACAAGAGGTAAGAGTATTTTTATGCATTTTACTTGCAAGCTCGTATCGAATTATCTATAGTAACCAGGTCAGACATTTGCGCTGTGATCATTTTACATCGTGAATCGTGGTCATCAGTTTTGATTAATTTTGTATTTACAGCAGATGTGTGTCTTGCCGCTGTTACAACGCTGAATATGCTACGTGTATATTGCTTGACGTCCTCATAAAGCATTGACAAATGTGGGTTAATTTGCTTAACCCAATGTTCCCTGATGTCTTTTGCGGTTCCTTTGAAAGAGAGCTGGCTATTACTGACGTCAGATTATGTCCATAACTGCGGTTGTTGTCCTGTAATAAATCGTTCGCGTGATGTTTTACTTTAATAAATGATATTACTCTGATTTCCAGCTCAATATGAACGCGATTTCGAGTTAGTGCAGTAGCTAGGCTACGATGTATAGCTACAGATCAATACAGTTGTTAGTTTATGTTACTGGTGTGTGGTGACCAAAACAATAAAAGTTTATTTAAATTGCATATTCGTAATAACAATAATGAATAAATAACATTCATAATTTAACCCATTGATTGAACGATAGCCTAATATTGTATTTGGCAGTAGCCTATGCATTTAAAAGGAATTACACTGTTTTACTTTCCATTGCATCTAGAAAATTATAGTCGTCTTATGTTTACGGGCGTGGATTGTGAAGCTACGGACAGTTTTAGGACTGAATGAATACTTTCACCGTGACTTAAGATTGAGTTGTGCGAGGTGGGCTCCTGCAACACACAGCCATAAGTATAAATGCAGAGTAAATAAAATGCATGTGACAACTCGAATGTAATGAGTCATAGTAGCAGACTAGCAGTGCGTTATTTGGATGAGGAAATTTAGCTAACGGGTCAGCGGTGTCTCCGGTGAAACTCCTTTCAGATCAGTCATGTTTTTCTTTTTTTCTAGGTGCAGTAGTTGGAGAGGGGGGGAGTGAAGTTATTTGACTTACCTATTTTGACTTGCCCACCATGTATTTAAATATAGGCTACGTTGACGTTTCATTGGCGCTCAATGCGCGTCGTTATTTTTGGAGAGGCTGAACAAAAATGGCCATCTATTTTTAGGAAATGTGCAAAATTCAAGATACGTAGCCTATATGTATACTCATAGATATCATTTCATAGGAGTTGCATAGTAAATTAATCCTAGTCATGTCGCTTCTTGTGTATTTCCTTTCTGTGCGGGTAGTTTTTAGCCTGGGCAGTTCTCAGTTGTTCCTGTCTGACTTCGACTTGCGCGATAATGAATCTTCTGACGTGTAAACCTATACGTGGGGCCCGATTGGATCCACCGTGTAGGTACTATTCCCTGTGTTCACGGCGAGAAGGCTTTATGACAGGCCCTGGACTTTCGCGAGTTGGTGAGGTTTGTGCTCGGCGCTCGCAGGGGCTTCCCCCCCTCAGTCCTTGCTGAAATTGACCACGCATTAACGTTGATTGCGTTGATTGAACAAGATCTGTTTGCTACCTGGGGGCAAAGGGTTATACGATAATGAGGCCAGGGTATTGTAAACATTTACATGTGCTTTAATGAATGGATCTGGGCCAGAAAGAAAGTAAGAGCAAGCTTAATTTCCTATAAACAAGATGAAAGGGAACTTAATTTAAGAAATTAAAGTACCAATTTGAACTCAACTGTTCTGCAATTGGCGAAAATTTCAGACGGTGGTTAGCTAATCTAACGTTTGCTACGACTCTCCTTTGTATACACACATCCCAGCCATATGTGTATTTTGTGTAGCCTGCACGGTTTCGTTTCCACACGATCATTTGTCAGGTGGCACAGGCAACGTGCAGTGTTAAATCAACTCAGCGTCAGAGAACATTTGATCCCTCTTTGACTCACGTGAACTGCGTTAGAGGGAAATTGGCATTGAACGTTTTACTGTGTCGGGGCCTCAAACCGACTCGCGCCATTGGACCGACAGAGCAGCGACAGATGTGCCAGAGCTGGAAGACTCAAGGGTCTGCGAGACCGCTGCTGGGTTTCTCCGCGTGGGTGCAACTCTGCCGCTAGACCTTCTCAAGGCTGAGGTCCAGGAAAAGGGGACACTGTGAAGCAGTGACATCAAAAAAAAAATAGAAAAGGTTTAGCTGAGGAGCAGGTGAAGGGGGCCAAAGTGACCTTCAGCAAACCCCCTTAGCTGCCTGCTGACCAAAAACAAACTACCCCAATGAATAACAACATGTGGTTTTGTGCCCAAAAAAATGGACAGAAATGTATTATTTCTCTGAAGCAGGGTGATCCCTTACAGGAATAGAATATACAGAAAATATATTTAAATAAAATATATTATCAAGATATTGCAACACGTAACAATATATGGGGGAAATATATACATCACACACAATATAGGCCTATGTAAGTAAAACTCATTATATCAAAAGTCATATTTTTTTTAAAGAACAAGTTGATATTTTCACATATATTGCAATATATTCTGATTCTGTGAAGGGTATCTCGACACCCACCCCAGCACAAGGTACATTGAGGATGTGTGTAGCACGCGTGAGATGATTACAGTGTATTGCAGGAACTGGACCGACAGGCGTATAGTCTGCAATGCGCTGCTCACGGCCAGCCTAAACATCCCCAGGACTAGACCAAACTTACAGCGCTCCACCTCCCTCCTCACCCTGGCCCTGCCAACCACAAGCTACACAGCCTCTGCAGTCTCCTGTTCTACGTGTTTCTACACAGCCTCTGCAGTCTCCTGTTCTACGTGTTTCTACACAGCCTCTGCAGTCTCCTGTTCTACGTGTTTCTACACAGCCTCTGCAGTCCTCCTGTTCTACGTGTTTCTACACAGCCTCTGCTGTCTCCTGTTCTACGTGTTTCTACACAGCCTCTGCAGTCTCCTGTTCTACGTGTTTCTACACAGCCTCTGCAGTCTCCTGTTCTACGTGTTTCTACACAGCCTCTGATGTCTCCTGTTCTACGTGTTTCTACACAGCCTCTGCGGTCTCCTGTTCTACGTGTTTCTACACAGCCTCTGCTGTCTCCTGTTCTACGTGTTTCTACACAGCCTCTGATGTCTCCTGTTCTATGTGTTTCTACACAGCCTCTGCAGTCTCCTGTTCTATGTGTTTTGCAAAAACACAAGTTTTCTCTTCCTGGTACAAAAGCCGTGGCACTTCCCTGGTACACAGGGTTACTCAGGGAATAGAGATTCGTAGGGATTTGTGCTCAGTGGAAGGCTTCAGGGGTTTGTCCGATTGAGGTGGGGGGTAGGGGGGGGGGGGGATTTCATGCGAGGCGGCTGAACGCTGTCACGCAGCTGTGCTGGGAAGGATGATGCTGATAGGCTGTAATGCGTGTGTGTGTGTGTGTCTGTGTGCGTTTCTTTTTTTATATCTAAAAGACGATCCAGTGTGTTAAGATATGACAGACGGTCTCCCCCAAACCATGATTAGTGCGATTTGCTTTTGAGTGGAATGATAGGGAAAGAGAGAGATGAGCGAAAGAGATAGAGAGGGGGAGAGAAAGAAAGAGAAAGACTGGCATAGAGAGTGAGAGAGAGGGAGATGAAAGAGAGCAAGAGATAGGGAAGGGGGAAGGAACAGAAAGACAGAGAGAGAGACAGAGAGGGAACATTATATTACAGGCATCTTTTCCAGAGCGACTTATACAACTTTTGCATTTTGTTACATCAATTTTTTGTATCCATTTACACAGCTGGATATATACTGAAGCAATGCAGGTTATGTACCTGGCTCAAGGGTCAGACGGAAGGGTCTCTTACCTGGGAATCAACCCTGCAACCTTTAGGTTACAAGGGCAGTTCCTTAACCTTAGCCATTATGCTATACTGCCGCCCAAACATTTTACAGCTGTGAGGTTTTTAGTTTACGCAGACCTTGGATGGGGGCTGAAGGACTGACCAAATGGATGGACTGTTGGAGAGTCCAGACCTCCTGAGGAGAGGTAGGAGAGAGGGAGGAGGCGAGGGAGGGAGGAGGTGAGGGAGGGAGGAGGGGAGGGAGGGGAGGAGGGGTAGGGGAAAGAGGGAGGGTTGGTGGGGGGGGAGGGGTGTAGGAGAAAGGCCGGGCCGCCGGAGTTTGGTGTTTGACTGAGGACGCCCAGAGTGTGATCAAACACCTTGTCGTAGCTTGACATCTTTAACCTTTTGTTTAACTTCCACGTAGGTCATATAGGTCATAGGTCATAGTTTGTACATGTTTTGTGGTCAGTACTGGGGCCAGTAAGCAACCAGGCAGCTATTTACGGTGGGATACGGGGGGTTTCTGGGGGTTACAGTTTGGGTGCTCCCCACAAAAAACTGGACTTTAGTCTGTGCATTTTTTACAGCGTTGTTTCTCTTTTTTTTTAAAACAATGCATGTAGAATACGTTGCATTTACGTGGACCAAAACAACATGCAAACGTTCACACTCATCTTTGCAGGGGAAAAAACAGCGCACAGGCGTGACACAGTGAGACATCGAAGGTTGAACAATACACTGAAATAGTCCCCTCCCCCCGCCCCCATACCAGGATGCGATATCCAATCTCTTTCATTTTCTGCACGGAGGGCTCCTGTCCTATACTGTTTACAGTAACAGCCTCCAGGACGTGTGCTCGTACTTCCAGCCCAGCAGCAGGCATCTTCTCCAGCGCTTGAAGCAGCTGGATCTGTGAATTTTATTTATTTATTTTTTTTAAACAAATCAGTGAGTCATTTTTTTCTGGGCTGCACTTGTCCACCTTCCACTCTTCATGGTTACCCAGAATGCTTCAGTGCATGTTCAGCGAAGCGGTTTACAGTGAGGGGAAAGCAGCTTTTTTCATGCGAGAAAATGATTCTAAAGCGAACAATAAATTTTTATCTAATCTAAAACTGGTGTTTTTTTGGGTGGGGTAGGGAGGGGTGGAGGTAGGGGGGGGGGGGGACTAATTCCCATTCGACCTTGCCGACCCTCGCCACCCCACCCCCGCCACCCCTGGCTGCTGTTTCATAGATGGATAGCAGCATGTGCTGTACTTTGCCGATGGTTTCTATAGAATTTTCGGAAAGCCAGGCAGATTCATCAAGACGTTGCCGGGGAAAGTTATTTGGTATCTAAACTTTTTTTTTTTTCCTTCCTCCTCCACCTCCGGCTCCTTGTCTGGCTTTAAGCACAAGGAATCACAGCGGGTTTCCAACATGCATTTATATAAACCTTAATAACTGACTTTGAAGCAGGTCTCCCCCCCCCCGTTAGAGCAGGAGGGGGAAAAAATGCTTTTTATGTGTGTGGAACAGGCCTTGGGGGTTGGGGGGGTTGGGGGGGGGGGGGGGGGGTGATGGAGGCAGCTAGCACAGGCCAGGAAACATCCTCAATCTGAAGTGTTGACAGGAGGCCTGACATCATCAAGACGGCAGAACCAATCACACGTCATCCGTGTTTCCGCTCTTAAAGGGCGGAAATCACCGCGGGGTGCACGGTGTATGTTCAGGGCTAGTGTGTGTGTGTGTGCGTGTGCGTGTGCGTGTCTGTGTGTGTGGGAGAACAGAGGGAATGTCATTTGCCCCCTCAGAATGTCAAATAGCTCCAAAGTGACCTTTTCAGTCATATGTGCACAGACTCATATGATCTCTACACATTACAGACCAAACTACATTAGTCTGCACACTGTGCTTAAGCTAGAATGCATTTTACTCTGATAGAGTACATGAGGTCCCTTTTTGGACTCATATAAACTCTGACAGTGTTGAGTTAACACTCAACATTTTACTCTCTACGAAGCGCAAGATCATTTTTAAGACCCGGAGCCCGATCAAAACTACATCAGCAGACAGGGACCAGAATATTTTTATATTTCATTAAAAAAATTGAATAACCAGTTTTTTTTTTAATTAAAAAATGTCAAATGTTACCCAGTAAAAGACTATATATAATGTTACTGAGTAATGCCACAAGACACTGGTTGACAAATCAAAATGACTGTTTCCATGACAACGGGTTATGAGTCGGTTGAGTGGATCCGTCTCGTCTTTTAACTGGAGATTTGACGCTGAATCTTTGAGACTGCAGCAGCCGACAGCAGACTTTCTGAAGCGCGGGAGCGCGCGCTGAACAAAATTTTCTTCTAAAAATCACCTTATTAGCTGATGGCTTTTGGTCTGAACCAGGCTGACAAGGTTATTCAACTGACCCTAGTTGGCCTGTTTTTTCTTTTTTTAGGCCAACCACAGGCAGTGGAATAACCTCGTAAAACCGGTTCAGATAAAAAAAGTCACCAAAAAGTCAGCTTTGTTTTAGGCTGGCTGTGGTACCTGAATCAGTTATAGATTTCAGACTCATCTGTTGTGTCTGTGTCTGTTTACTCTGTGATTTATACATTCATGTCATTTGTATCCTCTTTCTGCGCCTTCTTTTTTTAGATTACTCAAACCTACCATCTCATGGGTTTGTCCCACATCAAGCCTTTTGACAAAAAGCCACTAAAATCATTGGCCTTGTTTGTGCTGCAAATGGCAGTTTAACGGTTGTAGTTTACAAAAGGCTTTGTTTCTTTTTCCTGTTTCAGTCTCTTTCTACAGCTGTGTTTTTTTAAGCCAGTTTTTTAGGCTGTTTTCTCTCACAAAACACACACACAACACACACACTCCAGTACACAACTGTCTCCAAAAAAATCAAACATTTGTCTTTATAAGTCCCTGCCTTGTCGTGAGTGGGGGTTGGGGGGAGGGGGGGAGGGGGGGGAGAGGGGGGGGGGGCTGGGCCCATAAAGGCTTTCTGAGTTACGGAGGGTAGCTCAAGTTTCCTAATTAGAGGGGAAAGGTTCTTTAGGTGACATCACTACCCCCCCCGGCACTCTAGGTAAAGTTTGAGGGGTTTCTGTGTGTGAAAGAGACAGAGAGAGAGAGAGAGAGAGAGTGCGAGGCAGCTGGTTTCCCCAATTTGACAGGCACGACTGTGAGACTTCAAACGGACCTCGGTCTTCACACAGACCGTCAGGGTCTCACAGCTTATAATTTGACTTTATTGTTTCCCTCTCGCTGTTTTTTTTTTTTTTTTTTTCTTTCTTTGCGGCCTCGCCGGCTCTATTGTGACCACCACTGTTTGGGGGAACTTCCCTGTGGGCACTTTTCCAGGAACAAAAAAGGACAAGAAAAAAAAAACAGAAGTTGAACTTGTTGACGAGAACGAGGTGTTTTACCTGTGCTGTTTTTAACAGTGTACAGAAGGCACCACAAGCTCAACAACAACGTTGGGAGAGTTACACCATTCCTGTTGTGTTTGGCTTGATTGTGTGCCCTCAGCTTTAAGTATTACTAGTATTATTACCTGTGTTTCCTCTCAGACTAGTAATAGTTGTGTTCGTAACCATGGCGAAAGAACTCTGCTAACATCATATCCCAAATCCTCAGTGTTTTAATTATACCTGCACATGCATAGCGCAAGCAGGGGGTATTGTTTTCACTCCTGTCTGTGTGTGTGTGTGTGTCTGTCTTTCTGTCTTTGTTTGTGTCCCTATCATCCATAACTCGAGAAATTCGACGCCGATTGTGATTGTGAGTGTGCCCGTCTTCACAGTGCAAGATCAGAATTTTAGCCCCATGCATATTACGTTCAGGGTCCAGATTAGCACACGCGCAGGTGTAGCATCTCTCTCATTCTATGTGTTATTGATGATCCACAGCTAAATCATTAACCCCCCCCCCCCCCTCTCTCTCAGCCCCCCTGCATTGTGGTAACAGCTGTGAGAATGAGGGTGTCTTGGTCCTGCCCCCGCAACACACACCCCCAATCCTGCAATTTACCCCCCCTGGCCCTACAGAGTTCCGTCCGGCTCTGCCAGTTTTCCATCAGCTCACAAGTCTCCGCCCCCTTCGGCGCTGGCGCGTGATAATGGACCCGCCCCTTTTTGATGGGCGGAAGAGGCCTCACGATGACAGCCTGTGGAATAGGGGAATAAACCCACCCTCCCCCTACCCTCCCCACACTGACTCCAGCGGTAAGACCCCTGGCCCAGCGAGCGATGTCAGTGGCGGTTTTGGGTCTGTTTGCGACGGACCGGGCTGGGGGGGGGCTGGGGGGGTCTTTAATGAGGGAGGGCCTTGGGTCCAGCAGAGGCTCGGCTGCGGGGAGAGAATGGCCGTTAAAATAAGGACTCCTTATTGGCCTGGGATTTCTGAGAGCTCTGTGTATGGCGGACTGCCCCGCTGGGTCATAATGATTCACCCCTCCACTGGGTTTGGGAAATTAGGCCCTGATTGGCTGAGAGGAAAGGGGGAGGGGGGGTGGGGGGGGGGGGGGGGGGTTATAGACCAGGGCAAAAAATAGTGGCTGAACCTATCCCATGGATACCTGCAGTATGGTACCTTACCTGACACACAGCATACACCTCACAGACACAGACCTGGCCTGTTCAACATACCTGAGACAGCATACACCTGGCCTGCTCAACATACCTGAGACAGCATACACCTGGCCTGCTCATCGTACCTGAGACAGCATACACCTGGCCTGCTCATCGTACCTGAGACAGCATACACCTGGCCTGATCAACATACCTGAGACAGCATACACCTGGCCTGCTCATCGTACCTGAGACAGCATACACCTGGCCTGCTCATCGTACCTGAGACAGCATACACCTGGGCCTGTTCATCATACCTGAGACAGCATACACCTGGCCTGCTCATCGTACCTGAGACAGCATACACCTGGCCTGTTCATCATACCTGAGACAGCATACACCTGGCCTGCTCATCGTACCTGAGACAGCATACACCAGGCCTGGTCATCGTACCTGAGACAGCATACACCTGGCCTGCTCATCGTACCTGACACACAGCATACACCAGGCCTGGTCATCGTACCTGACACACAGCATACACCAGGCCTGGTCATCGTACCTGACACACAGCATACACCAGGCCTGGTCATCATACCTGACACACAGCATACACCAGGCCTGGTCATTGTACCTGACACACAGCATACACCAGGCCTGGTCATCATACCTGACACACAGCATACACCTGGCCTGGTTATCGTACCTGGGCACACAGCATACCCCTGGCCTGCTCATTATACCTGACACACAGCATACACCAGGCCTGGTCATTGTACCTGACACACAGCATACACCTGGCCTGGTTATCGTACCTGGCACACAGCATACACCTGGCCTGCTCATCATACCTGACACACAGCATACACCTGGTCTACTCAATTGTACCTGACATATACCATTTTCACAACACCTTTGTAACTTGCAATATATTATGTTATATATATGTTATCAAATTGCAGTAATGCAAACACATTAGTTGACACGGTGGCTGTTGCCTGAGCTATATACTGATGAAAAATAAATGGTAACTAATAGATCTAGGCAATGAGCATTGATTTTTCCAGCGTTGGTTGAAGCCTTCGATAACCGGCCCTGACGATGTCGTTAGCGTGCTCTGGAGCGAGTGATTAGCCTGTTTGTTGCTACTAGATTCGGGCCCAGATCCATCGAGAGGAGAGAAGCAGGTAATCGATATGGCCTCTCTGACGACCCTGGCCAACAATCAGATCCTCTAACTTAGGACTCGGAATGCTGGGAAAAGACACTTGGAAACTGTAATAATGGAGGTGTATAATGGAGGTATATAATGGAGGTATATTTGCAGCTCTGGGGGACATCTACACTCAGAAATAAAGGTGCAGTGGAGGTACATTTCCCAAATGTACCCTGAAAGTACAATAATGTTCTATGTGGGTACTAATAAGTACCCTTTCAAGCACGGTACAAATTAATTATGTATTAAAATTTAATGTACCTATAGGGTACCTCCCAAGTGACAAGCGTTTTTACCTTTTACCTTTTCCCTACCTATTTTTTCAGAGTGTATGATTCACAGTATTGTACCCCTAACCCAGACACACCAGTTATTGTCGAAACGTTCCCATTATGTTGTTGAAACGTTGTTACAACATTACGTGCTAGCACAGTGCCCTAAAGTGAGATATTTTATATTGCCACATAGATTTTCACTTGTATGCTTTATGGTAGAGGCTAAAGGCCATAAATGGACCTCTCCACCGGGCTTCTGGCTTCCTGTGTGATTATCAGCTTTACGGTCACATGGGCAGGGATATCACCTCTGTGTCCTGCCTTTATCAAATTGGCAAGCTGATAAGCGCAAGTGTGCAACTAACCAAACAAATGCGATCCTGAAAGTAACAGTGGAAAAATATCTTGACCCTCACGCGCGTGAAACATTTTCCATTCTGCGTGAGCCGCTAACACTGTGAAACAGTAGGTTGCTCTGTAAAAAAACAAAAAAAAACAATAAAGATTCAGTGCTTTGCCAGGCTCGTGAATAAGCGGCGTTCCGGACTCTGGGAACTGTCACGTCCGCACAACGCGGCGGTTTGAAAGCGCTGGCGCTCCGAGGCGCGGCTTTCATAATTTAGGATGTGTGAAAGTGCCAGGGACAGGGGGCGGATTTATATATATGTGTATAACACAGGCTCAGAGAACGGAAAGAGAGAGAGGGAGAGAGAGATAGAGAGAGAAGTTACATCTGCTCTGTTCCCAGGCTCAGGCGATAGCGCTTGTTACCGCCATTTTCTCGCCACGACTCAAATGTCATTTTTATGGCCGTTTGACCTGGAACAGCCCTCACTCCAGAAAAGCACACCTGCTCAGTGACAGTGTGACAGGCGTTTGATGCATAGAAACCTGCACATACGTGTGCAGACCCATGTATGCTAGCTCGGACTTGCACATACGTGGGCCTAACTGCATGTCCATTCTTGCACATGCTTACAGAATACCTGCACAAACCTGCGCATAACTATACATACCTGCACATACTTCTACATACATGTACATACTTGCACATATCTGCAAATACTTGTACATACCTGTGTGTACTTGCAAATAACCTGTACATACCTGTACGTACTTATGCATACCTGTACATACTTGTACATATCTGTGTGTACTTGTAAATAACCTGTACATACCTGTACATACTTGTACATATCTGTGTATACTTGCACATACCAAGCATACTTGCAAATAGCTTGTGCAGAACTGTGCATACTTGCACATACCTGAGCATGCTTATGTACTTATGAAGGATAAGTAACCCGGAGGTATACTATCCTGGAGGACCTGGGTGTGCATGCACACTATACCTGCAGGGCCTAAGGTCAAGGACACAAGCTACCCTGCGTCCATCAACCCCCCCCCCCCCCCCCCTCCCCCTCATTGCTTCATTCTCCAACAGTAAGGCAATACAACCAGCAGCTTAACATTCCAAAGGAGGGGGCGGCCGGCTCGTCTCCGCATGGCCGTATGGATCGCCACGGAGACCGGCGTGCGGAGCGTGAGGCAGAGGAGTCAGTGAGGGAAAGGCTGTGGGTTCCAGTCCCCTAAGAAGGGGCCAGGGGGTGTTTGATCCAACGGTGCCCCAGTTTGAAAGAAGCGTGAAAATAAAATACGTGAAACGGACTCGTGGCCTTGTGTGCGCCTAACCTGGTGGACTGCGGACTGTTTCGGAGGTGAGCGTGCGCTCGTCCGAACTCTGCAGGAATGACGGAGGAGAATGCGGCGGTGAACACGCACAAAAGTGGCTTTTTTAACTGGGAGAAAATGAGGGTAAAATGTTTAAATATATACGTCTCGCATAAATCGTCATGACCAGCGAGTTCTAATGCTTTGAAGTGGCTCCTCTGTTGTCTCTTTGGTGAAGGAGATTAATCTAAAATTGGTCAAGATAAAAAGAATAAAAATCTTGCCAAATTGGCGGGAAGAGAGATTGTAACATGAATTTAATGATGTAGGTCACCCAGATTAGTGCGTCTGCAAAGCTGAAAATTCTCAAATCCTCCAGTAAACGAGAAAAGGGAGTTTGTCACGGGGTTCGAATAACGGCTGCGTTTTGTCTCCGTCTGCTGTCTGTATCGTGGCAGTTTGTCAGTACTGCAAAAACCTTCCCTGTTTGGGTCAGTACTGGAGCATGACGGACAGCTTTGGCTCCAGGAGCTCGTTTCCTTTGAACCCTCGACCGAACGATCGCGTCAGCTATTGGCCGTAATTACTACAAAGGGGCAGCGCGCTCGCCAGCCAGCGTTTTGACGACAAGACGAGATGGTCTAGATAATTTTCTGGATTGTGGCCCTTCAGGAAGATGGGGGGGAAGCGCTTTTAGGCTTTTTGTGCGGCTCGTTTCACGCGTAGCACAGCTGAACAGTGCCAAGCGCCGGACGGTTGCACACCGGCCCTCCTGGCCCCATTGTTGGGAAAGAGTGCGGGAGTCATTGGTGGCCCTGTCTATGCATGGGGCTCTCCTGTGCCACAAGGCTAACGCTCCTGTTCTGCCTTAACGGTCATTAGCTTTGAATGACAAAAGGAGGCGCATTGGACGTGTTAAGTACCCTCCTGGTATTATTTTTTTTGGGGGGGGGGGGGGGCGTTAGTTGTCCCCCGTGACCCGCCTTGTGGCAGGGGACAGTGGAAGGGACATAGAGGCCCATACATCACCCGTCGAAAGGCACTCAAGGCGGCACAAAGAGCCTGTAGAATTATGCCACGCCCGCTTTGTGTTCGGCAGGGAGCAGTGGGGTGTCCCCCCGTTTCGTTCTCTGTTTTACTTTATTGGGTTTTTTTTTTTTCTGAGGTAAACTAATGAGACATGACGTCTGAGACCACTTCTTATCGCTCTGGCCAGACAGAACCATTGTCTGGATCCATCAATAACACAAGTTTAATTTATTTCTTTTTTTTTATGGTGTTGGAAAATGGAAAGCCTCTCTTTTTAGATTTTTTAATCACGCAACAGGCCCCTCAGGGACAATTAGTCCCCGCTTTTGTGGGGTGCTGAACACAATTAAAAGCCAGGAAGGTTTTTTTTTGCGGAGGATTAATTATTTTGAACATTAAGCCAAAATGAAGTCCTGGAAGAACACGGCTCGTTGAAGGTCTTGTGTCGCTCAGACATGTGAACAAGAGCGGGTCGCTTGTTAAAAGTGGCCTTTCAGAAGATTATAAAGTTTGTAGGTTTGGTTCATTCATTCACACACACACACACACACACACACACACACACACAACACACACACACACACACACACACACACACACACACACACACACACACACACACACACACACACACACACACACACACACACACACACACACACACACACACACACACACACACACACACACACACACACACACACACACACACACACACACACACACACACACACACACACACACACACACACACACACACACACACACACACACACCACAACACACACACACACACACACACACAACACACACACACACACACACACACACACACACACCAACACACACACACACACACACACACACACACACACACACACACACACACACACACACACACACACACACACACACACACACCACACACACACACACACACACACACACACACACACACACACACACACACACACACACACACACACCATAACACTACTGAAGGGAGCCAGATGTTTCAAGGAGAGAGAGGAGAGAGAGAGGGATTGGGGGGAACCAGAAAGTTGCCCCTTGGCTCCAAAAGCAACAGCCACCAGATGCCCCTCTTCAAAGCCTGGGCTGTACTGGGGCAGAGAGTGTGTTTGCATGCAGGGGAGGGAGGGGTAGATCATGTGACAGATTTAAATAAAATTAAAAAAACACAAAAGCTTTCCGCAATTTAAAGCAAGCCTCAGCCCTGACCGTAGGAATAAGTGTAAAGGTAGTCCCTACAGCAGGCGTGGCCAACCCTGGTCCTGGAGAGCCGCAGGGTCTGCTGGTTTTTGTTGTTACTCACCACTTAATTGATTAATTAAAGCAGTCGATTACACAGTTTACTCACCTCACCTGGTTGTTGTATTTAAGGTGAAAACAAAAATGAGCAGGCCCTGCGGCTCCCCAGGGCCAGGGTTGGCCAGCCCTGCCCAGTTCAGTCCAGTTGGCCCCAACTTTGGGAGGAAAGAGATGGTCCCTTATCTGTCCGTAGCTCAGAGACTTAAAGGAAACTGCAGCGGGTGAACAGGGGCGGGGGGGGTTACAGAGGGGGGGCCTGAATTAAAGAGGATTCTTTGTACTGTCCCCCATCCCACAAAACCTTGTTTTGAACTTTGCCGCGACCCCCCCACAATAGCCCCCCCCCCCCCCCTCAGTATTTCCTGCTTTCACGGTCTTAAACCAGGGGAGTTTTTACCCTGAGGAGTCAGATAATTAAAAGCCAAATTGATTAAAGCCCAAAATTGAGCGTACTTTTTTGGGGGGCCTAATTCCACCCCCCCCCCCCCCCCCCCCAGCCCACATAACAGTAAGCCATCATCAGCCTGTCATATGACTACCATTGAACCCCCCCCCCCCCCCCCCACACACACACACACACCCCCTCCCCCCCTCCCCAATTTTATTTGTCTCTGTCCCTCCCTGCATCAGGGCTCATTTTGTCCAGATTCTCTGAAGCAGGAAGACTATGAATGTGTTTCTTCCGCTTTCAGAGGGCGGAGAAGAGCCGGACTAAGCCCGCCCCGCAGGCCGGCCAGAACGTTAGGCCAGGAGAGAGCCATGGGGGGGCGGGAGAGATAAGGGGTTAATTGCTTCTCAAAGAGAGAGGAGAAAAGAAGGCCTTGATGCCATTATTGAGAAAGCCGAGAGTCTTTAAACCCAGAGACCAAAAAAAAGGTACGCAGACCAGATTTGTGTCCTCGCGGTCAATGGAGGCTATTGTCCGCCGCTAAATGCCACTTGGGTCACGGCGGCCTTAGCAGGGCAAAGAGGATGCCGAGTTCCGGAGTGGTGTGGACACGCCCTCTTTGTGCAGGCCGCTAGAGTGTGGAAATCCCTGCCAGAGAAGCATCAGAGCTCATTAGCTGCTTTTAAAACCCTTCGCAGTGCAGGTCTTTTTGGAATGTCTTCTCAGAATTCTAAGTCGGTGTTCTAGAACTCCATTGCTTTCAGTGACCAGTAGTGATTGTGACATCAGCATTAGAATGTTCAGTTCATCACGTACTTGTGATCTTACACCCTACAGGGTTCAGAGACTGACTTTTCATTCCCATTTTTCTTAACTTTATCTAAATCACTTCAGCCTACTTGTAACACACTGTATTATTTTACGAGGTTTATTTTAACTGGCTTGTTAAATTTTATTCATCCTATTTTAATCATTTTTATTATACATCTTCTCTTTCATTTTATTGCTGCCTTGATCTTTTATTTGCAGAGTGCTTAGAACATAATATATAACTTTTATTATTATTATTATTACTGTGTTTTGTGCTTGCCCCCACCCGCTCCCCACTTTTCTGTGACCTACAGAAAAGCGATTGAACAGTGACCCCAAAATCTGGGGACCCCAAAAAGCCACATCCGATATTCATAAGGGCTAAAACCCTGCACTCTCACTCAGTGTTCATTATGCTATGCTCTTTTAATGTACTTGTTTTGCACTGGCCTCTCTAATCTATTTGCCCATTAGCACTTATATATTTATGTTATATAAATAAAAAAATGCCCTTGTATGTCCAGAATGAGGTTTTTGCCTGCGGATTTTCCAGCTGGTGGCTATAAATAGTCCTGTTTCCAATATGGGTTCAGTGTCTCACATAAGATTGGGGTTGTGGGTCTATAATAAAAATTGATAATGTGCATCGATCTACATTAGAACAGCAGTTGTGCAACTGTGCAACAAAACCCCACTATAGAACCACTGACTGATTCTCCTCAAATGGTTGCTTTTACAACTGAAAACAAAATCTATATGGAAAGTGAAGATTTTTTACATGTACATTACATTAACAATAAACTATTTTTATATTATTATGCACTAAAAGTCACCTGTGTTTAAAAGAAAAGGTGGGCTGGGCAGGGTTTGTAGTCTATCTCAGAGACCCAGATTAAATGCATTTTTATGGATGAGACCAACGTTCAAGTCAAACAATCGAAGAAATTTGGGGGTAAACTGGGCCACTTTGTCCCGGGCCCGAGGGAGGGGCTCAGGCTATGGGGTATAACTATTTAAAATTTGTTACAAAATATATTGTCCCGGGGCACGAGAATTTGTCGCTGCGGCCCTGGTTGACGAATCAATAGCAGAACACTGGATTAGGGTTTCATTTCTATCCAATGGCCAGGTATACCCCCTGCATGGTCCTATGCCCCTTACGGTGTGCGTCTGTTCCCACATCCCAGCCATTCACATGTAGCGCAGTCTGAAACCTTCACCCATTCCCATGGGGAGTAACAGCCTCATGGCGGTATCGTTTTGGTCTTCGCAGTTCCCCCCGTCATCTGGGTTCCTGTCGGAATAAAAACAGCCCCCCCTTCCCCCCCCGTACCCCAAAACCAATATTAACCATGGTCAGCCCTATGTGTAGGGGGGGGGGGGGGGGGGGTCTCCCTGTCATCAATTAAGAAGAAAAGCAAACAATAAAGTTATCATTTTCATGTTCTGGCTTGAGTATGTACCACGACGATCAGGATGTCATATTTTTGGTGGTTTCATCAGCTAGTTTAAAGCACGTTCCTTTTTTTTGATAGCACCTCCTCCCAAATCCAAAACTGCATAAGGGAAAGGGTGTGCCACCCCCCCCTCGGCCTGCATCCTGCCCTCAATGTGTACTGTTTTACTATGTGCCTCAGTCTGGGTGTTGCCCCCCTAACAGCACCTGTTAAAAATTCCTTCCCAGAAGACAAGCGCGGGACCCTTTCCCGGTAGACATCTGGAAAACGTAGCAGTCCCCTTTGCTCTGGATTTATAGCAGAGTGCTTTGAAGGGGTGGTGGGGGGGGGGGGGGGGGGGGGCGGTGGCAGTGTGGGGGGAGGGTGGTCAAAATGAGAAAGGTGTGGAAGTCTGTGAGGAGATAGAAGGCCTCGTAAATAACTGCAGTGCACCCATAGTTTATCTTGTAGGGTTTTCTCATTGCGTGGTGACTTTGGCTTTGGCTGTTCTTTACCTATGAGATTTATCTGTCCTTCCTGGCTTCTTCGTCTTCTTGTTTTAATGGCCTCTATCGTTGTGTTTTATGAGTTGTCTTTCTCTGTATGCACTTTGAGCTCAAAATATTGGATGAAAGATGCTTTATAAATAAAGTTTATTATTATTAAATTTCTTCTTCTTCTTCTTCTTCTACCCCTAGATGCCCCCCCATCTCCCTGCCTGTCTAATTCATACCTTCTACTCTTCAGGAGCAAATGCAGAAACCTTCTCAAAGGCTGGCCAAAAATGGCATCCCTGCACTGTTGTAATTTTGAGTTTGCATTGAGCTTCAGCATAATAGTCTGCAGTCGCCTTAATGACCTTTCACCCTCATTCTCATGGAAGCCCTGTGCTTTTTTGCAGCATTAGATGACCTGAATTCCTTCATGGCAGACAAGAATACAAAATATTTCCGCTCATAAATAGTTCTAGCTATTGTTCTTCACTCACAGGAAAGACCAAAATTAGCAGCCCTGTTGTGTGTCTCGTGTTCTCGAATCACACCTGGTGCTTGATTTAAGGACTGGTGCTACGTTACGAACCAGGGAGTGGTGGTCACCCTACTGTACTGGGGACTCTTCCTACTCATTTCCCGTGGCTGTGGGAACCAAGTTTAGGTCCGAGGAGGTTGTGGGCGGGAACTCCGAGACGTAAACGTGAATTCTTCATAGACTGTCCCATTTCAGCTGCTGTTCAAAAGCCAGCCCAGCCTTCCTCTCTACAAAGGACTGTCCTACGGAGGATGCGGCCACTATAGGTCGCAGCCTCGCAATTGAGACACAGCCTATGTAACAACGCAAAAAAAAAAAGAAATCCTCACCATATTTTTCCCATTGTTACATCATACCCTGCCAATATGTGGTTGGGCAGCCAAGTGATTGATCTTTGAAGTGAGGAATAGCTTTGAATAGGATTCTGGAATTCTGTATTTTTGAAATGATTTGAAAGCAGAGCTTTCAACAGCACGGTACGTTTGGCAGGCCTGGATCAGCCAGAGGCAGTTACCTCCTTTAATGTTACCTAAGAGTGCAGATATGCTCAGAAACAGTAATAACTTGTTAAAGGTCATTGAACGGCGAGCTCCCCCCCCCCCACCAATGAACATTACTTAGGGTCAGAGGTCAGAGGTCAAACACAGTGAGTCTGTTTCTGTTACATCAGTTGCATTAGGCCAGAGATCACCAGAAACTCCTTTCATTCAGCAGCCAGTTTAGGCCTTGGAAACAAATGCATGTGGACTTTAGCCAATCACTGCCTTAAATTGCGCATTTAAGTGGCGATCACATCAAGAAAGCAGTCGACACTGCGACTCTCCAGCACTGGAGTCTGCGACCTGTCCATTAGGCACAGATGTGGCTCCCTCCGAGACTCTGCTTGAAGAAATGTGAAACGTTTTTACTGCCAGCTTATGCCAGCTCTTTTTTTGTTTGTCTGTTTTTTGTAAGGAGGGTAAATGAAAAGTAGTCACCACCTGTGCTGCCAGGTTTCACAGCAGCGCGAGAAGCACGGATGCGGTTTTTTTCCGTCCTAGGCAGACGCAACTGCTTTTCCTCTCCCCGCCTGTTTTTGTGTAAAATAAATAAAAGAAAGCTGGCATCCACGCAGACGTGATAATCTGCTACCAAGCGAGCAGACAAAAGCCCTTTTTATATGTGAGGCTTGGCATTATCGCAAGGCGATGACACACTCACTCCTTTCCAGCTTTAGATACTCCTTAAAAAGTTTTGCTAACCCTTCTTGAATTGCAGGGTTACCCCACCACACACACACACACACACACACACACAAACACACCTGGTTTATAAACAAAAAATAACGGATCTGTTTGTTTCAGAAAGCAGAGTTTCTGTTTTGGTATTTCACCAGAGCATGTTGATTCCCACTATAGCCTACTTACACACACACTGATCTTTTGGCTTCTGGAAAAAAAAAAGCGCTCTTACTTTTTTATGGTTTGAGCTTTTTTTTACGCCGTTTTTTTTTATTTTTTTGCAGCTCTGTAAAATATCCGCCGACTCATTCATTATTAACGAGCAGCTTTAAGGAATGCAAATTAAGTGTGCCGAAATATGGGGGAAGTTGCTGCTCAGCGCCGTGTTTGATGTGCCTAGCTGCTGTGCAGTTGCTCGCGCAGCTTTTAAGTTTTGCCGGCGTCTTTCTGCATTCCGGAGGCTTTCCCCGATCTGGAGTCACGTGACCCTTCACATAATGTGCGGCTCGTGTAAAAAAACGAAACAAAAAGCAAGCAAAAATCCTTGGTTAGATTTGTGATAAAATGGCGAAAACACGGTTAGAAATAATACTTACCATAACATCACGGTGTGTAATTTACACCGGGGGCGGTAGGAAGACGTGAATACTTAAAATGCCGTTAGCGTCCCGCTCCCTTTGACAGGAGTTGGCAGCTCACGCCCTGCTAACTGCTCTCTAATTTTACAGACAGCTGGTTAGCTGGTCAGACCACAGCCACTTTATAATTTTATACAATTTTACAAAGCCACTGCTGTTTATAACAAATTTGTGAAATACTCTGTGATTCTGTCTATATTAAACATGAAATATGATTGTAATGCTTTACAAGCATATGTGTATATTTAGATTATATTTGTAAATGCATAGACGTACCATATAAATCACATTCATTTCTATAACAGTGAAGCAATACATCTGGCAGGTCTTGTATGAGTGTTACTTGCAAGGCCTCCATCAAATAAATAAAAGCATTGTTGTATGTAGCCTAGTGTAGCTGTAGGCTATGTGCATGTGTGTTGTGTGTAGGTCCGTGTGTGTGTGTGTGTGTGTGTGTGTGTGTGTGTTAATGTAGCATGATTGGGATGGGATAGATTCCCTTACTTGTCCCTTGTTATTCACCATTGCCCTGAGTTTGCATGGTGCATTAAGGGTAGGCCTAAATGCCTTGATAGTTTTGCATGGTGCATTATGGGTAGGCCTAAATGCCTTGATAGTTTGCATGGTGCATTATGGGTAGGCCTAAATGCCTTGATAGTCTGCCGGCGTGTCCACAGTAGCTCTCCTTCAATGCTCAGCAGTGTTCTGATGTTACACAAGACCTTTAGAGCAGGGGTTCTCAATCCTGGTCCTGGGGGACCCCTGTGTATGCTGGTTTTCGTTGCAACCGCAGTTGCAATCCCAGAATTTTAACAAGCTGTTAATTTTTCTTAATTAGGTGCTTTTTCATGTTTGGAGGAATTATTCGCCCACTTAAGCCACATTATGTCAGTAATAGCTATGCATGCCATGTAGAACAAACTCCCCATGTTCACATTGTGCTTATTGTGCTATATTGCAACAATTACATAAGAAAAGGTTACAAAATAATGTATTTTCACTCAAATGAAAGAGTGAAGTGAATCAATAGGCTCCTAATCAGGTTGTTGAACACATGTGTTTAACTCAATTTTTTCTTTAAGCTTAAGACAATGCAGGTTTGGGCTCGTTATCATTTGCTTTGTGTTTGAATTCTTCATTATCTACGAAATGGTTAATTTTAGTGGCCATGTGTCCACACTTTCACCAATTAGGGAGCCTATTGATTCAAATCAGTCTTTAAATGGATTTGTTAAATAATTTTCTTATCTTTTTTAAATAATATAGCACAATGTGAACATGGGGTGTTTATTCTACATGGCATCCATAGCTATTTCTGATATAATGTGGCTTAAGAGGGTGAATAATTCCTCCAAACATGACAAGCACCTAATTAAGAAAAATTAACAGCTTGTTAAAATTCTGGGATTGCAACTGCGGTTGCAACGAAAGCCAGCATACACAGGGGTCCCCCAGGACCAGGATTGAGAACCCCCTGCTTTAGAGACAGAAGCCTGGCTGGAAGGTGTGTTCATGCTTTGAGGTTTTTGCAGTTTGCACGCTGGCGGTTTCCTTGTCGTTGGGTGAACAGACTGTCGCGAGAGAAACATATTTTTTTTTGCCCCAATGTGAGAAGCACTTTCACACGGCCATTCCAACGAGCTGTAGGACCTTTTCTGATTCTCTTGGCTCGGGAGTTTGTGACATCTGTAGGATTAACGTTGTATTTGTTCTGTATAGATGAATTATTCCACTTCCATTGTGGTTACGCAACGTGTGGGAAATGGTGGAAAGGGGACGAGAAGACGGGGCTTTATCAGTGTTAAATGCACAGTTTAATTCCTTTTGTTTGTTTTCCTGTGCCATAAGCCGAGGATTATGATCTGTGCCGCCGGGCAGGCGGGCGAACGGCAGCCATTGGCTATCTCGGCCGTGGCGTCATGGCGACGGGTCAGTCAGCGGGAAGAGAGGGCTAGGCAGCGTGAATCACTGGCGTTCCGTGCGTACGGGGGAAAACGGCTTAGTGAGCGAGCGTGTGCGTTCACTTCCAAATGAACCATATGGCTGAGCGACTTGGAAAGAAGTTACCGGGAGGTCATCCTGACATGCAAGCAAATGTGGATTCATATTCGTATTCATGTGGACTCCTCCTATTATTTTTGGACATTGCTAGCAACAAATGTTTGTGCAGACAGCAGAGTTACTGAAAAGAAAGCACTCAAAGAAAAAGAAAAAAAAATTGTCACATTAAGGGAACATCTATGCCTGTGGGCTGGAGACAAAACATCTTATCTAATCATCTTATCTAACGATGGTCTTGTTTTGTCTTTTTTTTTTTTTTTGCTTGATGTGTTTTTACAGGGAAGAAGGAACTCAGGGCTGGAGCACGGTGTGGCGACTGGAGAGAAAAGGAAACACGTCTGTCTGACTGTCCGTCGAGCGCCACCCGGATCATCTGGGAGCATCCCGGTGCCGGTCACCTCTGACCTCTGACCTCTGACACTGGAACCCCCCCCAAATAAGAAAGACAGCCCTCAAGACCAAATATTAACGGTAGTCCATTAGCTTCATCTTCCCACCCGACAGTCACGTACACAAAGGAGAGAACAGCATTAAACGAGAAACTGCTGAAAAGAGTGATACAGAAAAAAGAGAGGGAGAGAGAAAAGCAAAAAGAAAGGGAGGAGGCAAAAAAAATAGCAGCCCATTCAAAGTGAACTCTCGACGGCTATTTCTGGGCTTCCTGCGGGCTAGCGGGCGTCTCATTTAGCCGCGCACTTGGACGGCAGAATAAAGGGCTCCCTGCATCCCATCCTGCCTATTTATGCAAGGGGCCCGTGTAAACACCAGATATAGATATCAATGTGATTGCACTTCTGAAGG
>CM056390.1:8987972-9010045 GCA_029718625.1 Synaphobranchus kaupii | reverse complement strand
ACAGTAACGGCATGTGTCAGGCTCCAGCCCTCATTCCTGGAGAACGACACGGTTCACCATAAAATCAGCACCCAGTTCAGGCCCAAGAGAGCAGGTCAGGTGACTTCACTGTTCAATCAGCTGCTTTCACAGATCAATTAAACGCTGAGTAACAGCGAGAACCAGCAGACCCTGTGGCTCTCCAGGACCAGGTTGGGGACCCCAGCAGACCCCTGTGGCTCTCCAGGACCAGGGTTGGGGACCCCAGCAGACCCTGCGGCTCTCCAGGACCAGGGTTGGGGACCCCAGGCAGACCCTGTGGCTCTCCAGGACCAGGGCTTGGGGACCCCAACAGACCCTTGCTGTGGAGAGCAAAACCTTTGATCGGCTCAATCAAATCAGTGACTGACAACTCACTGCACTTCCACCAATTAGGGGGTTCAGGAAATCCGCGCTCTTCCATCAATACCTGAAGCCCCTCTCCTCTCACTGCTGGAATACCGGATGGTTCTGTGTGTGCAGGTGTAGCCACTGCTATTATTTGCTATTATTGATTACATAATTTTGTGCAGTACTTTTTTTAACTCAGCAAGTGTGCAAAAACTAGCTCCACTGAAGCTCACCCGCTGTTAGTGGCCACTTTCCGATGTTTAACTTTACCAATTTATTGTGTGGTGTGTAAATGAGGTGGTAGGGAATGCTCTTCATGACAAAGGCAGAGTCTCTAGTGACCCAGCTGGAATACATAGTCTTATAATACGTTTAAGAAGGGCACTTTGGTAAAGCACCTCTCGGCAGAAGAGTGGAGACTTTTTGTGAACTTAGTTTGGTCCTACCGCAGCAGACAAACAAGCTAATTAAGTGTCCCCAAAGAATAAGACTTTCTGCTGTGGTAAGTCAATGAATATCACGGTGTCGGCACCACAACTCCTGAGATGGTCCAGCTTGGGCCAGGAGGCCTTAGCTTTGAGACCGAAAAAAATGCACTCTTGTCACAGACTAATTCACTGCAGGCACCAAGTGTGTGTTAATTAATATATACAGTATGTGCTAGTTTGATCGTGCTCGCGGGTACCAGTAAACCTTGCAAACCGGGTATAAAAAATGAAAAGTTGTCATAAGAAAAGCTGAAGCCCCACAGGGGTGAAATTAGTGCACACTGGACTCCCAGGTGGGTCACTGAGATACTTGACCTGAACTGCTTCTGTAAATACGCAGCTATATGAAAAGACGACATATACACATGTAAGCAAGGAAACTCTCTGGATAAAAGCATCAACTGAACCTCATAAATAATGTAAAATTATGTATTTGTCTGGCTGGGTGAGATGTGCAATGAATGCAGATTCTGTTTCCTGTTTAATGCCGCTCAGCCTTTTAACTGAAACAAGCTGCCAGTGGCACAACAGGGATTTGAACCGGCAACCCCCTTAGGTCCAAAGCCTGCTTCCAGAACCGTGGTGCGGAAGCGCGCAACCCCGTGTCTGTGTCTCTGCCATCTGGTGGGGGTGCTGGGGTCTCCCACCCATCCCTGTCCCAGGGGGGTAACGGGAAACGTGACACCCCCCAAGGCCTGTACGTTCACCCCCCCAACCCCCCACCCCCTTAACAAAAAACAGCTTTGAGCACAAGGGGATCCGATGGCCTTGCACAGCCATAAATCAGAGGGGAGTCCTCTTCTCTCAGCCCTCTCTCACCCGTGACCCTCCAGGGCCCAAAGGTCAACCAATCAGGGCTCCCGTGTTCTACTCTATGGGAACCCAGACTCTGACAAATAGATCCACCCGTTTTTTTTTTCAAACACTAGACGGACGTCACACAAGCAGCAGGATGCAGGAGGAAATTCTGCCCCATGGAAAATTTCTAGAAAAGGGTGTTTTCTCTGGTCAGGTCAATTGACCCATTGTGGCACAAAGGTTGGGCAGTTTCACATAGCGCTTACATGGAAACCTAAGAGTGACATGTGATATGGTTGGTGACAGGCTTTTTCTTTTTCGGGGGGAGCGGTCACGGTTGAGTTAGATTTTAGTTCATTTTTAAATAAACCATTCACACAAAAAAAAAATGTAAGCCACTTTACCGTCCTTACAAAAATGTCCAATCAGACTCTAATTTGTTGTGTTGTTGTATGATCATCCCCTGATCGCTCACATCCACACTGTAAATTCCTTTTTTTTGTATTCACTAATGGAATTTAAGGTGGATGTAAGCAATCAAGAGCTCTTTAAATGGCTTAGGTAAATTACAGTTCTGTGACACTTGCACGGCGAGCACTAATACCATCAGCTGATGGCATTAACGGACGTCCTGGTGTGGGAATGGGTAGGGTGGGGAACGTCATGCTACATATTCCCAGTGGTTTCCGATTTCTGGTTTGGGAAGAGCTGCCGGAATGTGGCTGGGGACTTTGTCTCTTTGGTGAGGGGAAGAAAGGGAGTAGAAGCAGCATTACATTACATTATATCCCGTTAGCATCCACTCTTTAGCAGCTGTGCTTTAGCTTGACGCTTTTAGCAGATGGTCTTTAGCATGAAGCTCTTTTAGCAGACACTCTCTAGCTTGACGCTCTTTAGCAGAGGAACATTAGCACGATGCTCTTTTAGCAGACACTCTTCTAGCTTGACGCTCTTTAGCAGAGGAACGTTAGCACGATGCTCTTTAGCGGATGCCTGTTAGCTTGAGGCTCTTTAGCAGTAGCTCTTTAGCAGACATGCCGTAGCATGACGCTTTTTAGCGGACACTCTTAGCCAGAGCAGCTTACAATGCCGCAGTATAATGGTTGAGGGGTCTGTGCTTGTGGGGTCACGGGTTTGATTCCCGGGTGGGGAACTGCCATTGAACCCTTGAGCAAATGTTCTTAACCTGAATCGCTTCAGTAAATATCCAGCTGTATAAATGGATCGTCTGGAAAAAAAAAATGGAATCTGTGTAGAGTCGCATTGAATGAGCGCATCTGCTAAACGCGCTTACTGTAAAACGCAACATAAGCACGTCCATACGAGTGACGCTGGGTGCAATGGTGGAACCCAACATGGTTTTAGTGGAGAATGCTGTGTGTTGGGTCTACACAAGCAAAGGCACAGTGTCACCCGTCCTGATTGGCTCCAGTTTTTGTTAGGGTGGGGGTAACATTGGCTTGCCCAAATATTGAGATGCAAACTAATAATGTATGCTGAAGTGGCCGGATTCTACGCTGTTTCTTGTGTGTTATTGTCATATTGTAGAAATTGTACGCTGTGTTATTGTCTCGTCTCTATATTGTTATAATTGGTAATGTTTTTTCATTTGATGCTATTTATTGCCGTTATTTACCAAAATATTTTAAGTTGCAGATCATGGGTATGGCAACACAAGAATAATGCAGGTACTTGTATTCCAGGAAGTCCAGGAACACAGGAAGTCCAACACACAAAATATATGGTGCAATATATGGAGGAAAGGCCATGCTGTGGGGTGTGACTTTTGGCTGAAATATGAGCGGTATTAGCCATTGCAGGACAGTCAGTAAATCTACATTTTTCCACGTTCAAAATTCTCATAGAGCAGGCTTGGGTGTTATGGGCGTTTGTCGGGGGAGGGGGGGAGGGGGGGGTTGTTAAGGTACAGTGACGTGGCAGTCGAGGACAAGCCATAGACTATATAAAAATAGGGGACAAGCTGGACTTGTAGGTTTGAATCTGAATCAAGCTCTGGAGCAGATATAAGACCAGAGGTGGTGCAGCTGGTTCCTGTTTGTCAGCGTTAATAAAACAGCTTCATCTGGACCTGCTGGGGTTTTTATGGCTCCATGCTGTCCCTACACTATTACATGCTCCACTTATGATGCTTGGTACAGTTAGCATTTATGCCCTCAGCTTTCATCTCTCTTCTTTCATATTCTCCTAATCGCATAAATACTGTATGAGTCTTCCATGAGTTGCCTTTCGTCAGAACACTGTGTGGCCAGGATAGATCAAATACGTGTGTGTGTGTGTGTGTGTGTGTCTATGTGCGTGCCCACATTGTTGTGTCTGCACACCCATATGTGCATTTGTGTATATGTGTGCATACACCTGTGTCTGTTCATGGATGTGTGTGTGTATGTACAGTTGAAGTCGGAAAGTTTACATACACTTAGCGTTGAAGTCATTAAAACTCATTTTTAACCACTCCACAGATTTCATGTTAGCAAACTATAGTGTTGGCAAGTCAGTTAGGACATCTACTTTGTGCATGGACACAAGTAATTTTTTCAACAATTGTTTACAGACAGATTATTTCACTTTTAATTCACTATTCCCACAATTCCAGTGGGTCAGAAGTTTACATACACTAAGTTGACTGTGCCTTTAAATTTTTAATATTTGGTCGCATATCCTTTGCATGCTATGACTTCCTGATGTCTGTGACCCAACAATATCAAAAGACTCTTGATATCTTATTTTCTGGTACTCTTACAAGCTATACTATAACATCTCTTTATTTGAATGGATCTCTATGAGAATTGGGGGGTGGGACTAGATTTAGCTGTAAATTATGGCTGGACCAGTATGGAATACATGATTGGTAAAATGGATGTGTCATCAAGGGTCTGAGGTATCAAACAAGCCTCAAACCATCATTCTGCTACCAGATATGCAGTAGATATGGATGGATCACTTCAAGGGTTGTTTCTCCTGACAGATTTTCCTATTGAACTCTATGGGAAAAATAAGTCAGGAGAAGAAACCCTTCAAGTTATCCATCCATATTTACTGTATTTCTGGCAGCAGAGTGATGATTTAAGGCTTGTTTGATACGTCAGACCCTTGATGACTTAGAGCCATTTTAGCCAACCATGTGTTTCCATACTGTTCCAGTGTAATTTACAGCTAAATCTAGTCCCACCCCCCAATTCCCATAGAGATCCATTCAAATGCAGAGACATTATAGTATCGCTTGTAAGAGTACCAGAAAATAAGATTATCAAGACTCTTTTGATGTTGTTGGGTCACAGACATCAGGAAGTCATGGCATGCAAAGGATATGCGACCAAATATTAAAAATTTAAAGACACAGTCAATGTAGTGTATGTAAACTTCTGACCCACTGGAATTGTGATATAGTGAATTAAAAGTGAAATAATCTGTCTGTAAACAATTGTTGGAAAAATTACTTGTGTCATGCACAAAGTAGATGTCCTAAACTGACTTGCCAACACTATAGTTTGCTAACATGAAATCTGTGGAGTGGTTAAAAATTAGTTTTAATGACTTCAACCTAAGTGTATGTAAACTTCCGACTTCAACTGTATGTGTGCGTGTGTGCGCGTGTCTGTGTGTGTGTATGTGTGTATGTGTGCATGTGTATGTGCGAGGCGTGTGCGGTGTGTGTGTTTTATTTTTGGTTTGATATTGTCCTGCACTGTGGTAGCCTATGTTTTCTGTCCAGTTTAAATAAGCAGGCACAGGACCAAACCAGGCCTAAGTCTGTGAGTTGGTGGAAGTGAGGGAAGCCCATGGGAAAAGGAGGCTAAATTTAAAAGGAGGCTTGGAGTGCAGGCAGGAGGATTGGAGGGTAATTTCCAGTCTCTTGTCTCGGTCTGTAATTGGCAGCAGTTTATCTGCGGGGTAACGGTTCACACGCACCTCCCATGGCAGCAGCTATCACAGGGCCTAGGGCCAGGGGTGGGACAGGGGCCATTCACTGAGTAGGCGAGGCCCAGGCTGTTCCATAAGGCGTAGGCCCACTGCAGGGAAACGGAGTGGTGTGTGTGTGCTGTGTGTGTGTGTGTTTCACATTGGTGCTGTGGGACAGTCTAGTGTGTAATTTTGTTTATGAGGGAGGGAGAGCAAGGGCAGAGATAGAGAGAAAGAGCAACAGAGTGAGAGGAGATAGAGAGAGAGAGGAGAGAGAGAGGGTGAGAGAGAGAGGAGAGAGAGAGAAAGAGATAGAGAGAGAGAGAGAGAGAGAGACGAGAGAAGAGAGAGAGATAGAGAGATGAGAGAAGAGAGAGAGAGAGAGAGAGAGAGAGAGAGAGTGATATCTCTCAGTTGTGATTTCCGCATGCCCAGTGACTGGATGATTATTGGGTGCTCAGCTGAGCCGGGCCATGCACATCAAAGCTGACCAAAAGGCGTGACCTCGCCCATAGCTTCTGGCTTCGGCTTCCTTATTTAACCCCTGGCCCGGTTGGCACCACGAGGAATGGCTCTTCACCACAGCGTCATGTAACCGCCGGCGCTAGCAGCCATCCGAGGTCCCACGCCGCACACCACACAGGCGATCGTGGGAAGCGCCCGTTTCACCATCCTCCCGTTGCTGTCGGCAACGACTCCAGCGCTGCCAAGACCCCCGTAGGTGTAATTTTGCGCCTTCGAGTCACAGATAATTAAGGCTTGGAAATATAGAGCAACAGTGTGATTGGTTGTTAATGAGGTCATTTGAGGCAGCGGAGTTAAAATCACAGGATGAGGAGACTCTAAGGGGCGTGGCCTTTCCTCCCACCCCCCAGCTTAAAGTTCAAACCTTCCCTCTAATTAGTTTTATCTATCTTTTTCGCATCAAAGTGAGCTAAACCCAAACCACTATGCTTGCATCTGCTTGGTGGCGTGTAGAGAGCAGCGGCCCCGTGCGTTTCCCCTTTAAGAGAGGGTTCAGGGTGGGGCCCTCCGGGTCAGTGCAGCAGTGTGGTCCAGCAGTTACGGAGCCGGGGCTGTAAATCAAACTCGCAGATTGTGATTGGTTGGAATACTGTTTATTTTGGTTTTGAGTAGTTGGTAGTACCCATTGTTTTTGTGTACAATCTCGGAGCATAGGCTGCCTACAGAGACGCGTTTTTTTGACGGCCTGCTTATGGGGGCGGGCAGCTAGCGGATCGTGAGGGAAAAATCTGATGAATGTGATCATTTATGTTTCCACCCAAAATCGCTGATACAACCTTTAACCATAGTCCCATATTCTTATAACCTTAAGCTTGCTACTGAGAAAATATATCATAATGTATTTCCCCTCTAACAGGGGAGGGCTCACAGTGCAGGAGGCATGGTTACCTGGATAAAAAAAGAGTCTTTTGGTGCATTGCCCCCTTTAAGGGTGAGGTGGGGGGGGGTTACAGTGACAAGGTAGGCAGGGTTATCTGGGTGTGAACTCTTAAGGTTTAAAAAATAAACCTTAAAAAACACGTGCATTTGATTATGATGATGGGCTAAATTCAAATTTTAACATGCAGTCGTTCACTGTATTTGTTCAGTAAGTGGGTTCCGGTCTTTGAATTCTTGGGAACCCACACTGTCCTAAACTGCTCCTGTTGTGACCAAGCAAATTCTTCCTTTATCCCTGATCAACTGAACTTGGCGCAATTTCCGCCAAGGTTGGTAATCAATCAGTCACTTCGCATTACCAGCCCCCCCCCCCCCCCCCCGACCCTCGTCAGCTAAAAGTCGCGTGTGCTAATGTGACGGTCTCAGCTGTCCCAGGTGAATTTATTACGAGCGGGGCTCTGCTTTTCAGCCGTTGTAAAAGTCTGTTAAAGTCGTCTACTTATGAGAGAGCAAGTAAAAAAGGGGTTTGGGCCTAATCTAATCAACAGCTGAGCTGATTACACCGTCATTGTAAGGACTCAAGTGAGATTAAAACAAGACACTACAACCACACACACACACAAACACATACACAACACACTCACTTGCATACACCACACACACACTACACAAACCCACACAACACACACATACGACACACCACACACAACACACACACACACACACACAAACACATACACAACACACTCACTTGCATACACCACACACACACTGCACAAACAAACCCACACAACACACACATACGACACACCACACACACACCACACACACACACACCCCTCCCCCCAGTATAACAAACACAGTTTGAACACTCCTGCAGCAGGTGGTAAACTTGTTTCTGTTTTTCATCTCCATTGCCAACTGTCAGTTTTAAGCATCACCCCAGGGGTCCCGGCCGGGGATTGTGGCCTTTCCACCCTTATGAAACCCCTACCCCCTACCCCCACCCCACACGCCATTATATCCTGCTATAGCCCTGCCCCCTGACATGTTCCCCAGACTCTCTGGCGCATGGAACGGGTCAAGATCAGGGCTCGTGAGGGGATGGAACTTTACAGAGTTCCTATGACGTGAGGTTGGAGCCGTGGTCCGCACGCGGAGAATTAGGGGTTGCCCCTGATGACAGGACACTAGGCGAGGGGCGGGGCTGTGGATGTCTGAGGGGAGGGGGACAGGGGGGGAATAAATGACGTCGTGTTCTACGTGTAAAAATTGTACAGAATTCTGCATGCATATTTATCCCTGCAACATTAACCTCCTAGGGCCTGATTTACTAAGACCTTTAACGTATGCAAAACTCCACCTTTTAGCACACGCAAAACCAATAACAGGACAAATGATTGGTCATGGTATTTGTTTTGTACACCAATCATCGGTTGTGTTATTAGTTTTGAGTGTACTAAAAGGTTTTTGCGCACGCTAAAGGTCTTAGTAAGTCATGGGCCTCAATGTATTGAGTGGAGTCCCCTCTTCTCAGGGTGGGGGGGGGATAGGGAGAGCTTTGGGGTGCTGAATTGACTGGGGTGGGGGAGGGGGGGGTTGCAGCTCACAACACTATTACTGCAGGTAAGGAGAGAGTCCTCAGTGGCTAGTATCATGTGCAGTTTGAGTGAGTAGCTATTCAGAGATAGAGGAGAATGGGGGTAGTGGGGAGAAGAACTACGGGAGCGTGAGGGGAGAGGGGAGGGGTGTGTGTGTGTGTGTGGGGGGGGTTAAGTCCCCCCATAGATGTCATTCGGGAGTGGAGCAAAAGCTAACATCCCAAACAGCTGTGGCAACAGTAACCCGATACAGACAGAGCTTTGAGGTAGAGTAGGGGAGGAGAGGCAGGGAGACAGAGGGACTCCGATCTTGTCCCACCCCCCCCCCACCCCCAAACATCTTCCTCATCCTCCTCCTCCTCTTTCTCCCACTCTGACCAGGTCCCTCAATCTCACTGATAAGCACTGAAATCACACTTTCTTTTTTAATGGTGTCTTTCAATTGCATCATCCAGTTAAAGTAAAAGTGTGGATTTGAAAAAAACAAATATAAATTTTTAATTAAAAAATTCATCCAAATAGACGAGATGCTGTGAAGATCCATTTAAATGCCGCTGGTTTCTACAAATGTTTGCGTTTCCAGTGCTACAAGAATAAATAGATATTTAGGATCAGAAACATATTTACCAATCACAGTATTACCAGAGGATGTGTAAAAGTTGTGTAAAAAAAAATGCGTAAAAGTTATTTTTTATCCAAAAGTCTAAAACAATGTGTCATCCAAAACCCTAAAAGTTCTGTGAATGTATCATAACTCAACTGGTTAACTCAAAATCCTATGTCTAAACATTTACATTTAGGCTTTTCAGACGCACTTATGCAGACTGACTAAAAACGTGTCTGAACCACAATATGTTTTTGGCAAATTACACTCTCAGAAATAAAGGTACACTGGAGGTACATTTTTCTTCTTTAAGGAACATATTTCCCAAATGCACCCTGAAAGTACAATAGCGTTCTATTTGGGAACTAATAAGTACCTTTTTGAGCAAAAAAAGGTACAAATTAATTCTGTATTGCTGGCTAGGGGTACAATTTTATGTACATAGGTTACCACCCTACCCAAGGGTAGAGCCACTGTCTCAGTGATGGACATTTTATATAATGAAGCACCAAGTGACAGAGATAGCTGTCTAGTCTAATAGACCATAGCTTAGCTCATAATGCCCCCTGACAGGAGTACTACAGCATTAGCCAGCAGGTCAATAGCTGCGATTATCTGCTCTGAATAAAGATGCAATCACTGCCAAATTAATCAGTTTCTAAACGTGTGGACCAGGCCCACTTCTATTTGCAAACAAACAAATCTGCACATTGACAAAGGTTAACGCAATCCCACACCATTTAACACACTGCTGTAGCCCCTCCCCCACAGAACACCCCCCAATGACCTTCTAAAGACACATATCACCCGTTTGATAAATTCATTTATCCCCAGAAATGTAAGCAGGGGCCTCTCTGGATTTGAATCGAATTTCCTGCCCTGGAGAGTCTATGTGAGGGGGGAGGGAGAGGAGTTGGGAATTGTGGAGTTAATAGAGAGATTACCCTCTTGGGAAGATTTGGGATGGGGGGAAGGGGGCTAAAATCCCAATCGTTATGCGGGGGGGGGGGGGGGGGGGTGGCGGGGGGTGCTGTAAATCCACCCTGGAGACCCAGGGAGATTATCAGATGAGATTGAATAGCAGATTACCCCAGAGAAAACTCAAGGCAGTTCAAGTTCTTCAAAGGCTTCCAAAACAGTCCGGTGCAGTCTACTTTTTTTTGAGACGTTGGGATATCTCACCCGATGCCTCTCCCTCGTTCGCCGGAAAACCCTCCGAGCTCACGATGCCGCCCACATGCGTGAACGAGCCGGCCTCTCTGTCTCTTTCTCTCGCTCTGGAGGAGAGGGATTACAGACTTGGGCAGAGCTCCTTCTCCAGCTTCACTTTCCCTCCCTTTCCGTGCACTTAGCTAATAATTCGTCTGAAAATGACCAACCGTGAGAAACACATTACGTGTCTGGGAAAGACAGCAGGGGCGCCCATTTCTCTGTGATTATGCTCATTCCCAGCATCCATACAAAACAAAACATGATAAGATGGGGATATCAACAGAGGTCCAAGTACTGCTGTCCCTTCAGGTACACAGCTATACAGCTATGTTTACATTAATGCCTAGAACAGGTTATTGGGCAGGGAGTTGCCATTATGGATAGTGTTCCACCAGGCATCTGGCCAGGTTCTCCCCCTGCTGGTGAAATGGGGAATGACGGTCATTACAACCATCTGTTGAATCATAATGCTCTAGTCGTCTCTCATCTATTGGTGTCACACACAGTAGGAAGAATGATAATTAATGGAATTGCAAGTGGGTGCATTTGTAAGCCAGGATAACACTTTAATTCCTAAAAGCATATCTGCAAAAATGTACAGAAGACGGCTGCTTTAAAGGTAATTGAGTGCCCAGCATTTTTAAAAACTGCCATGCCTGGGTTGATAGCAGACCTGAGGCAAATAATTACTTGAAAGGAACATTTATTTTTCTAAGATTCTGAGCAGAATTCTTCCTCTGTACGATTGTGGGCTTTTGGTTAGTAACATGAATCATGTTTTTGAAACGCAATCTGCAGGAGTGTTCGCTAATTTTCCAGCATGTAAAGAGTTAAGCATGTAACAGCATGTAAAGTTCATAGGATTGGGATGGGCAGAGAGGTGAACAGGTGGCGGGGAGAGACTTTAAAGTGTTAAAGTATTTAAATTACATAGTTGACTGAGGTCTGGTTGATAGTGGGGAAACACACACTGCAAGTTGAGAGCACCTGTAGAAAGCCGTTCCCACAGACGCCCAAAGAAACGCAGCCCCGCCCCATCTGCCATTTAAGAGAACAGAAGCAGTGTCACCTGGGGGACAGGTGAGGAGGTCAGCCGCCCCCTCCAGTGTCCACATCTGGTCCTGTCTGTTTTTGGTGTGTGGGGGTAGGGGGGGTTCAGTTTCAGGCAGGTCTGTTTTTTTGGGAGGGAGCAAGGGGGGCAGGGCGCGGGCATAACCATGGCGCTGTTTTGTTCATACAGGTTTGCTCCAGATGAGCCCACCGCCTGTTTGGGTGAGTCAGCGCACCTCTTACACGCCCACCGTCTCCACCAGCCACCCTGAGGCACTGTGGGGTACATCTGTCTGGAAAGGGAAGGACCACTGTGTGTGTGTGTGTGTGTGTGTGGGTGTATGGCTGTAAGACACATGCTTGGTGTATGTTTCGGTTGCATGTATAATGCAGATGTGATGGGTAATCGGGCATGACGCACATTAGTAGTAGATATTTATCACACGTGTGATATACTGTAGGGCTACATTATAATGGTTTCCCTCACCATATTGCCTACAGATATAGGCCTACCCTTACAAAATTGGATAGTTTGCCGCAAACTTGCAGCTAATATGTAGCGCATTTGCCACAAACTAAATTGTTTTCCATAAAATGTTGCCAGAGGTTTGTCAGACTTTGCCAGCAGTGGGGAAATTCTGGTGAACTTCTTGCAACAATGGCAGTTCCCACAAAGCTATTTTGCATGTGAAAATATGAGCTTGCTGCAAACCTGCGGCAACAATGCCAAAGGTTTAACGCAAATTTGCCAGAAGGCCTATATTTTTGTAAGGGTACAGCAATGCTGTACTGAACTACATGGCTCAGCCAGGTGTATGGAGATGAACAGATAGAGAGAAGAGAAGGGAAATGTTGAGAGATGGGTCTAACTCTTCACAGGGCGGGTGGCAGCTCAGCTTGATGCTTCATCCTGATAGAGGGTATAGGGCCAATGCAATTGCCTTAATCTGATTGCTCATAACCACAACAAGGATCCACAACCACAGAAGCAGTCAAACTGCTGACCAAACCATCTGGACCAAGAGGAGAACTTGAGATGTGGCCACACCAGAGAAAAATCGTAATCGACAAACTGTCATGTTTCCAATATAGATTCTGAAGTGTTACACCAGAGAGTGTAGCCTAACACTTCGGTGCTCAGACACACCAGAAAAGCACAGCTAAAAAGCAATAACCTAAGCTCAGCATTGCCCTATATGTAGGGGATTTAAAAAAAAAAAATGCATTGGGGAAGTTTTAGAGTAAAAATGTATGGGAGTCTATGACAATAGGGGATTTTAAAAGGAGGTATGGGGGGAAATTGTGAGAAAATTGTATTCAATTGAAGATGGGGGGTTTTCAGATTATTATTTTTTTTTGAGGGCGGGTAATTCAGGCATCTGGCAACACTGGGTAAAATACGGTTTAGATTATGCTGTGAAACTTGCACTACAAGCCAGGAAATAAATTAATGTGGTTTACGTTTTTGAAGTGGTTGTTTGGACAACATCCAAGCTAGCTATACGTTCATTAATCAAAGAGAATGTTCTGGAGCATATTCAAACTTTTGCCGTTATATGTCTGCTGATATAAGCTAACAGGTTTAAAAGGTAGTAGGCCTACATTGACCCAAAACAGCTGCCCGAGAACGAGAAGACGCTACCGTAAGTGAAGTAAGTCGACGACGGTTATTTGGCTATTATAAGTAATGTAGGGTAATATTTATAATGTTGTAGCCCAAGTAATCACTTGTTCCTAGTTTTTAAAAACAATGGGAACATTCATAATCCTGTTGAATTGGCTCTCGTAATCTTAAATAAACGTGGAAGAAATACGTTAGAACCAAGCAAGGCTCGTCATGTCGAACGCGTCTGGTATGATTAAGTTAATGTTTGCGAGTTAATGTAATTTAACGTGTGTGGATTTGTTTGTAACATGTACAATATTGTGATCGATTAAATCTCACAGTAGGCTCGCCTGCCACCCACCGACACAGCCTCTCTAGCCTACAACCACCAGTCAGACGATGGAGAAACCCTGGCAGTAGACTATAGCACAAAATTCTAACGTTACTTAACATGACAAACTCCATGTAACAAAACTTTCCATGTTCACTGGCCTAGTGTAGTGTAATCGTTAGGTAATTTTATTTTATTATAGTAGCCAAAACCATACGCAGCTAAAATATGAGTATATACCTTGTTTTGGAAATATAAATATATATAATGGTGATATTTGTGCTGTATTCGTGACCGTGTTTGGGGAACATTAGGATGCTGTGGTCTCAGACGATGTCACAGTGAGTGCACAGACAGGAAGGTCAGCGGTTGGGCACGGAGGATCATGGTCAACTCAGCCAGCGCTATAATAAACCGCCACTTTCTCTCCCTGCAATTACTGTAAATGGACTGCATAAATATTCCAGCCAATATCCGTCTGCTGGAAAAAAGAGTCTCTATCGCCCTCTCTCAATCTATCTTGGCCAGATTGCATTCTACTGATACCATTTGTGCCATGAAATGTTGGTGAGAATTCATGAGTGTGTGTGTATGGCTGTGTTTGAAATCACATACATACTGCATTAGTAGGCCTACTGTACACTACATGTACTGTTCTGCGTAGTACACAGCAAAAATGCCGGTGTATGCCGGTGTAAATGTAACACTGCTGGTGTAAATTTAACACCCTATGGTGTTTATATGAGTCCACGGACGCATATAAACACCCTAGGGTGTTAAATATACATCACCATTTTTGCTGTGAAGTACAGTATAGTGCACAGTATGCCACCATAAATTATTCACACTGTAGTATACTGAATAATTGTGAATAATTGACGTCGTCAGAAAAAAATAATTACCTCAGAACGACAGAAAATATTCACCACAGACAAGTACAATTTCTACCTGAGTACAACGGCACGAATCAGTACTAAAAATGTCCTAAAAAAATAACCATACCAATGTCCAAGCTAATAATTAGGTGAAGAGAGGTATTTGGATGAAGAAGGGAAATTCTGCCCTTGATTTTTGAACATGAATTAATTTTTTGAAGCTGACTTGTTATTGTAATATCAATGAATAAAACGGGACTAAGGCCAGCATGGTGGCTTTAGTAAACACATTCATAAATGGAGCATACTGACTTTTTAAAAAGCTCTTGCATCCTCTAAAACCAAGAGGGTGAGGCAGGACTTTCTGAAGAAACCTGTTTAGCGGTTAACACATTGCAGTACCCCATTTATTTGAATGAATCATACTTCAGATGTGTCCCGTCTTGGCCAAGTATGGCCAAAGTGAATGTAGGCTTTTTTTCTAGGCAGCACTTTGTCCCCTGATTTAATTAATTAACTAATCATCATATTGATTTGGGTGGCAAAGTAGCATAATGTTTAGGGGACTGGACTTGCCATTTAACCTGATTTGCTTTAGTGAATATCCACTTGTGTAAATGGAATGTATGTAAAAGATTTACAGGCGCAAAAACATCACCTGCTGGTCACATCACAGAATGCAGCTAAAATGCCAGATCACGTAAATGATTGGTCTAATTAAATAATTATAAGAGCAGAAGTTGGTCTGAAATGCAGAAACAGATATGGCCCTCCTTGCCCATCCCTGATCTGGGCCGTTCCCTAAGATATGGGGGGTATTCTGCGCTTGTGAATGTATAAGCTACGCCACGTCGCCTGTCACCGAAGACTGCCGTAAAACCGGAGCTGCTTGCTGCCGGGACGTGGAGCAGCCGGGGAGCTGGGCACACACCTGGCGCGCCGGCGAAGGAGAAGCACGGTAAACACGCGGCATGTTCGCATTCCCGCGTGTGCCTGGCTCGGGTTGCCAGGGGGGAAACCTGACACGCATATTTGTATAGCTCTACTTGAAAAGACGTCCGCCGCGCCGAGTTACAGATTTATGTGCTGTCGCAGCGTTCTCACCCAGCCGTGGGAGTCGGGCGTGCGTTATCCCTGCACGGTTATGGCGATGAGTCGTGTGTTTTGGCGAGAGGGGTGAAGTCAAGACTAGTAAAACGTAAACACTCGTGTGCTCCGTTCACTTGTTGTGGCTTTCTCTGTCTATTCTCTGTCTCCCTCTCTCTCTCTCTCTTCTCTCCCTCTGTCTTACTATTTCACACACTGTCGCTCTCTCTCCCCCTTCCCTGTTACTTCTCTCGCTCTCCCTTCTTCCTTCTCTTTCTTTCAGTATTTCTCTTCCCCCCTCACTCTCACCCTTTTCCCTCTATCTCTCTGTCTTTGTTCATCTCTCTCTCTTTCTCCACCCATTCGTCTACTCCCTTGTATATAGTAATAGTTTCCAAGACCTCCTGTAATGCAGAGCAGCCCTGTGTCAGTGTTAGAAGGTTATCATATGGGAGTTATGATGGAGTCGTAACACTGAATCCGGCTGCACAGTCCCTGGCCTGGACCCCTGGGATGTGTTACTCTCTATGAAAAGCCTGTCGAGCGGTCGTGTCACCAGGTGTGTTAATAATGCACATTTCTCAGTTTGGATGGAAACCTCACCACTCTAAAGCCATGTTCATGTTTGTTCCTCAAACCAAAGATGGAAATAATACAGTTTAGCAGATGCTCTTATCCGGAATGACGTGCAGATTTTACATAGTGGCCATTTTCAGCTGAAGATTAACTTTTCTCAAAGGGTACAACTGCAGTGTTCTACCTGGGAGTCAAACCTACAACCGATGGGTTAAAATCCCAGTTTCCTAACCATTATACCACTGTGTTGCATGTGATCGTGTGTGGATGCGCGTGTGTATCTTAGCACGTGTGTGTGAATGTGTGTGTGTGTGTGTGTGTTTTGAAGCCGGATTTGTTTTGCACCAAACTAAGGATTACTGCATCAGTACAGCAGAAGCCTCATTAATGTGGACCCAGGGTGCGTCTTTGGCCAGAATTCAGTTTTTTCACACTCTGCTAAATTCTCTTTAAAGCACTTCAGCTCAGATCTGAGGGGCAGAAGCAGCACAAACAGCCTTGGATGTGGAGCAGAGGGAATCGTTTTTTTTTTTTCTGCCTGCAGGAAGTTTGTCCGTTTGAACAACTTTACCCCCGTTTGGACTGCTGGAAAGACTCAACTTAATACTTACTCTCCCTAATGACCTCCTAAGGTTTGGCTTCCCCTGTCCAGGAAATGAGGAAAGTTCGGGGGGGTGTAGTGATTAGGGGTACCACAGGGGTGGGGGATTTGGGCAGGGGTTTAAGGGGGTGGGGGGGTGTAGTGATTAGGAATACCGGAGACGCGGAGGAGCAGCGGACACATCCCTGACACCACATGGAGGAGCGGGCAATCGTTTTTTTTAAAAACGCAAACAGCGACTGACGACTCTGACGGCATCCTTCATCTGTCAGCCGGCAGCCTCCCAGCGGCCTCTCTGATAGGCTGGAGTTTGAACAGCGTGCACACGTCCGTGGAGTTGGGGGGGAAAAAAACGTTCAGTTGCTCAACGCAGGGAGAAGGGGGGGAGACTCTGACAGAGCGGTGTGGGGAAACGACAGAAGATAGGGAGGAGAGGAGAAAAAAAGGATGGAAATCAATCAAAGACGTGGAAGTGACAGAAATGTGGACTGATGGAAAGAGAGAGAGAGAGAGAGAGAGAGAGAGAGAGTGAGAGAGAGAGGCTAGAAGAGAGAAACTGCCCAATCATTCATCAATATCTGTTAATGCAGGCCAACTGTGGTCCTGGAGAGCCACAGGGTCTGCTGATTTTCACTGTTAATCAGCACTTTGTTGATAAATTGAAGTAGCTGATTATAGTTAAAATACCTCACCTGGTTTCTTGGGTCTGGCTTGGTTGCTGATTTTATGTTTAAAACAAAAATAAATAGATTATGTTTCTCTCCAGGACCATAGTTGTCCAACCCTGTGGAAATGTGTCCTGAATAAAAGACGTTGGTCTTATTGCTTTTTGCTAAGCTTGTTTTAAGCAAATGAGTGTGTGCCTGGTTATTTATATGTGTGTGTGTGTGTGTGTGTGTGTGTGTGTGTGTGTGTGTGTGTGTGTGTGTGTGTGTGTGTGTGTGTGTGTGTGAGAGAGTGTCTGTGAGAGAGAAGCGCACATACTGCTCAAACTTTAAAAAGCCAAGACATTTTAGTCACTCGTCATCTAACCGCTCCGTGTTGCAAACTCCAATTTAAATCTTCTAAGATGTCTGTGAAAAGTGGCTGCTGGCTGTCTGTAACACTGACCCACTTCAATTACTTTGGGAATCTCTGACTCACGGTCACAACCAAGGTGTGAATAATGCTGCCTTCAAGTGCTGTCGGAATTATGGGAAATACGAGTTTCCGTCATGGAAGTTGCACTTGAACGTACCTCCCAAGTTGTAATTACAAGTGGGAAAGTCGGAGATCGTTTTGCTACCCGAGGTCCTGAGTTGTGACGTTTCACCACTGACCTTTCACCTCTCTATCATTCAAGTGCTCCTCGGAAGCTCATATTTCCCAGTTATGAAGTTGAAATGGCAGAAAATACGACATGACAATGCGTCCAGGCAGCGCAGCGCAGCAGATTATTATATTGATGGTCATGCACACACAGCACACAAGCATTTAGTAAAATATACTTTAATATGTCATAAATGGGTCTATATGTTTCCTTTCCTCTTCTTTCTCATGCAGAAAGTGATCAGCTCTCAATGTGTTTTTTTTTATTCGTAAAGGATCAAAAGAAACATTTACTTTCTAGACCTCCATGTTTGCTGGTAATTCCGAGTTCGGATCATGTGAATGCCTCAACCTCGTAATTACGATTTGGCAACTGTGAAATAGGAGCTTCTGAGGAGCACGTGAAGGCAGCATAAGACATATAGCTAAAGAGCTCCCTCTGCTGGTGATAAGAGTGTAATACTGTCTCTGTCTCAGCAGCTGTGGTGGTGTGCTGGGGCTGGCTGAATTACTGTTGTGTTCTTCCTGTGAAATGTCCAGTTCTGATGTAAGAGAGGTGTGACCTAGCTAGCCCTGGGAGTGAGAGGTGTGACAGGTTGGGTCTGTGCTATTAGTCACCAATGGAGAGGACACAGATGTAAAGGCCATGACACACAGGCAATATTCTTAGGCAATGTAGATGGGCAATATTACCTGCAAGAAGGATGGAGATAAGCAAATGGGACAAAAATCTGAGAGGATAACATATTGGGCTCTAAGAAATTATGGTGAAAAAATACTCTCGATCACATTTGTGGACAAAATTGCCCATCTGCATTGCCTCAAAATGTTGCCTGTGTCAAGGCCTTAAGCCAAGAGATGTGGCAGGAGATGCTTTGACCACAGAATGATCATCAGTTTACCTTATAAAAACTGACTATAAACTGTGTTAATCGTGACAAGCACAGTTATGCATGCCAGGTACTGTTGGCTAAACTGATTTTGGCTTATCATCCGGGAAATGTGCTTATCAATCCAAAATGTTTATTTTTTAATTTTTCTGCCCAGTATGGAATCGGCAGCTGTGCCTCTTGACTTAACGCTGTGCCATTCACACGCACACCCAAGTGCATGTCTTTAAAGTCCGGGGCTACAGTACACAGTCCACACAGTGTTATAGGAGAGAGCAGGCACTGATCAAAGAAGATGTGCATTTCTCACTCATACCGACAGGCATACTCTGGTTGCGTGTCATTGGGAGGGACTAATCTAGCGAGAATTCAAGAAAACTTGGCAGATTTAAACCAAGTTTTTAGAAAACATCCTCTGTAAAACAGATAATCGTCTTTTTTCAGGGCTTTTTAACAGTTGCATAACTTACATTGTAGTTTTTGTGGACAACTCAGGTTGATTGATTGGTTGATGGATTATTTGGTTGATTCATGAACTCAAGAGTTGAGAGGACACCTTTTTCTCTGATTCTTAGTGACATAGCTTTTATTGAAACTTACAGCAACTTATTGAGATACTTTTTTTTTTTTTACATTTCATATGAAAACTAAGAACAGTAAGCAAGATAACAATGTGAAAAGGCTGTAATTTACATATGTCTGAAGTCTGGACTCGGGTATATGAGAAAAAGAAAAATACATTTGTGTGTGAGGGGTTCACTGCAATAAAGAGAATCATTTATCATCATATCAGAGCAGCCAACAGTATGGGGGCTGAGACAGGCAAAGGAATGTGCTTAAAGGAGTCACATCTCCCTGACCGCGAGCTGCCAAACCCCTGAGCTGAATCTATGCTCACGTGACCTGATCAATATGCTATTTTTCTAAGATTCAAAGACTGAAAAGGTGCAAAATGGGCTTATTTCACCATTGCGTTCCTGAAGGATCATTCACTCTCCTGTGCATCATTGAAGAAAAAACCTAAAAATTAGTTCTACTTTCTCCACAACAGCTGTGGAAAACTTCTCTTCTTTAGTCAAGAACCTTGAGGCACAGAAGGTCAGGAGACATTGCACTAAAGGGAAACTCATTGCAGGTCTCTAATAAGGATTTATGAGGACAGATGAAGAATCCAAGCTTTTTTATATAATGATTTAGTGACACCACAACCTAGGCAATGCGTTTTAGGCAGGGATGAGATAAATGGAGGCAATTTTTTGAGAGTAGCAAAAGGGGGTGTTTGTGTTCACGTGGGCTACTTCCTGTCTGACTGACCCCCCTCCTTCTCATCCCATAGTCCCGCCCACAGTCATGCGCCGCCCCCCTATCCCACTTCTAATCTCTTTTATTACATCATCCATCCCTCCCCACCCACCTGGGTGGATTAACTACTACTACGACTGCTACTAATAATAATATATTTTATTATAGCAGTTGGTCTAATTGGTCTTGGTCAGACTCTTGGACTTCAGCTCGGCCAGTTTGTTGGTGACAAAGTTCCACTTGAAGGCTGGCTCCTCCCCTCCCCCGCCCAGTGAGGCGTACTTGGAGAAGCTGTTCCCGCTGACTCCAGCCCCTCCACCTTCACTCTCCTCCCCCGCCTGCTGAGCCTCCCTCTCCTGGCCCCTCCCTCCGGCCTCGCTCCCCTCCTCTTGAGCCGCCGCCCCGCCCGCGCATCCCTCCTCCGCCGAAGCCGCCGCCCCGGCCTGTTTGGCGGTCGCCTCCTGCTGCCACTTGGTGGCGAAGCTATCCCAGAATCCCGTGTTGCGCTTATTTGTCCGCGGCTCCTCGGGCTTCACCGCCAGCGGGCTGGGGACACAGTGAGGGGAAAGGGGGCGGGGCCATGGCATTACATCACACTGTTTGACATAAGAATCTTCAGGACCCTCGGAGAGAAATGGAAGCAAAAAAATGGCTTTATTGTTCATATAGGTTTTTTAAATGTTTTTTTTTACAATAAACACATTTTTTTACTTCTGTTTCTCTCCAAGATTGGCCAAAACCCCCATATTTCATTACATTAGCATTAGTTTAGCTGACTCTTACCCAGTGTCATTTACAGTATTGACACATGCGTTATATGTGTACCAATGATATAAACTGTGCTAACAACACAGACCAGAGACCATATACGTACATTCAACACTGTTATAGCCACATTGTAGGTAAACCATGCCAACCCAGAACCATGACTCAATCAATCACCATGAATATGTAATTAACACTAGGAATACTACCACTAACATACCTATCACCAGATTCATTAAACAGTGGGTGTTAGGACATGGGGTTAGGCAGTTATTTGTCTTTCTTCCATTCGCCTTTGTAAAATTATAAGGTACTTAGTTTGGACCCAGAATGCAATCTGTTTTTCATTGTATGACACTGCCCCAGGATCACAGCATAACCCAAGGCCTTGCCCCCAAGCTCTTCCTGTTATGTCATAAAGCACAGCCTGTCAGCAGCACATCGATTATAATATGGGCCATGATAGGACACATGGGGTTCATTCCAATCGCTTATTTTTACTCCTTGCATCCTTTCCTTGCGTCCTTTCCTCACTCCTTAGCTCCACCCAACAGAGGATGCGAGGAAAGGATGCAAGGATCAGATATGAGGATGGAGGAAACGAGGCAACATGTATTGGGCAAATGGAACGTCCTTCCTCAATCAAGCGTCAGCATCATATTATGTTCACGTGCTTAACTATAATGCTTTTTAGCTTATTTTTTCATGAATAAAAGGTGCTTTTGTTCATTATAAAGAATGAGTGTCATTATGGATTAGCGCTTTATAATAAATACTGTAGAATGGTAAAATTGCATTTGTGTAGGGGTGTGCCAGCGACGTGGCAGATGTGGAGAGTGGTGGATAATTTATTCACGTCACACGTTCCGAGAAAAGGCTACACTTGTGTTTCCTCACTGAAGCATCCTCCGGGAGTACACATACACATACAGTACACACATACAGCACACACATACACATACAGCACACACATACAGTACATGCACACATACACATACAGTACACACATACACATACAGTACACACATACAGGTACATGCACACATACACATACAGTACACACATGAAGGTACATGCACACATACAATACACACATGAAGGTACATGCACACATACACATACAGTACACACATGAAGGTACATGCACACATATGCAGATTCACACACAAGCACGGACATGACCACAGTTACACACAAACTATACTGCAAACTCTAAATACAACTGTTTCATACACAGATAAACTCATTCGGCATATACAGATAAACTCATTCAGCATATACAGAAA
>CM056390.1:8912972-8982972 GCA_029718625.1 Synaphobranchus kaupii | reverse complement strand
GACAGGGAAAGTGTCATGTGACTTGTAAATGAGCCTTGTGATTGGCCCTAGGCTTTTTTCTCCAGTATTATGTCAAAACAGCAGCGGTATTATCACATCACACTGACAGGACACCAAACGCGCTCAGGAGCTGAAATAAGTTGCCTTGACCTTGTATTTGGAGCTTGTCAGCTGAAACCCAACGCTAAAGTGAAACATGTTGGGCTCCCAACTTATTCTCTGTTCACTTTTTTTGAGTAGCCAGCCTAAGGGCTCCTGTGTGGGGTATGAAAAAAATTGGGGGTGTAAAATTAGGAAAATATGTACCGTGTACCATTGGCATTTATTTGAGTCACCATGCCCTGTTTAAACTCCAGTATCAGCAGCAGTGTGGCAAAGCACTTAAAACACAAAGGCTTTTTATGAGATTCACTCACCATTCACTCACACACTCATGCCTATGGGCAATTTAGAGTCTCCAATTAGCCTAACCTGTATGCCTTTGGACTGTGGGAGGAAACCCACACAGACACGGGGAGAACATGCAAACTCAGCACAGAAAGGCCCTCGGCCGGGATTCAAATTCGGTAACAGAACCTGAGATGGGGTTGCAGGTTTGAATCCTAAAGTATGTGGGACCTGCCCTTCAGCTAAATACATACCCTGCATCGGGTAGATATCCAGCTGTATATATGGACAGTAGGCATTTTATTCAAGCTATGCAGGTCACCTTGGGTAATCGACATACAATAAACTCTCCAGTCATCTCTAAAGACAGATAGGGACGTGGGCAGTGATTATTCTCTGCGTGCTGTCCGTCTCCTCTTCTGACACTGGAATGTCATCTAATCCCTTCATTTGGCTTCTTTTCAGGGTCAGGTATCCAAAGCACCTCAGAGAACTAGGTCAGCCATCCCTGATCAGCTGCAGCTCTCTACGGAAGCCCTCTGTAGCTGCTCGCAGATAACGTGATGCAATCGCCATCAAAACTGGATTCCCTGAGAAAGTTAGGGTTTTTTTTTGCCGTTTTTATTGGTTTGGCCGGTGATTGAAGCAGTCTCTTTATTCAAAAGGCTAAACTCGGGGAGAGGAAACTCGATAACCCTTACAAATGTAAACTCTGTGAAATTATATTCTTTGGGAAGTACGTTTTTTTCGGCCTTCTTTTGTGGGCCAATTGCACAATGAGAAAGACTGCGGTTTGTGCTTCAAACTGTTGTGTTAAGCAATGCTAAAACACTGAATAGCCATGGGGTATACTACCAAGCAGGGTTACTTAATTAGCTGGATAACACTGAGAGTAAAACCCGGAACCCTCCCAAATCTGGAACACGGACTGAAGTAAAAAGGGCTGTTCCGGGTTTTACTCAGTGCAGTTATCCAGCTAACTAAGTAATCCTTCCTCGTAGTATAGGCTACCGGTACATGAACAGATAGACACCAACATATGCTGAAGCATATCCCCCCTGCTCTGAGACAGCTAAAGTGCCCTTTTCACTACAGCTGCCCTTTTTTAAATTTTGAGCATACTGTACATCCCTCAAAAAACTGTGCATGACCCTAATGAAGAGGAATCTGTGGGGTCAGGTTTTCCTCCATATCTCTCAGTTCATATAGTGCTTACATCACTGAGCCTGATAAGGTAACCTGATCATGTAACCAGGGTAGAGGGTGGTAGACTGGGGTGAGGAACTGGGGCCTAGCCCCCCATAAACGCAGCCTCTCGCCCTAGTTTCTCACAACCAGACTTTGGCCTTCAGAGTGAAAGGACAGCATACACTCTGCGGTAACCTGAGAGATCTGTCAAATCAAAAATTCAGTTTTCAACAATTCAGCCATTTAAAAAAAAGAGATTTATGCGTTAATTAAAGGTTTTCCATGTGCCATATTCTGCTCTTAGTATTCAGACGCAACATCACTGTTAAAATGGGGGGAAAAACCTTTGTCTTCGGTCACTGAGTAAAGTACTGAGATCAGAACAGTTAAAATGAACATTGCTCGCGCATTTACCCTGTAAGTGAATATCAAACATCAGAATGTAAAACAATACCCATTCACACCTGCTGTGGGACACCAGAATGCACACCCCCCCCAAAACATCAGACACACACACACACATATACACGCACGCACGCACAATTTGCTCCTTCCATTCCCTAATGCAGGAAGCAACACTGATCTGGGATCAGTCTTTAGGGAGTGAGCTGTTTGCAGCTGCTGGCAGACCGCTGATCTGAGATCAGTGTTTCAGCTACAGTGAGGAAGGAAACAGGACAGAGGGTGAAAGAGGCGCTAGATGGTTAGTCCCTCTACCTCTGTCACGGTGGCTTCTTCTGAATCTGGGTTTATGGTCTTCATCACCTTACTCTTGTAAACCTTCCAGAGAGGATTCATGTCTGAGTCTCGAGGCGTTCGGTGCTGTAAAACGCGTCTTTACAGCTGTCAAACTCTTCCTCTTTCTGGCTTTTTTTTTCCTCCTCCCTCCTTTTTAACGTTACTTTCCCATTTATGGACGTATCGCTGCTGGGATGAAGATGCGCGGAGAAGCCTTACGTCTCTAAGCGGCTGCCGGCTGGTGTTGTTTCATGTTTTTTTAAAAGTGGGGCTGGTGTGTCTTGTTGGACCCTAACGGCAGTCGGTGTCTCTCCGTTGAATGCCGGAGCAGGTAAAGGGGGGGGGCGTTGCCGTGCGGCGCACACACCAGTCACGAATCAGGCCCCCAGCATTGGTTACCTGGAAACAGGTGTGGGTTTCCTCATGAAAATTTCAGCTTGCCTTTTCAATTCTCCTTGCCCATTGTCTGCTTGACGTGAAGCGAAGGCTTGAAACTTAAACTACTAATGGTGCTACCCGTGGCCTGCAGTGCCATTAGACTGAACCAACAACTACTAATTGGACTACCCATAGCAGGCAGTGCCATTAGACTGAACCAACAACTACTAATTGGACTACCCATAGCAGGCAGTGCCTTTAGACTGGACCAACCACTACTAATGGTGCTACCCATAGCAGGCAGTGCCTTTAGACTGGACCAACCACTACTAATGTTGCTACCCATAGCAGGCAGTGCCTTTAGACTGGACCAACCACTACTAATGGTGCTACCCATAGCAGGCAGTGCCTTTAGACTGGACCAACCACTGCTAATGGTGCTACCCATAGCAGGCAGTGCCTTTAGACTGGACCAACCACTACTAATGGTGCTACCCATAGCAGGCAGTGCCTTTAGACTGGACCAACCACTACTAATGGTGCTACTCGTGCCAGGCAGTGCCTTTAGACTGGACCAACCACTACTAATGGTGCTACCTATAGCAGGCAGTGCCTTTAGACTGGACCAACCACTACTAATGGTGCTACCCATAGCAGGCAGTGCCTTTAGACTGGACCAACCACTACTAATGGTGCTACTCGTGCCAGGCAGTGCCTTTAGACTGAACCAAACCTTTGTTCGTTCACCAGTAAGAGAGAGGGTCATCCACCATCTCTCTTACTGGCAGGGCTATATATTTCCCTGAATGGCCGGTATTATGTATTTATTTATATTAAATTTTTATCTTCCCATATATACACAGACAGATATAAAGCTTTTATAATCCAAAGGAACATATAAGGTTTCTCATATTCCTCCAAAAGTATCTTTCTGTGGGTAATTAGGTTCTTTCTGGGACAAGTCAAATGTATTAGAAAAGAGCCATTCAAATTGGCCACACCCTGCATAGATTTATTATACTGATATATTGATGATTGTGGTTGCAGTTCTACTACAGACAGGGCCGTACGCGCCGATTGTTTTTAATAATAGAAAAATTTGGAATCCCTATCAGTAATCTAAGCGGTTACTCCGCGAAACAGCATCAATACTTAAGGGCCTACAGGTATCAATACTTAATGAGATTAAGGGACTGCCATGGTCATTGTGTGTTTTTTAAACTGTGTTTTGGGTCATTTCTAATTTCCTGTTTGCTTGGCGCAAAGTTACTGTTGGTGAAAAAAAAGAAAAAAGGCTGATCTGTAGGCCTACAAGGAGGGTCCACGCCCCCGTCAATTTTGGGCCGGCACGTTCCGCGGCGGAGTTTCATCTCGACAAGTGGGGTACAGTTTCAGCCTCATGCAAAAGGCTACGTGCATTATTCAGCAAGACCTGGCACTGCTATTCAACCCCTGGAATTATACCCCCATTCTCCCATAGATCGCAGAACAACCAACTAACCACAGACCCGTGACCTACTTTACGCAGTCATCAGACGTGGAAAATACTCGCGCGTCACGTTCGGTAGCTCCTCGGTGTTATGATTAACTTAAATTTAGGCCTTTATCAGGTTCAGTCCACTTGCCATATCTTTAGTACAAGGTTTCGCATCTGGTTTTATGGTGTTTGTCTTGGCTGAAACTTGGGTGTAATACTGTATAGAAGATCCTGTAGATCTCAGTACTCTTTATGCTGAAACATAGTTCTCGGTATGCAGAGTCTTTTTTTGGATTGGTCAGAATGGCGAACCCAACACTAAAGATTTTGTTGAGTAGCAAATCAAACACCTCATATTACATATTTAAATGGCAACGTCGAACATTGTGGTGGCCCACAGAAGGTTAAACAAGGCTAGCAAGTCATACCAAAAAGATCTATTTATGGCTGAGAGTTTGAGAGTTTTTTTTTGGGCTGATGATTACCTTAAATTCTTGTTGATCTGTTGTGTTTCCATGGCAAGGTCAATGGAACCATGGCAACTGCTGTGGCAACTGTTGGGGCCTGTCACTGGTCAGCATGCTGTTGACCTACATATTCCAAACACAGGTGTTTTAGTTATAGGAAGGTTTTAGATAATGTAGGCTACCTGCTTTATAGCACATGATGACCGGTGCAGTCAGCCTATATAATCAGCGTTCTTGAATCACCATCTTAGATCTTACTGCCACTTTTTCCCTCCATTTTTTCCTGATTACAAATTTCACTATAATAGACAACAACCAAACTAGAACTATAATTGGGGATCACAAAACTTCACTGTGCTCAAGGTTTTATGCATCATCCTTTTATATTTTCACAAAATGGAGAAAATGCACAAACAGTTGGGGAATGTGTGTGTGTGTGTGTGTGTGTGTGTGTGTGTGTGTGTGTGTGTGTGTGTGTGCTTGTGTGTGTGTGTGTGTGTGTGTGTGCTTGTGTGTGTGTGTGTGTGTGTGTGTGTGTGTGTGTGTGTGTGTGTGTGTGTGTGTGTGTGTGTGTGTGTGTGTGTGTGTGTGTTTGTTTGTGTGCGTGCATGCAGTGCGTTCCTAATTGAAATCGATGGATGGTGCTTGACACTGACATTCAGAACGAATTTACCCACATATTATCCAGCTTCTAAAATCAAATTTTCCTGCTCTGGTGTTCCCTGATAGTTTTATCAGGTATTATAACTTTTATTTACTTACTTCACTTTTTTCTCCAAAATTGTACATTTGATCTTAACTCTATGAATGGAACCCTATATTATACCATTCCTGTCCATCGCCCCAGTAGGCCACCTGAAGTTACAGTACCATAGTTCCCCAGCAGGTGGCAGCAGAGACCCTGTCTGCAGCACATGCACAGCGCTTTTCCTTCTTTCTTTATTTATTTCCTGGCCTGGTTTAGACATGGAACACAGTGTACAGAACATAGTGTTCCTCACGTCTCTCCGACCCTCTCCTCCTCCACCACACGTGCTGCAGTGTTCAATGTCAGCAATGTAAAGGGACTGTGTGCCACACCTCAGATTTCCTCTCTCCCTCTCTTTCTCTTTAGTTCTGTCTCTCTTCTCTGTCCAATTAGCCAGGAAAATGAACTTAGAAATTTTATTTTAAAATATATATTATATGGGTTAAATGTTTGGATGAATTAATGCTGGGTTGAATACATGGTTTTGGGGTAAGAAAGGAGGCATTTGTGTGTACTTATGTCTGTGTGCCTGTGTGTGTTCGCACATATGTGCACGTGTGTCTGTTTATATGTGTGTGTGCATATGCACACGTGTATGTGTTTATATGTATGTGCCCACATGTAGGTTTTTACATACATGTGAGTATCTGTGGGTGTAGTGCATGAATACGTGTGCGCATGCATGTGAGAGCGTGTGAGGTCACATACAGACGGTAGTCCTGCCTTGAACCCTGTGTGTGCTGCTTTTGGGGTTGCCTCTGTCAGTCAGACCCTATAGGATCATGCATTTCTAAAAATGGGCCGATGGATGCAATTGGCCATACGACAAATATGAGCAAACATCTACTCCCCAATCCGATTTGCCCATTCCAGCCTGTATAACTACTGAAGCCCCGCCCACTCATGGTTCGAGCACATGAGTGGGGATTCAGAACATGACATACACAGTACCCAGAATGCACCTGGGGGTGAGCAGCCAGCCACAGGGTCATGTTGGTACAGGGTCACCCAAGTGCTTTTTATTATTTTCAGGATATCAGATTTGCACATAGAATAGAGTTTCTGGAGAGATCCTAAAACCTTCTACCCCCTCTTTTACTCTTTAGCCTCCCACCCAGGGCCCCAGTAACTACTGGAGGAACACCTGCTAAAAGCGGCCTCCTCAACCCCTTGTGGACGCCCGGATCGCAAAGCATTCTTTACTTTAACGTGTGACCTCCACATATGGTAAAGAGCCCTGTGGCCCTCATGCATATGTGCTATACAGTATATATATATATATATATACACACACACACTTACAGTGCTGTACATTCTCACCAAAATAACAGCTTATGTAAAGACTGTGACTTTTGGGGAATGGGGCGGCCTTTGACCCTATTATCTAATACCCTCATTTCTGCCCCAACAAAACAAATATGGCCTAAACACACAAGAATGAAAAACATGCATTTGCAGCATTGCACTTTTGGGCCTCCACTTTACGTTGTCATATTAAATGTAGCATTTTTCTAACTCTGTGCGAGTAGGCTACCTGCTTTTTTATTGGTTCATTCAATGCTCACACACCCAATCAGCATTAGTCTCTGAGGCACAGACACCGTACCCGCCTTTTCTTAGCCCCGGTGTGGCCGCAAGAAAAGTTGCATCCATGCGATGGAACTCTCGGAATGCAGTTTCCAGTTGCATGCATCTAAGACCAGTGACAACCCCATTACGGCGTAATAGTTATGCTGATTTGATTACGCTCCATAAAGTAATAAACAAAGATAAAGAACTATTAGCGTCACTAAAGGGCGGCTCACTTCGGACCCAAATTGTCATGTCATGGGTGTAATTAGCAGCAGTAAGTAAAACTGCAGTTATACTTTCCCCTCAGCTAACTTTGGGACAAGCTAGAGCCTACAGATTATTTCTGGTCCCAGACTGAGCTATTGAAGACTGTTCCTCTGTTTGTAGCTTTTCCTGTGTTGTGTCCTGTGTGTGTGTGTGTGTGTGTGTGTGTGTGTGGTGTGTGTGTTTGCACAGCTTTTAGCTTTAAAGCATTGGTTTTCAACAGGGGGTCTGTGGACTTGATATGCCACGATTATACATATTTAGATTTGGGGAAATATTTAATAATACAAAGCCTTAAATAAAACCCTTTTTAACTTATGATGGGGGTTTGCTGGATGCCATTGAGCCTGGGTGGGGGTCCCTGGATAATAAAAGGTTAAAAACCCCAGCTTTAAAAGATATTACCCATTTGGAAGTGTGTGTGTGTGCGTGTGCGTGTGTGTGTGTGTGTGTGTGTTTGTGTGTGTGTGTGTACTTTTTGTGGGATTAACAAAGGGAGAGTTAGATTAATCATATTCAAAAATACCGTTCAGATTTAATAGTTATCATGCTTATATCCACTATTACACGTAGCGGTATCCTCTTTCATTTTGTGTTTGATGTATTTATCATAGTGTGTGTTTGATGTATTTATCATAGAGTGTTCAATGTACAGATCTGACTTTCACAGCATAGGGTGCAGTCATGTTGCTTAAGGCAGTATTTGCATGTGATTTAAATGTAAAAACAAACGCAACCGGGTCTTTGTATAATTGCCAGTTGCTTTTCTCCTCCTGAGTAACACTGTACACTTCAGGGAGCTCAATAAGCTGGACTCAGACTGCAGTCTGAAGCCTCAAGGCCTCAGGACAGGTTTAACTCAGAGGTGTCCCTTACACAACTACAAAATATATCAGCATATACTGAGAACATATTCTTTAATGCATTGGATAATACATTATATATGAATATATAGACACAGTCCAAATATATTACGATATATGCCAATGTATTGTCATTTTTGCTTAATAATACATTATGTTGGTTAGTTTCAGATATATACCACTGAGACAGACTGCAGTAATTGGTGTATTTTGCAACAAATTCTATTTATATTTCAAGTAACTGGTTCTTATTTCACGTACACATCAGTGTTATGTCTTGATATCATTGATATATGTGGTTAAATATTTTCAGAACAGCCTTCCATTGTCACAGAAAATAACTCAGGATAAGTCAAGAATGCCAAGATATTGGAACTTAATGAATGGAAAAATATATTTTTGTTGCGTAATGAAGACCTAAAGGGTTGCTGTGAAGGCAGCCAAGCTTTAAAAGTGTGAGTATTCCGATAACGGGAAGGAGGTTTGGAATGTAGCCGCCGACAGGGGGCGCTGTGCACACCAGCATGTGCCATTCACACACCTTGGAAACAGGCCTTGAGCAAAGTTTACTAAAAAAACTCGGCCTGGAAAGTGCTGCTAGCTTATGCAACCTGAAATTTAAAACCAAATCATGAATGAGCAGAACAAACAGTTAAATAGGTAAAGTTAAGTATGTACTAAGCAAAATACACAGTTACATAGGTAAAGTTAAGTATGTACTAAGCAAAATACACAGTTAAATAGGTAAACTTAAGTATGCACTAAGCAAAATACACAGTTAAATAGGTAAAGTTAAGTAGGTAATAAGCAAAATACACAGTTAAATAGGTAGTTAAATAGGTACTAAGGAAAACGCACAGTTAAATAGGTAAAAGGTGAAACATCATAACTGTTCCCTGACTTTTCTGGGGTTCGGAGCATGTTAGGCACTTGCAACCTTTCTCTCTCTGGTGTGTGTGTGTGTGGCAGGTGTTGGGGGTGGGGACGGATGTGCAGAGGGTACAGGGTACAGGATTGGACAGAGAAGGGGGTCAGAGCTGGGTAAGGTGCCAGGCAGGCCAATGTTTACAAAGAAATTCTCCCAAATGCCAGGGGGGGGGGGGGTGGAACAGCAAGAGGTGTGTGGTACACAGTACACAGCATGGCATTCTGGGTAGGAGCTGGCCACAGCACCTCATCTCGGGACATGTGACATTAAAGCTTTTTTCCCCTCTCAGACTCTGTTAATGGCCTTCCACAAAGAGCCAAGATGATGACTCAGAAAAAACAGTCCTCCACTCCTGCCCTTTTCCATCCCATGATCCCTCAGGGGAATTTCTGTTACATAACCACCTCCACTTTATGTGAGGTGTGTGTGTATGTGTCTCTAGAGGGGGTTCCACTAGAACCTACTGACTAAAAGGACTCAATACCCAGTGGTAGTTCTTCATTGATCTATTATCTGAACAATCACCATGCACATTCCACAGATTCCTCCACAGACCAATCAATCAAACCCCCTTCGGTTTTTGGTTATTTGGCTATTGCCATAGGGCTGTTTACTATCGCACGTATGCACCGCGGCAACTGACTAACTTTGTTCCACTTCAGCAGTCCATAGGGGACATTTAAGAAAACACACATGTATGTACATGGGGAGGGAACGCAATGGAAACAGGCAAGCACTCCGAAATGCCGGCAGTGCCCCCACCACACCTCAGCCTTTGTGAGGTAGCCTTTCCCCTTTCCATTTGAAACCGGTTTGAGCCGGCTGGCGGGCGGCTGGCCTTCAAGACGTCCTGCGTGGCGGGGGGCGGGTAGGGCCCCTCGCAGGTCCGGAGTTCTCTGGCCCCCAGGGTGAAAAAACACAGTGATGTAACAGAGTCTTTGACACGGTGAGCCGTGGCAGTAAGTAATGTTTGGTAATGGCAGTAAGTAATGTTTGGTAATGGGACATAACCACATTTCTGCACACTCAGTTGTTTTTCTCAGATGAACCAAAGCAGACGGTCTTTTCTCTGATGCAGCTCTCACCCGGACTGCAGTGAAAGCTTTCTTTCACATGAAACTGAAACCGACTGACTTTCCAACAAGCGTACCTGTAAAGCTTTTTAACCAGGAACAGAATAGAATAACACTATACACAATACAATGTTCAGTGTTAATTCATCTCCAATAGTTTATAAGAGTCCAGTAAATATATATATATATATATATATTCAGAGTTGATTTAACACTGAACAGTTTACTGTGTAGACTAATTGCAGAGCATGAGGCAGCTTTAAAAATTCTGAACGCTAGACAGGTTGAATCAGTGTCATTTAAAACTTTTATTTAAATGTTTAATGTTTTTTAGTATTGTGTTTATATTTAATTATCTAATATATGTTCCAGTGTAAATATCATTAACAAAAACTGCATTAGTGTGAGGATACTACATGAAATAATGGGGATTTGATGTCATTATGTGAATGTACGTAATTCTGTTGTTTCTATCTTGGTTAAAATGCTCCACTGTTACAGTATGAATGTCTGGTTTAAGTCACTATTTGAATATTTCTTTGTAAACGTCCTCCTCCAGGCAGATTTTTGCATGCTCACAAAAACACAGAAGCATTCGCACACGCACCCACGCACACACACACACACAAACATAATCACACACACGCACACACAATCATGTACACACACACTCTGATCACAGAGACACAGTGAAATCTCCTGGACAGAAGCACAAAGCCTTCATTGTGGAGTCAGCCATGTCTGCTCAGCCCCGTTGCGCCCCTCCCGTCACCACGACAACCTGCGTCGCTCAGACAGCCTGAGAAAAAATTGCTGCCAAAGGTCAAGAACAGAGAGAGAGAGAGAGAGAAACAAAGGGGGAACAGTGCACAGGGCACATGATGCAGCACGCCTCATTTTCATACAAGACAAGAAGTGAATCCTAGTCATGTGACGCTGTTCAGCCAATCAGAAGCCGAGTTCTTTGTCTCACCGCCCACCTCCCCCCTAAGCCATGTTGTATGTTTTCCTATGTGGTTACCATGATGGGTTACATAACGCACATTCAAGCCCCCAGAGGACCCGCCTCTTCCCTGCGTTTCAAGCCAATCCTGACAAAGGGGGCACTATCCTATGGTGATTGGCAGCTGGGCTATCCAATCAAGGGAGGGTCTGTGTGTTAGCAACCGTCAAGCACTTGCAAACGGCCTACGGCTCCTGTTCTCCTCCCTTCTGGCTGAGCAGTTCCACAGTGTACCGTTTCTACAAAGCCGCTCAACAGCTGTCCCCTGCACATGCACTGTCCTAAATAAACTGGAATTATACCCGCGTATAAATCATGGCAAAGGGCTGAAATGCAATACCCCCCCCCCCCTCCCCTTCCCTTGTAACGTGAGTAACTTGGAGGAGGGCCCTGCATGTCCATAGCTACTGCTGTGTGTAGAGAGAGGCAGCAGACAGGCAGAGGAGTCAGCTCCTGTTTGAAGCCCGTAGGCCAGGGGAGTCGCACGGTTATGGCGGTATTGTGTTGACTATAGTGGCAGGAATGAGTAAACAGACCGCAGGACAAACTGACACAGCGAAACAAACAAAAAGAAATGCTAATCACCTTGGCGATGTTCATTTTCTCATTTGAAACTTCTCATTACTGAATGGCTAATTTAAAAGAGCGAGTGCTCTTGCTGGGTGTGGAGATCGTAAATTAACGAATGCAGACAGCGGAATGTTTTTGACTCCGTGCCTCATAAAACGTAACAGAAATGAAAAAAAGATTTTAAAGGACATAAAAAAAAAAACACAAGGGTTTGGCAGTCCCTGAACTGTGCCAGCTTGTTGGATTGCATAATACCGTGTGATTATTTAATTACATGAAACTGTATATGCTTCACAAGACAACACAGTCAAGGCAGTCTGTTCATACATGGATTCTCTCATCATAACAGCAAAATACTAGATACAGATTGTAAACAATGTATGTAAAATGCATTTTTTGTTGTTGAGAGGCGTTACATTCTAACAGGCGGGCTAACACTGCTCACTAATACTGGACACATGAAGGGAAAACATTCACATGATTCCTGAAGCGAGTGGTGCATATATTTAATTATTTCACCATAAGCAACAAGTTAACAAAAGTTCACATTCTTTTCCTTTTTTTTTTTTTTTGATTGACCTAAATTGCAGTCAAGCTGTACAAATGGGTAACAATTTTTACCACTGTCCCATTTGTGGCGATATATAGTGCGAAACGCAGGTGACCTGCAGAGCTCGCCTCTGTAATGCAGGTCACCATCTCAAAACAGCCACAGGCGATGCGTGGGAAGGTGTGTCCGCAGCCAAAGCTGTCAAGTGCAAATGAACAGAACCTTTCTCACCAGCTGCCAGGCCACGCCCCAAAACTAAACTCTGGTGATATTTCAGCTCGCTGATTGAACAGAAATCACCCTGGAGCTGTGAAATGAGCAACATAGGCAATGTTTACTAAATGGAACATAATGCAACATGTACAAAATGGAAATATAATATACAGGAACTTAAGCTAAAGAGAGGGAGGGAGAGAGAGTGTGAGAGAAACAACAGCACAACCAAAACATGCCACTCCTACTTAATCAGTACCTGCTGTCCCCCGTGCCCCCCCTCCCCTTCTATAATGAAGAGAATACCATCCTACTGAACTATATAAAGCTGGTCCAGATTTTTAAGTCGATTTAGGAAGCACCCAGAAGCCACACAAAGGCTCACAGGAAGTGTGCTCATGGGTGCATACCAGGGTCTCTCTTCCTCTCCTGCTGATGAAACGACTCTAGGAACAGAAAGCCTCAATGAAAAACAGCAGTCAATCATTTTTCTTTATTCTTTGTTAGTCCTCCCCCCCCCCTCACCTCCTTTGGTGTCATTTAAGGTTTGATTTTGAAATGGAGTTTGGTACTTTGAAGTTTTTTTTTGTCTCTTTTTGGTTGTAGGTTTGTCTCGCTGTTAATAAAAATAAAAATAAAAACTTCAGTAGAGAGAGGCCGGTTTGCATGTGTGACACTGGAGAAAGGCCCGACTCGGCAGCTGTCTTTCGGCAGAATGATCCTTCCCATAATCCTCAGGGGCATTCCACACACAAGACAAGACCGGCCTCTCAGAACATATGTGAACTCAGCTGCCTTGAATGAGTAAGTGTGTTTCATTAAAAATATGATTCATTTTACATTCAGGGAGTTAAATTAAGCACTTGCTTACTTTGCTATTCAAATTGGGTGTTTGGGCAAAATAGCCATTTATTGTTCTCATGTTTTAAGACAAAATGTCAAACCAAATTGCTGCCTCACTATGGTCATTAAAGACCACATCACAAAGAGTAGGGGATTCCACTGGTGTCCTGGCCCAGCTCCCAAATCCAGCTATCAATCTGTCCGAGCCCAGTTTAACTTAATGCCTTCCCTGTCTACTGAAGCGTGCTGAGAACAAAATGGCTGCCGTGCTTCACCCAGGGGCTGATGCATATTCGTAGTGGTGACTTGAACCACCTTTTTTCACGGTAAAGCACTGAGATTCCGGTAAAGCTCTATACAAATTCAACCCATTTGCAGTTTTAACAACTTTCAGAACTAATGATCTGGAGTCATTTCCTCTGCCCCAATTAGCAATTTATTTAAGCCAGTTTTATAAGGGTGCCTAGGTTGAGATACTTCCTGGTAGTTTTGCAACGTGTCCAGATTGCTTTTGGCAGACATTGTGGTTAGTCACCAACCGCTGGGTTGTTTAATAAAAGAAAGCCAGTGTGGAAATAAGGTTGAATTAAGATAGAAATGCCAGCCTGAGGAAAGAAGAGCCCATCTGTACACCAAGACGACACTAGTAAGTAAGTTTGATTAAACGCAATGGGTTTGTATTGGGTTTAAATATTTTGGGCAAAGAAAATGTTTTTAAAAAATGACTTCCGTTACCAGGTTGGAGGCTCAATGTTCACCTTCGAAATATTAACAAGACGACGCCTGGAGGACACTTCATAAGCTAGCGAGTGATTAACAGCCAATCAGAGCAGATAACCCGGCTTCCTCCTTAGTTTATGGACCGTTTCTGTGACGCGAGGTGGTTTGGTTAACAAGCACAGGACAGGCCATTACCCAATTATCTCTGTACTGTATAGAGTGCCAAGGCCTGGGACAGAGTCCAACATTTACAACGGCTCTCGCAGAATGGAATTGTTAGGGCAAACCGAACCACAGTGACCCAGAACATGAATCTTCATCCTTTACCTGATTATTGGGATGACTCTACACCTGGATGCCCTCATCTAGCTAGACTGAAAAATAAAGAGCAGGAAGTAGATATTGTATTTTTAAAAGGGAACCGGCCACAAACTGCATAAAATGATGCAAGTCAGGAAGAGGATAATCCGCTTTCGAAAATCCAGATGGAAAGAGAAGGGAAAGGGATTATGGGGGGGAATGTGCCTCCCTGTCGGCATAGCAACAGGCCGAAGCCTGCGGACATCAGCGCTCCTAGAGAGAGAAGGGGGATCTGAGCATGCTCAGTCTGGGGCGTGCACACACACGGGACCACTTGCGACAGGAAAGGGCGGATTCATAGTGGAATTCAGACTCCTCAACCAATGGAACTACATCCCTCAATATGTCAAGAATGGACACAAGACGCATTGAAACTCAGACTCCAGACAGGTGTAGATTAAAGTCTTTATTTTGCACTTGTAGCAGCAGTACAAGGACATCATTTTGGGGAGGGGGTACCTAGAAAAGCAACTGCAGCGTTCGCAACAGGGATCCAGGCTCCACCCCCAGTGGATATGGGGGAGGGGAGGGGGGGGGGGTACATGATGAGCAACACAAAGCGGGGCCTGGGGGCAGAAATGAAGGCGACTTCATGAGCTAAAGCAGTCCAAGGAGCACCCCAGGGCCCTGCCAAGCGTCTTCACAGTGTTGGCGGTACAAACCTAACGAAGGACGGGGACATTCAGACCAATCACCGCCTCGCTGAATGAGCCCCATACAATCATCACCGTTAAAAAACAAAAACAAAGCAAGTCGCACACATGGTTACATGTGTTAAACAAAGTTAACACGACACACTCAAAGATTACGCAGAATTAAAAGCTTGGCAATCCAACCGCCGCCTTCAGATTTCATTGATCTCCAGGTTTTCATCTGCATCTGTAGCTATGGTACACAAGCCAATGGCTCCACTAGGACGGTGGTAATGAATGTGCTCATGCTCCCCTCACACATGAGTCTAAAAGCCAGTTAGTCTAAGGCAGGGATCTCAAACTCAAATCCTGGAGGGCCGCTGTGTCTGCTGGTTTTCGATGTGTTCCTGCACTTAAGTGTTTAATTTAAGTCATTGATTGGCTAAAGAGTCTGCACAGCTTGTTTCCAAGGCCTAAATTGGCTGCTGATTGAAAGGAAATCACAAAAACCAGCAGACACACCAGCCCTCCAGGACTGGAGTTTGAGATCCCTGGTCTAAGGCTTGCTCGCTGCAACAAAACAAAAGTTCCTCTGAAACTGCCTCCATTTGAACACATCTGCAAAGGCGGCACATGAATGTTACTGATCAAGTAATGCAAACGGGCAGAATTGGGGGGAAAAAATCTATTATATAACTCAGATTCTGCATTAACTTTAAGGCCTCCGTCTGAACTTTAAGTGCCTCCACCCCAATCCCACCTCACACCACATTTTGCTCTGGTTTTAAAAAAATAAAATTAATTCCTTAAAGCAAAAACATCGGGGGAATTTGGGACGCATTCCCCCTGCTTTGCCCACAGCGAGGCACCCCCGCCCTCACCTCCTTGTATCCATGGCTCGTACGGGCCAGCTCGCGCACCACGTCACCGGCCAACCAATGGGAGGGCGGCTCACGCAGTTCATGTCCTCAGTTTTTGCTTTCACAGTCCAGGAGGCTTTTTCCTCTACCCCCCCCAATTTACTCACTGATGTACAGCAAGGCTAGGTGGGGGGGTGGGGTGGGGCGGGGCGGAGCAGACAGAAGGGCGCGTGTCGCCCCCAATGAGGCCTTAGCCTGTCACAGGGCATCACGTCTGCCCATGAGCACACATACCCCGGCCCGGAAAAACACAAAACTCTGCCACGGCTGTCCCCCCGCAACCCCTCTCCCTCCCACCCAGACTGCGCAAGGGGACGCTCGCTCAAACGGACCCGGTTCCCAGGCAGTCGCCCCGTATCCGGCAGAAAAATATCAAAGAATGTACGCAACAAGCGCCAGGCAGCCATTTTATTATTTTTTTGACTGCATTTCAGAAGGCGATTTTAGTTCCTCCATTACCACCATGTTTCTGCTCCTGGGCACATGACATTAGTTTAGTTCCTTTTTGTTTGTTTTTATATTAAAAACAGTTATTAGTCCTGGACTTTGGATTTTTAAATTAGAAAATTTATGCATTTTAAATTTAACGCACAAATGAATCATGGACTTTGCTACATGGTAATTTAAGCTGGATGACCGCTAGTTGCTCTGTTAAACATCCTGTGACACCTTCTTACACATCTTACACATTTCTCTCAGCACATACAGTAAATCAATCAAGCAAGCAACAAGCTCGATACACACCTTAAACCCGGCCTCACCCACCCCTTAAAATTCAAAAGGGCAAGTTAAGGTAAGGTCTCTAAAGCAGCCAATGACCTGCCACAGTCCAAGTAGGAGAAACAACTGCACAACCTTGAAAATAAACAGAGGCCTGGGGTACACTCACAGGATTGGCTGAAGCCCACCAATCAAAAGAAAGCAAAGCATCTGCCCCGCCCAATTGTCGCCCTTATCAGAAGATTTAGCAGCTTCTCCCACTCACGCCCACCATGCATGGCTACCATGCATCTGCTATGTACATTCAGGAAAGCTCATGCCAATTCTCAGGTTAACAGGCGACAGACTGGGACGGGTGTTTTATGGTCCATGTGGCCTTTTTTTGTGGTAAAAGACTAGACAGCACCAAATTTACAAGCTGCAGTCCACCTTCGACAACAAAATATCTTCCCCGTGGACAGGAGAGCATAAAGGAATAAGGCTGGGAAAAAATGCTCCCAGGATGGTGAATATGGGAGATGGATGAGTCTGGGACATGTAGGAATCCATCTTTGTGCTCTGTGACTGGGCCAAAATGGGACTGAAGGACATGCAGCTTGTATCATTTCAGAGACTCATTCAGCACAACTCGACACCAGTGTCACCAAGTTACAGTACAGGCGTCCAAGTCTCTGTCTCTCACACACAGTCGCTCTCCATATACAGTACATCCCATGTAAAAGACGGAAGGACTAAATCACTACGGGGAAACATGCAACAATTGTTACTGTTGCTCACGTCAAGCAGTACTTTCGTTGGGCTGCATTTTCTCCGAAGATTGCAGCATAAAGATAGCTTTTGTAAGAGACTAGTGTGAAAATGATTTTTCGCTTCCATTTTACTTGGAATGGGGTATAACCATTTGCAGGCAGACAGGCACCCAAACTCTGGTGCAGACAAGCTGCCGTTTAGGGTTATGATCACTTCCTGTTCAGAGCCTGCCGCATGCCCCTGTGAAAACCTGGCATCCGACAGCACAGGAAGCGTCTCCACAGTAACGGATTTCAGCGCTGCGTCTGCTGTAAAGTATTTGGCGGTGGAATGGGAACTAGCATTGCTTACCGCTAAGAAGCGCAGTCCCTACAGCGAGAATGGTCTACATGGCTACCACGTAACGCAAACCTTACTTTCGTCAGAGCAACCAGCGGTTAACTGCACAATCTCATCCTTCACGTTCATTACTTGTCACAGCTTTATTCAATAATCATTTCTAAAAATATAGATTACAGCAATAGACATGATAGCAATTCTGTTTTTAAAAACGTCCTTATACGACAGTATATGAAGTTTGATTATTACTTAAACTAAGCTCCACACCCATGCATTGTTCAATGGATTTAGACAATTTGAGCTTACACCTACAGATTTAGGCCATTATAGGTTTTTTTTTTTTTTTTTTTTAAACCACTGAAGCAACAGGTCTTTAAACAGAATTAGACTCAGCACATTCTGAAGAAAACAAAAGTCAAACATTAAAATACTAGAGTATTAGAGTAACATTAATTCCCTTTCAGATCTGCATATAGGTTCATAACACAACTCCCCTCAAAAAAACAAAAAAACAATTCCTTCACAGTAAGTTCTAAGGCTCAGTTAGTCTTCCCAAATTCACTTTTAAAAATCCATTCATGCTGTAGAGGTATTTAAAAGACTTCCCCATCTCTCCTGTCGAACCGCTTTCATGGATTGACAGGTACATTGCAGAGGAGACAATTCCACTAAGAAAAGGGTTAACAGTCCAAGCAAGCCCTGTGCAAGGACAGCAATGGAATGACTTAGCAGGTTAACCCTTTTCCTTCCAAGCAGTAAACGCACAAACCCCCCAACGATCCCTTGTACCATATCAACGGCTGAAACTCAGGCCTAATCTGAAAATGAGGCTGGAGTTTCTAAAAACCAGCACAGCATTACACCCCCACCCCCACCCCCCCCTAACCAACCATCCTCCCAACCCATGAAGTCCGATCTATGGGTTAGGGGGAAAAAAAAAAAGACAAAATCAAAATGAGAACCAAGAAGATCCAACAATCCCCCCAAAACACCGGCTTACATGAGAAACAAAAGCAAACAAACGAACAAAAAACCCCAGTGCTAGTGCCTGCAGCGGTAATGTGTGGAAGATGCTGGACGACGTCATCCCTCTCTCCCTCCCTCCCAGCGATTACACACAGCCTTTTCCTCCGGCTTGCGGGGTGGGCGGGGCCTCTTCAGGGGGCGGGTGTGTTCTGCACCTTGTCCGTCATCTGTCGGGCGCTGTAGTAGGACAGGCCGAGCCCCATGATGGCCAGCATCATGGCAATCTGGTTGACCATGCGGTCCTGGGGCTGGGTCTGGACTTCACCCGCCACCTGCCTCTGCAGAGCGGAAAGAGCAGACACGGAATGAGCTGGGGCTTGGCGGGCAGCATCAAACCCCGGTACATTACACGTTTAATAATGCCTTCCATGCAACAACCAGTCTTTCGCTTATGTCATATGCTACAAGGGAGGGTCCTCATAAGCCAAATATAATGCTCTCCACTGATGTGCTAAGCAAGTGCATTCCAACAGCTAGGATGTTGGTCAGCCGCATGTTCTGAAAGTCACACTAGTTTAGCAGAGTACAGGAACATTGCATCAATGGCATTAGCAGCAGTCCTAATCATGTCAAGGATTGCAGGCATGAAAGCGGATTGTTCTTGCCAGGGGCCTTAGGTCCACTCACACTCACACTAAAAGGGCCTGACTAGTTGGCGACACATTCCTTTTTAACAAGCCTTTAACCGGCTGTTAAAGCGATAGTACTAGTGGCTGGGGAGACTAACACACGCACGCCTGAGCTTGAGACTGCAGACGTGCAGTTAGTTTAAGCATTTGCAATAGCACAAAACACACACTTCTTTGGTCACATATACACTGAAGCATCCCACTCTACAGGAAGAGGCAGTTCCAGTGTGTGAGAGGAGCGCAATACTCGATAGAAAAAAAATAAATAAAATAAAAATAAAAAATAATACTTGGCACCCAAGCAAGAACCACTCTACCAAAACCCCAAGATACATACATGGCACCCACCCCTGAAGCCCTCAATCTTGGTGCCAAAATATTTCCACCGCACCCTTATAAAAACATCATCAGTTTTTATCAGTTCCAACTTCAAAAAACACCTTGATCCAAGGCACTGGCTGGCGTATCCAGAAATCCTGTTGGATTTACCAAATACAGCACACACACCCCCTCCCTCCCTCCCTCCCTCCTCCATTTTTACATTCAAAGTGAAGCGGCACCCCCCCAGTCATAATTGAAACATTGGACCTGGCGCTTCCCGTGTGCGATACAGGCTTCTGCGCCAGCTGGTTTGTAATCGAGGGTTAAAGGTATACAGAGGCGCAGCACCGCAGTAAAGACAGGATCTGCTGCTCTGTGAATGGGGCTGTAGTTCTGGTTGGGTGTACAGCAGACTCACCATCAAGAGACACGCACATCTGAACCAGCCACTATTTGAATATTCATGAAAACTGGCAATAAGGTCTTATGAAGGGAAGGGCTTAAATGCACCACCTGTTTTTCCATGTGTGCACAGGTTACAGAGCAATCATCCGAAAGATATGAGAAGTTAAATGCACTTTCCTCAGTCTAGAGAAAAGTGGTAATCTACTACTGCAGGCAACGCAATGTTTTGATTTTGTAAAGGATACAGCCACTCTGACTGGCTGAGATACTTTGTGTGCAAGAGGCATCAATATCAATAAATAACAAGGTTAAAGGTTGTATCAGCGATTTTGGGTGGAAACATAAATGATCACATTCATCTGATTTTTCCTCACGATCCGCTAGCTGCCCGCCCCATAAGCAGGCCGTCAAAAAACTGCGTCTCTGTAGGCAGCCTATGCTCCGAGATCGTACACAAAAACAAATGGTACTACCAACTACTCAAAACCAAAATAAACAGTATTCCAACCAATCACAATGATCTGCACAAACGTGACGTCACTTCTGAAGCGAAATCCCAAACAAACATACTTATGAATAATTATGTTATGTTTTAAAAAATAGTGTTCAAGCATCCAGAATTATAACCACGTTAATAACGTTTGTAAGAAACCAAACCGTTTGTAAATCCGTCAAGATTTCAGCGAGATAAGAGTATTAGCGTTTGTGCAGATCATTGTGATTGGTTGGAATACTGTTTATTTTGGTTTTGAGTAGTTGGTAGTACCATTTGTTTTTGTGTACGATCTCGGAGCATAGGCTGCCTACAGAGACGCGGTTTTTTGACGGCCTGCTTATGGGGCGGGCAGCTAGCGGATCGTGAGGAAAAATCAGATGAATGTGATCATTTATGTTTCCACCCAAAATCGCTGATACAACCTTTAACTTTAAAAAATAAAATAAAATCTGAAGTTCCAACATACTCTGCGATAGGAGACCAAGAAGGCGTTACCTGACTGGTAGGAGACCAATCAAACCGGTCACCCCAAATCGCACTTTCACATATCGTTAAACTCTACTCAGATCACTCCTCTATAATCCCTTCCCACCTCCACACACATGCATCCCATGCCCCCTTCCCCCCCACACCCCCAGACGGACGGACGGACAGACCTGGAGGAGTCTGAAGTACCCAGGAGTCAGTCTGCCCAGTCTGATGATCATATCTGCAGCGAGTCTTTGTTCAGCGAGCGATGGCGATGACGAGCCTGGCCTCTTTCCGCGCAGTCTGCAAACTGCAGCAGGGCCTGTGGAGGAGAAGATGGCCCATGAGAGGAATCACCCCAACCTCCGCCAACCCCAAAAACTGAAAGCTCACCCCCCGCCCGACCCGACCCGAAAAGCTCAAAATTCAGTTCTAATTCTGCATACACGGCCTCTGTGCATACATCGATGTGAAGGTTTGTTTGCATATGCATCCAAGAATAAATACCAACACTACCCAATAAACAATGTTGAAGAACAGGAGCGCAGGAACACGTCCACTTTGGTTCCAAAAAGCTGCTTTCCTTTAAGTTTCCTTCCAGTGTTTTTCTGAGATTGAAAGATAATCGGATTCATCAGGAAAGGATGAATACTGCCTCACCCAAGGCTAAGATTACCAACAATATCCTCCCGCCCTCTCACACGGTACTGTCCGGACCCATTGAGGCGGACCAATCGCTCATGTCTACATCTGGTCTTGCTTTGGATCAGAGTCCCTGGCCTCAGGCTCCCAGAATCCTTATTTTTCTGGAAGAATGTGCCCGTTATTACACGAGCCTGTCTGAACTAGATTCTAGGAAAGCAACAGTGCCTTTCATCATCAAAAATAAAACCATCAGCATAAAAACCAGACGAGAACAGGGATGAAGTCTTGCTTTTGGAGACGATTACAGGAGACCTCTCCACTCATTCTGAATGACTGACAGCTGGAGTGGAATCCCTCAAGTCCCTAACGAAGCCTTGATTACCAAACTGAAGACAAACCCACCAAACAACTCAATGGTAGCTTCGCAATTCTAAACAAAGTAAAGCCCCAAATTAGCTTTATTGAGTTTGTCCACACATGCCCAGTGGTTTATTGTGAGTCATTCTGCCACAGTTGAAGCCCTGGATACCAGAGCAGGACCAGATGTGGAAGGGGAGAAGGAAAAGCAAGAAATCTAACCACAACCGCTAACGGGGGGCGTGTAGCACTCAGCCAATCTAAGCCTACCGTTCCCTACATCCAAGGAGAAACAAGATATCTCAGTAAGAATTCTTCCAAAGCCAGAATGCCAACAAATATACACTGAAAAGGTGCAGAATACCAGAAGGCTTTGCAGGGAAGGGTAGGGGTACCAGAGAGACGCACACACACTCTTACGAGGGATGTGACTGCAGACCCGGTTGAGCTTGAAGCTTTTGTTAAGGTTAAGGACAGCGACCGCCACTCCGGCGGGATTATGTAATTTATGTGTACATAATCCCAAAATCCAGACTGCGTTGCTGCTCCAGGGCAGGAGGGTGTAGGATGTGGGGCAGGGAGGCGACAAAAAAAAAGAAAAAAAACCCAGCGGGATCCTCACCTTCTACGGGCCCTCCAGCCACAGAAAAGCTTGAAGGGTACAGTTCCACGCAGCCGACCCCCACCGGCTTCAACCGTAAACCGCCCCGAAAAGAGAAGAGTCCTCTGGCAGTCAAACGTCCCAGTGAGCAGGGGAAGCTAGCTCTGACTCAGGACCTGCCCCTCCGAGCCCCCGCCTTTTTATAGAGCCCAGTCTCACCCAACCAGATCAGCAGGATCCCAACACACACACACGCGCACTCATCTGTCAGAACACATCACACTCTGTGGTTCCACATGCGCAGTTCCCTCCCCGTCTACTAGTGTAAAAGCCTTCTCAATCTGCCAGATGCGATCTGCCCATCCAGTGAGCGCGCGGGGGGGGAGGAGAGGGGAAATGGGCATTAAATGCGACCGCAACGGAGCATGCTCCAAAGAACATGCGTGTCAATGCGCCGCTGAGAGTTATGTAATCATGTTAAAGCCCATCCATTGAAAAACAGCACAGCACCATGACTGAGGGTTCCGATCATGTTTGGCGGTTTCAAGATGCCTAGCATGTCATTCGGCTGAGTTTACAAAGTTTTGCAAAGTTAATGAGGGCATGAACAAGACTGTTTTTCTGGAAGAAAGTGTTGGAAGGGCTTCAATGTTGTTCATCAGTGGTCTCCGGTGAAAAACCAGGTGTGCATCTAATTCACTTCACACAAGATCTTCACCGCTGACTGCAGATGCATCTGGACTGTTATTGGAAACGGTCCCATATCCTCTGGCAAGAACAGTTTTTCCCCTTAAGTCTTAATCTTTGAGCAAAGCAGGGGTCTGATAAACCACCTTAAATTACACTAAGACGATTTGTGGGGGCCTTTAAAACGGATTACCAGATTAAAATCCAGACACGGTCTGACTTTAGCAACCAATAAAGCAAACTGACTGTCTGGGTTTTTCGGGGTCGGGGGGGGGGGGGGTGGTCATGTAGGTTGCGCAAGGAGGATGTTGAACGATTCCAAAAGGGTACCCCCCCCCGAAAAACCCAGACAGTCACAAAGTTTGCTTTATTGGTGGCTAAAGTCAGACCAAACCAATGCACCAGGTGGAGATGCAGGTACACAGCTTATAGAAAAAGGTCATTGTCCTTTAATCATAATCAACAGTAACATTAATCCACCTTGACTTTGACTTCTAAATACAAGCATGCATTTTACTTTCCCCTCCACAAACGGTTTGGAAAGTTAATTCTGGTGATCGCTGAACACACCAAACCAGGACCCTCAAACTGTAGTCCTGGAGGTTTGCAATGACTGCAGCTAAGGTGCAGGAAACTATGCTTGGTGTATGCAGGTTTTCACAGGCTGCAGGCTCTGAACAGGAAGTGATCATAACCGTAAACGGCAGCTTGTCTGCACCAGAGTTTGGGTGCCTGTCTGCCTGCAAATGGTTAATCCCCATTCCAAGTAAAATGGAAGCGAAAAATCACATTTTCACACTGTAGTCTCTTACAAAAACTATCTTTATGTTGCGATGCTTGGAGAAAACGCAGCCTAACGAAAGTACTGCTTGACGTGAGCAACAGCAACAATTGTTGCATGTTTCCCCCTAGTGATTTAGTCCTTCCATCTTTTACATGGGATGTACTGTATATGGAGACTGAGTGAGACATTAACCGAATAACTTCAAAATGAACCAAAAAAATAAATAATTTGAAAAAAATAAAATGGGCACAGAAAGGAAAGAACCCTAAACGCTGATGAGGTCATTTCCTGTTTCATCAGTGACTAGATCGTACAGTCTGTGGGACCATTGTGGGACATATCCCCGTCAGCTGGACCAGCTCACGCTTGCTTTAGAATAGGTGTGACATGGGCTCAAGACCCTTGCCAGTATTCACAGATCATCGGAGCGGGCAGGCTGATCCAGGATCAGTTTCGCCCTTTATCTCCAAATGGATAAAACCAGAGCCCAGATTCAAACAGGAAAAAACTGCTTCTGGGTCAATGTTCCTCCTCAGACACTCTACAGATAGGAGCCCAATATTTCACGCAGCAGGGTTCACCGCTAAATACTTAATTTCTGAAAACCGACTGATTGAAAGACAGATATTTAAAGATATTTTATGAAGTTGGACTGACCCTATGTACAATACCCCTCATTTTTTGGGTGGTCTTTTGCCCTTAAGGAGGAGACGTGGGGTCTCTCACTCAAACACACACGTATGTGTATTTCTGGGGAAACATGACTGGCACATAAATTTTGGGAACATCGACTTCCCAAGTGCCAACACAAAGACAGCCACTAAAATGCAATCATTTAGTGTTCAAAAACGTAAAGGTAATTGGAAACACCTAAAATATATAAAAATGACAACCTCCTTTTCGGGACAGTTCCTGGTATTTGTACAGTGTAAGGACATGCCAACACACTTAGACACTCAGATCTACATCTTAATTTGGGGGCTTCTCCACCTGTTTGAGGACCTTGTGTATATATGCGTTGTGCACGAGCGCTAGGCAGGCCCTATAGATTTAGTTTCCCAGGCACAGATAAGATTCATCAGCAGCCGCAGTGCTGACTCAGCAGAAGTCCGTGTGTCGATACTGTCCGTAGACTGCAGCAGCCAGGGTCCATTGCCATGATAAGATGCAAACTCACGTTCCACACTAACAGCATAGAGCAGCTCTGGGTATCCCTGTAGGGGTCAATTCAATGGCTGTAGTGCAGGAAACGGCCATAACATCCTCATACCGATGGGTAAATATGACCATGCTCATTTGAATGTAGTAGGTGTGCATCAACATGCCTCGTCAAGGTGACTCACCTGGGAAGTACGTGAGTACACCTGCGGCATTGGGCGTTCCAATAGTCAAGCATCGCTTCAGCCAACATTTGTAAACACCAGACTCTGCCCTGATTCTTTTTACATGAGACATCCTTTTGGAATTATAAAAATGTAATTGTGCCATACTGTGAAGAGTTGGGGTTTGGGGGGTGCAATTGTCCCAATTGGGCAGGAAGGTTTAGAGAATTTTGATGCAGTGACTGCTGTTGTGCAAACAGGTATGCTTCTGACCAATCAGAAAAAGGCCTCCATGAAACCATGAGAGACCATGAACACAAGGGGGGTTTAAAACGCGTTTGTTTTCAATGAGACTCGTCTGGACCCAGCTAGATGAGCAGACAAAAGGTCGCCGTAACAACCCTTCAGACGGGACATGCTGTGTGCCCAAAAACAACATTCTCATGGGAATTCACTCCCGTGCACAAAACCATTCCGCCATTACTTCTCTTATGCGCTGTCCAGGCCGGATGCTATTTAGATCCCCCATCTCTCTCCACCCAAAAAAAATGTTTCAGATTCCTTTGTTCTAAAAGCTCATCTGCCGATGGTTAAGCTCACAGTGTGAACGGCTTGCTTCCAGGCTGGGAAAGTGTACGGAGGGGGGGGGGGGGGGGGGGGCTGGTTGGGGAAAGAGGCGACCAGCCTGCCTGAGCACAGACACAGCTCTGGCTTCCAACACAAAGCTGGGAAGAGGCGCCCTGTCGCTCTGCGTTACGCTCACGTTTCTGCCCCAGCACACGGGTCTCCGTCACATTCCCCCAGCCAATCAGAGGCAATCACTAAGCCCATTCTCCCCGTCCCACTCTCCCCCTTGAATAGGGGGGGAAGGGGCTTCTTGCCGTGTCTGATCTCCCCTCCCTCCACAATGGCCGTTCATTCAGCACCGCGAGGACTGCAGTCTCACCGCAGCCAGCTCCCGAGCTCACAGGCCAAGCGGCGAGATTACGCCTCGCTATTGATTCCATAGGCTTTCTGCATTACGCAATACTGCTGCGCTTAGCCACCTGGCCCCTCGCTCTCGTTCCGCACGCGGTAAAAGGACGCCTGGGATGCTCTGTGCCGTGTCGGTAGCCAAAACCGCGATCTCGCGGCTTGCACGCGCCGACCGCCAAGTGGAAAGTGGGCGTAACCGAGACTGATCTCCACACACCTATGCCAAAAGTGTTTATCATTTTCTGACACGATAGGACACAGCTTCTCCATGATGTTTACCATACCCTGGGCATGCGCCACCGTAACCGAGACGACACAAATAACCGACAGGCAAGCGGAGACCCCACCGCCCCCTGTGAGACCTATGACGGGGGACGGGGGGACAGCCTACAGCTCAAGACCGGATTGGACAAGGAAAACTATAAAAATAAAGACTGAAATGCATTGTGGGAGATTCTCACAGCAGTACGTGCACGAGAGCCGAGAGCCGAGAGCCTCAACGGCTTGGAGATGAGAAATAGAGCCCCCATTTCTAGGAAGTGTCTGATCCCGGTGGTGTTTGGATCAAGGCCTTCAATCAGCCAAACAAACTAATGAAGATCAGTCCATGAATTTTAATATAAAATTATGATGGGCAGCCTGTTGATTGTTCATAAATAACTTCCATTAATCCAACCAGCAGTAACACTCACAGCAGGGGGAGGAGACCTAATCAAAACCAACACTACTGGCTTTTCTGAATCTCATGTACTAGATATAACATAGATATTATAGTTTATGCACTTTAACAGGTCAAAGAAAACAAATTCAAAATAAGATTTAAGAAAAAAAAAAATGTCTTAACATGTGTTTGCTTCAGCAGAAGACATGATATATGGCCCCCTGTCAGTGCACAGAACAGCTGTTGACATTAACCTAAATTCTTCTTAAAGATCAAATATCAAGTTCAGGTAAAAAGAGACTTGGATGTAAATGCTAATATTACTGTGTGGTATTAGCGGTGATCATATAAGCTGGGTTGGGTGGTATATTGAAAAGGGGCCGCTTGTGTAATATTGGCACCTAAAGCATGAACCAAAACAGCAGCCTGCACCCTCAGATCCAGGGAACAGGGAACTTCGGGGGGTCCCAGCCAGGAGGGTATGGCCATGTAAACCCCCCCCCCCCCCATGGAACTTCTCAGATCGGTGAAGTTATCGGAAAGGTCAGGGCCTGTGTACGTGGCATGTCTGCAATTTAACAAAACAAGGCTGTACACGGGTATCGCACGTGGAAAAGCAAATATGGAATACACCCCCCCCCTCTCCCCCGCTCTAAACAAAATAAATAAATACTAAATATAGAGAAGGAAATTATAATTAATCACAAACAATTGGTAATAAAGAGGTAGGCTACTGGAAAGAGCCAAAGTACTTGCATACCTTACCACCATCCCAAAATATACATTATATATTAAATATAATGTATGAAATGCTAGGACTCAAATGTTTCAAAAGTTCACCTTTCACACAGATCACAGAGACAGAAGTGGGGTGGGGGAAGGGAGACCGTAACCATGATCCATATGACCAAGTACATTCTTCCAAATACCCGATCCTTTCACCCTAGCCGGGTAGCTGCCATTTTATCTTTGCATTGTTCTGCAAACCTTTGCAGTTTCAGATAACCAACCAAGCCCCCTTCTCGTCGCTCCTGGTAGAGCTTCGGTCTGCTAATGGCATGGGAGAAAAGAACATAGTGTCCTCTCGAGTCTTGTACCATTTCAAACTGGGTTTTAAAAATGGTTTTGCCAACAATAGGAATTATGAAAAATAACTCTCAAAATAAGATATTTCTTAATTGAACTGCACCCAAAATTACACTTCCACAGGCGCATAACAAAACAATTAACCGATGGATTGGGAATCTTTCGTTCACCACCAGCGTAGTTGGACACAAGAAAAGGAATGAACGCTATATAGCTGCTCGGGGTAGGTTCAGTCCAATAACTTCGAAACGTGGCAGAAATCCAATTTAAGGTAGGCATATAGCAAAATAAAGATGTTTGCCAATGACAATCACTTGTATAAGGTCACCAGTTAGTTTATCAAATTGTGAAATGCGGTCAACTAACAAGCGCGCATTGTCCAATTTAAACCCCAGCCTACCATTGCGCCTGGCAAGATATTAAACTACCGTACTTTTGTTGCATGAACTACAAAAAGATAATAGCCAACTCATGGAAACTATAAAACTTTCCAAGTAGTTTATATGCACTTACCGATATTGTAGCCTGAACGTGTTCTATTGAACAAAGCAAAGAGCGACCCCCGCTTTGGAAGATTTTCTTCAATTTAGTCAGCCTATCTTCAATTATTGTTAAAACACATTCAGCAGTAACGTCGTGCATCATCAAAATCCACAAATTCACTCAAGTTCAATTGATAGTAGCGCTTAATTGTTTAATTAAACCTTTGTTAAAGGCGGTTCCATATTTTTGCCCAGAAATGTTAAGTGGAAAAATAAATCCTGACTGCACACTTACCTGCTGTGCTTTGTATTATTCGCTCTGAGTTCAGGCTTGCAGTGACTGGCGTTGAAGACACACGACGTGCACGTATCTAGCTATATAGGAAGCTTGGACAGCCTATACATTCACCAAGGGGGTGGGGGAGGCTAACACATGGAACATGCAACTGACTGCAGCCACGTTCATAGCAGAGAATCCCCCACTAAATAGTATGCGCCTGCCAAGTGATGCTTTACCAACAGTCCATCCATTTAACTTTATTTTTATGAGTTTTAATCAACGCATTTAAATTAATTATCCAAGTAGGCTATTGAGAAGATTTGTTTTTCTATTTGTTGCATGAAAGCGTCTTTTACCCCCATTCTACGCGTCAAGCGCGCCCACGATGAGTAGCCTAGGCTAACCATATTTTTTCTTATATTAAATACGTGTATATGTTTGAATGTTTAAGTCCATACAGATGTAGTTTTGAATATTTTTTGTTATTTAATACTGGTTGACAAGGACCTGGATCAGTTTAAGATTTTTTTTTATACCTCAAACCTCGACTGGCTCTTATAGTTAACGGTGACCAGAATTGTATTATTGAAACCGGAAGTCAGATTTTGGGTGTAAATTGGGCCTTCATTCTCCGACCATAAACTTGCAGTGAAGTCCATGTTTTTGGGCATCAGCTGAAGGGATCTTTTGTAATATGCAAGTGGCTACTCTTTTCAAAGTCATAGTGAAATAGGACTAACTGTAAAGGGCACAAGATATGCATTCAGGACACTGGCAGAACTGGTGCATGATGTTCTTATCCATGTATGTTGTCAACACAACAAAACAACAACAAAAAAAACCTTTAAGTTAGCCCCCCCCCCCCCCCCCCCCCCCCCCCCCCCCCCCCCCCCCAGCGAGTTCTGACCCCTTCCTCATTGTTAACTCCCCTGTCCTCTCTTTCGCACCAAGTTCTGGAGTGGTGACATCATCTGAATAAGTGCGTATGGTTATACTTATGCCTCGGTCTCACTCCGTCCCCGACAATAATGTACACAAGTGCCCAGGGGCCTGTACAGAAACTCCAAACACAATGGCATTCAGACGTAATGCAGGAACTTGTGAGCGTTCCTGCAACGAGGGGCAGGCATTGGTCCCCAAAAGCAGGGTGGAATAGCAGACAAACCCATCCCGTGCTTGCACAATTCAAATGCAAACTTTTTGTGATCTGGGCTTAGTAAAATTGACTCTTTCTTTAGTCAGTTTTCCTCAGGATTTTAAATTTTCCTGTACTAAAGCTGACTTAGATTACAGCTTCCATTTTACTGATGGACTCTTCAGGCTTAATACTTTATTTAAAAAAAAACAAATAAATACTCAAGTAGACAAGAGCAGACAAGGGGTAGGCGAGGGTATTTGAAAAGTCAAAAGGTGTTGTTCCTGTCCCCAGTACGTCGACTGAAAGTTAGCTCCTTCTCCAGGTCACCTTGAAAACCGCATGTGCACACTCGCTCGCTCGCACACCCTGCAAACTTTCTCCATGTATAGGGTGGAAATGTATAGGATGCCAGATGAGCGAGGGAGGTGTCCACCATGGAATCCCTCCCCCTTCTGACCAAAGTCTAGCGGAGGGAGCAGCAGCATCGCCACTCCGTCTAGCACAAGCTCTTGTACGAGGGACAAATATTAACCGGCTGATCTATCAGAAATCTGCGTCTGTTATCTCTCTCTCTCTCTCTGCACACTGTAAATTTGTCATGTGAGGGGGACACGCTGTTTGTGTTTCATAACCTGTAATTTAGTCTTTGTATTCAGCCTGTGTATTTCTGAATATTACAGTGCTCGAGAGCCTTTTTAAAATCCAAACACACACGCGCTTGAGGCACAGTGAACCAGCTAGTTTCCGGTTCCCAAATTCACTAACATTGTGTTGTATTCCAGTTCTGTATCAGCTGTTATTCCTCATTTGTGTATGGGATTGGGAGACTAACTGCAGCCCTTTAGTCCAACACAAAGTTCTTGGAAACATCTCACCTATCTGGTAAATTATTTCTACAAACCAGAAACAGTGTACTTTTGTAGGGCCCACAGAATTCAGAGCTACGGGTGTGAAGCAGGGAGAGGGAGACACCTGCTGGTTGAAGTAAATACCATAAACTCAAGTCTTAACAGCTCTCACTGCAGCTTGGTAAATTCCTAGTTCTGATCTCATCCTGCCCTCTACTGGACGCTACAGGTACACAAAATGAATTTTTAAATGCTGCAATGCCTATTTTTACGTTACATTAATTTAGCAGATGCTCTTATCCAGAGAAATTTGCAGGGAATAAGAACATAAGTACCTGATTTATGTGAGTGATAGTGTCAGACCTGGTTAACAACATTCCTGATTTATAGTAGTAATCACATTACATTCGATTCATTTGGCAGGTGCCTTTATCCAAAGCGACTAACAAAAAGTTTCCCTGACCAGCGAGTATATAGCAACATCACTAAAGCACTAATGGCAATGAACTGTGTTAACCAAGAAAAGTACAATTCCTGAGTGCATAGACTGCATACACATTACATCCATATCAAGCCATAACACAAAAAAAAAAAAAACCTAGTTCAAAAGGAAGGAGCGCTTGGAGGTGAGGACTGGAGGGAAACTAAGATGCAGTCTGAAGAGGTGGGTCTTGAGTCGGCATCTGAAGACAGGCATTCTGCTGTCTTGACCACCGTGAAAAGTTGGCTCCACCATAAGGGGGCGCCAGTACGCACGTACATCACTGGGAGTGTCTATGGAGGGAGTGCTGTGCCCAGGGGTGTGGTGGAACTGTTCCATTAGCTGACCTGTAGGCCGGTACCAAGGTTTTAAACTTGATTTGAGCACTAACAGACACCAGGGGAAGTGTGATAAGGGAGGGGTGTGACCTGTGACATGAGCTTGGGACGACTGGAGACATGTTGTGCAGCTACATTCTGTATTAGCTACAGGGGTTTGGGGGCACAAACAGGGAGACTAGCAAGATTAGCCATGAAAAACTATCGCAATTAGTACTACTACTACCACCACTACTACAACTATTAATAATATGTTATTATGGACAAAAACACTTGCTGTTTATTAAACTAATAACCAAGTTTTACGTGATCTCTTGAGTGAAAGCATTTCCATCCAATGGGGGGTGTTTGGCAGTTTCTCTGGCATTGAGAGCTTTCTTCAACAGGATCACAAGCACTTCCATAGTTTCAGAGCTTTGCATTTTGAAATCTCGCCATTTTGATCCAGCAATTTCATCTGTCTGTTCCCTCATTATCGTATCACTAAAATGCATGTATTAGGCTGGAATGACTAAAAACCTTAATCTGTCCACTAGCTACTGTGAAATAAACAGCAGAACTGGTGATTTCAATTCAATTTATTTTGTATAGTGCTTTTTACAGAGAACTGTCGCAAAGAAGCTGCACAGAGAAACAGAAGAATTGGGCAAAAACCAGGCCTGAACCCCCAAAACCAGGCCTGAACCCCTGAACAGCAAACGAGGTAAAAACTCCCCAATGGGAAGAAATCTCAGAAGGAACCTGGCTCGAGAGGGGGAGCCCATCCTTTGCTGGCCGGCCCGGTTTAAACTAAAGGAACCTGGCTCGAGAGGGGGAGCCCATCCTTCGCTGGCCGGCCCGGTTTAAACTAAAGGAACCTGGCTCGAGAGGGGGAGCCCATCCTTCGCTGGCCGGCCCGGTTTTAAACTAAAGGAACCTGGCTCGAGAGGGGGAGCCCATCCTTCGCTGGCCGGCCCGGTTTAAACTAAAGGAACCTGGCTCGAGAGGGGGAGCCCATCCTTCGCTGGCCGGCCCGGTTTAAACTAAAGGAACCTGGCTCGAGAGGGGGAGCCCATCCTTCGCTGGCCGGCCCGGTTTAAACTAAAGGTAGAACGAATGATAGCAGAATGTAATGAGGGATCTAACAGTAAATAATCAAGTGGGTTGAAAATTTTAGTCTGAGATAGTACACTAGCTGGTAGAAAAAAGTCCAATGAAAAGATGTACAAAAATATTTTTTAATAGCTTTTAGTTCCATATTTCAAATGTAGTGGAAACATTACACATTCAATTCCAAATCAAAGCATTAACAAATTTTATCAAGTCTGCGTTATTCTTTTACAGGAAGCAAAGAAAAGGAATATTAATCTGTTCAAAAAAATAGCAGTGGTCGACATTTTTCTCTTCAAACTCAAACACTTACTGTATAAACTGAAGACATTTTTCAAGTTAACTTCACTTTAAATTACTGAACTAATATTTAGTTGCATAACCATTGTTTTTGATAACTGCTGCGCATCTGCGTTGCATCGAGTCAACCAACTTCTGGCACCTAGAAACAGGCATTTCAGCCCAGGATGAACAAACTACATTCCACAGTTCCTGTGAATTTTTGGGTTTTGCTTCAGAAACTGCATTTTTAATGTCACCCCACAAGTTTTCAATGGGGTTGAGGTCGGGGGATTGAGCTGGCCACTCCGTTACCTCAATCCTTTTTGTCTGGAACCAAGATGTTGCTTGCTTACTCGTGTGATTGGGGTCGTTGTCTTGTTGAAACACCCATTTCAGGGGCATTTCCTCTTCGGCATACGGCAACATAATCTCTTCAAGTATTTTGATGTATTCAAACTGATCCATGATCCCTGGTATACGATAAATAGGCCCAACACCGTAGTATGAAAAACATCCCCATACCATGATTTTTGCGCCACCATGCTTCACTGTCTTCACAGTGTACTGTGGCTTGAATTCAGTACCGGGGGTCGTCTGACGTACTGTCAAGGACCACTAGACCGAAAAAGAACAATTTTACTCTCATCAGTCCACAGAATGTTACGCCATTTCTCTTTGAGCCAATCGATGTGTTCCTTGGCAAATTTTAACCAATTCTGCACATGCCGTTTTTTCAACAATGGTGATTTACGGGGGCTTCTTGCTGATAGCTTAGCTTCGATCAAACGTCTTCTGACTGTAACAGCACTTACAGGTAATTTCAGATCATCTTTGATCTTTCTGGAGGTGATGATTGGCTGAATCTTTGCCATTCTGACTATTCTTCGATCCGTTTTAACAGTAGTTGCTCGTTTTCTTCCGCGTGTTTCGGGTTTTTGTTGCCATTTTAAAGCATGAGATAATTTTAGCTGAGCATCCTATAATTTGCTGCACTTCTTTATACGTTTTCCCCTCTCCAATCAACTTTTTAATCAAATTACGCTGTTCCTCCGAACAATGTTTGGAACGGCCCATTTTACTTAGCAATTCAGAAGGAAATATATTTTATAACAATGTGTGAAACATTTGCTTCCTTCTTCCTTAATAAAGGACAATTAATGACACCTGTTTTTTCACACAATGAATGAATTCTCTAATTAAACTCCACTGCTATTATTTTGAACACGCCCCTTTCAATGAATGAGTCAATTACTCAGAACAAGCAGTAAGCATGTCATGACAGTTGGGTCTGTTGTTTTTCTATTACACTACTACATCTACAAGTAAATTATTTGCCATGCAGAAATATCACTACTACTAATAACAGTGGTTCATCAGGTTACTGATGTTGTACTGCTATTTCTTTGAACACAACTGTATAATATGCAAATCAGAGGGGTGGGGTGGTACATCTGGGACTCCAGTTGTGTCAAGGCGTGGGCATAAACCAGCGAGGGGCAGGGCAGGAGCAGTCTGCAGACTCAGGGTGAGGGGCAGGGCTGGAGCAGTCTGCAGCTCAGGGTGAGGGAAGGGCAGAAGCCCCAGGAAACAGGAGAGGGTTACGCACTTATAAAATTAGAAGAGTGATCCATTCTTTGGTTCTGCCTAAAGACACCAGTGAGGTTGTGATTAAAATGTTTCATGTTTTGACAGATGTGTCATGAGATTTGCGCCATAGTCTAACAAGGTTAGTCTACAAAAGTCCATGTCTATGACTTTACACATACAGTTGAAGTCGGAAGTTTACATACACTTAGGTTGAAGTCATTAAAACTCATTTTTAACCACTCCACAGATTTCAAGTTAGCAAACTATAGTGTTGGCAAGTCAGTTAGGACATCTACTTTGTGCATGACACAAAATTTTTTCCCAACAATTGTTTAGATTATTTCACTTTTAATTCACTCTATCACAATTTCAGTGGGTCAGAGGTTTACATACTCAGTTGACTGTGCCTTTAAACAGCTTGGACAACTCCAGAAAATGATGTCATGGCTTTAGGAACTTATGATAGGCTAATTGACATTTGAGTCAATTGGAGGTGTACCTGTGGATGTATATTAAGGCCTACCTTCAAACTCAGTGCCTCTTTGCTTGACATCATGGGAAAATCAAAAGAAATCAGCCAAGACCTCAGAAAGAAAATTGTGGACCTCCACAAGTCTGGTTCATCCTTGGGAGCAATTTCCAAACTCCTGAAGGTACCACGTTCGTCTGTACAAACAATAGTACACAAGTATTAACACCATGGGACCACGCAGCTGCCATACCGCTCAGGAAGGAGATGCGTTGTCTCCTAGAGATGAACATGCTTTGGTGCAAAAAATGCAAATCAATCCCAGAACAGCAAAGGACCTTGTGAAGATGCTGGAGGGAACAGGTACAAAAGTATCTATATCCACATTAAAACGAGTCCTATATCGACATTACCTGAAAGGCTGCTCAGCAAGGAAGAAGCCACTACTCCAAAACCGCCATAAAAAAGCCAGACTAGTTTGCAACTGCACATGGGGACAAAGATCTTACTTTTTGGAGAAATGTCCTCTGGTCTGATGAAACAAAAATTTAACTGTTTGGCCATAATGAACATCATTGTTTGGAGGAAAAAGGGTGAGGCTTGCAAGCCAAAGAACACCATCCCAACCGTGAAGCACGGGGGTGGCAGCATCATGTTGTGGGGGTGCTTTGCTGCAGGAGGGACTGGTGCACTTCATAAAATAGATGGCATCATGAGGAAGGAAAATTATGTGGATATATTGAAGCAACATCTCAATACATCAGCCAGGAAGTTAAAGCTTGGTCGCAAAATGGCTCTTCCAAATGGACAATGACCCAAAGCATACTTGTGGCAAAATGGCTTAATGACAACAAAGGTCATTAGGTATTGGAGTAGCCATCACAAAATCCTGACCTCAATCCAATCGAATATTTGTGGGCAGAACTGAAAAAGCATGTGCAAGGAAGGCCTACAAACCTGACTCAGTTACATCAGTTCTGTCAGGAGGAATGGGCCAATTTATTGTGAGAAGCTTGTGGAAGGCTACCCGAAACATTTGACCCAAGTTAATCAATTTAAAGGCAATGCTACCAAATACTAACAGGGTGTATGTAAACTTCTGACCCACTGGGAATGTGAGGAAAGAAATAAAAGCTGAAATAAATAATTCTCTATTATTCTGACATTTCACATTCTTAAAATAAAGTTGTGATCCTAACTGACCTAAGACGGAATGTTTACTAGGATTAAGTGTCAGGAATTGTGAAAAACTGAGTTTAAATGGATTTGGCTAAGGTGTATGTAAACTTTCGACTTCAACTGTATAAGGTCTCCTAATGTGGAACTTAATTTGGGTTTCCCATGTTGCTTAAAAAAAGGTTTGTAACACCTTTGATGATAAGAGTTAATAACTTGTAGTACCCTCCTACAAGCCATGAACAGCTCATTTCTGTTGATTAACACCTAAATGTCCAAAGCAGCAGGGTTAAAAATTAGATCGAGCTTTCTGTATACGCCACTGCTCGTAAACAAATTGCCACAAACACTTGCCATTTTTATAATCTCTAGACTTGGTTTAAATTAGAATTTAGTTGTTAAATCTTTACCATTATATCATCTTTATTTGTACATTTCAGTATCTTTGAAATCTCTGCAACTAGCAAAGAACTTTGAGCATACTATATAAAAAGCACTGTAGTTAAAACAAACATGGCAAAATCTGCAAAGCAGAACCAACTCCCCACTTTAATAGTCCAGAACATGTTGGAACACTTTTTAGGGTCGATGTATTTTTTGAAAACCATGAGAAAAATATTCAAACTGGCATGTCGCAATATTTTAGTTTCAGCCGACAGCCCCAATTACATCATGCATCATCACTTTTATCTTTAAAAATAAGTGATACACATGATTGTATTACAATGGTGACGAGCTGTGCCCTCGTTAGCATGATCAAATTTAGCGCCAACAATTTTGAAAATGTTACATGATCCATTTAGATCTTGGAAAGGTGTTGCACCTTAATGTTTGCAATGTGTAAACAGCGAGGTTAAGCTGTGCAAATTGGTTTGAACTGTTATGTATAGTTTTTTGAGTCAACAGTAAGACACATGAGTGGTCTCATCTAGTGTCCTGTAACATTCTGTCAAAGATGAAATGACTTATTTTGTGTCTGGTCAGTACACTGGGAATTAACTATATAGTATTCAAAAGTACCCCATGTCAAACACAACTCTGAGAATCTAGTTACCGTATCAGATTTAACAGGCAGAATACACTATTTTTTAAAGAAACAAAAAAAGTAAACTCAAAGACAAGCTTTTTTTTTTTTTTAAATCAAGTGCTCTTACAAGACATTACACAGGAAACAGCAAGTGTACATAAACAAATGGACATGCACTTACACATGATCTTATTGGATCATTGGACTGAATTTCAAATCCACCAACAATTCTCTTTATAACACATCCATCTTCATACAAGACACATTTCAAAGTGCTTCATTCAAAAATATATTAACTTTTATCATATTGACCATCACTACTACAACCATTTTCACATTAAGGCTGCAATTAAATTTAACCCTATAATCTCAAATTAACGGCATCTGAATTTTCATGTCGCCCAATGGTGCTGGATTGGCTGTCATAACACGCCAAATTTGAACAGATTAAGGACGGATCACAGGCGCAATCTTTTAAAATGGGTTTCTAATGGTAACTTAGTTGTCATAATTTAGGAATATAACAAAGAATGCAAGAAATGAGACTGACAAAAAGGGGTATGATATGAACTGAGTGGTTCAATTTAATTCCAGCCAGCTTGAACTACAACACAAACCTGAACCCATTATATCTCCTAAAAACCCCTCAAAAAAGGCACTAATACAAAAAAAAAAAAAACCTGCTATCCATTCAAATAAACGGCATCTTTCAACTAAAAGTACTGCATGTAAAACCAAGCCCCAATTCATAGCGAAGCACCTTGAGACATGATATCTATAATGTGTATTCTACTGCTGATGGATGTCTTCAGAGCAGTGCAGAAGCACTGGAGATTGGACAAATCCACTTACAGATGATCACATTGTATTACCAATTTTTAATCGTTTTTTGTGTGTGTGTATGCTGTTGCACAGGCATACTGTACAATGGGTGAAGGGTGAAGATAGGTTAGGAGGTTAGGATGTGCTGGAGGTACTCAAGTTAATCAACTGAACTGTGCAATGTTTTGTATGGAACAAACCCGAGACATAACTGGCACTCCAGGACCAGGGATAGCTACCCTGGTTACAGAGCAGTCTTCACTTGGTTTGAATTAGGCTGCTTTGATCTGAATACAAAATGTGTTTTATGCCTTCATAATAAGAACCTTTAGTTATACATAAAAGAAGACGCATGCAAAGGATTATATGCAGCAAAACATAAGACTAATAAAAAAATTATAATAAAAAATCAGCAAAGCCAGAATTTTTTATGCCATTCCATGGGGACTTTTTCTCTTTAAATAATCAAGCCAACCAAATGATTTTTGTGCTGTCCTTTATTAATCACGCAAACTATAAAAGAACATTAATTTTAGAAGGACATCACAAAGGCTTCCAAAACATTATTTTTAGTGGATAAAATAGGGAAGAAAATACATTATCATCAGTTTAACAAAATCAAAGTTCACATTTCAATTGTAATCATAAGGGTTGACTTAATTTTCCTTCTTATCACATCTATATTTGTTTTTCAGTGAAACCATAATTCAAAACTGCTACGCATGATATCATGATATCACAAACCTGCTGCTCATCTCTTCCCAAAACATTTCAACTACTCACCTGATATTATTTATATTATAAAAAAAAAAAAGATAATATAATTGGGGAAATATTTAATCCCACATCATTTTACAAATATTTTAGCTGCCTTGATGATGTTTGGTATTTAAAATTGTATTTTAAAAACCAAAATGCAGGAAATAAAATGGTAACATTCAGCAGTTTAAAACTGATTTAGGAAGGGCACATCATTTTTGACAGGATATGGACGGAATAAAGAACAATGGCATAAAAAAAAAGAACACAAGAACCGCCTTTGCACAGTTTCAATACATCATATGCAAGCTAACAATGGAACTAAAAACCGCATTTCTTTTATATAAAACTTGGTAAAAAAGTTATTTTGAACTGTACAGTCACCAAGTACACAGAAGGATGAAAAATGTGAATGCTGTTCATTTGGTGTCTGCTGGAGCTTCAGCCTTTTGTGCCTAAAAAACAAAAACAAGTTTAAAAGATGGGGGTCACATGACATCGATGGCACCCTGGCATTGGAGAAACAGAAACCCATGCAAGTGCTTTGAGACGTCAATCCATATTCAGAATAAAACAAATGGCTTCAAGGACGACAACATTTACCCACACAAATGCTTTCTTTACATTAAAATGCTACATCGGTGGTCATTTGAGTGCAATCAACTGGCTGTCGCTATTGTATGCGGAGATTGCACCAAATCTGCTTGTGTGAGAATTATGTCCGTAAATGAATAGAGAATTAGACAAACCTGGCGCTGAACAGAGGCTCTGTTGAAGGTGTTACTCCTAAATATTTAAAATGAAATCCGTGAGCCACAGCCTTTCTGACAGTTGTGTCATGACATGCTACTGTGGCAGATAAAAATAATAGACCTATTGCAGAGGTGCTCAGACCACAAGCTTAAACCCCTATATTGACCATTTATTAATTTATTTTATTTTATTTTTTTTATACAAATCTGACATCATGTCCAGTCATTCTGCCGTTCAGACATGTTTGCACATAAATTATGTTTGTTTGACAGATGTGTGGAAATTGTCCAGTTTTTTTTCTCAGACAAACCCCACATTTTGATTAAATCCCAGCTCATCTACAGTACCTTGTAACCATTTGATCAAATGAGCGGTGATGGAAGAGAAGGCCTACTAATCCCGTAAATGGGTGGAGCCACATGCATTACCATTGACTGGAAACTGATTTTTCTATGAACAAACCTTTTCTTTTTTTTATTGGTCCATACATCATTGACATCTTATGAAGACTCAACCCATTATCTGGGTGTTTGAAGCCTCGCACTCACCATCACAACAGGTAACAAAAAATCTGCCTTACAACCTTAAGATTTGACCGGCTACAATCTTAAAGAAGCTCCACGATGTAGCTTAATGTCATCACATTGCCATCCAATAGAGACCACAAAAGGCTATCAAACCAGGAAACTGAAGAGTTCATCTTAAACTGAAGTCACACTTAAATGCTTGCCACACACCTGGTCTGTCTTGGCATCGCTGTTTTCAGCAGGGATGTCCTTGGGCTTCTTTGCTTTGGCTGCCTTCTGCAAAATAAAATTAAAGTAAAATGTGAGAAAAATGACTAGCTGACACGGATAAACAGAGACGTCAAGCTAAGAGACTTTAAAGTGTTCATTAAGCCACGCAATACAGAACCAACCTCAATGCCCCCCCCCCTCCCACACACACAATAAACATATGCTAACATACAATATTTTCAGCTTGTTGCAGGTCCTTATTTAAGATCAGAATTCTTGGTAGGTGAGATTTTTCAAATACTCTGAACTGAATTTTTCCATTTCCATATACACCAGAGGTGGGCATGCCTTCTGGTACCAGGAAGTGTAATTGTCCGTTATTTGCCAAAGGCATTTACAAAGTCCTTAAATATAAGCAAGGACATATGTCAGTCATTTGGTAGCTTTGTTTGATATTTTAGCAAATGCAATGTCTTTACTGGCTATAGTATGCAAACGGAGTACATTTCCATATAGCCTGAAGCAATACTGATAAACCTAATTTATTTTTTGTAACTGTCTGCTATACAGAATAAATATTATTTATGTACAAAATGTGTCAACTATTGTTTTAATATTTTTATGTTGGCTCTTGAGAAGTTAGAAAGCTTGAAAGGGTAGCATCTAATGGCAGTGGCAACAGTGACATAAATTCCCTAAATCTATACTCAAGGGATGTGTAGTTCATTAACAAGAAATTGCAGTACACACTTGTACCTTTGTCAAAATTAGGATAATATGGAGGTTGTATTTGCTCTCAGTAGCTATTACTTCATATAAGGACACTTGATAGAATTTAATTTTCAGTGATGTTTTTACAAAGATTGTACCAAATTCCAGCGTCAGACACGCCCCACTTCTGTGGTCTATTGTCCCATTTAAAATTTAAGTGTATACATAAAATTAATTAACACCTGCCATCAACCAAATGCTGGTACAATTTATGGCTGGCATATTTAATAAAATTAAATATTGTAAAAGTTAATGTGGCTGGTAAAACGTTGAAAATGGCTGGTTATTTTTAGAATCCACAAGCCACTCTGGCCAGTAGATGAAAAAGTTAATTTCATACCCTGTTGTAGATGTAGCAATAATGTCACATGTTAAACAGGAGTAACATCATTAAGTTTAAAAATGAACTAAACAAAGTTTTAAAAAGTTGTTTTATTTGTATGGAAGAGTAAGTCTCAACTGATGACAAAGCGAACAAAAAGTCTGAGAATTTATTTATAATTTTTTAAGACTTTTTAAACATTGCAATGCTAAAACCAGCATCTTATTGCTTTCCTAACTACACATTGTGTAAGTGCGTTCCACAATCCTTTTAAGGCAGGAGTAATTTATAGAGGCTTAATAGGGGACGTTAGCTGGTCAAATGTGTTCTGAATTATATTTTAGTTTGTTCATAATCCAGTTGACCACATTTTGCATTTAATTTTTATGGTTTGGTAGTGCAGTTGTTTTCCATACCTTGGGTGCAGCTTTTTGGGGTTTGGACTCAGCAGGTCTCTAATGGTACAAAAAAGAAAATACTTTAGAAAGGCACCAAGTCTTCACAGCCCCATAAAAATAAACATACATTTTGCATCATTACATGCTGTAAATATACGTTTTAAAGTCTCGACAGATGAACTTACATTTGACAACCTCGTGGAACGTCTGAGCCCAGTCTGTTTCAATAAAATCATGAGAAAACAATAATAAAATTCAGACAACAAAATGTGATGGTTCAATGAAATTCGTTTTCTTTTCTATTTCAAATACAGATTAAGATAAATACTGAAATTCAAATGTTGCATTGAACTGAAATGGGCAGTGGCTAACGTGAATGAAACCAAAACAAAAGAAACTTAAATAGAACATTTACCGCAGAAACCGGCTCCTTCGTTTTTCTCTCCTAGAAAACAAAACAGAAATCATTAACATGTAAACATGGTCATGATGGTTCCCACTTTCAGTAATACATTACAATGTGTACATGCACAAACAGAACAAAGTTAGAAAATCCCCATTCCCGAATTTAAAGACTGCACACAAAGAAAAATAATAGCATGTTAAAACGACACCAAAGGTAAACGGAAAATTAAGCAACGCAAAATTAAGATGAACCCAAAATAATCTATTTCCGCAGTCAAAATTATTATTTTTTTTAAATCACTGAATTTAAATCATGAATGGAATTTTTTTATTATTATTATTTTATTTAAGTGCTGTTAAAGTTATTCTTGCTGAAGTACGCTTCCGTAAAACTAATTTGGCGGTAACAGTATTTTGATGGCAGTTGAAATTTTCCCGCACATATTCAAATTCAAATCTGGGCTCGAGCACTGTCTGCGCGCCTCTTTTCATTTTCTGACTGTGCGAGGCGCGCCCGTGACACCCAACAGGCTACTAGCTTTCTCGCCAGGCAGCCAGCTTTAAACATACTGTCGTAGCTCGGATCCACATAATTCATCCATATAATTTTGCATTTAAAAAGGTTTCCAATGTAGCCCTACATAAATATCCAGCGTTTATTTGAGATTTCTGGTTAAAAGCGTTTCATTTCGTGCTCATCTAACGTTAGACAGCGAGTTATCTCAAGCTAGGAAGGTCATGAGAGGAAACCGCCCATTTTCGAACACAAGAACATGTTATTACCGTGGTATCCAACGGTAACTACCCATCAGACAGTACACGTTAAGTTTGTGAACTAACGTTAGGTAAGTTACACGTTTAATGTTAATCACAAGCACAACCATATTTCTTTATGGACACATTATTTAGCCAAGAGTCTCTAACGTCACCGTTTCGGTATCGAAGGGGACAATGTTTGCCACTCGGGTAACTAACCTTTAATGCTAGGTTATCTAACAATATTAGCCAACTCAAAAATATAATAACGTTACCTAACGTCAGTGCTGGGTATGCAAATATAGACGAGCTAATTGACCGTCGAGCCATTAACTTTTAAACAAATATGACAGCTTATTCACTAGCTAAGTTAGCTAACGCTAAATAAGATGAAACATGGAACTAGCTAACGTTAAGGTTAGACAAAGGGAGAATCGTTTAAGTTGTCATACAAGCTGGCTAGACATTACTTAGTTTTCAGGCTTTCGGTGTTAATTTTAACGTTAGAGATATGTATAAATTGCTAACTTAACGTTACGTTAACCGTTATTCACAAACATTTGCCAACGTTAGGTAACGTTAGCTAGATAACGTACGTACGTAGCTAAGCCATCTAGCCAACACATATGTGAATTTTGTCAAAGGATCCATATAAAAGTAACGTTAGCTGAAATATCGAATAAAACTGCAACGTTAGCTAGTTAACTCACACACGGTCGCTAGCTACTGAATTATTTATCAACCCAAGTTCATCCGTTAACTTAACGTTACTTAAGCAGCAAGCTTGCCTCGCTGTGATGTCAAGAGCAGCGCGCCAATACCCAAATGTGCAATGACGCCCGTTACGTTAGCTGGGTCTAGCCATCTTAAAATACATACGGTGAAGATGCGTAACGAATGGAATTTGTATCCAACAAAACACCCTTTTGTTAAAATGTCAAGATTAACAACCATCTGGATTATTTCCCCTTTTAGGACAGGGCTCTCCGCTAACATTTTTTTCCAAGGAGCACATGTGCTCCTAAATTGAAAAATTTAAGAGCACACGAATGCATCCGTTAGTAGCTAGAAGTGCGCCCAAATTATTTTTCTAGTTAGCACGCATCAATTTTCAGGAGCAAATTCTGCTAAAATGGGAGCACTGTAGAGCCCTGTAGGAGGACACAGCTGGATACCAGTTGAAAAAAAAAAGCCATTCTCAGCAACTCGTCTAGCAAACGGGGACTTTTGCTTTAAAAATCTTAACCGCCTGGAAATGCTAAATATGCAGCAAGCTATCTAAGGGTAAATTAACGTTAGGTGACATAAACATATGCCAAGCAGATAAAAGGCAGGATATTTTCTTACCTTACTTTTAGGCATCGTAACCGATCTAGCTTACCAGGCGGGGTAGGATGGTTCACAACTACACGCTTGTGTACAAAACTGCCGAGCAATAAATGTCAAATAATAACGGCTGTATGTTTTATAAAGTTTTTTTTATATAGAAAAATAAGATGGAAACCGGTTTGAACCAGATTTTACACTTCCCGCACAGCCATTGGACACTCACTCGGTCACATGACATGGGCGTGGCATGTTTCTTAAAGGGACCTGCTGCTGTCTGATACCACAGAACTGTGGATAATCCAGAGATGGATCTTCGTGAAATCTAATTGTAGTTCGCCACTCACGTCACGACGCAATCGTTTCGGTGAGGTTGTTTTTCATTTTTGCAGGAGCGTATCGTATATTTCGATTGGCGAAAGATTTCGAAGAAGACGGCTAAAACGACTGCTTAAGAGAAATAAATACAATATGCACAACCACACAAAGACGAAATTAGTCCAGATGTAGCACGCTAGCGCTATCAAATAAACCAACACTGCAGTGCCATGATGAAGTTTGACATTTCTCTGAAATTAGTTTGCAATGGAATACGATTCGAATTATTCAATTCACAATTTTACAGTGACCCATTTTGAATTCAGTGCGTGGCTACCATTTCACACTCCCCGTAAAATTGGCTTGTATGTTCTAATAGCCTACATTTTTTAATAGAAAACGCAACTCTGTATAACTGGTCTGCAGACATTACATTTTAATACTTTTTTCATTACATTTACAGGACCACGTGACAACAGCTGGCCAGTTTATCATCAAAATAAAGGTCTTAATTGTTTTATCATGTATAGATGCGGCAGTCACAAAATCAAGTAGTCTCACGTTTTAAAAAAATACATTTAAGTGAGAATAAAATAACAAATGTATTCTTCAAGTCAAAGGAGAAGTCCAGCCAAAATTCTCATGTGTTGTATATGCACACAATTCAGAATAGCGAGACAGCATTGCAAATTGCAAAGCAGCATATACATTTGCAACTGGGTTTCTTCCTGTAGACAACTTTCTGTTGTTTACTTAGGACAGGGTTCAGACCACATCTTAAACACTCACAGGTCGGTTGTGCACATGTCCTGTGTTCATACATGAGGAATGTTTGTTGTCCATGCAAGTTTTCCACAGTGTGGGAGCAAAAGCTGCCATACTTGTCTCTCAATTAAATTTTATAATTTACATATACATGATAAAATTAATTATTTTAACAAACACATTCACGCACACACACACACACACACACACACACACATATACCGTATATTCCAAATGACAGATTTTGTGCAGACTTCTCCTGTTACCTTGTAAATTAAATATTTCAATGCCCCATAGGGGTAAAAGAGCCTTCTCTTTTCACCAATATACATATATCGACAGGGATGAGGGACCCCTCCTTTTGTAGTGGTGCATTGTGGGTTAGGCAAGAGCGACCTGGCTGGTCAGGTCAGTGAAGTAACTGTCCCTACGCTGCTGGAGGGCCTCCAGGAAGCCTCGCACCCTCTCCTCCCGTTCAGCAGTGTATGTCAGCAGGTGCTCCTGTCGGCTCTGGGTGTCCATCGCATTCCCCTTCCCGTTCCCAGAATGCATCAGTAGCAGCTCAGCCACGCAGTGACGGTCAGCCTCCAGCTGCTGCAGGGCCTGCTGCTCCCTGTGCAAGTCTCGAGCTTTCTGCAACATTTAAAAAGAAAAAGAAAAAAACAGCCACACCATCATCATCATCACACGACTCCATTCACTGGCGTTCCTTCTGGCCAAATTCCCCACCCCGGCTCTCACAATCTGGCCACCTAATTATCCCCCAGAATAATTGGCTTGATAATTTCCCCCCCTCCTTGTCCCCGTACACCTCAGCCAAGATTTCCGTGAGCACTCTGGCACAAAATGGCTGCAATGCATCGCCCAGTTGGGTGCAACACATCAGTGGTTTAGTTGAACTTCCCACCTTTGCTGCAGAGTGCTTTCACATTGTAAATAATGGTATACAACTCATTATCATTAATGCCATGTACTGTGTAATATGGAATACATATTCCACAATCTAGGAAATGAAAATATAGAGCCTTAGGGCAGGCCCTTCATGCCAGTATTACTGCTGATTTTCTTTTCTACCCGATAGTCAATTGATTGATTAATGTCATGGATTGGCTAGAGATTACCTGGTGTCCCAGGTCTAAATACAGTGCAGTCCATAAGTATTTGGACAGTGACACAATTTTTGTTGTTTTGGATCTGTACTCCAGCACATTGGATTTGAAATGGAAGTGATCATGAGGTTAAAGCGGAAACTTTCAGCTTTAATTTGAGGGTCTTTACACCCATATCGGGTGAACCATGTAGCAATTGTAGCCCTTTATATACATAGTCCCTCTATTTTAAGGGACCAAATGTAATTGGACAAATTAACATAAAATGAAATAAAGTCATCATATTTACTACTTGGTTGCATGTCCTTTGCATGGCACGGCTGCACTGTACATCCCAGATTAAAGCATACATACACTAGTTTTTCCAAGGTCTTCATCGACCTGAAACGGGTGAAAATATTGCTTGTTTGCAAATAAACCTGGGAAGCACTGAAACAGTATGCATTGGGTAGTCTTTTATCTCCTGATCCATCATCCAGGGGTGGCCAATCCTGGTTCAGAGGGCTGCAGGCTTTTGTTATTACTCAGCACTTAAATGATCAGTTAACACAGTTGATTATATAATGAACTCATCTCGTCTGGTTTCTTGGGCCTCAGTATGTTGCTGATTTTAAGGTGCAAAACAAAAAGTGTGCATAGTTGGGACTCGGGACTCGGGATGCACCCAGATGCTTGCTACAACAGTGTCCCTTGTACTACAGAGATACAGGCCTGTATTCAGTCTTGTAGTACAGAGATACAGGCCTGTATTCAGTCTTGTACTACAGAGATACAGGCCTGTATTCAGTCTTGTACTACAGAGATACAGGCCTGTATTCAGTCTTGTACTACAGAGATACAGGCCTGTATTCAGTATTGTAGTACAGAGATACAGGCCTGTATTCAGTCTTGTACTACAGAGATACAGGCCTGTATTCAGTCTTGTACTACAGAGATGCAGGCCTGTATTCAGTCTTGTAGTACAGAGATACAGGCCTGTATTCAGTCTTGTACTACAGAGATGCAGGCCTGTATTCAGTCTTGTAGTACAGAGATACAGGCCTGTATTCAGTCTTGTAGTACAGAGATACAGGCCTGTATTCAGTCTTGTAGTACAGAGATACAGGCCTGTATTCAGTCTTGTAGTACAGAGATACAGGCTTGTATTCAGTCTTGTAGTACAGAGATACAGGCCTGTATTCAGTCTTGTAGTACAGAGATACAGGCCTGTATTCAGTCTTGTAGTACAGAGATACAGGCCTGTATTCAGTCTTGTAGTACAGAGATACAGGCCTGTATTCAGTCTTGTAGTACAGAGATACAGGCCTGTATTCAGTCTTGTAGTACAGAGATACAGGCCTGTATTCAGTCTTGTAGTACAGAGATACAGGCCTGTATTCAGTCTTGTACTACAGAGATACAGGCCTGTATTCAGTCTTGTACTACAGAGATACATGCCTGTATTCAGTCTTGTAGTACAGAGATACAGGCCTGTATTCAGTCTTGTAGTACAGAGATACAGGCCTGTATTCAGTCTTGTAGTACAGAGATACAGGCCTGTATTCAGTCTTATAGTACAGAGATACAGGCCTGTATTCAGTCTTGTGGTACAGAGATACAGGCCTGTATTCAGTCTTGTGGTACAGAGATACAGGCCTGTATTCAGTCTTGTGGTACAGAGATACAGGCCTGTATTCAGTCTTGTGGTACAGAGATACAGGCCTGTATTCAGTCTTGTGGTACAGAGATACAGGCCTGTATTCAGTCTTGTGGTACAGAGATAAAGGCCTGTATTCAGTCTTGTAGTACAGAGATAGAGGCCTGTATTCAGTCTTGTAGTACAGAGATACAGGCCTGTATTCAGTCTTGTAGTACAGAGATACAGGCCTGTATTCAGTCTTGTAGTACAGAGATACAGGCCTGTATTCAGTCTTGTACTACAGAGATGCAGGCCTGTATTCAGTCTTGTAGTACAGAGATACAGGCCTGTATTCAGTCTTGTACTACAGAGATGCAGGCCTGTATTCAGTCTTGTACTACAGAGATGCAGGCTTGTATTCAGTCTTGTACTACAGAGATGCAGGCTTGTATTCAGTCTTGTACTACAGAGATGCAGGCCTGTATTCAGTCTTGTACTACAGAGATGCAGGCTTGTATTCAGTCTTGTACTACAGAGATGCAGGCTTGTATTCAGTCTTGTACTACATAGATGCAGGCCTGTATTCAGTCTTGTAGTACAGAGATACGGGCCTGTATTCAGTCTTGTACTACAGAGATACAGGCCTGTATTCAGTCTTGTACTACAGAGATGCAGGCCTGTATTCAGTCTTGTACTACAGAGATACAGGCCTGTATTCAGTCTTGTACTACAGAGATGCAGGCCTGTATTCAGTCTTGTACTACAGAGATACAGGCCTGTATTCAGTCTTGTACTACAGAGATACATGCCTGTATTCAGTCTTGTAGTACAGAGATGCAGGCCTGTATTCAGTCTTGTAGTACAGAGATACAGGCCTGTATTCAGTCTTGTACTACAGAGATGCAGGCTTGTATTCAGTCTTTTACTACAGAGATACAGGCCTGTATTCAGTCTTGTACTACAGAGATGCAGGCTTGTATTCAGTCTTGTACTACAGAGATACAGGCCTGTATTCAGCCTTGTACTACAGAGACACAGGCCTGTATTCAGTCTTGTACTACAGAGATACAGGCCTGTATGCAGTCTTGTACTACAGAGATGCAGGCCTGTATTCAGTCTTGCACTACAGAGATGCAGGCTTGTATTCAGTCTTGTACTACAGAGATACAGGCCTGTATTCAGTCTTGTACTACAGAGATGCAGGCCTGTATTCAGTCTTGTACTACAGAGATGCAGGCCTGTATTCAGTCTTGTACTACAGAGATGCAGGCCTGTATTCAGTCTTGTACTACAGAGATGCAGGCCTGTATTCAGTCTTGTACTACAGAGATGCAGGCTTGTATTCAGTCTTGTACTACAGAGATGCAGGCTTGTATTCAGTCTTGTACTACATAGATGCAGGCCTGTATTCAGTCTTGTAGTACAGAGATACAGGCCTGTATTCAGTCTTGTACTACAGAGATGCAGGCCTGTATTCAGTCTTGTACTACAGAGATACAGGCCTGTATTCAGTCTTGTACTACAGAGATGCAGACCTGTATTCAGTCTTGTACTACAGAGATGCAGGCCTGTATTCAGTCTTGTACTACAGAGATGCAGGCCTGTATTCAGTCTTGTACTACAGAGATGCAGGCCTGTATTCAGTCTTGTACTACAGAGATACAGGCCTGTATTCAGTCTTGTACTACAGAGATGCAGGCCTGTATTCAGTCTTGTACTACAGAGATACAGGCCTGTATTCAGTCTTGTACTACAGAGATACATGCCTGTATTCAGTCTTGTAGTACAGAGATGCAGGCCTGTATTCAGTCTTGTAGTACAGAGATACAGGCTTGTATTCAGTCTTGTACTACAGAGATGCAGGCTTGTATTCAGTCTTGTACTACAGAGATACAGGCCTGTATTCAGTCTTGTACTACAGAGATGCAGGCTTGTATTCAGTCTTGTACTACAGAGATACAGGCCTGTATTCAGCCTTGTACTACAGAGATACAGGCCTGTATTCAGTCTTGTACTACAGAGATACAGGCCTGTATGCAGTCTTGTACTACAGAGATGCAGGCCTGTATTCAGTCTTGCACTACAGAGATGCAGGCTTGTATTCAGTCTTGTAGTACAGAGATGCAGGCCTGTATTCAGTCTTGTAGTACAGAGATACAGGCCTGTATTCAGTCTTGTAGTACAGAGATGCAGGCCTGTATTCAGTCTTCTAGTACAGAGATACAGGCCTGTATTCAGTCTTGTAGTACAGAGATACAGACCTGTATTCAGTCTTGTAGTACAGAGATACATGCCTGTATTCAGTCTTGTACTACAGAGATACAGGCCTGTATTCAGTCTTGTAGTACAGAGATGCAGGCCTGTATTCAGTCTTGTACTACAGAGATGCAGGCCTGTATTCAGTCTTGTACTACAGAGATGCAGGCTTGTATTCAGTCTTGTACTACAGAGATACAGGCCTGTATTCAGTCTTGTACTACAGAGATACAGGCCTGTATTCAGTCTTGTACTACAGAGATGCAGGCTTGTATTCAGTCCTGTACTACAGAGATACAGGCTTGTATTCAGTCTTGTACTACAGAGATACAGGCCTGTATTCAGTCTTGTACTACAGAGATGCAGGCTTGTATTCAGTCTTGTACTACAGAGATACAGGCCTGTATTCAGCCTTGTACTACAGAGATACAGGCCTGTATTCAGTCTTGTACTACAGAGATACAGGCCTGTATGCAGTCTTGTACTACAGAGATGCAGGCCTGTATTCAGTCTTGCACTACAGAGATGCAGGCTTGTATTCAGTCTTGTAGTACAGAGATGCAGGCCTGTATTCAGTCTTGTAGTACAGAGATACAGGCCTGTATTCAGTCTTGTAGTACAGAGATGCAGGCCTGTATTCAGTCTTCTAGTACAGAGATACAGGCCTGTATTCAGTCTTGTAGTACAGAGATACAGACCTGTATTCAGTCTTGTAGTACAGAGATACATGCCTGTATTCAGTCTTGTACTACAGAGATACAGGCCTGTATTCAGTCTTGTAGTACAGAGATGCAGGCCTGTATTCAGTCTTGTACTACAGAGATGCAGGCCTGTATTCAGTCTTGTACTACAGAGATGCAGGCTTGTATTCAGTCTTGTACTACAGAGATACAGGCCTGTATTCAGTCTTGTACTACAGAGATACAGGCCTGTATTCAGTCTTGTACTACAGAGATGCAGGCTTGTATTCAGTCCTGTACTACAGAGATACAGGCCTGTATTCAGTCTTGTAGTACAGAGATACAGGCCTGTATTCAGTCTTGTACTACAGAGATGCAGGCCTGTATTCAGTCTTGTAGTACAGAGATACAGGCCTGTATTCAGTCTTGTAGTACAGAGATACAGGCCTGTATTCAGTCTTGTAGTACAGAGATACAGGCCTGTATTCAGTCTTGTACTACAGAGATGCAGGCCTGCATTCAGTCTTGTACTACAGAGATGCAGGCCTGTATTCAGTCTTGTAGTACAGAGATACAGGCCTGTATTCAGTCTTGTACTACAGAGATACAGGCCTGTATTCAGTCTTGTACTACAGAGATACAGGCCTGTATTCAGTCTTGTAGTACAGAGATACAGGCCTGTATTCAGTCTTGTAGTACAGAGATACATGCCTGTATTCAGTCTTGTAGTACAGAGATACAGGCCTGTATTCAGTCTTGTACTACAGAGATACAGGCCTGTATTCAGTCTTGTAGTACAGAGATACAGGCCTGTATTCAGTCTTGTAGTACAGAGATACAGGCCTGTATTCAGTCTTGTAGTACAGAGATACAGGCCTGTATTCAGTCTTGTAGTACAGAGATACAGGCCTGTATTCAATCTTGTAGTACAGAGATACAGGCCTGTATTCAGTCTTGTAGTACAGAGATACAGGCCTGTATTCAATCAACCTTTGTCCTTAACTTTGACTTAAGTAAATGCAAGCCTGACACTTTTCTTCACAAACTCACTTTAGCGGGTTCATTAGATTGCTAAACTCACCAAGCTGTGTCTGTGAAGGAAAGGAATAATATATTGCTTTTAATTGCTATTCAAAGTTAAGTCTAGTACTTGGGCACTGGAAAGTTGCTGAGTGGGGTGTGATTAGTTGCAAGAAAGGGGGACATGGCAAACACCTTCTCGTGGTGTCCCCCGTCAGTAACTTATGACTGCCAATCGTAGCTATAAGCGAAACAGAGTTTGCCAATTAAGGGCCCTCACCCGGGCTGGTGCTCTGCTGCAGTCGGGGAGGAGAGCCGGTGGTGTTTACTCCGCTGGCCTCCAACCCAGAATACTGCAGCTGAACACCGAAGGACTCACCTCCAGCAAGATCAGCGTCATCGAGCAGCTGGCCTATACCACCAAGGTCCTCGTCATCCTCCTCCAGGAGACCCATTGCGTTTCAGCAGACAAGCTAGTATTACCAAATTTCACACTAGCTGGGTCTATCCTAAGCAGGAAACACGGCCTTGCCACGTTTGTCCATGAAAGGCTGAGCTGGACTCTCGCCGACCAATCTCCGGCTGACTCGGAGATTGAGTGGTTGTGCGTGGACGTTGCCGGTTTCAAAATTGTAAACGTCTACAAGCCTCCCCCCTCGCGATTCACGCCGGTGTCTGTCCCGGTGTTCCCCCACCCCTGTCTCTATGCTGGTGACTAACTGTCAGCATGAAGACTGGGGTTACAATACCAACACACTCAACGGAGAGAACCTGGCTGCTTGGGCAGCTAACAACTGCCTGGCCCTGTTATACGATCCAAAGGGTGCAGCCAGCTTTCTCTCCGGTCGCTGGAACACTGGGAGGAATCCTGACATGGCATTTGCGAGTGTCGGTGCAGACAACCGGCTCCCTGACAGATGTGTGCTCGGAAAGTTCCCGCGGTCCCAACATCGACCATCGCTGATAACCGTGCCTAAACTCGTGGACTCTATCCCGAGTGAGCCGGTGAAGCGATGGAATTTCCGTAAGGCCAATTGGAAACGCTTCCGCCTCCTCACTAACAAATCCACGTGGCGTCTTCCATCGCCTAATACCAACAACGTGGATGAGGCATACCGGGACTTCTGCGGCATGTTAGTGAAAGCGGCCAAGAAATCCATCCCACCCGGACGTCGCAATAGCTACAAACCGTGCTGGGATTCGGAGTGCGAGAACCTCTACCGCGTTTTCCTTCGGGCTCCTGCCGGAACCGAGTCAAACAGGGCTGTTACAGCCCTGTTGTCAAGACTCGGCCGGAGGAGACAAGAGCGCTGGGAGGAGGCTGTCAATTCCATCGACTTCTCGCACTCCAGCCGCAAGGCATGGAGTATCCTGAACAACCTCACTGGCAGGTCAAGACACTCCCCTCGTCACTGCCTCATTTCTGCAAATAAAATCGCATCACAATTTGTGAAAAATGGGGTATACGAGGGTAAAGACCGCGAGTCATCACGACTCGTGGCAAAAGAAGTGTCTGACCTCTGGAGGGCCCCAACATCTAGCAGCGATAACATCTCCGGTGAATTCACACCGGAGGAGTTCGCTGCCGCCCTCCAGCACCTAAAGCCAGGAAAAGCTCCGGGCCCTGATTCCATCTGCCGGGAGCTTATACTCCATGCCGCACCTGCCCTGAAGTCCTGGTTAAGAGCTTTCCTCTCTTCCTGCTTGCGCCAACTCAAGATCCCCAAAATCTGGAGAAGAGCCCTAGTTGTCGCGATCCCTAAGCCGAATACGCCTGAAGGGGATCCTAAGAGCTACCGTCCCATCTCCTTGCTCTGCATCCCCTTCAAGATCCTCGAGCATCTTATCTACGCCCGCGTCGAACCGATCGTCGACCTGCTGCTCCCTTGGGAGCAGGCCGGGTTCCGACGCGGGAGATCGACCGTAGACCAAGTCACTTTGATGACTCAAGACATCGAGGACAGCTTTTCGTTCAAGAAGCTGGCCGGAGCCGTTTTTGTCGATCTGACAGCTGCCTGTGATACCGTATGGCACCGCGGCCTCACCTGCAAGCTGCTCCGCCTGCTGCCGGACAGGCACATGGTCACTATGATCCTGGAGCTTGTCCGAAATCGCAGCTTTAACCTCAACACCGGTAGCGGACAGCAAAGCAGGTTACGACGCCTCAAGAACGGCGTCCCCCAGGGATCTGTCCTGGCCCCCCTCCTCTATAATATCTACACTTATGACTTGCCTGATACAGTCTCGCGGAAGTATGCCTATGCGGATGACCTCACGTTGGTGTACTCCGCTGGAGACTGGCAGTCATTGGAGGGGACTTTGAGCCAGGACATGCAGACACTAGTGGCATACCTCTGGAAATGGAGGTTGAAGCTCAGCGAGGCAAAGACGGTGTCGGCGGCCTTCCATCTCAACAACAGGGAGGCTAAACGTGAGCTCCGAATATATATTGGCGGAACACCCCTGCCATGCTGCGCTGAGCCAACTTACCTCGGCGTGACATTGGACAGGTCGCTCACGTTTCGCCGACACCTTGAGTCACTGCGCAAGAAGTTAACATCTTGTGTGGCATTGATGAGGCGACTAGTCGGGTCAGGCTGGGGCGCCGACGCAAGAACATTGCGTACGGCAGCCCTGGCCCTTGTTTACTCGACTAGTGAGTACTGCGCACCGGTACGGTGTCGCAGTGCCCACACCTGCCTCATCGATACGCCCATCAACGAAGCCTTGTGCATCGTGACAGGATGCCTGCGTCCCACTCCCGTGGACAATCTTCCCATTCTTGCAGGCATCCAGCCCGCTGGGCTTCGCCGCGCGGGAGCCACAGCACGTCTCGCGTGCCGGGCCGTGGAGCCAAACCAACCGCCTCCGGACCGGCGTTGGGCGCTTCCGCTCATCGATGCACAGATGGGGCTTGGCTTCTTGCGCAGCCTGCGAGTGTGGCGCAGAGGAACAAACCGCAGACCATGTCATCCTGGACTGCCCGATTTATCGGGCACCCAATGGGATGCATGGTCTGTCGGTTCTGGATGACGACACGGTGACGTGGCTACTGGATGCTAACCCGGCCTCCTCTGGTTGCTAACCCTAGCAATTAAAAAATTAATAAAATGTTAAATTCTATCAGATTCTATCAATTATCTTCCAATAATAGTTTTTTATAAAGTGAGCAAGACCAAACTATGGTATGGAATGTGTTTTTCAAATTACAAATGTTTTTGAGCCGAAGATGGCTTTGTAAATCACAGCACAGGTGCTCATGGGGGGGGGGGAATTAAACTCAGGATTTCCTACGTTATCTCAACAAGCCCTACATCACAAATTTCTCAAGCCGAAGAACAGGTTTGCAGAGTGAGTTTCGACCGAACGTTTGTTGCAGAAAAGCTCAGATTCTAAAAATGAACAGATGGATGAAAGAATGGCTGGATGGAGTGAAAGAGTCATACCTGCAGTGACAGGTAATTGAGCTGATACTGTAGAATGGCTTCACACAGGTTCCAGAAGGAGTATTCCGGCCACAGCACCGACTGGAACACCAAACATGAGTAGGAGGTCTGGTACATAAAACACAAAATGACTTTATTTCTCACCTTCTGCTAAAAACAGCATGCTGGCTAGTGTGGTGTGGTAGACCCTCCCAGTTTCATTAGAGGTGGGCTAATATATTGAGCGCTATAAGCTATGGTGCATCGTTGCGAGCTTACACTCAATATACTGACCAGCTTCTAACGTGATTATCTGAAATAGCTCAGCCTGTGGTACTGCACAACCATTTTAACTCTTATATGGTAGGTAGAGGTACTGTAATATAAAATCGAAAGGGTTCATTTTGGTTAAAGTTCACGGCACCTAGTTCAATCCCTATCAGTAATTTTCACGGTCGTAGTCCATGACAAAGCTTGAAATAAATCCTTTTAAAATTCTGTCATGCCAGGCAAAACCAGTCTTCCAATTTGCCATTGTAATACAGTTCCCATCAAGCACTGCTCCACCATCTCACCGACGGCAGACCGACTGATTTTGAAATCGTAAAAAGAAATGACGAGCAGTAGAAATCCTGATGTACATTAACTTTTCATAAAACACAGGAGCAGCGTTCTTCTCACCTTTGACTACAGGTGGGATTTGTAAAAATCTTAGAAGCAGCTCTACTGCTGAGCTGGCAATAAACACGCAGTGCTTTAGATGTTTGTGTCATTGTCTGCAGATGCAGAGGTTAATTTTCCCTTTAACAGATGGGACAAAATGGATCAGGGGTAGGCAACCCTGGTCCTTGAGAGCCGCAGGGTCTGCTGGTTTTTGTTTTCACCTTAAAGTTAAATACGACAACTACTTAGACCAAAGAAACCAGGTGAGGTGAGTTAACGGTGTAATCAACTGCTTTAATTGATCAATTAAGTGGAGAGTAACAACAAAAACCAGCAGACCCTGCGGCTCTCCAGGACCAGGGTCGCCTACCCCTGAAATGGATGGACTGAGGTGGGGGTGGAGTCGGTCCTGTGCAGGAACAGGATGTGGGTGTGGCTTACCTGCCACAGCAGGAAGTCGCTAAGTCGCACCTCTCCGGAGGTACGGATGAGAAGGTCTGGGTCCGGGGAGTTGTTGCTATAGAGACACTTACTCAACAGCGACTCTGAGACATCACTGAAAAAAAGGGCAGTTTGTCATGCGATGATGAGAGACTGATGTGAAATTCTGATAATAAATAGCTTCACAACAAGAGTTAACCATCATGACGGCCCTGCAAGTTTCATTGCAGTCTCGTAATTGCACAATGTCCTTTTTTACCGTCATCATTTCATGGATGGCACTAGGGTCTGCGGAGCCACTCGACAGTGTAAAAAACACAGTATTTGCATTGTTCATTTGCTTCTGCAGTCACACTGTTGCACATCGCACACAACATTATTAACAGCTGGATATTCTGGCATTAGTCATAAAGGGTACACAAGGGTAAAACTACTTGTAGGCCAAAAACTTATGAGAAAAATCGCTAAATCTTACTACACTAGCACCCCAGGCACCAACCACATAGACCGCACATCTAGCAGCTCTTTTGAAGACTGTCACACAGAGCCGTCGCGTTTGATTTCTCTCCCATTGCCTGATGATGTGGCCCCTTGGTTTGAAATTGTGGCTTCACATAGGTTAAATGCTCTCCCGTTCTTTGGCTGCCTTAAGGGCATGTTACGTAGTTCATGCATTCAATGAAGGTTCCCAACGTGTAAACATGCTTATGGGAAATGTAGTCATTTGCATGCATCCATTTTAGGGTGTGCTCAACAGGATCGCTCATTTTCGCCTGTGAGCTAGTTGAGTTAGCACTGGGAGCACAGATCCTTTAACCAAGCAGCTTACTTCAGGCAAACTGCTTGTCTGTTGAAAAACGGTATTGTAAAAAAGTCAACAGTGTGAAATTGCTGCTTTTAAAAAGGAACGTATATTAGCAAAAATTGCGTGGCAATTTATAATCATCCCCTGAACCCGAGCTGAAATGGAACTGGCCCCAACCATTATCCAAGCACTTTCAAAGCTTTGAATTTTCTACATTCAAAACCAATGCCTTTCAAGGTTTTAAAGGGCAGGTGGGCACCTGGTCTGTAGCAGTGGATGGTGCAGCGAGGTGGATGTGTCTGAATGTGTTTCAAAAGTGTTTGTGTGTTGAAAAGCACAGCTGGAGCCTTACCTTGGCCCTTCGGGTAAAAAGAGAATGATATAAAAAATCTGCACTTGTCTTCAGCACCTGCTGCTACCACGGTAGGGAAATGAGGTCCAAAAATCTTGATATGAAACGAGAGAGCCACCTCTGGGCTTAGCAAAACATTTAGCATGTGCTTGTCCATTCCTGGGCAAAATTTCCGCGATGTTCCACGACAATGTGAAGAATGAATGAACCATATTACCCTCAGATCTGTGACTAGTTTACATCCTAGTTTTTTAGAAATGCTGAAACAATGGCCATGTTAAAAACACATTGAAGATATTTGATTCCGATGAGTAATAATCAGCATGTAACTGACTGTACTTTAGCTGTTGCTTGCTTCAGTATTTTCTGCTAATGTTTTACTGGGAAACCTTGGTGTGAAGAACCAAGTAAAAATAACACTTCTATGTAATGAGGAAAGTGATTTACTGATGAGACGAAAGTTGAGTGGTGCTAACCCCTGCGCCTGCGTACTCACAGGGGCTAACCCCTGCGCCTGCGTACTCACAGGGGCTAACCCCTGCGCCTGCGTACTCACAGGGGCTAACCCCTGCGCCTGCGTACTCACAGGGGCTAACCCCTGCGCCTGCGTACTCACAGGGGCTAACCCCTGCGCCTGCGTACTCACAGGGGCTAACCCCTGCGCCTGCGTACTCACAGGGGCTGTGTTCGAAAAGACTCACACATTCACTCCCTCCCTATACACTACTTAGGGAAATCTACATGGAGCACTAGATAGGGATTCGCTGGTGAAAGGAGGAGACAATTTCGTACACTACCGTTTCTGAGCAGGTTACTTAGCAACGCGCGACGCTTGCGTGACAGCGGTCACCGGCTTGGTGAGAAAGCATGCAAAAAACAGTTAAAAAAAGAGTGTTCTTTTTTTATTTTGAACAAGGGTTTTGTTGTCTCGTTGTAGGTAGATAGGTAAGTTAGGTAACTAGGTAGCTACCTAGCTAATTAAGTTGCATTTTCCATTAAACAGTAATAGTTGTTAAATTAAAACACTTTGTAATATATTTAATCTACCGCGTTTATTTATATTTTGGTTATAAAGCCGATTAAACTGATTTAATATAGGCTACAAGATGCCATCTTGACAAAAAAAAATGTCTCCGGTCATGTAGTGTACATCGTTTGTACCCTACATTTTGTGGTGCATTGTGGGGGATATTGAGTGAACTATTTAGGGTGTCAAATTTGACATTTTGAATTTTGGACACCCTACAAAATGGCCAATACTCTAAATATTGCACTATATAGTGTATAGGGAGCGATTCCGAACACAGCCAGGGGCTAACCCCTGCACCTGCACACTCACAGGGGCTAACTCTGTGTGGCCGCAGGACGTACCTGGATTTGATGAGGCCCTGTTCCACGCCGCTGGCCATCTCCCTCACGGCGTTAGCGATCTCATGTCTGGAGGTGTAGGCGAAGCACACATTCAGGAAGCATCTGTAGAAAAAGTGCCAGGCGTGAGTTGGACACCTCACCGGGAGATACAGGGGGTATTTCAAAAAGCAGGCCCAGTCCTGCCCCTCGCCCTGAGTCTGCAGACTGCTCCAGCCCTGCCCCTCACCCTGAGTCTGCAGACTGCTCCAGCCCTGCCCCTCGCCCTGAGTCTGCAGACTGCTCCAGCCCTGCCCCTCACCCTGAGTCTGCAGACTGCTCCAGCCCTGCCCCTCACCCTGAGTCTGCAGACTGCTCCAGCCCTGCCCCTCACCCTGAGTCTGCAGACTGCTCCAGTCCTGCCCCTCACCCTGAGTCTGCAGACGGCACGACTAGCAACACAGTCGTCACGTGTAACAATTGTGTCAACTGTCAACCTCAAAAATCTTTTAACTTCTTACCGATACTGGCAACCAAGTACCAGCATTAGCCCCTAGAAGAACATTTCAGTTGCTTGCACTTAAATATGCAGGCTGACATCAATATCAACTATTTGACAGTGAAACATGAGACAACAATAGACAAAATGTCAATAAAATATCCTGCGTAGAGATCAGCAAGGCCGCACAGTTCAGGCCACATGAGAAGGGGCCGCGGGAGGAAGTGCCTACTTGTTGTGTTTCCTGGTGGAGACCACGGCTTTGGCGATACGCTGCTGCAGGTCCAGTGGGAGCAGAGTTAGGTCCCCCAGCACACGGATACACACGCCGTGCTTCTCAAGGTTCTCCCTATGGAGGAGGAAGAACACCAAGAGCACTTTACACATTCAATATTCACTACCGGGCTAGGGAACCGGGCCTACTAACTCAAAGGCTCACCAGATTCGCTCTGCCACCCAACAGTCGCATAAGAGTCAGATAGTCTTCAGATACGTCTCTTCAACGACCTTCCTGAGAAGACCCCCTTTTCAATAGATGTCACATGCTTGATACGGAGGAAGACGATAGGCTGCGCATGTTAGAAGACATTCGGCGATGGTAAAAGCACTCCGAACGCACTTGCCGTTCCAGGAGTTCCAGCGCTTTACCAGGTGAGCCTCTTGAGTGAGCGCCCCCTGCTGGTTGCAGTAGTGCACTAGCCTGCGTGAGACATGAAGCGGGTGGCTCAGACCACTAGGCATTTGGAATGCCTTTACCTTCCGTTTCACAATCACTGAAAGTCATCTTCCAACTCACAAGGCTTATCAATAAGATGACGCTTCTTCCACATCAAATTTAAGACATCTAAAATGTATTTATTTATTTATTTATTTTTATTTTTTATTTTTTTAAATGGGACTTTCTATCCCCACACTGTTTTCTTATGTAAATTATTTAGGACTGTTACAGCACGCACTATGGTTTTATGACGACTGTTTAAACTGTAGCTGTATGATTGATTATGGTTCATGATTTATTATGGTTCTAAGATAGCATAAGTTAAAGGAGCTATATGTAACAAATTTACTGTACTAAATCATAAAATGACCATGATATGCCATCAGAGATTAAGGAAACATGCCAAGTCGAAATACTGGCTTCTCCGACAACAATGCTACAGCCAGTATGTTCTCCTTTGAAATTTCCATTCCGGGTCGGAATGTCTGTATTTGTTTTGGCCTGTGTGATTCACTATTCTCCGAGTTGACCAATAAGTCGGGGTTCAGGCTAGGCCCCTTAGTTCCAGTGAAGACAAATCTTAAACGCTACAGCATACAATGACATTCTAGATGATTCTGTGTTTCCAACTTCGTGGCAACAGTTTTGGGAAGGCCCTTTCCAGTCTCAGAATGGCAGTGCCCCTGTGCAAAAAGTGAGGTCCATACAGAAATGGTTTGTCAAGACCGGTGTGGAAGGACTTGTCTGGCCTGCACAGAGCCCTGACCACAACCCCATCAAATACCTTTGGGATCAATTGGAAAGCCGACTACGAGCCAGGCCTAATCGCCGAACATCAGTGCCCCACCTCATGAATGTATTTCTAGCTGAATGGAAGCAAATCCAGAGAGGAATGTCTGGGCAGGAAAGCCTTCCCAGGAGAGTGGAGCAAAGGGGGACCAACTCCATATAAAAAATGCCCATTTTGGAATGAGATGTCTGACTCATACTTTTGGTCGTATAGTGTAATCTAGTAAGATGTGGAGAACAGCTCCAACTGCAGTGCACTGGGAGTGAAGTTTCCATTTCTTTTATTGATTTTATTTATTTATTTAAAACATTGCTAAACCCTGATGATTTAAAAAGGCCACCACTCACTGCTCCTCCAGCAGCCGGGCGAACTTCTGCTTGGCCAGCTCCATCAACCCGTCCACCTCCTCCTTGCAGCGCTTGAAGTTCTCAATGCTGAAGGCGTACACCGTCACCTCTCTGATGTCCAGGTTCAGACACCAACGCAGAGTCTGACAATCAATCAATCAATCAATCAATCAATCAATCAATCAATCAATCAATCAATCAACCTTTATCGGCCCTGACAGGTAATTCATCATGGAGCAAAGTAAAAATCTAAACAGAATACAATAATAAATAAACACAAATAGTACAAGACAGAAATAAAATGAAGTACGATAAGGAAAAATACATATAGGTCATAGGTCATATAAAAAATGCACCGTCAACTGCCAACACTTAAATTCCTGTCTTATTGTTATTTTTTTGCCTTGTAGAAAGATTTATCAATGCATAGCAATTACATCATTCCAGGTCTCATTAGAAACACATTAGCACACTTATACCAACAGGTGGGTATGCAAACATGCCTCTTGCAAAAACCATGGATGGCACGCATTACGACCCATCGGAAGTACCAATCACGTCCCTGTTAAGCCAGAGCAAGTTGCAAAGCAGTGGTGTAACATCAGGGTTCAGAAAGTAATAGTCCCCCTGGCACAGAACCAATCAGATGGCTGAGTTCATGGGTGGAAGGAACACATGGCAGGACTTTTACTTTCTGACCCCTGGATTTTACACCTCTGTTGCAAAGGTACAATTTTAAACACTCCCCATGTATACAGCTGGATATATACTGAAGTGAATCAGATTCAGTGCCTTGCTCAGGAGTGTGACTGCACCCCAGCTGGAATTATAATCGTTTGGTAAGGAGCACAAATCCTTCCTTAACCACCTCTTCACGCTGCTGTCCATCTCGGTTTTTAGAGTGCCACAGACATTATTCAAAAAACAGACAAACATTCAGCCCTCAACTCCCAGCAGAGTTAAACACAGAGTCCAAAATTGTTTAAATGTAACCAAGCGGAGTAAAATATACTCTTAACAGAGTTGATCTTACACTGCAAAGTTTGTGTGGTGAGTGCAATAGACTGTATGTAGAACTGCAGGGCAAGAACCTGTAGCGGGCAGAGCCGCTAAAAGTTAGCATTGCTTTGCACTGTAGATCATAGTGAGCATACGTGTGAGTACATCACTGCAGTTACCCAGGACCACACGAGTGCATTAGCTCGAGAGCATCTCGCTAACAGCACACACAGCCGGCCTTGGTGCCCCCTCTCACCTCTGCCAGCTTGTCAAAGCCCTGCGTGTGGCCCTCCTGTCTTTCCACATGTCGCTTGCGGGCGTATCGCCGGTTTCCGTCCATGATGAAGGCCACGTGCTTGGGCATCGGGCCGGCCTACAAGATGGGAAGATATGTGATCGCTTAAGTACCATGGGCAATGTGACCACTTTCAAGTCATCTCCTGTTGAGTTGACAAAAGTCACTGGTTTTAAAGGTTGGTACAGGCAACCAAAATAAAACGTGCTTTATTTATTTATTTATTTGTTTGTTTGTTTGTTTGTTTGAATGCTATATAACAGACTTGGGGTCAATTCCATGAATGCATTTTTGGAAATGAAATGAAATTCACTGGAATGGAGTTGACTCAAACATTGCTTTACACTAGGGAAATTACAAACAATATTACCATAAAACTACCAATTACCAAAAAAAAAAAAGTGCGAAATGTTCAACACTGATATTACCTTCAATATATTGGCGGAGAGCCTCTCGATAAGGCTCAGTTCCCCTTCTCGTATCCATGACATCTTGCGGTTCTGGGATCTATTCAAACCATAAAATGCTGTTTTTACAATTTATCCAGACCCATTCCAAATCGCAATGTCAACTATAATAGCACCAATACCAATACCGAAGCAAAATGATGGAACTGACAAGCAAAATCTCAGCCTTTTGGAAAATAGTTAAGAAATCGTGACAGAGGCCAGATAAGTAAATAACAGTTTAGAGTCTGAAACAATACAGTAACGATAGACCTAGTTCTTCGTACACCCCGTTTACAGGTTAACCATTCTTAATACGAGAAAAAAGAATCCACCTTAAGCACTACACAGAAATTAATCTGCAAATTCGAATTATGATATCATTAAAGATATGGCAAACATTGATTACTGTCAGCTAGAATAAACAAACATGACTACAAAATGAATCACGTGAATCCGTTCGTGTGATAAGCAATGCTATGCTTCTGATTGATATTCATTACGGTTAAAATTGCAGGTAATTTAACTGTCTAGTATTCCAAGTAACGACAATTGCACGTCAAATTCATTGCAAGGCAAATTGTACATTTAGCTTTAGCCAACTGGCTGAATTGAATGTCAATTTAACTAAAGCTGCCTTGCGAGACAGCGCTAACAAATAATTCGCAAATATATAGAGCGATATAGCGTTGATATGACGAGATTTTAAATGTCATAGTGTAGCGGTCGTGAACAACATACATGTTTTAAAAGAAAACGTTAGGTTCCAACTCACACGGATTATTTTATGATGACGTCCTCTTCCGTATAGAAAGTGTGACGTTTTAAAAAGGCGACCTCTCTCACAGATCTTCGATAGGCCAAATAATACTTTACTCTTTTTCAGTAGGCTATATGCTGCGCTAAAACAGCAAGAGTTTATTATGGAGGTGTAACTACTGTTTTTTGGGGGGAAACTAGCATTTGTTGCCTTTGAATTGACCTTTTTTTAATATAGCATTTGATGAAAGAAGCTAATTAGCTCGATCCTCTTGGCCTGTAATCATTCAAAACAGCCCAAACTTGTTTTCAATGAAGAGCAAGGTCCATTGTATGCATCGACCAGATGAGTTCGGTACGGTTTTACTAGATTTTAGATTTAGTTTATCTATCATTTTATATATAGTGTGTAAAACTGCAAATAAAATTGTTTCATCAAAACGAGGATACGCCTCCGTTTGAAGAGTGGAGTATCTGGCTGTATAAACATCTGTGCTTCTTCTCTGACGTAGAAAGTACTCGCCAGCATAACTTCCGTTTGCTCGCAGCAAAGATCGTCAGTGGAAAAGATAATGAGCGTCAAAAAGAATTTCCACTGCTACTTCTGTAGTGGGTCAATCGAGATATGAGTGGGTCTGACTCAGAGTTCAGTGGTCTGACTTGAGGATAACTCGTCATATTTCTGTCTGATGTGGATATTGTAAATAAACCCAGATATGATCAGGCCGGGTATTTCACAAAGCAGGATCCAGCTGAGTCAATTGGATAACTGCACTGAGTAAAATCCGGAACAGCCCCTTTTTACTTCAGTTTATGTCCCAGATTTGGGAGGATTCCGGGTTATCCAGCAAACTCAGTAATCCTGCTTTGTGATACAGGCCCCTGAACAATCATAATCATAATAAACCACCCAAACTATTTTTGAAATAGTTTCACTGAGGAGCAGAGAGTTTTGTAAACTTTTTTTCACCTTTTGCCTGGCTGGTGGATGGGAGAAATCATCAAATAGCCTCCAACGGTTCTACACTGCTTTAGTTAAGTTTGACATTTGCAGTAAAATAACAAGTGTGTACCATGGTGTACAGAAATACACTTTATTCACTTCACTTTCAATGAACAAACCTCCCTCCTGTCAGGCACTACTCCTGGCTTACAATTTAGCAAGTAATTTACAGGAATGGTTTCATTTTCCAGTCCAGAAGTGTGTGGCAGGTTGCTTGGTTGAGAAAAAGTTTTTTGCTTGTTAGAGGGGAGATTGAAAAGGTGTTGAGCAGGAATTCCCAAACCTTTTAATAAAAAAAAAACCTCTTTGATATGGGTGAAACAAAACGCAATCGCCAATTCATAAAGGGCCATTGGAATAACCCCCCCCCCAAAAAAAAGCAACAAAAAAAAACTACAGGTAGGTAAGGATGACTATCTGTTTCTGGATTTCAAATTTTGGTCTGTCCGCCGTAACCTCTGCTCCCTCTCACCCTCCTCTCTTGCTCCCTGTCACTGCTTCCCTACCCCCTCTCAAATCCTTCTCTCAACTCCCGACCGACTCTGCATCCGACACCCTGCTCACAGCTCTCTCCACATCACTTAACTCTCTCTGCCCTCTTGTCTCTAGGCCCACACGGTCATCTCCTCCCTGCCCGTGGATGTCCGATGCCCTGCGCACCTCCAGGGCCGGTCTTCGCGCAGCAGAGAGGATGTGGAGGAAATCCAGAGACGCATCAGACCTCTCCTCCTACCAGTCTCTCCTAGCAGCGTTCTCTACAGCAGTCACCGCTGCTAAGGTAACTTACTATCACACTAAAATTCACAAATACAGTTCTAACCCCCGTCAATTGTTCTCCATCTTCTCCTCCCTCCTCAGCAAATCCCCTCCTGCTCCTCAATCCTCGTTCACTGCAGACGACTTCGCAGATTTCTTTGATGAGAAGATCGCAGACATCCGCAGTTCCTTCAGCCCCTCACTCTATGCCCCCCCCCGTTCCCGCACTCCCCCTCCCCTCACTGTTTTCCACTCTCCTCCTCTCCCTACCCCTTCTGTGTCCCCCCCTGCTTCTCCACCTTTTCTCCCCTGTCTGATACCGATGTATCCCACCTCCTACTCTCCCATCGCCCCACTACCTGTGCCCTCGACCCTATCCCTTCATCTCTCCTCCAGGCAATCACCCCAGATATCCTCCCATTTGTGACATCTCTGGTGAACTCCTCCCTGACCTCTGGCTGCTTCCCCTCATCCTTCAAGAGAGCCCACATCACCCCAATCCTTAAAAAACCCACGCTGGACCCCTCCAACATCCAAAACTACAGACCGGTATCTCTTCTTCCTTTTCTTTCCAAAACTATTGAACGTGCTGTTTCTAAACAACTGTCTTCTTTCCTTACCCAGAACAACCTACTAGACCCCCACCAGTCCGGCTTCAGACCTGGCCACTCAACGGAGACCGCACTCCTCTCCGTCAGCGAGATGCTTCACGCAGCTCGGACAGCCTCCCTCTCCTCTGTGCTAATACTCCTAGACCTCTCTGCCGCCTTCGACACCGTAGATCACTCCATCCTCCTGTCGTCCCTGTCTGCAGCGGGGATCGGCGGCTCGGCCCTGGCCTGGATTGAGTCCTACCTCTCGGAGCGCTCCTCCCAGGTTGCCTGGGCTGGTAAAGTATCGGCATCCCGTCCACTTACCACAGGAGTCCCCCAGGGCTCAGTCCTTGGTCCCCTCCTTTTCTCCACCTACACCAAATCCCTTGGCCCTGTTATCACTGCTCATGGTCTTTCTTACCACTGCTACGCTGACGATACTCAACTCTTTCTCTCCTTCTCACCCTCTGACACTCAGGTGTCAGCCCGCATCTCCGCTTGCCTGAGAGACATCCAGACCTGGATGGACAACCACCATCTGAAGCTCAATCCAGATAAGACTGAGCTCATCTACATTCCTGCTCTAACCTCTCCCCCTCTCAATCTCTCCATTTCCCTAGGGGACATTCCACTGACCCCAACGCCCTGTGCCAGGAACCTCGGAGTGGTGATGGACAACAGGCTGTCCCTCTCCGAGAACATCGCAGTGGTAACCCGGGCGTGCAGGTTCTTCCTGTACAACATCAGGAGAATCCGCCCTTTCCTCACCACCCACTCAACCCAGCTCCTGGTCCAAGCGATGGTGCTGTCCCGCCTAGACTACTGCAACTCTCTCCTGGCTGGCCTGCCAGCATCGGCCATCAGACCCCTTCAGCTCATCCAGAACGCAGCAGCCCGCCTGGTCTTCAACCTCCCCGACACTCCCATGTCACCCCCCTGCTCATTGACCTCCACTGGCTACCTGTGATGGCTCGCATCAAATTCAAAACATTGGTGCTCGCCTTCCAGGCAGTCCGAGGATCAGCCCCTCCATACCTCCAAAAGCTCATCAGACCCTACACACCTACCAGATCCCTGCGTTCCGCCTCCTCAGGACGACTGGTACCCCCCCCACTTCATATTAGCACCCGGTCTCGACGTCTGTCTGTCCTGGCCCCACGGTGGTGGAATGAGCTCCCCGTGGAGGTCAGAACAACAGAAAGTCTGACCGCCTTCAAGCGCAGATTGAAGACTCACCTCTTTAAGCTGCACCTCTGTCCACCCCTCCCTACCTCCTCGTGACTTCCCTTGACTGTGTTTTATAAATCCTTGTTTAAGTGTTTCAAGCTTCTAGTTTAGTACTTGTAAGGTTACTTATTGGCTTACTGTTGTGCATGCCAATGATTGATATCGTGTGGTTCCCCCCCCCCCCCCCACAAAAAAAAAATAAAATAAAAAAATCATACTGACTGCGCCTGGTGTTTGAATTCGTATTTACCTTTTAGGGTTGTTTTAACGCACTTGGTTGGAAAATGCACTAATGTACGTCGCTCTGGATAAGAGCGTCTGCCAAATGTCTAAAATGTAAATGTAAATGTCTTGTCTAAATTAATCCTTAACCAGCCAAATCATATCCATGTTTGATAAGCTCATTAATGACAGCCAATAACCATTTTTGTATTCCTGTATGATCTGTATGATGTGTTAACTGAAGATATTTAACTAACAGAGCCAGGACAATTATTGTAAACAAAATGCCTATACACTTGCCATCTAGGAATGGAATTATCCACCTCTAGCCTAAATGGACTACCCTGTGGTTGAGAATGCCTACTTCAAAAAATTGGTTAATAATTGGTTAACATTTAAACATTCATGTAAATTAATGTTTAACACCTTTATCAAACTTTTCCAACACCAAATTCTACAGGCAGTAAACCATTACGTGGATACTTGCTTAAATGTGTGTGATATCATTATATCATGGATCTGTATAAAACATATTCCTACATAGAAAAATATATCAGCTTTCCAAAATCAACTTTTTAGAACATCAGGTTCCCTGGAATGGGGGGGGGGGGGGGGGGGGCGGGGGGGTGCAATTTCTACATGGTGAAACCAAAATGTATAAAAAATACCCTTTAATAAAAGGTGAGAATCTGCACTTTAACCACATGTGAATTGTTTGATTAAATCTGAAATTGTGGAGTACAGAGCCAAAAACATGCCTTGGTCCCAAACATTATGGAGCGCACTGTACATCTTCTGCACTGCTCAAAAATGTTACCCCCATGTCTCACTCTGTCTTTAGGCAGCCTTTGGGATCTTATCTCATATCATGCACACGTAGGTCTGTTATTTGCATGTGCTTTCTGGTAGCCCTCATTTAGTGTTATATTGAATAAATAATTTTAAACGATATTCGTGTAATATTGTTTCACACTCTATTTATTTATATATTTATTTATTTTGCTATTAAGGAATTCTACTTCCACAATAAAAACAAATCACATCACCAGGTTAGCTCAAACTGTAGTTTTAACTGGAATGGTTGCGTGCTGGTCACCAGCATGGGATGCTGATATGGTGCTAGCAGCCAGACCAGATGAAAATCACACAAGTGTCACGTAATGTTTCTTGATGTGAGGTGTGCTGGTAACTAGGTAAATAAAGACTATTTCAGGTGTCCATAACAATATGTTTATGTAATTAAAAAAATAGCAATAAACAATATTAACCCACGCTGCTGAACCCAACCACGCACACACACACACACACACACACACACGCCACTTAACCTGCAAGACCATGCTGGTCAACCAGCTTAACTATAGCAAGACCACATATTCCTCTTCTGTATTAATCAGATCAAAAACTGCTTAACGAGCACAAAATATATATTTTTCAATAACAAAAATAACTAATGCTTTTGTCTGCAGTTAGGCTACTCATCCTGCTCTTTAATTACGCAAATTTTGGTTCTCTAGCTGATTGTTTCTACACAACACAAATGGTGGTGTACATTTAACACCCTAGGGTGTTTATATAAGACCATAGTTTCATATAAACACCATATTGGTGTTAAATATACACCAAAAGTGTTAGATTTACACTAGCATTTTTGCTGTGTTTTGCTGTGTAAACCTGTGCAGCCTCGTTAAGCAGTTCCGTTGCCCTGCCCTGATTTTATAGCCTACTTCATGGTCAACTATATAACTGCCGCCCCGACGCAGCCGATAGGTATTTTAACATCAAACAAGGAAATTCGGAGCTCCACGTCTAGGCTACGGCAAGTGTGGTCCATTGGTTCTTAGTTGCATATTAACTATTAAAAGTGTAGACGAAACCGTTTGGTGTTCTATTCGCGAGTTCATGCTGACGGGTTGAGGACGATTTTTTCCGGCCACACACTTGGGGGTAAAGTGAACGCTAAGTATTCGTTTTTTTTATTGTTGTATATTTCTATAATGTTATGTATATGTTGCCGTAAGTAGGCTATATCATATTTAGGCTTATATGTCCATATTGGCTATATAGCAGGAAGTGATACAAAATAAATAAAAAAGTCTTCACGTTTACGTTTTATTATTATGTTTTATTAAATT